>CM026386.1:59010331-59175475 GCA_014843695.1 Archivesica marissinica
AGGAAGACCCGGGTGCACCTCCAAGCTGTTACTGATAGAGGAAGACCCGGGTGCACCTCCAAGCTGTTACTGATAGAGGAAGACCCGGGTGCACCTCCAAGCTGTTACTGATAGAGGAAGACCCGGGTGCACCTCCAAGCTGTTACTGCTAGAGGAAGACCCGGGGTGCACCTCCAAGCAGTTACTGATAGAGGAAGACCCGGGTGCACCTCCAAGCAGTTACTGATAGAGGAAGACCCGGGTGCACCTCCAAGCTGTTACTGATAGAGGAAGACCCGGGTGCACCTCCAAGCAGTTACTGATAGAGGAAGACCCGGGTGCACCTCCAAGCAGTTACTGATAGAGGAAGACCCGGGTGCACCTCCAAGCAGTGTTTCAAGCGCAGAAAGGTACCTGGGTAGAAACACCGATAAGCAGACAGGATTGCTACCTCAAATGAAAGAATTCAACACCTCGGTGGGATTCGATCTTTGATCTTAACTCTATGCTCCATAGCAATATAGCTATATAAGACCACTTAACTCTATGCTCCATGCCAATATAGCTATATAGGACCATTTAACTCTATGCTCCATACTAATATAGCTATATAAGACCATTTAACTCTATGCTCCATACTAATATAGCTATATAAGACCATTTAACTCTATGCTCCATACCAATATAGCTATATATAGGGGTGTAACGATGCATCGAAATATCGATGCATCGCAATAAGACAGCGTCACGATAGTCAACCATCGATGGTAAATATGACCATCGATAGTATTGACTATTGCGGCAGTACTATCGCAATAGTTTCGATAGTTGCCAGGGATGGCGAAATCGGTCATTTGTTACGCCGGGCAAGTAGATTTTCGAATGTAACTTGTCCGTGGACAAGTAAAAATACCGGCGAGTGCATTTACTTTATGTTCCCATGGCATTTAAATCGTATTTTAATGAGAAAGCATCGGCAAATGTTCTTGTTTATTTTCCTGCGGAACTTCCGCAATAAACACAAGCCAGCCGACAACGGTGGCGGACAACATTTCCAGCCGACAATAACCTGAATAAGAACCGGAAATGTCAAGAGTTATCGCCCGTCACATAAAAACTGTGTAAAATGCGGTAGGTATGTAATGTATTTTCCGCTCAAAACAAGCCAGCTGTCAATAAGAAAAATTACTGTCGAAAATGGCTTCTTTGGTACTGAATAGTGAGCAAAGTAGGCGATGTGACCCCCATAATCCCGGGTATGGGTAATTTAAAGTGCTATAGCGCATGCGTCAGTTACAAGTATACTACGCGGTCGCTAAATCGATAATACGGGAACGGATACGTGACGCAGCCTTATTATTGAAGACGACAGGTAAACAATCATGTAACTTAGCGGGACTGTGTATCGATTTTTAAATAAGGTTGGTTTATATTATTTAAACATATAAAGTTCGGATATACGGGCAAGTGGGTTTTCAACTTTTCACTACGGACAAGTAAATTAGTGCAGTGTGTTCGATGTCATGATAATAAAGAAAAAATTGCATGCTAATAAATAAATACACAAAACTTGTGTATTCCATGCGAAACAGAATATTTTTTTAATTAATATGTATTTACACAATACTATTGCAATAGTCCTACAACTATCGCAATACTATCGCAATACTATTGCAATAGTATTTTAACTATCGCAATACTATCGCAATAGTAAAATTGACC
Source organism: Archivesica marissinica (assembly GCA_014843695.1). Classification (NCBI taxonomy): domain Eukaryota; kingdom Metazoa; phylum Mollusca; class Bivalvia; order Venerida; family Vesicomyidae; genus Archivesica; species Archivesica marissinica. Next base: position 59,012,033 of record CM026386.1, read on the forward strand.
CCAATAGTCACCCCTAGCTATATAAGACTATTTAACTCTATGCTCCATTCCAATATAGCTATATAAGACCATTTAACTCTATGCTCCATACCAATATAGCTATATAAGACCATTTAACTCTATGCTCCATACCAATATAGCTATATAACACCATTTAACTTTATTCTCCATACCAATATAGCTATATAAGACCATTTAACTCTATGCTCCATACCAATATAGCTATATAAGACCATTTAACTCTATGCTCCATACCAATATAGCTATATAAGACCATTTAACTCTATGCTCCATACCAATATAGCTATATAAGACCATTTAACTCTATGCTCCATACCAATATAGCTATATAAGACCATTTAACTCTATGCTCCATACCAATATAGCTATATAAGACCATTTAACTCTATGCTCCATACCAATATAGCTATATAAGACCATTTAACTCTATGCTCCATACCAATATAGCTATATAAGACCATTTAACTCTATGCTCCATACCAATATAGCTATATAACACCATTAAACTCTATGCTCCATACCAATATAGCTATATAAGACCATTAACTCTATGCTCCATACCAATATAGCTATATAAGACCATTAACTCTATGCTCCATACCAATATAGCTATATAAGACCATTTAACTCTATGCTCCATACCAATATAGCTATATAAGACCATTTAACTCTATGCTCCATAACAATATAGCTATATAAGACCATTTAACTCTATGCTCTATAACAATATAGCTATATAAGACCATTTAACTCTATGCTCTATAACAATATAGCTATATAACACCATTAACTCTATGCTCCATAACAATATAGCTATATAAGACCATTAACTCTATGCTCTATAACAATATAGCTATATAAGACCATTAACTCTATGCTCCATACCAATATAGCTATATAACACCATTTAATTCTTTCCTCCAGAATCAGGTACCACTGTCTATAGATTATCAGTACACTGATAATCAATAACCAATAGATAAACAATCAATAGTCAGAGTTCCTGGTATGGATTATTGGAGATATTGATGTAAAAATATACCTTCCCTGTTTGGAGCAAAATTACTGAATGAAGTCTTCATTAAACTGATTTTTGGTCAATGTAACGTTTGTAGAGAATATAATTCTCGTTCTAACAGTATCAATCTCATATTTGTATGGTAAGCCTTTCAATTAGGTTATAAAGACAATGAATGTCCTAATATCTGGATATTGAGACAGATACAGCCATGCTAGATTTTTCAGGGTATTAATAACTATATAGCTATAGCCCAAACTCCGAAAAATCTGACTTGTCACCCGAATCATAAGCCATTATATAATTTATAATGGTAGAGTACTTTCACAATATAAGTTTAAAACATGTATATCGATCTATAGACATTGGTCTTTACACACAAACATAAACTTTAATTGGCTTTGATGTGTCCTGTGTATTGTGTTGACATATATATACATGTATAAGTTTCACTTACTTTGATCACAGAACATTTATTGTCCTCGAAGGCAATAAAAACAATAAACAGAAAACCAGTGTTTTCACAGCTGCTGTCAAACACCGTCAATTATGCAAATGGCATAATGTATGTGATCTATGCATGTATTAAATTTGATTGGTTGTCTCATTAAAAAGCTCATGCCTTGCACACACTTTCAGAAATTGAAATTATCATTAAAGCAGCATTACATCGTAATAAAGGATGTTTTGGGTAAAATATAAATACTAATGTGTGCGTGTTTACAAAAATCAAAATAGTCGTTCAGACACGATAAAATTCCAATAAATTTAAATCGTCGTATAAGCTAATTTGTTTATCAACACACGAAATGTAAACACGCACAGCGCGCATGCGTGAAACAACAGAGGATGTAGAAAACAACGTATATGTATGGACACACAGATGCTGAACTAACGGTGAAACCTCAACTTGTTGATGGATGGACACACAGATGCTGAACTAACAGTGAAACCTCAACTTGTTGATGGATGGACACACAGATGCTGAACAAACAGTGAAACTTCCACTTGTTGATGGGCAGACACACAGATGCTGAACTAACAGTGAAACCTCAACTTGTTGATGGGCAGACACACAGATGCTGAACTAACAGTGAAACCTTAACTTGTTGATGAGCAGACACACAGATGCTGAACTAACAGTGAAACCTCAACTTGTTGATGTACAGATATACATATGCAAAACTAACAGTGAAACCTCAACTTGTTGATGGACAGACACACAGATGCTGAACTAACAGTGAAACCTCAACTTGTTGATGTACAGATATACAGATGCAGAACTAATAGTGAAACCTCAACTTGTTGATGGACAGACACACAGATGCTGAACTAACGGTGAAACCTCAACTTGTTGATGCACAGATATACAGATGCTGAACTAACAGTGAAACCTCAACTTGTTGATGGGCAGACACACAGATGCTGAACTAACAGTGAAACCTCAACTTGTTGATGGGCAGACACACAGATGCTGAACTAACAGTGAAACCTCAACTTGCTGATGTACTGATATACAGATGCTGAACTAACAGTGAAACCTTAACTTGTTGATGAGCAGACACACAGATGCTGAACTAACAGTGAAACCTCAACTTGTTGATGTACAGATATACAGATGCAAAACTAACAGTGAAACCTCAACTTGTTGATGGGCAGACACACAGATGCTGAACTAATGGTGAAACCTCAACGTGTTGATGCACAGATATACAGATGCTGAACTAACAGTGAAACCTCAACTTGTTGATGGACAGACACACAGATGCTGAACTAACAGTGAAACCGTAACTTGTTGATGTACGGACACACAGATGCTGAACTAACAGTGAAACCTCAATGTGTTGATGTACAGGACACACAGATGCTGAACTAACAGTGAAACCTCAATGTGTTGATGTACAGGACACACAGATGCTGAACTAACAGTGAAACCTCAACTTGTTGATGTACAGATATACAGATGCTGAACTAACAGTGAAACCTTAACTTGTTGATGAGCAGACACACAGATGCTGAACTAACAGTGAAACCTCAACTTGTTGATGTACAGATATACAGATGCTGAACTAACAGTGAAACCTCAACTTGTTGATGGACAGACACACAGATGCTGAACTAACAGTGAAACCTTAACTTGTTGATGTACGGACACACAGATGCTGAACTAACAGTGAAACCTCAACTTGTTGATGTACAGATATACAGATGCTGAACTAACAGTGAAACCTCAACGTGTTGATGGGCAGACACACATGTGCTGAACTAACAGTGAAACCTCAACTTGTTGATGGGCAGACACACATGTGCTGAACTAACAGTGAAACCTCAACGTGTTGATGGATGGACACACAGATGCTGAACTAACAGTGAAACCTCAACTTGTTGATGGGCAGACACACAGATGCTGAACTAACAGTTAAACCTCAACTTGCTGATGTACTGATATACAGATGCTAAACTAACAGTGAAACCTCAACTTGTTGATGGGCAGACACACAGATGCTGAACTAACAGTGAAACCTCAACTTATGATGGGCAGACACACAGATGCTGAACTAACAGTGAAACCTCAATTTGTTGATGTACAGACACACAGATGCTGAACTAACAGGGATTCGGCACGTTTGGGGGTACTAGTATATATATTTAAGTACAGGGATTCTACTCTGTGGGATGTCAGATTTCGCATCGATCAGTAAAATGGCCCTATCTGAAACAATTTTGTACAAAGCTGTCCAAATATAACGCCTATCCCGAGTCTTCATATTGTTCTTCAAATAAAACACAACTTTAGGCTGCATGCATGTATACATACTTTGCAAACAATTGCCACAAACATTGGCCATAGCAGGTCACATTTCCATACTAGGACACGGGTTCTGTCAGCAACAACAAAAAATCTTCGACGGGAGAGTTTTAACTGTGAATAACATTATCAATAAAATGTGTTTCCACTAACGTGTAGGTTTATTCGGCAAAAATGTACGTCAAAAACAGATTTCGTAGCATTTTCAATTTGTTTTGAAAATTTCTAAAGCGGCGCAATTCGCGTTGAAACGAGCATTCTGATTGGATTATGATTATTCTTCATATATAAAAAAACATCTTGTTACATTCGGAGAGCTACACATTATCACGCGAGGTCGCTATTGATGAAGCCATGGTGAGGTACACTGGGCGTTTATCAATTCGACAGTATATGCCGGCAAAACCCATCAAGCGGGGTATTAAAGTATGGATGATGTGTGACTCCAATACTGCTTACCTGAACAGGTTTAGTGTGCACCTAGGAAGGCAGACCAATAACACCGAGTATGGCCTAGGACACAATGTTGTAATGAACCTGACCAGTGATATTAGGCACAGTCACCGTCACGTCTATTTTGACAACTTTTTTACGGGCGTTCCCCTCATGACCAGTTTATTGGCGAACGGTCTATATGCTTGTGGGACAGTCCGATGTAATCGGAAGGAATTCCCCAATGAGCTGAAGAAGCCCCGCGATGTAAAGAACCGTGGAGAATCTAAAGTTCTTCAACGAGGTCCAATCGTCGCCACTGTCTGGAAAGACAAGAAACTGGTGCATCATTTGTCTACCTTGAGTGATGCAGCCACAATTGTACCCTGTACAAGAGGTGTCGGAGCACACAGGATACCGCTTCAACAGCTGCAGTCCTGCCAACAGTACAATCAGTACATGGGAGGTGTTGACCTCCGTGATCAACACCGCATGAAGTACGAGGTTGGCAGGAACAGCAAAAAGTGGTGGAAGTACCTGTTCTGGTTTTTGGTCAATTGTGCCATTGTGAATGCGTTTATATTGTATAAACTCACATCCAGGAGAGTGACAAAAAAGAAACGCTTTTCACATTTGGACTTGAAGTCATTAGGGGCATCATTGGGAGTTACTCCAAGAGAAAGAGACCGGCTCGGGAAATGGACAATGTAGGACTGGTTGATGGCGAGAACATCCAGGGTCATGTCCATGGTAGATTACCAGGCAAGAAAAGAACTTGCAAATATCATACGAAGACCCTGAATATACGCCGTGAGACTGTCTATGGGTGTACAACATGCAATGTACATTTATGCAAATATGATGTGTGCCACGCCCAATTCCACCAATGATCTGAAAATAGACACAAGCATTACCTAATTAATGGAACACTACATGTATATACAGTACCGGTACGCGCCGGCATACATGTAGTGTATTTCGGCATGGGTAGAACAACCACCCGGCTAGTTCAGTTGGTAGAGCTGTCCAACTAGTGTTCGGGAGGTCGTGGGTTCGAGTCCCACGTCGGGTCACTAACTTTTCCGCTCTTTCTTTTGTTTGGCCACTTTAATGGATGGATGGTACGGGGAAATGGGTAGGGGTACGGCTCCAGGGATCGGAGTGCGGCTCCTAAAGAATAAAAGGAGGAAGAGTGTAGTGTATTTCGGCGTGGGTAGAGGTCGTGGGTTCGAGTCCAACGTCAGGTCACTAACTTCCGCTCTTTCTTTGCTTGGTCACTTTATACACAAACTTAACCGCGTGCCAGTTTGGGCGTGGTTTTGTACAGTGTATGTCGGTAATAACAACTCCTGACTGTGTAAATAATAGTGTAAAATAAAATAGTGTTCTGTCAAATTTTAAAATCAATTTTGGTTACAAGAAATATTGGAATTATATTGGATTATATTGGATAACAGTACATACATATATACATGCATGCAGAGGTACGTACCTAGAGTTGAACAACACCAACAAGTAAGTGACTTTTTTCTCAAAATTGCGGTTTCAGTCGATATGTCAAAAATGTCTTATGTTATGTTATATTTCGGGTTTTACGCCTGCATCAGCACCATTTTGGGCTATATCGCCGGCGGGCAGTTTACCTAACAACACCTTTCCTGGGAATGCTCCAGCGGTTAACCAGTACTTGGGTGCACCAACCTCCGTAAGAAACTGCCAACTTTTTCATATAAATGAGACACGACCTGAGCGGGGCTCGAACCCGTGTGACCATCAGTGATGATAGGTTACAGTGGTATAAAAGTCAGCGACCTTAACCACTCGACCACGGAGGCGGACTCAAAAAATGTCTAAATATTATATTATATATATATATATATATATATATATTTTATACAAATAACTATTTATTTAGTTATAAATGTTTAAAGATATTAATATTAATAAGATACTAAATATTAATAAAATGATTTAGTGTCAATAAATTACTTTTATATGAACAATATCATTCATTTGTAATATGTAGTGCTCTCAGAGTTTTTGTCCTACACTTGTGAAAATTATACCATCAAAAAGGAAATTTAATTCTACAAAAGATTTACATTGACATAATTTTGATTACATTATCAGAAAGTATTGCAAATTAGCATTGAATCAGGTAGGTATCTATTATTCAATATTTTCCAATAATCTATATGGAGATGGTGTCATAGATATTGATTATTGGTTATGTAGTACAGTGTACATATTTCTTATCAGCTGTATGGAGATAAAATGAACTAATGGCCTCTTCTGTTGTGGAGTAAAGGGTTAAACAAAAATAGCACGTCCACATCCCCATTTTTAAAACCATATTTGAATGAAAAACGAGCAATAAATTATTACAGGATAAAACATAATTAGCATAAAAGTTCTCTACTGCCTGTAGGTTTAACAAATCACAAATCTATTTTCTATGAGTTGCTAACTTGCTATGGATGGATGTACTTCTTTTCCAGCAATTTTTATGTATATCACAACCTGCTGCAAGTGATAAATCGACTTAGACTGCACCGATTCACACAGACTACAGGTTCCTTGGGGTTTACAGTTTTAAATCAAGGGACTGTGTTTTACACACATTCACTGGATATGTAAATCGCTACATACAGACCAGTTATTTTAGAAATGAAAGTATGCCTCGATTTTTTATGTTTTGTGTAAGGATTAGAGTAACCTGCATCAGAATTAAAAGCATGTGCGTATTTGGATAATGTATGATGGGATAATACGCAGCTGTAGTAATAAATCTATTACCCAATTACGTCTTGTGATAGGGTAGAAATATATACATGTTGGAATGCAGATATTTACGCAGGCTCATATTTTCACGAAAATAGCGAACATTTCAACGTCGTGAACTTAACCACTTATACAGTAAACACATCACATAGTTAGTTTATACAAATTTATTTTAGCTCGATTGCGAAACAAGTTCTTAAACTTATATTAATCACTCTCGAGACCTCATTCCTGATGGAATCCATCGCCACGGGGGAGAGAAGAGGCATAAGGACATAATCGTAACGGCTCCAGCGGGGCTGGAACACTGGACCGTTCGCACCTGAAATCGAACACTGCTATCACGACTTCCACATCACATAGTTACGAAGACTACCGTAATTATCGATGTATAACGCGCTATCATGTATAACGCGCATCCACTTTTTGGCACGAAAATCAGTGAAAAACTTGGTTCTGGTGTATACTTTGCACCATAAAATATCATTTTCACAAGCCAAAATTTCTCAAGATATGATATTATCACCCTCTATGGTTTATATATTTCGATAGAAAAAGAAGAAATTGTGGAGGCCTACATTGTGCATGGTTCTGAAATATAATCATACTCCATGATTTTTGTATACCCGTACAAAAAGAAGAAAAATCGTGCGGGCCTACGTCCGGAAGTGCATGGTTTTGATAAATCCCCAACACCGCGTACTGTGTTCCGACCTTGCGACTGCCACAAGCCTCTGCATACTTGATAATGGAGAGCTCATCTCTAGCAGTGTAGGGATTTCTGAATTTTAAGTACTGTGACAATAACTGAGATTTGACAATTCTGAGTTGTATTTTGAGTGATAGATATCAATATGTCTAATGACAACTTCTATGACATTGAATTAAATATGCATCAAAGGAACCTGAAGAGATTAGTAATTTTAGATTTTGGAGGATAGTGCAATGATACAGACAGAGACCCATTGCAGAGTCTCCTCTGGTTCTTTTACGTGCACGGTGTAAAGCACCAACACGAGACCTCGGTTTAACATCCCATCTGAAAGACTGTTAATTTTATTAGGGTCAGACGGGGGGGGGGGATCGAACCTGCGATCTCTGGATTACTAATGCCAGCTTCTATAACATTGAATTAAATATGCATGAAGCGATAATCATTTTCTCAAAATTGTCAACACATACTCAAACTTCTCAACACCTGTTTAAATTTCTTAACACCTCAAATATGTCAATGAAAAATTTCGAAACGTGTCAAACTAATTAACAGAGGCCCCATTGTATTGGGTTCATAAACAGTGTTACAAACAATTTGTTAAAAGCTAACACATTATTTGTATTTGTTTTTAAGAATTACATTTTAATATTTCTAATAAAGAAACAAATAAATATATTTAAAACATATGATATATGATCTCATCATTTTTCGCAAGTCCTTCGGCTTCGCATGTACATCAGCATATTGTTCCGACAATATAAATGCGATCCGCACTTTAAACTTTCTACTTTTGTTTTAATACCAATCACGTGACTCCTTGTATATTGCTTGTGAAGTCATTATTTGTTCCGGCGTTTCACTGAAACAGATGTGTTGGTAAAACTTTCAAGGTTATTACAATTATTAGAACTGCCAGCTCAGGACGCTGTCCGGGCATTATTCTATTTAGTTATCACTATGTGTGATTCGGAGAATAGTTCCTTTCGTGGAAAGGAAACTCGCCAACAAGATGATGTTGTGTCGTTATTTGTGTCCGATATTTCGGATAGTATTTCTTCGCCCGAATTTTCTGGGTTTGATGATGTGGAGATTCAGTCTAGCCAAAAGAATATTAAATCTATGGTTAGTAAACCTATTACAAAGATTAAAATCCCTAAAAAGGCAGTGACAGTTGACACGGAGGGTGTAGACAAACATAAAAAGTCTAAAAAACAAAAAACTCCAAAAAATGTCGAGTACAGACATATTGATGGTTTGAAACAGGTGTTGGGTTTTTATGATAAAGGTGGTCAGAATGAATATGTCGGCCATGATGAATATGTCGGTCATGATGAATATACTGGTGATAGTCAGTTTGACGAAGGTTTTAATTTAACTGCACGTAGTTTGCCCAATCTTCATGTATCTGTTGAAAATGAAGAGATTGAACCCGACCTGAATAATAACAATATTACTGCTCAACACCGTTTGGGTGCAGAATTTTGTAATGTCATGTTTCCAGACAAGAATGTTAGTCTAGAGAGGACTGATTTTAGTAACGATTTGTGGACACTACCCAAATTAAAAGTACCTGAAAAGGGTGACGATGTAGACCCATCGTTGGTTACATTAATTAATACAGCCTGTTCAGTTTGTTGTGAGGATATTGTGTCCAAGTATAAACTTCCAAGTAATTGTACTAATTTAGGTGCTCCATTGGTGAATAATGAAATTTGGAAGGTGTTGGAGAAACGAGCACGTTCACAGGACAAATATTTAGCAGATATTCAAAATCTTGTAGGCATCAGTGTTGTACCAATGATCAAGTTAGCCGATGCTTTAGGCTCGCATATGAATGAGAGTAAGATGCTCATATCGGAGATTATGACTTTGTTAGGCCAAGTACAATACAATTTGTCACTTAGACGTCGCTATATGATTAGACCACATATTAACAAGAAATACTCCAACTTGTGTCATATGAATACACCCATATCATCCAATCTGTTTGGAGATGACATCACAAAAGAAATAAAAAATTGTGACTCAAATGTATCTTTGGGAAAAGACCCCAGGTATGGTTATCCATTCGTGTACAGAGGTCGTGGTAATTGTCCTACAAGAGGTAGAGCACCAAGAAGAAGCGCTTACGCAGGTGGTGGTGGTTTTGAGCACCAGAATTATGGTTATAGGAATCATCCATATAATTCGCAATACTTCCGAGGTCAGCATAGAGGCGGCCAGAACTATAGAGGGTTTAATCCTAGAGGCAGGAGGTTTGCTACAGCTACTGTAACTTCAGCTGAACAGTCAAAAAACTAACGGTAAGCCATGTAAGTAATGCATGTAAACTGAAAAATTCAATACAGGTTTGGGAAAAATACACGCAAGATCCTTGGATTCTAGAGACCATCTCTGGTTACAAAATTGAGTTTAACCAACCTCCTTACCAGTCTAGGGTGCCTTCGGAAATACCGTTTGTAGACGAGCAATGGCAAATTATGAATAACGAAGTTCAAGCATTATTACAGAAAGGTGCAATAGTTTATTCGACAGATGAACCAGATCAATTTGTTTCAACGATTTTTATCACTCCTAAGCCAAACGGAAAATTTAGACCAGTAATTAATCTTCGGTATTTGAATAGTTTCGTACATTATGAACATTTCAAGCAAGAAACTTTTAAAGTTGTCTTGGATATAATTCAAAAAGGTGATTTTTGCACCAGCATTAATCTTCAGGATGCTTATTTTTCTGTGCCGATTAGTTACGAGTTCCAAAAATACCTAAAATTTCGGTTTAACGGCATTCTATACAGTTTTGTTTGTATGCCATTTGGATTATCTTCAGCCCCACGGGTCATTACGAAGATCCTGCGCCCAATTTATGCTTGGTTTAGGTTTCAAAACATACGGTGTTCGTATTATATAGACGATTCGTTGAATATGAACCAGTGCCATGATCTATGCAAGGTAAACTGTATAACCATGGTGAAGGTCTTGGAATCCTTGGGTTTTACGATTAATGAGAACAAATCTTCTCTTGTTCCGAGTCAGAGACTGATATTTTTCGGTTTCATTCTAGACTCAGAAAAATTTATGGTGTTTCTAACAGAGGAAAAGATACATAAGATAATTGACCAGGCACAGCAATTATTGTCATACAACAAGGTGAAGGTCAGAGACTTAGCCTCATTTATAGGCAGAGTGGTAAATGCCTTTTTCGCTGTGTTAGAGGCACCTATGTTTTACAGAAGTTTAGAGAGAGATAAAATTCAAGGCTTAAAAGAAAATAAAGACTTTGAAAATCATGTGATTTTGAGCCATGATAGCAGGGAAGAGTTGGATTGGTGGATTGTCAACATTCGTCATAAAAATGGGAAAAGAATCCGTCCTTTTACTTTTCATTGTTTTACAGATGCTTCTCAGTTAGGTTTTGGCTGTTATGTAGAGGAAGATGGACGTCATGCTAGTGGTAGATGGACTCAAGCTGAAGCCAATCACCAGATTAATTATCTGGAATTATTGGCAATTTTTTATGCTTTGCAGTCCTTTTTTGCGGATTGTAGTCAGATCCATATTGAAATTCAGACTGATAATGTTTCATGTGTTACATACATTGCAGACATGGGGGTATGTGTTCATTAAGATTGGACAGATTGGCTAAACAAATATGGCAGTGGTGTTTATGCAGAAATATTTATATTTCGGCAGTACACACACGTTCCTGGAAAACAAAATATTGAGGCAGATTTTTACTCTAGAAATTTTTCAGACTACAGAGTGGATGTTAAAAAAGGAAATTTTTCAGAGATTATGTAGAACATTTTTCTTTCCAAAAATAGATTTGTTTGCATTTCGCCTCAATAAACAACTACAGAAATTTGTCTCTTGGTTTCCAGAACCTGGATGTTACCGTAGTAATCCTATTTTTCCTTCTATTGGGAGGAATTGATACCATTCATGTTTCCTCCTTTTTCTTTAGTAGGAAAAGTAGTCAACAAAATTATGTTGGACAAAGTGGACGTAGCGTTATTGGTGTTTCCGTTCTGGAAAAGTCAGTCTTGGTATCCATTAATATTATCAAACATTGTTTCCTTTCCGGTTAGACTGCCACGACACAGAGATTTGTTGGTGTTGCCACACAACGGTCAACATCATCCACTGAATCGTTCTATGACGATGGTCGCAGTCGTGCTGTCTGGCAATCGCTCAAAGGTCAGGGATTTTCAGAAGACGTTACACAAGTCATATTATCATCATGGCGACAAGGAACACGCAAGCAATACGGCCTGGCATGGGACAAGTGGTGTTTTTGGTGTTATACAAGACAAATTAATCCCCTTCAGGTCTCTGAGGCAGTAGTATTAGCTTACCTATGTGACCTTCATAAGGATAACAAATCTTATTCAGTTATTGCTTCACAAAAGTCGATGCTGTTACAAACTTTACAATTTTTTGGAAATAGTTGGTGTAAAAACAGTTTCCTGATTAGTCGGTTTTTGAAAGGTATTTTTCATTTGAAGCCACCTATACCTAGATACAATTGTACGTGGGATGTATCGGTAGTATTGAATTTCTTGAAGGGTTTATATCCTTTGAAACAGTTATCTCTCAAGAGCTTGACACTTAACCCTTTCCCCCTCAGAAGCGCCTCTCGACGCCAATGCCTATTGACATAGATCAACACATTAGTAGTCAAACAAGCTATAATAAAGATCGGAACATGTAATGTATACAACACTTAATAATTCCCAGTAACCTCCATGAAGGTGGAGTAGGCAAGTTCACAGCTTATCCATTGCATACGATTGATAAATTACAACCAAATGTATGAAATAAAACTACATCTCTAAGGGGGAAATGGTTAAAGTAACAGCTTTAATAGCATTTTCATGTGCCACACGGGCTCAAACTTTACAGTCATTGAATATTGATTTTATGAAGATACAAAACAGAGACATAGTGTTTTCATTTCCGAACCTACTCAAGACTTCTAAAAAGGGAAAGAAACCTTACCAGTTGTGTATAGAACGTTTTGTGGAAGAACCATTGTGTTGTATGCATACCATTCTGTTTTATTTAAAGATAACTAAAAGGTTGAGAAAATCCAGAAATTTACTCATATCATTCAAAACATACGATTCAGTGTCAACTAGTACTATAGCCAGATGGTTAAAAACAGTTTTACAGATGTCGGGTATAGATACAGAATTATTCAAAGCTCATTCGATCTGATCAGATGTGACTTCAGCGGCGTATGATGGAGGTTGCTCTCTTGAAAAGATCCTTAAAACCGCTGACTGGAGTAATGACAAAACTTTTTATAAATTTTATTACAGGTCTACTGTTAGGACAGATTTGAGTTTTGTGGAAACAGTATTCAATCTATAAGGATATAATGGGACATGTTTGTGGAGGTGTTCTTGAACTATATAACTATGACACTATGAGTTTGCATTATTGCCTATGATATAGGAGATATATAGATATAGTTAAAGGAAAGGATATTCCTAAGTTTCTAAGTTCCTAAGCTTAATGTTGTCATTCACACACATAATTTAGACACAATATTTTGGTGTACCTATATCTACATTTATTCATGAATAGTTCTGGCAGGTCTGGCTGTTTGTCCTTGTAAATATTTTGTATATCCACATGGAAGATTAACTCTTGTTAAATGTGTTACCCTCGTTAAATAAAGTCTTTACTTACTTACTTACTTACTTACTTACTAAGTACTTATGAGATAAGTCTTGTAGCTACATATTAGTTGATTTATTCTTTAGAGAATTGTTTGTATAAAGTTATTTATTCATGGATATCTGGATGACTTAAACATGTGTTTTTGCACAGTTTTGTTGCATAATTTAAAGATGCTGATGTATATGCGAAGCCGAAGGACTTGCGAAAAATGATGTGCCTCATCCAAATGTTTTGTGAGGGATGAGGGACATCATTTGAGTAAGGCCGGAGGCCGAGCATGTACAAACCCTCCACAGTATATATTTATTATTGCTTTGGTCCCTCCCTAGAGATTGGTTTTAGAATAGCAACAAAACTTGATATATTTAAATAATGACTTCTAACGGGGTTTTCACAAGCAATATACAAGGAGTCACGTGATTGGTATTAAAACAAAAGTAGAAAGTTTAAAGTGCGGATCGCATTTATATTGTCGGAACAATATGCTGATGTACATGCTCGGCCTCCGGCCTTACTCAAATGATGTCCCTCATCCCTCACAAAACGTTTGGATGAGGGCACAATATCTCAGATAAACTATAAATTCCAATGTTCTGTTATCTTACCTACCTAGACCTAGAGCTCAATACCACTGAAGAATCGCTTTATACGATATAGTACGAAAATGTACGGGAAATAGACAATCAATAAAATCATTCAACATCCGCCATTGTTGTTTGGCATTTACGTTTTTGATTTCCAAAATTCAAAGCAAATAAATGCTATCTAAGTTCATAGTTGGTCTAAATCAATGCCATTATATATATATATCATCGGTACATTGTTAGAACAGTTATTTTATAACGTTTGCCAAACGTACCTACTTAATGAAAAGTGGTGGGGACGATGTGGGTCGAAATTTCGCCTGGAAAAAAATGTTGTGAAGGCTGTACCCATGTATAATGCGCACTAGACAAATTCCTCAAGGATTTCAGTAATAAAAGTGTGTGTTATACATAGCAAATGACGGTATTACTGCCTTTCATGCAAGATTAGTATTAAGCAAAACATATCAGATTCCAGAGGCTCTTACCTAGATTACTTGTCTTTGTAATAGGATGACATTGTGAAAATAATACTGGGCAAAGAAATTTGGTCCATTGTTCGATTTGCAAACTAGCTGGCTTCATGATTTGGATTAGTGTTAGATTAGGACTAGTTTGTAGCCAGGTTTCAACGTTTGTGCATATTCTTATACAGCTTGTCACAAAAATATATAAATTCTAGGCGGTATTGTAACAAACATCGGTTAACCCATTGGCTGCCCAGATAGGTGTGTGTTCCACCTGCGCATATGCAATCCAAACAGCAGGATCTTTTAGCTTCTGGGGGTCACTTAGCTCTAGAATGCAGAACCAGATGTACACATAAATAAATAAAAATAAACTTTTCGTAAATTTAAATTATGAATTGGACCTTTTAGGTATAGGTAAAACCCCAATCACAACGACAAACTAACGACGCATTTGTGCCACGACACGACAAAAACTTTGGGCAAATCGTAGGTCATCGGGGGTTGTCACAAGACAGTCCTACAAATTTTAACATCGTGGCATCAACTTGCTGTTGAGGCAAAATTGGACAGGCACCATTTTTGTTCCATAATTTTTTGTCGTATCGACAGTACACATCAGGAAAGAGCACATTCTGCCTGTCCGCGACAGAAGGAATTTTATCTAGGAGGAATATGGCGGCATTTGTCAGGAGGACAGCGGGATGTCTCCTGTCCTCCCGTACATTTCTCGGCGGAACATTTCCACAGCAATTTGCTGCGATGCAGCGCAATACTCGGCGCTAAATATACACGTAAACGGCTATCCGATATGGTTGTGTATAGAATATGTAAGTATATTGTGCAGTGTTAGACGATTTTACCCAAACATACAACAAAGCATCGCTAATAACTTTCACACTTTAATACTCCAACAATTTCAAAGCAGTGCTAATTATTATAAGTTGCCAATGTTTACATTATGAACATGAGAATAGATATGTCAATCAAGCGGACCCTGATATTATTTGCCAATAGGTTTAGACAATAACTTACACGGGGGTATACGGGCGTATACCCGGAATTTGAAACAAACTGACATTTAAACATTGATAATATTAATAGTTTGTTGTTACTTACTGTTGTTCTCAAAATACACATGTATAAATATACACAAATCCAGTACGTTCTAATTTTCATATA
Source organism: Archivesica marissinica (assembly GCA_014843695.1). NCBI lineage: Eukaryota > Metazoa > Mollusca > Bivalvia > Venerida > Vesicomyidae > Archivesica > Archivesica marissinica. Next base: position 59,027,726 of record CM026386.1, read on the forward strand.
GGATGTATTTTGATCGCATTACATCAAAAGCAGTAAGACCAGGGTTCATTCTAGGTCAGAATTTTTGGGAGAAGTGAGAAAGCGCGTGATCACTTCCTTAAATGGTGTTCTTTAACCCATTCTCTGATATATACGTATTTCTACGTGTGCTACGACTACCTTATATATACGTATTTTTACGTGTTATCGGGCACCTGATAAATACGTATATATACAACCATACCAGTCACCTGATATATACGTGTTTTACGTGTCCGTTTTAAAACCATCACGCCTGCCGTTTTGGAGTTCTAAAACAAAAGTTAAAGATTGCAAATGTTATCTTTACAAGAGCATTATCTAATATTTTGGACATTTATATAATGATTTATTTTGAAAAACAATGATGCTTACATTTGAAATTCTACCGCAATCTTCAATTAAAAATATCTCCTGCAGGTGTTATAATATAAATCACCACAGCTGGGTCAATGCTGGCATAATCATGGAAAATTACTTGGGCGTTCTAAAAATAGATATATGTAATAGACAAGACTTTAGTGTACTATGTAACTCTAGGCTGGTTTAATTTTCTGAAATTCCTGAGGTTACAACTTTTATACTTATTTGTTAACATAAAGATCAAAGAGGCATAGGTCACAGCTTAGCTTTGAATGCAGTAAGTCACAGAGTTTAACAAGGAATTTATTTATCATGGAAAATTACTGGGTTTGTAAATGACAATTTCAATTTCTGAAAATGTGTGCCAGGTGCAATGAAGAGCACTCCAATCAAGGTCATGGAGAAAATTACTTCCAGGCCCGTCGCTGGGCATACGCAAGTACGCACGTGCGTATCATTGGTCTGAGAAAATGAAAATAAATTAAAACTCCAAAAATGAATTAAAACGCCAGGGGGGGTAGTAGGGATACATAGGCGCCGTGATGTGTGGAGTGGTGGAATAATTGAGCCCATTGCAAATATGGTGCATCTCGAAATAGTTTGTGCTATTTTACGTGCTTGATTAATTGATAAGAGCAATAGTCCTGCAAATCTATGTTACAAAATGCATTGAAATGCAGGAAATTGCTTCCTCATTTCCAAAAATATCCCGGGGGGTGGGGAGACCCCCCTAGCGTAATCGCACGCTATGTTCAATTGACAAACAAATTTGACCGTGCGTATCATCAAAATAGCTCCAGCGACGGCCCTGACTTCCATCCAGCCACAGCAAGAACGTCGCGACACAAGAATTCTTCTACAGACAGCGAAGTTTCGATGTCAGGAAGAACAACCGATGAAGCAGAGAGTTGAGGCACTAACGAAGAATCGTCTAAAGCGAAGCAGTTTCATCCACCAGTCCAAGAAGCTTGCTTGAAAGCACACCAGCCAGCTCCCAGCCAAGACGTTGCCTCCAACGCCATTTCTATCCAAGCCATGGTTGACTAGCGATGAATCCAAGGTTACCATCTGCAGTACAATCCCATACATGACATCCAGAGTTAGACAACATGATGACGTCAAACGTGCCCTCACACTAGCACACATCGACAAGAGTTATCCTGGAGAAGCATGGCTACAAGTCTACACAGATGGTTCAGCCACAAGAGCAGTAGCAAACGGAGGAGCAGGCGTATATGTCCGACACCCAGATGGACACACACAGTCAGTTGCTCTACCTACTGGAGTACACTGCAGCAACTATGGGGCAGAAGTACAGGCCCTTGAAACAGCAGCATCTCTAGTACACAACACTGTGGAGTGTGCCCAGGTTGTCTTCCTGACTGATGCGCTCTCAGTTCTGGATGCCCTGTCTAACAACAAAGAACCCCACCTGATGGAAGCCCTTCGAACAGTCAGCGTAACTAAAAGAACTGTCCTCCAGTGGGTACCTGCACACATAGGCATTCCTGGCAATGAAGCCGCTGACCAGCTTGCCAAGCAAGGTTCTACCGAGAGGCAACCAGACAAAGATTTGACTTACAAGGAGAAATGCACCATAATCAAATCTGCATCAAAGCCAACAGTCGAGAAGGATGACTACCACCTTCTCACCAGACAGGAGCAAGTCACGATATTCCGGCTTAGAACAGGGCATAACTGCCTGAACTTCCATATGTGTCGGAAGCTTGGACTAGCTCCATCAACTGCCTGCAGCTGCAAAATAGGGGACCCGACCGCAGAACACATCCTCCAGGAGTGTCCCAATCTTCATGGGCTGAGGAAAACAACCTGGGCAACAGATACTTCTCTCCAGACGAAGTTACATGGCTGCCGGGAGGATCTGAGGAGGACGGCCCATTTCGTGTTTGCTGCCGGCTTGTCCATGTGATTCGCGAACGACAAGAAGAAGAAGAAGAAAATGTGTGCAAGGCCTGTGCTTTATAATGAGACAACCAATCAAATTTAATACATGCATAGATCACAGGCATTATGCCATTGATCACATTTGCATAATTGACGCATAATTGACGGTGTTTGACAGCAGCTGTGAAAACACTGGTTTCCTGTTTATTGTATTATTGCCTGCCAGGGCAATAAACCTTCTGTGATCAAAGTAAGTAAAACTTGTATATATACATGTATATATATGTCAATACAATACACAGTACACAGGACACATCAAAGCCAATTAAAATTTATGACTTTCAGAATCGGTGTGAAAAATAATCATTAGGCCTACTGTATGGATGAAATCGTTCAGTTTGTGTGTAAACACCAATGCCTATCATTATATTGATGATTTTTACAGCAGTGAAAAGGTAAAAATGTGTCTTCTTTCCATATGTCTTTACTTGATAGAAATATCTTGAATAAAAGGGACATATAGCTATATATACAACATACCCTGAAAAATCTAGCATGGCTGTATCTGTCTCAATATCCAGATATTAGGACATTCATTGTCTTTATAACCTAATTGAAAAAGACAGGCTTACCATACAAATATGAGTTTGATACTGTTAGAAAGAGAATTTTATTCTCTACAAACTTTACATTGACCAAAATTCAGTTTACATTGACCAAAATTCAGTTTAAATAAACAAATATAGTCGAATATAATAATTATTCTCCAAAACCTGCATGTCCAATATTTACACCTCCGTATCTAAGTAAATACTAAAGTTTCTTTTAAAAATTATATCGTTGAAAACATCATTTATTTTTCTAAATTTTTTATTCTTACCATAAATATATTAAATTAAGTTTTTATCAGGGAAAACAGGGTTAAACATGATATGGGTCATTTTATCAGTTTTTCCTGAAATACCTTATGGGGACAGTGTACAGTTATTGGTATCTTATCTATTGGTAGCTGATAAGCTATTACATAGTTACTGTATTGGGCTGGAGAACCTGATATGACTGTTTTATTATGAGGGAAAGGGTTAATATACTTCTGTAGAATAGTGTTAAAATGCACAGTACAACCATTAAATACAACATTTGAATAGGAGTGCTTTATAATGGGCCAGTGTATCTTAGGGAGAAGTGGGGCCCCCAGAGGGCGAAGTCAGGGTCCCTAGGGCGACAATTTCGCCCTCTAAACTGATCCCTGAAGACCACACCCACATGTTTGATAGAGCTTATTTGGCGATGCTTCCAAACGTGCCCTTTCAGCCAATCACAACTCATCAGGAACATAGATGTCAATCAAAGGCTTTCATGTACTACGTAATAAATAGGCACTTGGAAACAAATGGTAGATATAAACTACAGACTTAAGACGTTTACGGACAAGGCATTGGAATCGCTCCCGCTTTGTAAATTGTATCATGAAGCTTTAATTGCCTCACTTGAAGCGGATCAGTGATCCAGCAGTCAACACGCCGGACATTTAATCCAATGGTCACAGGTTAGATCCCACGCAACATTATACAATAACGACTCATATCACAGTCGGTCGGATAAGATTTTAACCTGAGGTCTCGTGTCGGTGCTTTACACCGTGTACGTAAAAGAACCAGAGGAGAGTCTGGATGGGTCTGTATCCCTGCACTATCCTCCAACATCTAAAACGACTCTAATCTCTTCAGGGGGTGTCGTTCATGGGCAACCAATAGCCACATTGTAAAACACACACTATGCCCCACCTTGAATCATGATTGAATGAGAGTAACTATTGAATTTAATTGATCTGAATTGTCAATCAATCCACAGGTGTCAGCAGTTTATTGCAGGTGTATATACAGAGCTCCGGTGCGTATTGGCATAATAACGCATTAAGAATATAACAAAACGTATTGAAATGAAAAATATGGCGTACAAAAACGTATCCAAAAAATCTGATATGCATACTGTCTGGATTCCTGGCGTACTTGGATTATGATAAAATCAAGCACATCGTATTTCTGCGCTGGTTCCCGATTGCACTGAGTCTCGGTAGTGGACTCGCTACCAGCTGAGAAGCAGTTAGTGCGCTGTTTCCCGATTGCACTGAGTCTCGGTAGTGGACTCGCTACCAGCTGAGAAGCAGTTAGTGTGCTGTTTCCCGATTGCACTGAGTCTCGGTAGTGGACTCGCTACCAGCTGAGAAGCAGTTAGTGCGCTGTTTCCTGATTGCACTGAGTCTCGGTAGTGGACTCGCTACCAGCTGAGAAGCAGTTAGTGCGCTGTTTCCCGATTGCACTGAGTCTCGGTAGTGGACTCGCTACCAGCTGAGAAGCAGTTAGTGCGCTGTTTCCCGATTGCATATTCTATGCTGCATCACTGCAGTGGAGCTCAATACCAGCTGGGAACCAGTTAGTTTCTCTCCATATGACATATGATATCAGAGTAGGTAAACGCTCATTGAAATGATGAACGGGTGTCGTGAAAAGTAAGCACGTGGATGTCATAGACAACAACAACAAAAAATGTCTCCTTTCGTTTCAAAACGACAAAACTGTACAAATGTGGAAAGTAAAATTCCCTTGGTTAGTTGTATTGCCTGAACCAGATCGTCGGTTGAAATGATTTCATTTGTACTGAACAATATATCAGAAGCATTTGGGCGGAGGAGGGGTCTACAAATGTTCAAAATACTACATGTCCTACTATATAGTAATAAGTCTAATACTAGGTTCTAGTATTTAAGAAATAATAAATATCAACCGTGGTATATCGCAGAATAACCCGAGTTTGAAGTTCTTATGCGTAGAAATATATCACGAAGGCCGAAGGCCTGAGTGATATATTTCTACGCATAAGAACGACAAACGAGGGTTATTCTGCGATATACCACGGTTGATACTTATTATTTCGATTCTAACACCACTTACTTCTAATAATTTTAAAGGAGTATTTTCTTCAAACGCCGCTGCATTTGGCTTTCGAAATTTCCTCCCACGTAAAGGGGTGATGACATTATTTTTTATAGAAAATCTAGTGCATAAATGAACAAAAGTTGTAACTGATCAATAATTTTATTTATTTTGTCAAATAAAACTGTACAGAATAGTAACTGAAACGTTACTTAACAGAAAAACAAGATGGACAAGAGATTATCTGATTCTAAAAATAGCTCACTTGCGTGAATTCCAACGGTATTGTTTACAAACATCGCGTGACTTTCATTCATAAAACTTTACACGCATTGTATAAATGACGTAGCCAAAACACGGTGCGCGTGCAGCATAGTTCAAGGTAGGTATATTGCAGAATAACCCGAGATTGGTTTTACTCTAGACGTATGTATGTTATTAGATGGGTCGTGTTAGAATATACTATATACACATGACATTGTATAAATAATGTATATGCTGATTTCTAAATTTCAAATAGTATTTTCAACCCCTGAAAATTTGGTCAATGCTGATTTCTGAATTTTGCCACCGACAACCATGAATATTGTACGTGTATATAGACGCCACGTATTTAATCGATTACTGTTAATGTCATGTGTATATACTATATCTACATAATATTTTATAGGTGACGGAACAGCTAGCAACAAACAGCCTGAGTAGATAAAGGCATTTACATGTATATAATGACTACATAATTATAATGATATGGAATGTAATAAAATGGAGGGTACCGGAACTAGCCATCCCAATTACAAAATGGCAGATCCGGAAGTAGCCTTTGCTCAATAACTGCAGTATTTGGTTCCAACAGAAACATATTTGTAGGATCCATTTTAGATGGAAAGTATGATAATCAACTTGCATTGCCATCATAAAGTTTATATAATCCGAATTGAATCAAATGTTTGCAGTACAATTCATATGTCGGCTATTCAGAAAATAAAGTGCGAGCGTTTTATTTCATTTGGTTTGTTACATTGCGACGATGCTGCTCAGGCGTTGGATTACCTTTTATAATAGTTAGTGACAAAGAAGTGTTGATGTTTATTACCATATAACAATTTATTTTCAGTTTCTTAACAATTTAATCCAAATCTATATATCACAAAGTTCATTTATTTCCACAAAGTTCTTTAACTAAGTACAAAGACACGTTTAGTATAGTCCTAAAAGTTTACAACAGAGGTTTCTTATTAATTTCCAATTTTCTATTCCGTTATTCTATTTTAAAATCTATTTCTTTTCTTTCTTTTTGTTTTCCTTTTTTTATTATGTAAGTTTATTCAACGTTTATGTTGATTGAGCTTATTTACCATCGCCACAGGTGAACCATGTTGCAGGCTGCTCATTTGAGTGACGGGAGTTTTCATAACAACACCAGTCCTTTCCTGTGGAGTTTTGCTAAAGTGATCATTATTATAAAGATTATCAGTGATGATAGGTTACAGTGGTATATAAGTCAGCGACCTTAACCACTCGACCACGGAGGCGGACTTGGAGGATAGTGCAATGATTCAGATAGAGACCCATTCCAGTCTCCTCTGGTTCTTTTACATACACATTTATGAAATAAAACTGAAGCTTTTATACCTTTTTTCATTCAATATTGAAAAGTTAAGTAATATTTTAATTTCAACACATTTTTAATGATAATTCCAATTCCAGCACCGATTGATAAATCCAAACACAGATAGAACACACTTTAACTCTTAGCATGCTAGCGGCGGATCGATCCACCCATGTAACCTGCGTACCTGACAACGAGCGGCGGATTTACCCGCCGCAGAGGGGTACCTTCAATTGAAGCCAATACCTTGTCAATTGCTCGGTGTTTGATAGCGCATGCGGGATGAGTCACATCCGGATAGATAAAACTAAATTTTTCACAACAAATTGACCAAGATATCGGCGATTTTCGTAAATTTTTCGTTATTTTCCCAACGAATTACAACAATGGCGGAGGAATTATTCCAAGACATTGTTGCTAGTGACAGCGAGGATGATGATTTTGACGGGTTTGACCCGATTCCCGGCGAATTAGTGCATGAAATTCCGGAGATTGACCCAAATGATATCCAGCTGAATGATGCGGAACTTTTGGATATTGAAAATGAAATTGGTAGAGAGGATCGGGATGCATTTTTCGATGCGTACGAAATGAACTGGGTAAAAAAGTTTGAAAGTGAAACTGGACCGAAAAACTTTGAAGATGATAGTTCACCTTATGACATCTTTAGTCGTTTCTTTGATGAGGAAGTACTGAATTTACTTGTTGAACAAACAAATTTATACTATGATCAGTACATTGTGTCCAAGGGTGGCATTGATAGGCTACCAACATACTCCCGTGCACGTTCATGGACCCCAGTCAGTCTACCAGAAATGAAAGTGTTCCTTGCCATTGTGTTATTTCAGGGTCTAATAAGAATGCCCACTTATGAAATGTATTGGTCTACACATGATCTAATTCAACTGAAGAATCTTGCAACATACATGACCCGAGATTTTTGAATTTACTTTCATTCTTTCATGCAAGTGACAATTCCCATGAACCACCGAGAGACAGTCCTGGATACGATCCTGGATATAAAATTTCACGAGTGGCATCTGTGCTTTTACGTAAATGGCAAGCAGCGTATGGGCCTAAAAGGGAGATTTCTGTGAATGAGACTCTGATTCCATACAAGGGTAGGACAAAACTTACACAGTACATGCCAAATAAACCTCATAAATGGGGCATAAAGGTATGGACCCTTGCGGATGCCAAGACAGGCTACGTCTGGAACTGGAATTTGTACACTGGTAAAACGGTTGATCAGCCAAATGGAAAAGGTGTAGCACCACAGAGTTGTTATGTCATTGGTTCAGCCACTACTAGATCTGGGTCACCATGTTTATTGTGACAATTTCTTCAGCAGTCCCACCCTCTTTGACGAGTTATCTGAGCATCAGACTGGAGCCTGCGGCACGTTACGTTCCAACAGGGTTGGCATACCTGCCGAGGTGTGTATTTTATATATTTTTTCAAATAAATACATAGAAAAATTGCTTACACATTATCATTTTGTAAAATACAACAATTATGGGAGTTATACACAAGTGCTGGGGTTGATTCATTGGAGTAAAAGTATAAAAATCTTATAAATTACAATTTGTTTACTATCTGTCCGAAAATATGGACAGTCCGAAAATAGGGTATCTCAAAATTGTAAATTCATAAAATAAATACAATAACTGGAAGGATACTCTTGTTTTTTGCATATACTGTTGCTATTCACTTGTATTTTCATCATAAATAAATGTAAAGCATATTTTTGTTGAATTTTCAGGTGAAAAATGCCAAGCCGGCCAAGGGAGATCCACCATTTATCCGTCGAGACGGCTGCAAGCTGTTCATAGCCTGGCAAGACAAGAGATTGGTGCACCTATTGAGCACAATACATAATGGATCAATCTACTTGAAGAAAGTGAGATCACGCTTATATGCAGACACAAACTATGTTCGTGAAGTTGACCACCCACGTGCTATACAACTCTACACTTATTTCATGGGTGGGGTCGATCTTGCGGACCAGCAAACACAGTATTGTGTCTTACTCCACAGAATGTTGAAATGGTGGAAGAAGTTGTTTATTTGCAACTTACTGGAAGTTAGCATGGTCAATGCTAAGATTATCTACAAGGAACTCCCTGTAAATAAAAACAAACGCATAAAAACAGATAAATTTCGTCTATCCATCATTGAAGGTCTCCTCGAAGGCTACCAGAAGCCCAGCAAGTCATTCCGACGTCCTGTGAACAATCCAGATCGCAGATTGCTTGGCAGGCATTTCCCCACTCTGAACCCAAACGTTATAGGTGGGGGCAGACGATCATGCCCAGATTGTGAAGTTTGTTCGGACAGATCGAAAAAGAGACATCAAACCACGTATTATTGTGCTCAATGTGAAACGCCAATGTGTCCGTACCCATGCTTTGAGAGATATCATACACTCCAGAACTATAAATGTGACTGTACACCTAACCTGCATAAATAAGTGTATAGTGTTGTCATCAATTCCTGATGAAAAGTAACATTGACTGATTATTGGATAACAATTTCTGGTCCAAAGTTTTTTCCGCACAAAAACAACATTATTCACCCCAAAAAGCCCACATTTTTAGAAGAAATTTTTTTTCTCTCAACAATTATGATATTTTGCATCATATTTGAATAGGAAAAATACAAAGTAAAGTCTATTCAATTAGTTTGTATGTTTTATTTCCAGCATTGAATACAGTAACATAAAATTGCTAATTTTACAATTAATTACTTGGTGGGAAATGGCTGTAAACACAATTGGTTACTTAGCATGCTAAGAGTTAAATATGTTTTATAAAGCCAATTAATCAAACTGTTCATGATAACATGTTCATAAACATATAATAATGAAAACATCTCAAATATATATTCCAGTTCTATCAAAACACACATGTTCACAAAGATTCACTCAAGATCATTCTAAAAATAAACACACTATGAAAATTAAGTCATACACAACACATCCCAATTAAATCAAGATATTATGAACATTATGATTAATTTTCAATATAAAAACATATTTAAAGTGTGTTCTATCTGTACTTGCAATTAGATCCCCCGTCTGACCATAATAAAATTAAGTCTTTCAGATATGACGGTAAACCGAGGTCTCGCGTCGGTGCTTTACACCGTGCACGTAAAAGAACCAGAGGAGACTCTGGAATGGGTCTCTATCTGTATCATTGCACTATCCTCCAAAAATCTAAAATGACTAATATCTTCAAGAGGCGTCGCTCATATGGGCAACCGGTGGCGACGATAAATAAACGTAAAACACACACACACTTGGAATTACCAATCAGTGTTGAAATTGGGCATTTACCTTCACCCTGATAAGTTTTATAATGTTCACATATTTCATTAGGAGGGGGCGATAAATAGGGAATATACGATAGTTAGCAATTGTTTCAGGATTGATACATTTTGGATCTTTGTTGTAAATCCTTGTTCATACTGCATCACATATTATATCTGAAAGCTTGATATCGATAATCTACCATCCAGCAAGCTAGGTTATGACTAAGACATATCTGGGAATATCCTGATTTACTAGGTCTAATTAAATTATGTTTGTAACAAAGGCAGAGCAGTTACAACAAGGTAGCCTGGGAACAGGCATCAATATATTTTGCCTGGTCAGTCAAATAAATATATTTTAACACCGAGACCAACAGAAAATTGGGGGATTGTCCGTGTAATTATTGACTCGCATTAATCCTATTAATAGGCCTATTAGCACGTGACTTAATTAATGACATACTTGAATCGAAAGTGAGGCATTGCAATGTTGATAAACATTATAATTGGCCGCCATTGTTTACGGGTCAATGGAACGTAAATAGTTTAAAAAGTACAATGTGCGTCTGATTTGTTTGACATATTTACTCAATATTTAAGTCGTCCTTAGTTCAATTACGGCGAATCGATCCATTACCATCTAAATGTAATATTTAAAATCCGCCATCTCGTCGATATAACACAGAAACGGGACATTATATGTTTGCAATGTAAATGAGTCTACGGGAGCATTCGTGTATATTCGGAAATTATCTTGTATAATCGTGCCTGTTCGGCAATTTCCGTTTCTATATTTAGCGATATTATCTTGTAGAGAAGAGTTGTCGTTCTTCAAATCTACACCCTCATAAATGACGGTGTAAGTAGATGGCGCTACAATCGGAAATCTACTTTCCCCAGAAGTTAAAAAGTGAAAAATCGCCAGACTGGCACAATAAAAATGTGTTGCAATTGGATATTTACCTTCATCCTGATAAGTTTTTTTAAATGTTCAATTTTTTCAAAAACGACGGGGGGAGGGGGGTCATAAATAGAGAATATATGATAACTTGGATGTGATGTGTACTTTTCGTAAAATTTGCCTGGCATTGGGTCCTCGTAACGTTTATATCAGTAAACATACGATGAAATATCAACATCCGGGGTATAAGTCGATCTTTCTATTGGTCAATAAATATAACTTCATGAATATAGACAATTCCAATACAGCTAATTAGACCGCCGCCATTTTGTTGTCGCGTGACTTTCCGCCATTATGGGAGTGAAAATTTCTTCTAATCTACTAAATTGATAATATCACCAACGCAATTGACAAAGTGAAAATCAATCCATCAAAATGACACTTGAAAAGCAAATTCGTAAGTAGTTTTATTGAAACAGTGTTTATGAATGTGCCTGTGAATAGATGGTAGATAGTATAGTTTTCACTGGCCTGTAAATACTTTTTACAAACGCGTAAACAAATGAATGCAAATGGCGGATGCTGTGTAAACTTTAGTAAAGCAGTTGGTGCACCCAAGTACTGGTTAACCGCTGGAGTCTGCCCAGGAAAGGTGTTGTTAGGTAAAACTGCCCGCCGCCAATATAGCCCAAAATGGTGCTGATGCAGGCGTAAAACCCAAAATATAACATAATTATATATTTGGAAAGATAATTATATTCTCTTTTATAATATATTTTTAGAGAGAAATAGACATAAATTGGGGAAAGCATTAATTAATTGCACTAGAGGTTGAATTTTACTAATAATCTTTGATCTAGCTATCAGTTGGGGTTGCTAATAATGTAATAACACTTTTGCTGTAGGTGCTGTGTCCAGTCACTACCCACTTCCATAACATTTATATACTCCACACATTTACACAACTAGTACCGGGCCCTAAAATAGAATGATAACGCTATTCTACTGCTTGGCGGTTTTAATTCCTCACAAACCAGCGAAAATAAATCAGTTCAACACAAAACAATAATATAATACTGTATTTACCTACATTCCTTGCAGCAACAGCACCCCGACGCTCTTTCCGTGACTCCCTTAAAGCATTTCTCTCAATACAGAAATCGTCCGCCAAATCCATTATGTTCATCCGAATAAATGATGCAAGGGAAAGCTCTAATTCCTTTATATGGTTTCTCTACAATTCAGTGAAGGATGGCTTATGGAGATTCCATTTTTCATGAGAAGTTTTAAAAGTAAATCAATAAGCACACATTCCCATTTCTACCTATTAGGAATTTGTTTACAGTATAGTGATATAAATGACAAAACCAGGAAACTATATTATAAGTGCTCAGACACACAGACAATTATCTTACTGAGACAAACATGAGGACATCTTCTTAGTCTACAAGCCATGACTATTCCATATCTCTGGAGTCTAAATAAGATGAACACGATTCAGACGATAATAAAAGCATCTAATTTACAGAAATTCTCATCTCCGCCACGAAGGATTTCCAGAGAAAAAACACTACTTGATTTCGATATTCAAACCAAGAAACAATTGGTCTTAACACACAAAGTCCACAAGTTGAACACTAACATGTATTTATCCCAATCAAATATAGAATCCAATCGCTAAGAAATAACCTGATGTATTCTCCATTGATGCCAGGAATAAATGATCTTGGAAAACCCTTCAGAGGCTAATAGATGGCCTAAAACAGATGTCTACTCTAAAGAGTGACACAGTATTGATCGATTATTTGAATAATCATGAATCTATCCCGACATTCATGACATTGTGTGCTTTGGATGTACAATGTATCTGCATTTTAAAGGTATGTTATCAATTTACAAATTTGTATACTGGCAAAAAATATATTAGCGAAAAAACAGAACACGTGCGGGCAGACCTATACAAACTAGAACTTGTCCGCCCTTTTGATCAAAATGTACTTCCCGAATGATTAAGCTGTCATTCACAGTAAGTTAGCAAAGTTTTCTAGAGATTACAACCCCCAAATACCATCCATCCCACCTACTTAAAGGCCTGCAGGTTGACCTATATTTGACCTTAAACACACGAGGAATAGCGGTACAAATCTGACGGTCGACGCACTAAACACACGAGGAATAGCGGTACAAATCTGACGGTCGACGCACATCGTATTTGCCACATGCGAGGCCCTGCATGGTATACATCTAATACATGAGCACCACTTATATCTATTATGACCCACGTACATATCAGAGGTTATAAATTGCTGAAATTGAAGTTCTGTATTTTTATAGTACTTACAACTGGTATAAACAATTCAACTCCACTTATGGCCCAAATAAGGCTGGTTGCGCGGGTTAGGCAGCCAGTTCCTGCATTGCTGTACCACACATTCAGGCATCAGTTCCCTCTTATGCCAAGTACAGTCTCCTCTTCTAGCCGCTACTTTTCTCTCTATATATCTGACATCTTTCCATGCGCCACAATTATATAGCATTGCCCAAAACCTCCTGTATAGAAGCTTTCTCTCATGTGAATTTAGATTATGCGGTGGACGATTATTAGCAGGCCACCAAAGTTGTTTGTTCTGTTCATTTATTATGCAAGGGGAACACAAGCACAGTGGACACTCAGCAACACCTTCAGCATGCTGAGGCATAGGGGGAGGTACGTAAGCAGCCTCTGCAACGGGCATGGCGGTGGCTGTTTCTTCTATTTCCATCTCTACGTCCCAGTTCTTATTTTGCAAGAAAGTCAGCAATTCTTTTCTCTGCTCATCAGTTACATACATTGTTATTTTACTCAATGGCATCTTGTAGAAATCGGCAGAATATGTGTAATACTCGTATGTTCAAGAGATTATAATTATAATATTATACATGTACTCATAGCATTCACTGTGATTATTATGTAGCATCAATATCGGTAAACACACACTGACACAGAGAAATATTTAAAATATAACAGAAAACTTGCGAATAATACTGTAGATATATAATTAAATGAAGTATGAAGGTTACCATATAACGAACACATATAGTTTATTCATATAAATACATACATATTATATACATGCATACAAATTATCAGTCTCAGTGATTACGCTACGGCTGATGAGGCACCTACATAACATGTAATCTATGTCCCTGGGCTGATCTGGATTATGTAGTTTGAATACTCATAACTATCAATTTTCTTTACAATCAATAATATACGTTTACTTAAATTGTCAGGGCCTCATTTTGACTAATTCTCAGCTCACAGAGTGATCGTGCATATTAACCGTTAGAAAATACCTACATACGCTAAATTATACTGAATGTACTGCTACATTGTTGATACAAGCCACTAATCACATGGAACAGGTAGTAAAGTATAAATCTTTACAATTGGACGGGGTCAAACTGCAGGCCTTTAAGGCTCAAAATGCCTCTTTTCTGATACATCTGGCCCTGTTTTCCACTCTAGAATAAAGCACACACATTTGCGCAATTGATTCCAAACTGCGACTGCTACTGCTGCTAACACACTTGGGTTTCAAGATGTAGAACAATATTCCACAGGCAGAAATCAACACCCATTATTAAATGCCATGCTTGATTGATCTAAATGTTGACAATATCATTGAACATCAATATAATATTAATAGTTTGTCATTGACAGATACATTACAATATTTGTAAGCTGACAGACACCAGGTCATAAAGTAAACTACCGTATATACTCGGCCATAAGTCGACCATATTTGCTTCTAAAATTTGCCCCAAAAAGCTGCATCGACTTATGGCCGAGTCACACAATTTTTTACAAATATTTCAGAAATTCTGCTGCCGATTTACATCAGTGGCAACTATGCTAATATTTGCTGCAGTTATACATACTTGCTACCATGTTAAATAAAAAGTTCAAAAACGGTTCAATTTATCGTTGTTTTATATATTGAGAGTTTATAATATGCTATTAGTGTGGTTTCATTGCCTTGGATATTCTGGATGTAAATATTCTTTGATCTCCAAGAGAGCCGACAGTTTCAAAGCAGCTAATTTCTGTCCTTTGATCTACCCGACAAATAAACACAGACACCTGTGGGTTGCTGTGCGTCTGGTGTCGAGATCCCAGACGTACAGCAACCTACTTGTTGTCCTGTCCTTCATGTCGCCGACAATGACCCGAAATGACCTTACATTTATCACACATTCTCAACTTCAAAGGCACCGCACCCCCCCTCTTCTTGTCAAATATCCATCCGCCGTTTTGGGCCATACGGTTGTCATGACAACCATTTGGTTGTCATGACAACCATTTGGAACTACTTTATATTGGAACACTTTGTTGGTAATGTGGTTTTACCTATAGAAGGCGATGACTCATTATTCATACAACGGATCTGTAGCCCAGTGGTAAAATGCTGGACTGGTAATCCAGGGATCGCAGGTTCGATCCCCCGTCTGACCCTAATAAAATTAACAGTCTTTCAGATGGGACATTAAACCGAGGTCTCGTGTCGGTGCTTTACACCATGCACGTAAAAGAACCAGAGGAGACTCTGGAATGGGTCTCTGTCTGTATCATTGCACTATCCTCCAAAATCTAAAATTACTAATCTCTTCAGGAGGAGTCGCTCATATGGGCAACCGGTAGCGACAATAAATAAACGTAAAACACACACAATTATTCATACAAACATTTTAATCGTCTGTTTACATCACTGCTATAACAAAATTGGATTTATCTTTTTAATTGAAAGAATTGGATTATCTTCAAAATGCCTAAGAGAAAACGCGTATCATATGACAGTGCATTTAAGCTTCGTGTAGTTGAATTTGCCGAGAATTCCAATAACTGTGCGACAGAACGCGAGTTCGGAGTGAATGAAAAATTAGTTAGGGACTGGGAAAAGTGCAAAGGCAAATTGCAAGAGGGACATAGGAGCTTGAAACTACGTGTTATTCGGTCGAGTCCTTACGAGGGAGGACCTTGATAAAATAAATTTGGGTATTTCCCAATACAACCAAGCACTAAGCTTAAATATATGCAGTCTGTGTTGTCCTATTATTATGTATGCTAATGGTTACTGTGGTACAAACCGTATTAACTGGAATAAGGTCTCTGAGGCTGAGTATAATTGCTATGAAAATACATTGAGCCAGTCAGAGTGCCTGCTGAGGGCTAGATTTCAACCAATCTCATCGCCGAATGATATCGACAGCATATACACCAATATCGTTACTGCTGTTCAGGAAGCGTCGGCAGCATCTATGTGTAAACAAACATTTAAGCATTTCTTAAAGCCTTATTGGACTAAAAACTCAACGCTTCTGCGCAAAAATATAAGTCGTTTACGTCATATATGGTTGTCTGAAGGAAAACCGCGTGGCTTTAGCCAATCTTACTGCAATTATAAAGACGCAAAGCGCGAATTTAGACGCACGCATAGACGTATCGTCGAAACGGGATCAAGAGGATGAGCTAGGTAAACTTGGTGAAGTTGACCAGAAGCAATTTTGGCGCGTAATTAATAGGAAACGCAAAGGTTGCAATAAAGCTGGCTGTGAAATTAAGTTTGGCAATGTCATGTACCGCGATGCGTTATCCATCACAGACCAGTGGAAACAATATTTTGCAGACTTATATACTCCTGACGAAAATGCAAATTACATTTCAGCATGGAAAAATACTGTTGATGACACAGTTCATAGCTTACAGTCCCCTATAAATAGTGCCACAAGCAATGTATATCTTAATACGTCAATTTCGCCAGATCTTTTAGCCAACTTATTGCGAAAATGCAAAAAAGGTAAAATGCCCGGTTATGATAATGTTTTCTATGAGCATTTGATTCATGGTGGTAACACCTTAATATTAGTTCTAGCACGTCTGTACTCGGCAATGCTAAAATTTAGTTATGTACTCCCAGACATGAACCGGGGTGTAATTGTGACGCTACACAAGTAAAAGTAAACATGATCCACATAATTACCACGCTATTACACTAACCTCTACAATATTAAAGTTGTATGAAAGTGTTCTTTTAACCCGTGCAGGGGATGATATCCTGAAAGATCTAAGTCCTCAGCAAGGTGGCTTCCAACAACAACTAGGCTGTATAATGACATCGTTTTCCTTAAGGGAGTCAATATCATTTGCAAAAGAGCACCACAGCAAGACCTTCATTTGTTACTTAGATTGTCGATAGGCATTTGACCGTGTCTCGCATAATGGTCTAATTTATAAACTAGAGGCGTGTGGGCTAGACCATCTCACATTCAAATATTTTGCATCCCTCTATAGTAACATGAATAGTTGTGTCCGCAATCAGTCATTCACATCAGAGTGGTTCCCCGTTTGGCAGGGTACCAGACAGGGAGGGAAGAGCTCCGCTCTCCTTTTTTTACTTTACATAAATGGCCTAATACAGGAGTTAGAAAACCCTAAGCTAGGCTTTTGTATATATAATTTTAACATTTGTAGTCCAATGCTGATGACATGATTCTATTCTCCATGTCCAAGTACTGACTAGATCAGATGTTACTTATGAATATTCATTAAAATGGAGGTTTGAATACAATGCCAAGAAATGCTCTGTCGTTGTGTACAATGAAACAAAGCATGAGTTTGATCAATCAGATAGGTCATGGAAACTTGGTGATCAAACTATCACTGAAGACATCCAATATACTCACCTGGGGATTATATGTAACAAGTACTGCTCATTAAATGACAATATTCACTCGGCAAGTATCAAACTCTGTGGTAACCTACTTAACATTTCCAATAGTGGTGTTGGATCTGGGAACCTAAACATATTCTCACAAAACTGTATAGGACAGTAGTATTGTCGGGTGTGAACTGTGGAGCTATCTTACATCCGCCAATATCCTTGAAATCGAACGAGCCCATAGATTTTGCATAAAATATATTCAACGCCTACCGTTGTTCACTAATAATCAGGCATCACTCAGCTGTTTGGGCCTTGTTCCGATTGAAACAGAAATTAATTACAAGAAACTCCAGTTTCTGGGTCAACTCGTCCGACTACTCTGCCAATATCTCTCGAAACGTATCTTTATAAACAGGTTGGTACGCTATAAATCTTGCATTGAAAGACAAAGCCTTGGGTTTATTCCTGATGTGCTTGTATTACTTAGAAAGTATGATCTCATGCATTATGTAGATATCTTTCTTGAAACTGCATACTTTTCATCGCAATGTCAATGGAAATATATTCTTAAACGGAATGTATATGGAATTGATTCCGAATAAGGTACTATATCAGCATGTAGCTCCTTGCCTACAGGTATTGGTAAAACTATATTCCAAAAACAGGAACCTTGTACTATCTGGCAATTAAGTCGTAAATTCCCAAGCGTAAAAATGTACTGTTTCACAGCTATATATGTACTGTGTAGATTACTTTCTTTCTCACATTCCGAGTTATGCACACAATGCGATAAATGTGTTGTGAACTTAGTTGTTCATAAGCTGTTATTATGTACATCTCAGGATAAATTAAGAAAGTGCTTATGGCAGAACATAAGTTGTGTGACTGGTATTAAGACATACATTGATTTTATCACACAACCACCCGAGACACAGATATATGATATGCTTGCAGGACTGGAGACACATGAACTTCCAGACACCGCAAGCGAAACACTTATGATGTTTTAGGGCATTCTGGCAAATGCTCCAAACTTAAGGTTGTGGTAAATCAGTAATCTAAACATGTTTGCTTCTTTTTACATACTATTGTTTTGCTTTTAGGTACCTGAACCGTTTTCTCTACTGAAGAATGGTGTTCCGGTTATAAATACTGTATCAGCTTTTGTGTGCGCTACCATCATCTCTTTCCTTTGCATTTCGCTTCGGCAAGTTATGATGATCGGTATACACTAATTAATAGCTGCATGGTTATGTCAGTTCTTAGGACCATTATTGTACACTTGTACTACTTTGTATATATGTATGTTTATATGTGTCCATGTAAAACCAGGGCGTTCACTAGACTTTGAAAGTCAAGAGTCAATGACCGTTGAGGTCAAAATCTCAAGAGTCAAACTGGATTTGTCAATATGCATGTTGGTACTTTACGTACAGATAACTTTTTCCCGACCTCTGGACCAAGGTGTGTCTAGGGTGCAACCAGTAATTTTGTTATCATAATTAGAGAAAACATTGACTAGTTTGCTGAGCTTTGCATCTGGATTTAGAACGGTTCAACCGTACAAGTATTTAAGTTAATTTGTGGTACATGTAGAGCATAGGATTTGGAACAGTCCGGGTTTGATACCTCACACAAAATCCTTAGTACTGGTTAACCACTCAGGTCGACTAATTCTGCCCAGGAAAGCATTTCTAGGTCCCCACAAGTGGTTTGACATAAATGTAGTCATACATACACACAACTTGCATAGTTCTACATTGTATCCCAGTTGCAAAGGTCACCAAATGATCAAGAGTAGTTGATTTCAACATGAGCCTTATGGGGTCCTGCATCAGCTTAGCCTTGACAAACCAATAGAAATGTCGATTATACAAAATACAATTTTTTGCTGATCTGCAGTTAATTTTGTTTTTTCATGAAATTGGTACGAAACGGATCGAGTACGAAACGGATCGAGTACGGTTCCATGACATTGTAAAACATGAATTTCTTATATAAAGGGGACATATTCATTTAAATATCCAAGCATTTTTTAATTTTAGCACATTTTTATGCATATGTTATATGCATAATTATTATCAATTGTGAAATCAACTAAAATTCCGAGTTATTATGGCGAGTGAAAGAGATTTTTGATCAGCTGTTCCCAAACTGGGACGAATCTGAAAATGTTCATTCATAATGTAAAATAACGAAGTGAATACTCGGAATTACTATAAAAAGAAGTGATTTTCATAAAATATATTTAGTTACGAATTGCAATAAATCATATAAACTCGTAAATTAAATTGTTTATTGGTTACAAAGAAGTTTTATCATTCACTGGCGTCGTATAATATGCGACATCAGTATATTCAAAATGGACGTGCTTAGATTTACGGCTGGAGTCAACGATTTCGAAACAAAATATGGGTAGCTTATAGTTTGTTCCGGAACATGATTTTGGTATCGACAATAAGATAAAAGCATGACGGTTTAATCAAATTCATTAAATCAGCAGAAAAGTCGTATGTTCATGTAAATTTGGCTCCAATTTTACGAGAATATATCTAGACTTATGGTTGTTGGCAAATTTTACAGATATCTTCGTTCATTGGCCGAAGCCGGAGTTATGGCGTTTATTTTTTAGACGGACTCCGCCCTCTCCGATCGCATTTGACAGACAGATTAGGATAATTATACTGTTGATAAAATGTTCGATGGCGCTTGACCGCTCATCGCCCCGGGTCAAAGTTGACCCACTACGCATTTTCACCAAACAAGCGTCTTTACCTAGTTTCATGCGTCAAAACCCGGGAGCTCGGGTCAAATGAACGCCCTGTAAAACGTGTAATTGTATATTATGTATGTTCACTTGTGCTCTTCATGTATATGGAGGTAATAAAAGGAGCAACGGCAAATTGCAAGAGGGACATAGGAGCTTGAAACGCCGTGTTATTCGATCGAGTCCTTACGAGGGAGGACCTTGATAAAATAAATTTGGGTATTTCCCAATACAACCAAGCACTAAGCCGAACATGTAGTCACGAATATTAATGAGGTATTTTCCCAATCCAACCAATCGTAGCGTCGCATTGCATTCAGTGTGGTCCCGTTATAAATGGATTTTCCAAACAAATCTATTGCGTGATCCAAATGATGCAGGTCTTCGATACACCAATTATACAACTAGCACATGCGCGGCAGTCATTGTTGAGATAAGTAATCCTTTATCATAGATACAGTAATAATTTAAGCTGTGCAATATCTACGGAGGTGAAGTGTTTTTGAACTGTCCTATTGTTCTAATGCATCACAAAGACGTCAACATGGAAACTGCCAAAAGTTGTCGGACATTTCTGGATGATGATAAACAAGCAATGAATATTTTACATTAAAAACAATTCAAGATGGGTCAAGGTTTCAGTGAATTTTTAGCTATACGGTTTGTTGAAATTTTCTGAAAAAGTTGCCTCGACTTATGGGCATGCAAAATACACGGTTTTTGGTCCCAAAATACCACCTCGACTTATGAGCGAGGTCGACTTATGGCCAAGTATATACGGTAATTTCAGATATGCATCAAAAGAATAAAGTGACTGAAAAGTCATAATGTTCTAGTAGTGTCTATGTTGAACAAGCCATGGCGCATAAAGAAATCGTTCACATTTCCTCTCTTTAACTACTGCGATATTAGTGTTTTTAGTATATGACATTGTACACAGTTATCAATATGATGTTTCTCTCATTTGTCTGTGTTGACATTAATACCTGTATGTCTAATTGTCATCGTCGTCATCTGCATCAGAGGCTACATCACATTTAGTCAGTTCGTTATGACAGTCCTCAGCATGACATCCGCAAAATACAGTGCACGGTAGTTTACCGCTCACACATCCACATCTTCCTGATTTGCAAGGTCTATCACTTTCACAAGCGCAGCGAATCAGTTTCAAAATCTCTTGTGGAGCAAGGGACACATCTTCATGTATCGGTTTAGGCAGCATAGTCTTGGAACTGTCGTCACGAACGTATCCATGTTCTGTTGGATCTAGCGAGGGAGGGTCTAGATCCAAAGCATGTTTCCAAACAGCTGCCTGCAGGTGTGCTCGTTTGACATTTTCCAGAAATACTTCTGTTGTGGGAGGTAGAGACTTCAGCTTTGGTATGGCTGTGGTGCCCTTTCACACCTTTGTGGCACATGACTTCTTCCTTGCTTCAGACATACTACTACAGTCCTTGTGTCCATAGAATGCGGCCATAAACTTGGATGCCTGTCTTGTTATATCTGGTAACAATGCATGAATGTGACCCAAAAGTGACAAGGAGTAGCCTTCTCGCAGTAC
The DNA here is from genome assembly GCA_014843695.1 of Archivesica marissinica. Taxonomy (NCBI): domain Eukaryota; kingdom Metazoa; phylum Mollusca; class Bivalvia; order Venerida; family Vesicomyidae; genus Archivesica; species Archivesica marissinica. Next base: position 59,049,802 of record CM026386.1, read on the forward strand.
TTTCGGCACCCTGACTTTACCAATACCGACCCGATAGGGCGTGCATAGACAACAGTCCGTCTACTATGCTCTGATGTTGTTTAACAGTAGCTTGTATGTCAATAACATTTCTACCATGAATCGGCGATTCCATGATCATGTGACTGGTTAACTGTCGCTCAAAGTAGTGGTGAAGCAGAAGGATGAAGACGTCGGTGTCATCTGCAATCACTGACATGCCTACTTGGCATTCAGTCGCAACTGTTACTGCTTGTTGAACAATGATGCAGTCTGCCTCTTCATGAGATGTAGATATGTCTTCCCGGTTGATCACCACTCCCCCATAACTTATTTCAACTGGTGTGTTATCACAACTGCTAGTGATGACAAGTTTGTGGGTCATTGTGTAGTCTCGATGGAAGGTAGTGTCTCTGGTCAGCTCTTCACAGATAATTTCCATCAGCTGTGATTTATTTTCTGACACTGTCAGGACAACTTTCTGTGGGGGTAGAGGTGTATCTAGAGCCAGTCGATGTACTCTGCTTGCTTCTGTTGTTCTATTGCATCTGGTCGTACTCTTGGTACTGAAATCCTGGTACCTGTCGAACACGAGATAGACATCGCTAGAAGTAAGTTTATGTTGGATGTACTGTTTGAAGTTCACAACAAAGTCGCAGACTGTCCCATTCGCTGGCCAGTGTATCATCCAGAGGACAGCTGAACCATCTAGCACCCTACAGTCGACTTTGGGTGATACGTTCCTTGATGACATCTCAACTTGTAGTTGCTTCTTCAACTGTGCCTTAGCCTTTCCGGTTCTCATGTCACCCGAGTCGTTGAACATCGATGTAGGCACCGGAGATAGCTCATACGATAGTAATGTCTTGATGTCTATTGTGTCACGACAGCTAGTCTGGAGTCCTATGACTCGTGAAAAGAGAAGAGTGGTATTGAACAACTTTGCTGTACCAATATTCACATGCTTTTTTGTTACTTTCATTGTCACCGTCTTCTTTGAAATGGGATTGTAGAAGCCATCTGGCCAAGCACCCTCGAATTCTTCCATTTCTTTGGTCCCAATGGTCACAGTCTTATCAACGTTCACTGAAACAGGTGCCACTCGACCACTGACAATGTTCACTATCTTGTCTGCTTCATTGCTGGTGGACAGAGGATCGATGCTCCGATCTAACTTCTGACGAATGGTTGCCCTGTCAGCTGCGTCTGCTGCAATCCTTGATTTCTGCTCCTCTTTGTGGGTGTCCTGTCTTGCTTCATGATCTGGGTCACTCATACGGGCAACGTCTTCAACCAGCTTGCTTCGAATGTGCAGCAGACTAAGTGCCCATGTCTTCAGAGTGTCTGGTCGCAGCGTGATTCCTCCATGACTGTGACCATACCTCATGAAGGTGGTTTCTATGAACATATCACTCCAAATGCCATTCCATACACCTGGAATGTGGTGCATGACATGTTCACCTTTCATGAATCTATCTCTGACCTCTGATGGCATTCCTTCCATTGACCGAAGGTAATACAGCTCATATCGTGCATAATTGACATGCCCGCTGGCAAAGAAGTAAGGCATCATCTGATGAACAGCCTCTAGATGAAGTGGCCAGTCACCTTCCCTCTCTGCTCTGATGTACTGCATCATGATGAAGACGGGTTTAATAACCACATCGACCCACAACTTTGCCGTTCTGCTGCTAGCCACATCGTCAAGGAATAAGATGAGTTCATCATAACTTGCCATGTTATTTTCCTGTGCAATCCTACGCAGCAGTTCCTCGGCAACAATGCGAAGGGCGAGCACATTCTGTGGGAACTTCTTTACAGACAACATTTTTGCAACTCTCGAAAACGCTTCATTCATTACCTCTGCGAGTCCACTTTCTGCCATCAAGCTTCCAACTGCCCCAACAAAGCTCATTAGCATATGCATGCCGCCAAGACACATGTACCACATGTTTGGTTGATTTAGGTCACCGAGTTAAAAAAAAATAGATAACGTGGTGACATCAAACCGGTCTCCCGAGAGGTTTGACGGCGGCCATCTTGGATTTATGCAAATGAAGGAGTTGTCGAATCATAATAAAAATTATTACATTTGGTTCCTAATGTCTTAAAGCCCTGTAAAACATTTTAGATTGTTTTAAAATCCATTCCAGAAGCCAAGATATCTTAATTATAGTATATTCAATAGAACACTGGCGGCCATCTTGGTTTTATGCAAATTAGAAAAAATGCCCAAAGGTGACAGGGTGTCATCAAGCGGATTTTTAATATTTATGGTCCCAGTGACCCAAATCAATCAAATAACATTTCATATACTCCACTTCCAGGGTAAGCTAGTTGGCTGCTGGACTAATTTCTGCAAATCTTTGATAGCCGTTTTCTCAGAATATTAATTGCGTGATGTCCATTATTCAAATGGTCATAACTGTGGACTGGAACAAGCAACATGAATGATTCTGATATCACTAGAAGGCTTATACTTATACCTATATGATGGTACAGTTAACTCATTATTTATTTTTTAGACTTAGACTGATTTTGCCATGGTGTATGCCATATACAAAATAAATAAATGGGATCGAGTTGTCCAAGGTGTGGGCCGAGATGTCCAAAGGGGTCGAGATCATCATGATACCTTGTACAGGACATCTCGACCCCAAGACATCTCGTCGAGATGTCCTGTACAAGGTATCATCAGCAAAAAGTCTAATATTGGCTTGTATATCTCAAACGATATCGTTAATATAAATAAGGAAAAGAGGCCCGAGAATTGATCCTTGTGGCACGCCAGCAGTGAGAAAATTATCTGAGGATTTACAACCGGGAAGAACAACTTGTTGCTTTCTGTTATGCAAATAAGACGAGAACCAGAATAGCAAGAATCCAGAAATACCGATCGAGTTAAGCTTAAAAAGTAACCCTTTGTGCCAGACATGATCAAAGGCTTCACCGATGTCACAGAAGATTGTTCGGACCTCTTTAGCCTGAGTGATGACATTATACATATAAATTAATCGGTTAACAGTGGAGTCACTCAGGACAAATCCAGATTGTAAAGAGGTAAGGATATTATTGGCATTTAGAAAGTTGAAAGTCTGCTTAAATACAATTTTTCCCATTACTTTATTTAAAATATTGATGAGAGATATTGGACGATTGTTGTTGACTAGAGAATGATCACCAGATTTGAATAGCGGAGTAACATTTGCATCCTTCCAGATAGCAGGTACTGTAGAAATATAAAGTGAGTAGTTAAAAAGTGAACATAGAGGACTACATAGCTCAGAACCAGCAGCTTTGCCAAGGGTGAGTGACTTTAATACACACTCTACATCTTCAGGAGTAATAATAATATCAGACAAGCCCGGATAGTCCGTAGAGGGTATATCTGGAAGCGGAGAAGCCATGGTTTCATCAATTCTCGTTTGATCAGTAAACTTTTAAAATTTAAAAATCACATGGTCCAGTTCTTTGAGTTTTGATTTCCATACTTCAACCGTTCAGTTAGGTTATCGATGTGCTGTTTCTTTGCCTCCCAAAGCTTAGAAATAATGCAGTTTCTAAGGTGTCGAAATCTCCCCCAATGGTATACTGAATCACTTTGCCTTGTCTTACGATAGTCTCTGCGTTTTCTTATCTGCTTTCTCAGTTCATTCGTAAACCAGGGTGGTTCGTTCTCCCTTACTAGAACCCTCCTGTTGGGAATACAATCTCTGGACATACGGTAGACATGATTTTATCTTAAATGTTTCTAGCATAAACATTAATATACTCATTTTTCAATGTGACCCATTCAAATTCCGAGGCCATTTGCCTAAGTGAATCGTAATTTCCTCTGTCAAATATCCAAACATGGCGATAGTAACATGTACGTTTTGGCTTTTCAAGTTAATAAGACCATAAATTGGGCAGTGGTACCTCACGTCCTGCAAGAGAAAGGGATCACCAACACCACTTGAGTAAATCAGGTTTCTATTTGAACTAAAAATAATATCAATTGTAGAGGAAGATGACTCAGTGAAGTGAGTTGTTGCATCAACAACCTGATGCAAGGAAAACTGATCACAAATAGAATTCACCTGCATGGAAGATATTGCATTTGATATATTGAGATTAAAGTCCCCAGTTATTATGACATTTTCTATACCTGTATCAAAAGCAAGATGAACAGAGTCTAATAACATAGTGATGCAAAACATTTGTATTCAGAGGTCGATAAAATACACCAAACAGAATGTGTTTGCTGGAAAGCATAACTTTAATCCAAATACATTCGACACCATAAATTTCAAGATACACCATAAATTTCAAGATAAAGCATTATCTTTTGTTAGCCAGATATTTTTAAACAATGAACCTTCATGTGGAATAGATTACAAACATTGTCAGGCAAAATGTTTTGAAGTTTGTTGGCAAGAGCACCAATTATTATTCTCCGCTTGTGTCCATCAATCAGACTACATTTCTCAATTTGTAGCACATGTAAGATCATGTAATTATGAGCAAGTGTGTCATCACCTGTCTTTGTTGCACAATCACAACCATTATTCGCACCTCCGAGTCTGCATTACACCCATTGGTTACAGGGATCTGATTCGGGACGGAAAGATGGAGGGACACGCGGATGGATAACACCAAACAAATACCTCCAGCCAAAATTCTCCCAGCTGAGATCCTTTGGATCGGCAGGGGATAATAAATGCCCTGGCAATCATTAGAAACACGAGTTTCATCATAAGAATCATTAGTTTCATCATAAGCTTCATGTGTTTTGTGTGTTATAACATGGATTGATGTGTCAACTATAAATCGCTAGTTTACAACTATCGGTGATGAATAACAACCAGATGGATATAGAAGAATGAAGCAGATGTCCACAAAGCCACATCAATATTTTGATTTACAGGCAAATCTATTTTATGTTCAGAATCACACATCGAGAGACCTCAATACTTGAATATAATCTTAGTCTATGTTAATAACGAGATGCTAAGAAGAGTACATGTTATGATGCAGGATAGTTGCTGTAGTTCTACTAAGACTTCTTATCAGCAGTAGGTCATTCATCAAAGCTTACATTTCCAAATATAATTTGTCTTCATTTATAGCTTAACGTTTTAAGATATTGTGTCCAGTCCGTTTGTTTAGACATCATAAATTATTTTCCGTGTGACAAGCTAAGCTAGACGGCCATGTTTGTTTACAATATTCGGCAGAGGATACACTATTATCTAGGTACTATTTATACAGGCCTAGACACTTAACTTTTTTAAGAGGTAGCTAGCAGGACTACCAGATTTGAAAATAAGGTGGTACTTGCCAAATCTAGGTAGTCCTCATTTTCATACCTCAAAAACTTTGATGTCGGCATTGAATTCCAATGCCACTCGATTGTTGAATTGGTTATTTGTTAAAATAAAAGACAGATAAATAAACGATGGAAACTTCAAATCTACCCCAGTTTTCACTATTCCAATTCATGTCCCCATATAAATAATATTTTTTAAAGAAATCAGCAATTTTTTTTACTGGCAACTTCATTCCAATTTTTTGGAAAAGTCACTTCTCCGTCCAGATATTCGGGATACACATCCATGTGTAATTACCCTTTCCATTCGGGATACACATTCATGTGTATTTTGGAGAGGTGACATGTACACAGCTGATTTTTGTCAAATTTGTCGTAAATAATAGCTCTTCCGGTTTCGTTTTCACTGCGAAACGTTTTGCGCAGTTAGACAGGTACTCGCCGCGAATTTTAAAACAGCCAGGAAGTGGGGAAAAAACATTTTTCGAAGCGATATTTTCCGAAATTTCGATCGTAGAATAATAATGGCAGATGGATCTGACTTGATTAGCGATGGGAGCAATGTAGAGGTGGATTTTGATGAGACTATCGACGATTTTGTTGGGAATGGGCATGATAGAGGCCGTTTAATCTTTGACGAGATTGATCGGTACCGTGATCCATTGTTAGATGGTTTTTTTGCGTCGGATTCGGAGGAGGACGATGACGATTTTGATGGGTTTCATGAGCAATGGGTCCAGGATGGGTTTACCACTCGTATGAAACGCCGATTCACCATGCATCCAGGTGCTTCAGAACAACACCCTGAAGAAGCCCAACCCATGCATTATTTTGACATCCTTTGGGGGCAGGAACTCTGGAAACACCTGGTAACAGAGACCAACCGTTATGCCGAACAGGAAAGGACCAGAAACCCGCCTCCATCTTTTGCACCGAAGTGGACGCCTGTTGATGTGCCTACCACAGTGGCTGTACCCAGTGCCAGGTACCAGTGTGTACCAAGTGTGTTGCTGAACACATACTTAGTGCAGTCTGACAGTGCTTATGACAAACAGACAACAATCAAACAGATGTAGACATGTATAGTTCAGAAACAAATCAAAAATACCAACAAAAAAACAATACAATTTAAAAAAAAATTCAATGATATTTTAAGTTTTAAATAAAATAATTTCATTTGGACACTAACCCAGCTATTATATATTATAAAATATGGAATACCAGCAGAATAAACAGAAGAAGACCTGTGTATATAGTGTGAATACCAGTGTAGTGTTTTGTGTTGTTTTTTTATCTCAGAAGTTCTTTCCAAATTGGAGAGGCAGTGGTTTTATTCAAAAATTCATATCTTTGGAAATATATGGAATAATTAAAAATATTTTGGGTGCTTTTGTAATGCTTAAAATTGTGCATAATCCATACATTGGATTATATTCTTTATGTTGGATGGTAATACCAGTAATAAAGCCTGAAGACGGGGGTAGCATTTTCGTTGTGGCCCAAATTTAATTTTACCCAATGTTTTTACTAATATTCCTTTTTATTGTGCATGCAAAATTTTATTATGTTATATGCATGATATGAAGAATTTTATTACCTTTCCAAAAATATATAGTTATATGGGTGTTTATGAAGCATAATAAACAGCATATGCATTTAAATGTAACTACCATCAAAACAAAAGTGGATTAACAGATTTCTGATAAAATGTCCAGATATTCAGAGGTCCTTATCTGAAAGGGGTCCAGAATACAAAGGGTTAAGGAGAAGAAGTGAGAACATTTAGGGAGAAGTGAGGAGACTGCAAATAGTGAAACCGTACATTTGTATTTAGTCGAGGTTTGCAGGATATAAGAAGTATTGACTTTTGTATGTAGCATTGGGTTTGTGTAATGTTGATCCTAAACAGAACTGATACATATACAAATAATACATTATTTGTTACATCTTTCATTTTTAGAATTATAAAATTACGTGTATGAATGCATTTTTAAGGAAATATGTTATATATTTGTTGAAATTTTAGTATTGAATTTCTTAACTCATCCAGCCTTTGAGCTGTCAATCGGCGGCGTAGATAAGATAAGCCGCTTTCCGAGAGCCGCTATCAGACGTTGCCTGATAACACACCAGCTTTCCGAGAGACGAATATCGGCGGCGCATTATACAGAACTCTGAATTCCGAGCGACGTTTTCTAAAGTCGCATTTCATTGGCTTAATATCGGCGGTTTCTTGTGCTATTTTCGAAATAAACCAATGAAAATTTAGTTTACAAAAGAATAATCTAAAAAAATTCCTGAGATTTAAAACAGCAGAATAAGATATTTCCGTGTACAAAAACGAACAAAATTTGGCGATTTTTGTAAAAATGGCTACCGATTCCAACGAAAATATGGACATTGACGATATGTTGCGATCGGACAGTGATGAGAGTGACTTTTCCGGATTTAATTTGGACGATCTACCGAGCGATTTAGAGTGAAAGCTCAGAAAATGAAGACGAATATGTCGGGCGCGGACAGTGAACGATCGAAGCAATCGGGGAAAACATGGTTTTACAGGCCCACGACCAGGTCCCAATGTGACTCTTGCAAAGGAATCAAGGGAAGTAGATTTTTTCTATTTATTTTTCCCATTGAACATGATTGTAATGCAAACCAACTTGTATGCTCAACAAAGAATTGTTGACAATGCCGACCCAAACTGGTTTGATGTAACGATGGAAGAAATGCAAGCCTACCTTGGTATGTGTGTGTTCATGTCCATATTACCTCTCCCTGCATTCCGGATGTATTGGTCAAGTGACTGGTTGTTTGGGAAATTGTTTATGCCAAACATCATGAACCGTGACTGATTTGACAAGTTGATGCAGTATTTTCATGTGAATGACCGCTCTCAAATGGTACTAAAAGGCTCACCTGGACATGACAAACTCTATCCGATCAGACCAATTCTTGAAGGTGTTCTGAAGAAATGTCTTGCCAACTATAACCCGCACAGAAACTCGAGCGTGGATGAGGCCATGGTGGCATTTCGTGGACATTTAGGCTTCAGACAGTACATGCCAACAAAGCCAACCAAGTACGGCATAAAAGTTTGGATGCGAGCTGACCCGTATAATGGGTATGTCAATGAATATCAAATATATACTGGTAGGGAGGATCGAGCCAGAGTAGAAGTTGGACTTGCCACGAGAGTTGTCATGGACATGACACACAAAATTGCAGGTAGGTATCATATCATCAACATCGACAACTTCTTCACTAGTCCAGATCTATTACAACATCTTCTTACTCGTGGAACGTATGCGAGAGGTACTGTTCGGCAAAACAGAAAAGGATACCCGAAAGATTTGTTTCCCAAAAAGGACCTAAAGAACAGAGGCGACTTTCTCACAGATACAAAGGGGGAGATGTTAGCTTGTGCATGGACAGACAAAAAGCTTACCAACTTCTTGTCCACTGCAGAGAATCCGTCGCAGGTTGATAGTCAAGTCGCAAGGAAGCTTCGCAATGGAACTCGTGATAACTTTCCTTGTCCGTCAGTTGTACCGGCATACAACAAGTACATGAATGGGGTAGATCGGGCTGATCAGATGCGAACCGAATATTCAACATATCTTGGAAATGGTGGATATACATATTCTGGTTCCTGTTTGATGTTGTCGTGTCAAATGCTTTCATCCTCACGAAAGAGTCACCAGCGACGTACCAAGGGGGGGCAAGGAAAAAGTCTGTACAATGAAAGACTTCCGACAGAACCTAGCAAAGCAGCTGATAGGTGGGTACAGGACCTCTTCAAGGAAAGTTCTAGCTCCCATGGATCCCCAAGGAAACTGACATTTCCCAAGAAAAGAAAAGGGGCGCTGTCGTGAATGTTCGAAGACAGATACATTCAAAGTTACCAAATTTAGTAACAATTCTAAATGAAACATTGTGATAAATCATCAATATTAATAAATTGCTCCAGGAATACAGGACTAAACTACTGATATCTGCTGTAGGAGTTAGATAAGAACTGGCTAACAGGAGCTTATCAGTAAATCAACACCAGGGCTGAATGAGTTAAACCAATCGGATAAATTTGGACATGACCACAGAATGTTACCTTGACACAAGTAATTTTCCATAAATAGCTTTGGATTTTCCAATTTCCAGTGAATTGATTATTTTATTAGTAAATTTTCGCACATATAGCTAAATTGGCAATTATCTAAGTTACCTGTATTTGAACACCGATTGTTATAAATTGGTTTCTTGTGTCATATATCTATGGAATTTGTAAATCTTTAATTTACGCGATTTTGTAAACTTCATTCTGACAATTTCAGTCTTCACGAGTTTGTCTGACACCGGTCAGACAAATGGTTAACTCTTTCCTCCACAGATACGCCTTTCTTGTACCCTATACATTACTCCACAGATACGCCTTTTGTGTACCCTATGTATATCTCCACAGATACGCCTTTCTACGCATATACATGATTCTGATACATACGCATTTCTACGCCTGCAGTTTTGGAGTTCTAAAACAAAACCTAAAGATTGCAAATTTTATTTTTATAAGAGCATTATCTAATATTTTGGACATTTATATAATGATTTATTTTGAAAAACAATGATGCTTACATTTGAAATTCTACGGCAATCATCAATTAAAAATATCTCCTACATGTGTTATATAAAATCACCACAGCTGGGTCAATGCTGGCATAATCATGGAAAATTACTGGGGCGTTCTAAAAATAGATATATGTAATAGACAAGACTTTATTACTATGTAGCTGGTTTGATTTTCTGAAATTCCTGAGGTCACAACTTTTATACTTATTTGTTAACATAAAGATCAAAGAGGCATACGTCACAGCTTAGCTTTGAATGCAGTAAGTCACAGAGTTTAACAAGGAAAATTACTGGGTTTGTTTAATGATAATTTCAATTTCTGAAAATGTGTGCAAGGCGTGTGCTTTATAATGAGACAACCAATCAAATTTAATACTTGCATAGATCACAGGCATTATTCCATTGATTGCATAATTGACGCATAATTGACGGTGTTTGACAGCAGCTGTGAAAACACTGGTTTTCTGTTTATTGTTTTATTGCCTGCCAGGGCAATAAATGTTCTGGGATCAAAGTAAGTGATTGTTGTATATATACAACACTTGTATATTGTACATATGTCAACACAATACACAGGACACATCAAAGCCAATTAAAATTTATGACTTCCAGAATCGGTGTGAAAAATAATCATTAGGCCTACTGTATGGATGAAATCATTCAGTTTGTGTGTAAACACCAATGCCTATGCATTATTTTTGATGATTTTTACAGCAGTGAAAAGGTAAAAAAAGTGTCTTCTTTCCAAATGTCTTTACTTGATAGAAATATCTTGAATAAAAGGGACATATAGCTATATATACAACATACCCTGAAAAATCTAGCATGGCTGTATCTGTCTCAATATCCAGATATTAGGACATTCATTGTCTTTATAACCTAATTGAAAAAGACAGGCTTACGGTTACCATACAAATATGAGTTTGATACTGTTAGAAAGAGAATGTTATTCTCTACAAACTTTACATTGACCAAAATTCAGTTTAATGAAGATTTCATTCAGTAATTTTGCTCCAAAGTTCCAAACAGGGAAGTTATATTTTTCATCAATATCTCCAATAATCCATACCAGGACAGACTCTGACCATTGATTGTTTATCTATTGGTTATTGATAATCTATAGACAGTGGTACATGATTCTATCAATATTCTGTGGAGGAAAGAGTTAAAATGCACTTAACCCATTCCCTAATATATACGTATTTCTACGACTACCTTATATATACGTATTTCTACGTGTTATCGGGCACCTGATAAATACGTATATATACGACTATTCCAGTCACCTGATATATACGTGTTTTTACATGTCCGTTTTAAAACCATCACGCCTGCAGTTTTGGAGTTCTAAAACAAAACCTAAAGATTGCAAATTTTATCTTTAGAAGAGCATATCTAATATTTTGGACATTTATATAATGATTTATTTTGAAAAACAATGATGCTTACATTTGAAATTCTACGGCAATCGTCAATTAAAAATATCTCCTACAGGTGTTATATAAATCACCACGACTTTTTATACTTATTTGTTAACATAAAGATCAAAGAGGCATACGTCACAGCTTAGCTTTGAATGCAGTAAGTCAGCGAGTTTAACAAGGAATTTATTTATCATGGAAAATTACTGGGTTTGTTAATGATAATTTCAATTTCTGAAAATGTGTGCAAGGCGTGTGCTTTATAATAAGACAACCAATCAAATTTAATACATGCATAGATCACAGGCATTATGCCATTGATCACATTTGCATAATTGACGCATAATTGACGGTGTTTGACAGCAGCTGTGAAAACACTGGTTTTCTGTTTATTGCTTTATTGCCTGCCAGGGCAATAAATGTTCTGTGATCAAAGTGTGTGTTTTACGTTTATTTATCGTCGCTACCAGGTGCCCATATGAGCGACGCCTCCTGAAGAGATTAGTTATTTTAGATTTTGGAGGATAGTGCATGATACAGACAGAGACCCATTCCAGAATCTTCTCTGGTTCTTTTACGTGCACGGTGTAAAGCACCGACACAAGACCTCGGTTTAACGTCCCATCTGAAAGACTGTTAATTTTATTAGGGTCAGACGGGGGATCGAACCTGCGATCCCTGGATTACCATCTGTGATCAAAGTAAGTGAAACTTGTATATATACATGTATATACATGTCAACACAATACACAGGACACAAAGCCAATTAAAATTTATGACTTCCAGAATCGGTGTGAAAAATAATCATTAGGCCTGTATGGATGAAATCATTCAGTTTGTGTGTACACCAATGCCTATACATTATTTTTGATGATTTTTACAGCAGTGAAAAGGTAAAAAAGTGTCTTCTTTCCAAATGTCTTTACTTGATAGAAATATCTTGAATAAAAGGGACATATAGCTATATATACAACATACCCTGAAAAATCTAGCATGGCTGTATCTGTCTCAATATCCAGATATTAGGACATTCATTGTCTTTATAACCTAATTGAAAAAGACAGGCTTACCATACAAATATGAGTTTGATACTGTTAGAAAGAGAATTTTATTCTCTACAAACTTTACATTGACCAAAATTCAGTTTAAATAAACAAATATAGTCGAATATAATAATTATTCTCCAAAACCTGCATGTCCAATTTTACACCTCCGTATCTAAGTAAATACTAAAAAGTTTCTTTTAAAAATTATATCGTTGAAAACATCATTTATTTTTCTAAATCTTTTATTCTTACCATAAATATATTAAAGTAAGTTTTTATCAGGGAAAACAGGGTTAAACATGATAGGGGTCATTGTATCAGTTTTTCCTGAAATACCTTATGGGGACAGTACAGTTATTGGTTTCTTATCTATTGGTAGCTGCTATTATATAGTTACTGTATTGGGCTGGAGAACCTGATATGACTGTTTTATTATGAGGGAAAGGGTTAAACTTTCAATATATTTTGTCTGACCGAAGGATTTTTTGTCTGACATGTCAGGCGGTCCTACGGATTTCGGGATGACTGCAATTTAAGGTAGCCCGGCGGGATACCCAGCTAGGGAACCTTGGTGGTCGTGGTGATATTAGGTAGCCTCGGACTAGCGGACCACCGGTTAGTGTTGATGCCTGTTTATATGAGGCCCTGGTGGAAGATGTTACTATAAGTGAACATACAAATTACAACACCAAAGAATATTTTGATCATAGTATTTTTACTTTTAATACTTGTGGGTAAAAATTAATTATTAATGAGATGTTTGCAATATTGTCATCCCTTTTTGGGTAAAATCAACTATGAAAATACTCATAGCAGTATTAAAACATTTGATAATCAGGGAGAAAATACAATTATTATTTTCATAGCAAACCTCCCCCGCACCCCGCCGAGGGCTTTCCTCAGGAATTTCTGATGGGATCATGGCATGTGAAGTGCTTGTGACCCCCCTTCCTGTATTTTTTCTCTCAATATAGACAGATTAAATGGTGCATTCGGACATAAACCAAGCTCAAAAAATAGAATTTATCAATTATTTTATTATTACTGCGAATCCAAATAGTATATTATAAATAATTACGCAAAATTTAATACCAGCATTGAAACTATATGGAGTTATTATAAATTATAGAATTTTTTCATAAAAATCGTAAAATAATAAAAATGACTGTTAAAGTGCAAACAATCTCCAATTAAAGGTGTATATCACAATTGTTTGTGCGCAGCTTTCTACGCATCGCGATTATTACCGTTGGTACATTTCACGGCTCACCTCTACAGAAAAAAATAATATCACTTTTTGTGTTAGTTTTATATTTCAATAAATTAGTACGCGTCTTAATATTCATAATGGTCTTTTATAAACGCAATCGAACAGGAAAGTTTTTATCTGGAGCCAAGTCATCTGTAAGAAAGAAACAAATTGCATTTGAACACGTACTGCCTGATAATAAAACTGACATCAATTCGGACGGGACACCTCCCATTGTAATTTCGGACACTTTAAACGGCGATGATAAATGCTGCATTTTGTGTTGTAAGTTTAATACAATAGAATGCAATTGAGATAAAATGATAAATACGAAATACCACAAATATTAGTCTCTAATTGTGGAAATATCCTATTTTGACACTGAAATGGTAACGATTATTCTCATTTAGCTCAAAAACAAGCACGGTGTGGTATGTTTTTTATGCTTTCATATTTATCAGTATATTGTAGATATACTACACAGAAAATTAAAAAACATTCTGACGATTGAAAAAAAATTATGACACATCTTCTTACTTTTCGCAAAGCCAAACTGCAAAAATATCCGAGACGTAAACAATAAAAAATGGTCAAAATGAAAAATATTTCACATAGAATTATAAAGTTTTATTGATATACATGAACATCTGCTAGTTTGCATCAAATATATGCAATATTAAATGGAACTAAACTCATTTTCTAGTGTTTTTATGTATGTTTAAAGGAATTTGTATGCTCATTTTTGACGTCAAAATTTGGACCAATAATGTGTACACGGTACTACTCTTCAATTGCTCATAACTCAAAAACGAGCATGGGGACCCATTAGTTTTAAAATATTTTCATACATGGAAATGTCTAATCTAAATATATGCAAAGTTTAAAAAAATGTTGACGATTATCAATTATTGTGCTATACGCCTTTAAAAGTGTCCATTAATTTGCTGCGGCTATCTTTAAAGCAGCATTACATATAAAAGATATTTGAAATATCAATTTTTACGTATGGGTAGCAATGCTACTACACAGTCTAACATTATATTGTATGCTTATGTTCATTTGGTAAACAGTGTTTTTTTGCAATAAAACAAACTCGAAACTGAAAGTAGGACTTTCCGAGTTGATCGGTCACGCACTTGTTTACAACCGGAACGCATCGTCCGCACTTGTTTACATTCGGAATGTATCGTCCTCATTTGTCCCACTTTGTCTTTTTTAATTAAATTACTTGATATGTTGATTCATACCTCTGTTAGCTAAGTCTTTTAGGGACATTTCTACATCCCCGCGAGGGGTTCGACATTAGAGGAAGATAAATAGATAGCCTTTCATGTTCAAAATATATACGTTGTTTTCTACATCCTCTGTTGTTTCACGCATGCGCGCTGTGCGTGTTTACATTTCGTGTGTTGATAAACAAATTTGCGTATACAACGGTTTAAATTTATTGGAATTTTATCGTTTCTGAGCAACTATTTCGATTTTTGTAAACACACACATATTAGTATTTATATTTTACCCAAAACATCCTTTATTACGATGTAATGCTGCTTTAAGTGCCGAAGTCTATTTAATAAAACTAATTTGATTAGTGCAAATAAAACAATTGAAACATAGTGAGAGCTTTGATTGTTCGAACGTTTGTGGCGATACCTGTCATTCATAGCATGTATTGGGCAGGGTTTACAATCGATAATAGGGTAATCATGACAAGAAGCAGTTGATTAGTTTGTTTATTTAATTTATCTGTTAATTACGACACCTGTCCAATAATCACATCCATGGATTTTGGCTTGCCCGGGACTAAACGGCCACTTGCCCGAACATGGGCTTTGACTTGTCCGGGTGTCGGGCAATAGGATTTGTCAAGCCCTGCCATATAGCACTCCCAGTCTCCTGTACATGCATACAAGCAGTGGTCATAGAAGTTGGTGGATACAGTTTATTTGTGCATTTGGGAGCCTGCACAGATATTGGTTGGGTTCTCTATTTTACTATCACAGAGGGATCACAGCAATAACGTATATAACGCATACAACTTTCATAACAGTGAATCAAGTGCCACGTGACCTACCGATACGCAGAGCTTAGCCGAGCAGACGGACGTGGAGCTTCCGATAAGCAGAGCTTAGCCGAGCAGACGGACCAAGAATTGTTATGTTTGCAGTAGCATGTTGCAAAATATAGGCTATTTATGTAATGCACAAAGTTTGAATTTTGTTGTTAAAACAGACTGATTGCAATAACATTGCTATAAAAATTACCTTGTAATTTCTCACTTTCCACATTTTAGTCTAGGAAATCCACATGTTCACATACATTGCAGATGAAAATAACGCCACCAGATATTGTAAATATTGAAAACGAGGTCAAAACATAATTCACAACGTATCACGTGTGAGTCGGACAATACTCCACATTTTACAATTTCCTGGTTATCAACAAATTATGTTTGTGGGTCATGAAACTGATCCAATTGAAAGACATGTAGGTGGCGCCATTTTATGTCGTTCTGAAAATGTGTGCTTACAGAGTTATGTCAAAACCAGTGGTATGTTAAGTCTTAAGAAATGACCATACCTCGAGAATATGGGCCAATCGAGAACTATAAATTATATCCAGATGTGAAGTATTTTCACCCAGAACGGGTTTTCGCCTAACTGTGGGATTCCCCCCAAAATGACATATACATCATCTGCCATACCAATATATTTACGAATAAATTATGTCATTATAGTCTCACTGTTCCGTGTTTACGAGTTTCGTCCATTATTACACACAAGGGGTCCTTATGAATAATATCGATTTTCACCGTTTTTCGCCTTCAGGTCCATGTGTTGTCACAGAGGTTCTCCACTGATAGAGATGGTTGTGTAAACCTAGCTATTCTCTGTTGGGCACTGTGTGATGTGTGCAATGGATGGGTCCATTTAAGATTCTTCTACCCCCAGTCATAGTAATTTGGAGGGGTGACGACTTCTTATGCCCCGTGTGTTTGTTAGTTAAACTAAAATTGCTAATTTCTTTAAAATATGATCAAATTTATATTTATATGCTCGGCGTAAATCCCACATATAAATCCCAGTATAAAAGGTTAATTGCACTTGCCGTATTTTATTATTTTCTTAAGTCGTGAAAACAACTTTCAAAACACTCTTGTTGACAGTTTTAGCTTCATCACGTGACCTTGCTGCTCAATACAGCTATCGCAATGGTGTCGGTCGGCACCGGTTTATATGGGGAACTGAAGACTTCAGGGCACCTATGCACGGCGTACTTGTTATTTTTTATTTATCCACCATAACTTGTTTAATATCTTATTTTGATATAGTACATCATTGAATAAAAACATTTATTGGTCTTAATTAGAAATGGTATAGAACTATTGTTCGGGTTAGGTGTAAATTTTTTAAATTAGGATAGCGACCCGAATTGCTCATACACCGTAACAGTTTCGGTGGAAGTATTCACCCAATGATTTGGTTGTTTATATTCGTCTGCTAGACCAGTCACGTGACAGTTGCATCAGCCTACACTCAACGGAATGCTTCAGCTCTGTCAGTGAAATTAGCATAGAACCTATGCTCGGCGTATTCCTATGCTCGGCGTATTTTTTCAATTTACATCCGTATTTAAAATATTTTAAATAGTTTTAACCTATTTTCGTTGACAGGGGTGAAGCATGGTTCTATAGCATTCCGTAATTTCCATTGTGCGTACCGGTAGCCTAATGCAACTGTCACCTGACTGGTTCAGTAGCCGAATATAAACAGACAACTTGTCGGGAAAATCTTTTCCACCGAAATGAGCGGTTTATGAGCATTTCAGGTGACTATCCGGATTGGGGAAAAAATGTACAAATAACTAGAAAAAAGTTTCTTACGAGTTGTAATATTGTTTGTTATTGATGTTACTAAGTCAAAATAATATATTCAGCATTTACCCATGCATAAATAAAAACATTCATGTACGCCGTGCATAGGTGCCCTAAAGTATCTAGTTCACCATGGAAACAGGTGCCGTTGCGATAGCTGTATTTAGGCGCATAATGAAGCCAAAATTTTCAACAACAATTTTATGAAAGTTGTGTTCACGACTTAAGAAAATAATAATATACGGCAACTTCGGCAAGTGCAGTTAACTTTTTTTATAGGCCATGATATGTAGGATTTACGCCGAGCATAGGTTCCACCACTCTAAATATTTTAAAGACGGATGAAAATGGAAAATACGCCGAGCATAGGAATACGCCGAGCATAGGTTCCACCACTCTAGTGAAATTAGTGAAAATTGGGGTAGGTTTGAAGTTTTCACCGCTTATTTACCTGTATGATCGCTATGATCGGTTAGAAACAGATTGGAAGTGCGCTAGGTATGTTTATTTATATTTCCAGTAATTGGAGCGTGAAATATCGCGTGATCTCTCGCGACTTGCTATTCCCACAGTTAGACGAAGACTCCTTCTGGGCGAAATTCTTGGGTGGCAAGATTTACCCAATTCCATCTAAATCTACATGTGTTTGGGCTTTATATAGGTAAATAAATCGATTTAGTGCATTATTTGTAGAAAACACGACTTAAAATGACACAATGAAGTTTTTAGTCCTGTAAGTATGGGACATACAACTTTATTTACCTGTATAAAGCCCAAACACATGTAGATTTGGGTGGATTTGGGTGGAATTGGGTAAATCGTGCCTCCGAAATTATTCACGCTGGGATACATCGTCGGAAACCAGTATAATATAACAATACACAGAGACAAATCCTTCTCATTACAACTAACAATATCATGTTTACCTTGAATGATTTCGTCATCACTAGTATCAGTTTGCATTGGCTCTGATTCTGCAAAGCGAACACTTATGCAGCTTTCATTGTTTTCATTCAGTTTGTTGAAATATCCAGATGCAAATTTCACAAGATCTGGAGGTCTTTCTTTCAAAACTGCAACCGTAAAGTCTTGTAGAAGATCAGTTAATCCGTCGGGTATTTCGAAACTCATCGTGTTATCCAATGCAAATTATAACATTAAAGATAATAATAATGTGTTATGGATTACAGATATAAAATGTTGCTACCGACCAACAGTTGTGTTCTTCTCACGATTGACGTCAAAGAACACAGATATTCATCCGCACCAGTCAATTGTGATTTACAATGAAATTTAAACACTCGACTAGACAGTGAGGTTATGCGAGACTGCTAATTAATTTTCTAACTCGTGGACCAAAGAGCTACCAAAACCACAAACGTAAGCTATATGTATAAACTACTTTTTTGGCCAAATTTATGCTGTCTGAACTCAAAAGGTATAGGCTAGAACAGACCCGGTAAGAGGCGAAATGGGCAGATCTAGTAATGAATATTTAAATTAGGGGCAAATGGCACTAAATATCTATAACAACGGTTAGACACCAATAATTTAGCACACAGTAAAGGCGTACTAGTCAAGATCATTTATATAGATACTCTCACTCTAACTAAAGGCTATTGTATTCATTCAAATAAAAGCAATCAATCCAATTCAATGAATACAGTCGTCACCACACCCTATATATATTATGTATACATGTCTGCTATAGAGGAATATAGATAGATACAATGTCTGGTGTGTTTTTCTACCATAATGCCATCCATTCAATGATCTCATCTTTCCGGATATTCACATCGGTTTTTACGTTTATTTAGCGTCGCTACGTGGCGTCCGTGGTCCAGTGGTAAAGCGTCGGATTTGGAATCGAACGGTCCCGGGTTCGATACTCGGTCAGGTCA
Organism: Archivesica marissinica; assembly: GCA_014843695.1. Lineage (NCBI taxonomy): Eukaryota > Metazoa > Mollusca > Bivalvia > Venerida > Vesicomyidae > Archivesica > Archivesica marissinica. The sequence goes on from CM026386.1 coordinate 59,069,221, forward strand.
TGTGTCAAGATAAATATAGCCTTAAAGTAATTGCAAAAGTCTGCATATCCAGTGATAGCTTCTTACAGGATGCTCATGTCTGGGGCTTCTCTCTTCCCATATAGCACAACTCCAGTGACCACCTCTTACCTCACAGACAAGACTTACCATGACTCATATATGGGGCTTCTCTCTACCTCTATATAGCACCAATCAATGGTTGCCTCTTACCGGATGCTCATGTCTGGGACTTCTCTCTACCCGTATATCATCCATTTATCGATTTTCTCTCGTTCTCCGTCCCTCTCTCTCTCTCTCTCTATCTCTCCTCTCTCTCGTTCGAGTCGAGTCATGGTCAGTCTGGTCTGGTCATGGTAGGTCTAATCGAGTTATGGTCAGTCTGGTCTAGCCATGGTCAGTCTGGTCTGATCAGTATATTCTAGTATAGTCATGGCCAGTCTGGTCTAGTCGTGGCGAGTCTAGTCTTGTCATGGTAAATCTGGTCTAGCCATGGTCAGTCTGTTCTATTCATGGTAGGTCTAGTCATGGCCAGTCTGGTCTGGTCATAGGATGTATACTCGAATCATGGTCAGTCTGATATAGCCATGGTCAGTCTGATAAGGGTTGTCTAGTTATGGTATGTCTAGTCCAGTAATAGTCATTCTGGCATAGTCATGGTAAGTTTAGTCGAGTCATGATAAGGCTGATGTAGTCATTGTAAGTCTAGTCGAATCATGATCAGTCTGGTCTAGTCATTGTAAGTCTAGTCGAGTCATGATAAGGCTGGTGTAGTCATTGTAAGTCTAGTCGAGTCATGATAAGGCTGGTGTAGTCATTGTAAGTCTAGTCGAATCATGATCAGTCTGGTCTAGTCATTGTAAGTCGAGTCGAGTCATGATAAGACTGGTGTAGTCATTGTAAGTCTAGTCGAGTCATGATAAGGCTGGTGTAGTCATTGTATGTCGAGTCATGATAAGGCTGGTGTAGTCATATTCAGTCTAGTAGAGTCATAGTCAGTCTGATCTAGTAATAGTAAGTCTAGTAGAGTCATGGTAAGTCTAATTCAGTCATTGTCATTCTAGTCTAGTCATGGTCATTCTGTTCTAATCATGGTCGGTCTGTTCTAGTCATGGTCAGTCTTGTCTAGTGATTATGTGTGACCAAAGATCTACAATTCTCTCAGTGTTGAACCGTAAGGATTGAACACATTATAGGACGTGAGCTGATAGGAGCAAGCAACCCTCCCTTGGGATTTTTGAAGACCCCTTTATTCCGAAAGTATTTTAAGGATGATACTGTGTTCTGTTACATGTATGTAGTTTATCAATTTCCTATATTATAATAAGTATGTCATATAGTATTGTGGAAATATGACAGTAAACGTTACTAAGCCAAACAGTAAATATACGTTACTAAGCCAATTTCGGACAAAACTAAAGCATATATATACATTGTACACATGCCAATAGCACTGTATGCAACAAAGTCAATGCATTAAAGCAGACATCAAATGCAGTGGTTCTGTTGAATCTATTAAAGACAATTGGATGTCTCTGTGCATAGTCATTATCGTTATAGAGCAAATTAAGTAAAATGTACATTACATTTTAAGCCATTATGTATCCTATTTGGTATAAGCATATTTATTCCACTATATAATTCACAAAACAATACATATACACAAAATCGAAGAAGTAAGTATATAGAAAAGGATTAAAACGGAAACAGTGCTTATATAGTTTCTCTCCTACCCATTTGCTTCTTGTGAATTATAACAGTTTCTCTCATATAATATTCGGTACATTTCATTTGTTGTAAGCCTACAACTATTGTGCCGTCTGTGTATATATATGTTATTTGAAAGCAATACAATATGTTTAGTAAACAAGAATGCTGTCTATTTGTTAAACAACTATTTATTTATTTATGTTGTCAAACAATGATCACGGTTATCTGAAATGATAGAACACAATTATGACATGATGTATCACAATCCTCTATTTCACTCTAAGTCTTTGGCATGTACATGTATATGTTTTCAATTTTAGACATGGCTAATACTGATATCTCTCTGACATCTTAAGAATTGTAAAACTGGAGTCAAATAAATCAAATGAAAGGAACGATTAACTGTCCAAAACAATATGGGTTTCATGGCAATCAGCATGTGTCGTTTCAATTGTCATAAATGTTTTAAAACATCTTGAATGCCAGGGGGCACGTATTGTTATGCATGTTTCAACACTTGTTATAGTCTGAATGTCAAACAGGCGATTATTGTCTTGAATGTTTCAAGACATCTTATAGTCTGAATGCCAGGCAGGTAAGCGACTGTTGCGGCTGGAACGTCTGGTCACACGAGCAGGTGATATGTTGGTCATGGATGTGGTCGACGGTTTGGCAGCTGCAGAATTGGATGGGGACAGTACAGGATCTATGCTGATTGCGGGTGGTTATCTACTGGACGTCTGGTCCGAGTTTGTGTCACCAAAGGTCAATCGGCGGGTAATACTTGGTTCTGGAGTTGTGGACGTTTGTAGTCCGGTTGGTGTAGTTGGCGACGGAGATGGTGGTGTAGCCGAGGTGGTCGGGTCTGGTGGTGCTGTAGTTGGGCGATTGGCTGCGTCTACAGTAGTTGGTTTGTGACAGGCTCGTGGTCCTTGTGTGATGTGACAAGTACATTGTGTCGTAGCCGGATGTCACCCTTGATGTTTATCTTAGGTGAAGGTATCTGCACTGGAATGTACTTCCGAAGGAACTTCCTCTTCCCGATCCATCACACTTTAGCACATACTTGTCAAACTTGCGAACCTCGATAACAACACCACAGTTTTAGTGGATGTGGTCCGACCTGGTTTTGGATGCGAACGTGGTCACCAACTGTTTCAATAAGCTAGTATAGCTTCCAATTCAATTCACTAATCATTGTAAATATATTTGTGTAAATTATGTATATGTGTAGTGTGTATATAATGACGAATAAATATGTTTAAACCAACTATAAGTGGCGGTATTCTTCTGGTGTGTTCAGTCCAGCGCTCTGCCTCTCTCATGTGACGATTCCGTAGAGCCATTTCGCGAGCGTTCGTGACCTCCTGCCATGTGTTATGAAGCTTATATCTGCCAGGGGGTTGGAATGAAGTCTCAATGGGTGACCGAATACACACATAGCTGGAGAGAGTTTCGTGTCTCTGTCAGGGGTATTTCTGTACTGAAGCATGGCACGTTGCAATGCAGCAGTATTAAGAACGCCATTGATGCCTGTGTTGTCGGTGATAAGTCGCTCACACCAACCCCAGCTCAACAGTTACTGTGTGGATAGACAACCGAAGAGAAACGGTGGTGTAGTCCCCAATCTTTGAGAAACTGGCGTGTTGCTATGGATGTGAATTCAGGACCACCATTAGAGGCTAGTTCATCAGGGATGCCAAATGTGACACATGTACGTCACAGGCAGTTGACAAGTCCAGTTGCACCTTCAGGCGACCTTTCAACGATAGGCCAGTTTGAGTATCGGTCGACTACAACTAAGTAATTTACCCCTTTGTAGTGAAAGAAGCCAGCGCATACAAGTAGTCTGGAGTCGTCAGAGGTGTAGGTGGAGAGCTCGGATTGGAGGGAGCAATGTGATTACATTGATTGCACCCAGCCCGAAGTGCTGTGATGGCATGAGTGATCCCTGGCCAGAAGACGGACATTTCAGCTCTCGACGTCATCGAAGTTACTCCTTGGTGGGCAGCATGACGAGCGGCTAGTACTTCTTGTCTGAGAGATGGCGATGTAGCAACACGATCCTGGTAAAGTACAACACCATCGACAGTGTATAGATCAGCTCGGAACTGGAAGTATTCACACAGGAGTGAAGGTAGCTCATGTCGGAATTCATGTATGCCTGACTCAATGAGGTCAACCAGCATGTGCATGTTGTCATCACTTGCTGTGGTGGTCCGCACCCTCTCCCAAGTGACTGATTTCATACCGGAATCGGTATCGGAGTGTCTTCTTCTTCAGCTTTCTGAGGCGCGAGTTGGAGATGTCTTCTAGTGAGCAATCGCCAACTATCTTTAGAAGTTGTTTGTGATCTACAGCAATGATAAGGTCTTCACAGCCCAATACAAAATAGCTGGCCTTATCAAGTGCACCAGCGACTACCAAAGTTTCACCTTCGACTGGTGCGTAGCGTCATTCAGCAGGATGCGTGAATCTGCTACCGACGAGTGTAACTCTCCATCCTGTGTGACAGCAAAATGATTTAGTCTCAGGACAAGAACAATGTTTCTGAAGTAGCCAGAACCCAATACCAATCTTTGACCAGGCTGTTGCTCATCCCACATGAAGGTTGTTTCGGGTTTGAGCAACTGGCGAAATGGTTGCATCTTGTCAGCCATGCTGAAGGCGTAGGATACCTGGTTGATCAGGCCAAACCAGGAACGTACATCAGTGATATTTTGGGGGCTGGGAAGTCAAGGATCGCTTGAAGGTATTCTATGCGAGGACGAACACTGTTGAGCGTTATCTCAAACCCAGCAACGTCCACCACATATTTGCCGAACACAACTTTCTCAGGGTTTAGTGCGATACCGTGTCACCCGCAGATTTCAAGCCACTGAACGGCTTGAAAGAAACTTTCCTCCAGTGAGTCGGCCCAAAGAAGTACATTACCTATGCATTTCGTCTTGTTGGGTATGTCTGACCGATTTCGTCATACCACCGAGTGTAGCCACCCCCCTAATGCAATGTAGCCATGAGGAGCAGTTTTGTAACGATATCTACCCCAAGGTGTGATGAAAGTAGTCAAATGACGGTCTTCTTCACGAATAGGCACGCTGTGATAGCCGTTCCATGCATCGAAGACTGTCTTCTTTTTCCCATGGGATACGGACCTTGCTTGGTGGAATGGTGAAGTGGTGTGATGAGCTTCCCGTGTGGCATGAGCATTAAGTGGCTGGAGATCCAACAGTGCGGCGTGGTTTTCCATTTTTCTTGGCACATATTACCATCCTGTGGCACGTACAAGTGACGGGTTCACCTATGGGGACAGGTTCAAGCACACCTAGACGGACATCGTGATCTAGTCCAGCTTTGACGTTATCCTGCCAATGAGGTGGGATAGGTACGGGTCTGTGTGAAGCGACGGGTTCAGCAGCAGGATCTACCATTAGATGCATTGGTGGGCCGTTCATTAATGATAGGTTAAGCGGTTGGTGGTCGTCATGTGTTGAATGTGCTTGATCGGTAGTAGTTGAGAAGATATTGCTGCAGTTGTAAGCGATTGGCTTCACTGGCTTCTTTGATGGCTGAGGTGGAAGTTAACGTGAAGGGCATTCACACGTGGTGGTGTCTCCTCTGATCCTTTTATGTGCACAGTATAAAGCACCAAGACCTCGGTTTAACGTCCCAGCTGAACGACTGTTCATTTTATAGGGTCAGACAGGGGATTGAACCTGCGATCCCTGGATTACCAGTCCATCGTATTACCACAGATAATTGATGACAGTTTGAGCCTTCCTCCGAGTGTCAGACCATTGTGACAGGAAATGATTACATCTCATGCACTATAATAAAGAAATCTCTATACTTTATTTGCAACCAGTATAGTGTCAACCAAATGCATAATATTAGCTACTGGTAACTGTACAAGTTTGTTTCAAATGTCATTTTTTATCATCTCTCATAATTATGGTGTGGTATTTACACAGGTAATACTATTATAACCGGATAACATTTCTGACCTCTATAGATCTACAACAGTGTCAAATATGAATGTCAATAGTGTGACATTATCAACCAATTTAAATAACTAATGACCAGTACTACTGTGCACAGAACTTTCACACGAAACTTTCCATAATTATTTTGGGGAGTATATATTCCATGACGAGTGCTGGAAAGCTATATAGTAATAGCTTACATTGCCATACTGGAGTGATGAAAATTGGATGCTGCTCAATAGAGGTTAAATTTAGAACAATTTGCCACATTGAGAATGTGGTAACCAACTACTTAATACAGGTTGACTGCTTAATAGGGGGCGACCATTAACACAGATTCGACTGCATATGTATGTTCAATGAACACTGTTTACTTTTCAGGAAAGGTAGACACGACCAATGTCCGGAAAAGACTGAAACTGCCATGTTTAGTGCTATTTAATATATATATACGGTGTGCTATTCTCACAGAAGACACACGCATGTTTCCGGTAGTATCTTGAACACTAGAATAAGTATATAGATTCCAGAATAAAACACGTTTAGAACCACACGCACGCACGCACGCACGCACGCACGCACGCACGCACGCACGCACGCACGCACGCACGCACGCACACACACACACACACACACACACACACACCACATCCATTGTATTTGCTTGTCAACACTTCAACTGGAAGTTGTGATAGTACAGGAAGTCATGATAACACAGTGGTAGCGCATTCGTTTCAGGTGTGAGGGTCGGATCGCACCCAGCTGTATGCGTTACGAGTGTACCCTTGTGCAATACACTTCAGTTCGTTGCACAGTTCACATTCTCTCCCTCGTGGCTATGGATTATAGGAACACCTATACTACAGTGTAACTAACTGCTAAAGCAATAGCGCTAAGTGCAAGTCGAGTCTTCTCATTGCTAAGTGCAATGTGATTGGTGGCGTCCCATACGATATATTTACCAAACTATATAGTAGTGTAGTCTGGACAGTCATTTGTTATAATGCTGCCGTCTGGGAATATATGGCTTATACTTGTATTAATGCTGTCCATAATCGGGATATGGGTGGGAAAGTATACCCCAAATTCAGCTATAGCTGACAAATGATATGGAAACCGGCTTTCGTACACCAGCGGAAGTGCCTATCCATCGTCTGTGCCCGTCTAGCAAACATGATTGAAACTCGTTTAAATCACTTTGGGCTTGCGCTAAAGCCAACAGATCATGTAAACACTTTTTTAAGTTAAGGATAAAATAGTGTAATTAAATATTGGTGGGTTAATAGTTTAGATACTTTTATATCCAAACATACAAAGAAGTGTGAAGAAGAGTGATTAAAATATATTAATAGAGTTGGTAGTTTGTCCCGGGAGAGGTTGTAATAAACTTAGAATTCATCGGTTTTTTAAACAGAATGTTCAAGTTGAAAAGTATTGCAAATTAATTATGCCTCCTAAACATAGGTCTGCACTTAGTACATTTAGATGTGCTGTGACACATCTCCGGATTGAAACTGGAAGATATGAAAAATTATCTGTTGAAAATCGACATTGCCCATTGTGTAATGGCTTAGAGGATGAACGCCATGTTATTTTGGATTGTTATATGCACAGTGATATCAGGAACACATCATTTAGCAAAGCAACCAATATAATTATGTAGTCATTTTTTACAATTGTCTTAAGAAGAACAATGTGTCACCTTGTTCAGCAATCCTTTATTAGTTTGTATATGTGCCAAAACCGGCCATGATATTTTACAAGGACGTCAGTCATATTTATGTAAATATTTACGTAATAAATATACATTGTTTGGTCAATATTTATGTAAACCTTTACCATTACTCATTGCATTTTATTTATGGGTAAATAATCAATGCTAATCAGTTCACCGCTGATCTAATTGTAGGTGATATTTGGGTTTTAAGAGTTTTTTTATTATGCACATTAGTGCTTACTTTATTTCTCAGTTTATTAATGGACATTCTCTTATGGCTGTTCTTTATACTCTAGATTAGCAATGGTCATTTATCTTTTACAATATAAATATTACCACACTGTATTTAGTGTATGTAATACATGTACTATGTTTTGTCAGTCCTAGATTATGCTTGTGTTTTATTGTCTCTTATATTCATTAAACGGATTGCAATGTGAAATTATATGTACAATATATGAATTGCTTATATTTTGTAAATAATAATAATAATATCTACTGGAAACGGGGGTATATATATATATATATATGGACATCCCAGACTAATATTTGTAAGACCACTGACCATTCATGTATAATAAATGGATTCAAAATGTATTCATTAAAATGTATTCATAAAATATTCATGAATACACAAACATTTCGAGCTGTAATCGAATACATTATGAATACATGTACACATATTCGTGTACTTGCACGAATAACGATTACATGCGAATACATGCAAATGATGTACCCCATCCCTGGACATAAGAGACAAAATGTAAGTCGTGATAGCGCAGCGTTAGCGCTTTCGTTTCAGGTGCAAAAGGCCCGGAGTTTGTGCCCAGTTTTAGCCGGTACGATTGTGCCGTAATACTTATAAATACATATTTATAAATAATTTATTTTCAAAGATTGCGAAAGAAGCTTTAACAACTTATATTAATCACTCTTGTTGGCGCAGGTGAAAGCGTAAATGTGGTCATTCGTGTTTGAGGAAACAAGACCTAAAGAGGAAACAAGACCTAAAGAGGGTGTCGCTCTTGTGAAGTGACGTTTGGGGAGGTGGGACTGCAATTCCAGGTCAGAGGATCGAACCCTTAGGCAAGGCACTTAAATTCCACATTTCCCCTTCTCCTTCTCTCCTTCATTGCGATGGATTCCATTATGAATAAGGTTTCGAGAGTGATTAATCTAACTTACTCACACTAAAGATGTGAGTAAATTAATTATTTGCTAAACTCAATTATCAGATAAAACCAAAAACAAATAGGATTTAGGCTATTTATTTGACAGCAAATAACAAGCTCAACAAAAAGAGTCAATAGTGATACTATTATACCAGTTCTTCTTATCTAAACCAATGCTTAGAACCTTCCTGCAAACGCCATCCATGTCTGGATCAATTTTAATTATCGTCAAATCTGTGCAAAATATATGAGTAAGAAAACATATATAATTATCCGCAATGACTTATACAAGTTAATTCTAATGATTTAACCTTTCCAAATAATTGCAATATGAATACTAAAAAACTCAATGAGAGCAACATAAGTCGTATCCTGGTTAAGACAGATATTCTGAATCAAAGACTTATATACTCTTCCGCAATAGATCTTTACCAGAAAAAGTTGCCACATTAATGCTCTTTATGAAATCCTGATATGTGTATAATATAAAACAACAAACTTAACTTTATTGAAGAGAAACATGTCCACCCTGATGTAACCAAATCACCAGGTACAACTTCCGACTATAAACCATAACCCATACAGAGCAGACAGCCATCGTCTTCTATAGTGGTATTTATGTAGATCCAGCTGGGCACATGAATGATCCCGCATACAACCACACACGCATCAGTGCAAACTGAGCACATAACTCTGTTATTACCCTTGCTTGCCGTGTACTGCAACCTGCAAACTTAACTTGTACAACAATAAATAAAGCCGAAAATACGACCTGGGCACATTCATCCGTATAGTCCACGAAAGGAAATAAATGTATCATGGGCACATAACTGTGTTATCACCATTGCACACATGTATTGCAACCTGGGCACATAACTTTAGCATAAGTAGCAAAACAAAAATGCATCCTCGGCACATATCTCCGTACTATCACCCTAGTACACCATGTAGTGCAACCTATGCACGTAACATCAGCATACGTGACAAAACAAACAATGCAATCCCGGCATATGAACTTATCACCCGTACATTACGCGCACAAAATGAATGCGACCTGGGTACATAGTGTTATCACCCGTGCATTTTATGCAGTGTAACATGGGCATATAGTTGTCATCACCCTATACATTTAAAGTACACATGTTACCACTCGTAAAATACAAATTATAAAGCACAAGCTGGGCACATACCTCTGTGTTATCACCCTTGCACATGTACTGCAACCTGGGCACAACACTTTAGCATAAATAGCAAGGCAAAAGTGCAATATGGGCACATGACTCTGTGTTATCACCCTGCACCCCGTATAATGCAACATGGGCACATAACTTTAGCATATGTAACAAGGCAAAAGTGCAATATGTGCACATAACAGCGTGTTATCACCCTACACCCCGTGTAATGCATCATTGGCTCATAACACCAGTTGGTGTAGCTGCTAAGTGTTTGAATTCAAGACAACAACTGCAAATTTGTCAAAATTTGGTAAATAGTTACTTTTTGTAGACTGTTCTTTCTTTTTGTTATACTTTATTTATTTTACAACGATTGCGAAGCAAGTTTTAACAACTTATATTAATCACTCTCGTTGGCTCGGATGAAAGCGTATATGTGGTCATTCATGTGGGAGGAAACCGGAGTACGGCTGCATAATAAGTGAATATGTATGTATAATTATTTTTACTAATTTTACAGGCATTTATTATTCTCATATGTGGATATATGTCAAAGATCAATGTCTTCTCATCTCGGAGCAGCCATAAAAAATGATCTCATATGTTAAAGATTTTTAAACAGAGGCAAAGAACAGGCTGTCCGATTAGCGCAGTGGTTAGCGCGCTCGCTTCTCACAATGCAACACGGGATCGATCCTTGGACCGGGAAGTATGTGAGATGATACGATGGTCGCCAGATCGGACAGTTGGGTTTTCTCCGGATACTCCGGTTTCATCCCACACGAATGACCACATATACGCTTTCATCCGCGCCAACGAGAGTAATTAATATACATGTAAGTTGTTAAAACTTGCTTCGTAATCGTTGTAAAATAAATATAATTTAAACTTTAGTTTGTAAATTACAAATATTACCTAAAACGGGCGACACAGAGATAATATTGCCAGCTACCTGGGCTAATCTTCTAAACGTGACTGAAAAAATGCTTTTACGCAGGCCGTGACACTTTCAATTCTCCTAAGGGGCAGTTTTAAAACTCCTGACTAAATCCTACAAATAACCCAGCCATTCTAAACATTCAGTAGGGATAAATAAGGATTTTCCTATATTGATTAGGAAACCCGCATGCTCTATATGAACAAATGTAGCATCTTTCAGAGCTAAATCTTAAATTCACACGATCCCCAGTACTTGATTAAACTTCTGAGACATTTGGTAAATAAAAATGGCCCAGAGGCCAGGCCAAACGCCAACACAGTGAATGGGAAATATCGTTGCTCTCAATTCAAAAACCATGAGAATCCTGAGAATCATAAGTATGATCGGTAAATGGTGATAACCACTGAAAAAATTGAATTTATACAAGTAGCATTTTGGAACGAGGTATTCTTTAGCAGTCTTGTAATCTTCAAGCTTTACTATAGCTTTCTTAACGTAAGAATTTAGAATGCTCAAATCCAAAATAAGTCGTTTTTTGCCAGAAGAGTTAGTAGCTACAGAGAAAGGATTGACATTGTGTGGTTTAAAAGGAACCTCAGAAATGCATTGCTCTTGTAATAAATCTGCAACTGCAGAATCTACAAATTCTTTGTTATCTAATGCAGACTTGTTGTTTATCATAATAAAGGTAGGTGGTTCAATATCCTTCCTTAATAACATAATCACTTTCAGGTTTTATAACATCTATCCAAACAGTTAGTGATTACTTGACTACTCAAGTTGAGTCTATCTTTAACGGAACCATCATGCACTTTTATCTATGTGTTCGGTATGTTCCCAAAACAAAGTTTGAAAATTTGAGTCAGTCCATTCATCACAAATATCAGAAAAAACCCAATGCTTATTATTGTCATCGTATTGAAATGGATCTATGATTGAGCTTGCGTTGAGGCTTTGCCTTATTCACAATAATATTAAGGGTCAATAAAAAAGATCCTGACTACTATAATAAAATATAAAATACAAATAGTTTACGATTTAAAGCCTACAGTATGTACGTTACATCTATATTTCGCTACATTGCCACTTTTATGGATATGGGATATAGTTAGCATACGCTAACTGTTGTGTTGCTCTGCTGATGAATACTAACCACCGTATCCTGTTAGACATGCATGCGGATCTGTAGTCCAGTGGTAACACGCTGGATTGGTAATCCAGGGATCGCAGGTTCGATCCCCCGTCTAACCATTGACCCTAATCAAATTAACAGTCTTTCAGGTGGCACTTTAAACCGAGGTCTCGTGTCGGTGCTTTACACCGTGCACGTAAAAGAACCAGAGGAGACTCTGGAATGGGTCTCTGTCTGTATCATTGCACTATCCTTCAACAATCTAAAATGGCTAATCTCTTCAGGAGGCGTCGCTCATATGGTCAACCGGTAGCGACGATAAATAAATGTAAAACACACATAGACATGCATGCTAGAACAATTAACCTATCATCACCATAATGTAACGTTCTTGTCATTGCAACTGTACAAACTTAAGTGTCGAGAATTAAGTGTCTGGTCATTTCGGCCCACCTCCATGGTCATTTCGGCCCATATGTCTGGTCATTTCGGCCCACCTCCATGGTCATTACGGCCCATACGTATGGTCATGTCGGCACATCTCTATGTAGAATGGTCATTTCGGCCCACCTCTATGATCATTTCCAGCATAGATGGGCCGAAATGACCAGCTACATTGGCATTTTGGCAGGTCTATGGAAAGGATCGGAAAATATCAACAATTTTAACACAATCAGACAGTGGTCATACTAACTGAACAACGTACACGTAAATAACATAATGACGCCACATTTAGGTGTTATTTTAGTACACTTTTAGACATGTTTGACGAAATTTCGCAAAATAAACATACATGTATTACTGGGCCGAAATGACCAGACTTAATATTATTGATGGGCCGAAATGACCAAAGAAGTGACTAGGAGGGCCGAAGTGACCATGCAGGTGGCCGAAATGACCAGGCATGTGGGCCGAAATGACCACATATGGGCCGAAATGACCACAAAAATATGGGCCGAAATGACCATGGTCCGAAATGACCACCACCCGCATTTAGTGCTTTATGACCGTGTTTAACTGAAATATATTTACTCCTAACGGAAGTAAACAATTTACATTAACACCGGAAAAGAATATGGCGGCTGTTGTAAAATTTTAATAATCTGCATGTTTATCTTCATTGTTTTAGCAGGTATTTATTCCATCATCGGATGAAAGGGCTAATGAAAATGATTAACTAGTTCAGTGTAATGTATATGCAGTGAAGAATTCTTATAAATTCGGCTCTTCTTGACTGCTAAACTTTTAAAGATATGACTGCTAACGTTATGCTCTTTGTTTTGCTAGTCAAAATAGCCTTGAGGGTCCTCATTCCGGCAGGATACGAAACAATCATTAAAATTTGCGTTATAGTTTGTAAAATATACAAAGAATTATACATATCTTAGTCAATGTCGACGTAGCCCAGTCGGCATACATTTATTGAGGGTCCGCTGTGGGTATGCTGGGTAGATAACTGAAACAACACAGTTATTCATATATATCATAGATATTTATTGTGATCGTAACTCGACCCAACAACGTCGAGATAACAAGTGCAACAAAGCATTGCACAAGGTATTACAAAATGTATAAGATACACCAGGCTATGTACATATATGGTGAAGAAATGCACAGTTAATAAACACATAGTTCTTACATGTCCCAGTCACAGTAAGTATGTTATAAAGATACCTATAACGAGATAATAAACGTAACTAACCTGAAACAACACAGTTATTCATATATATCATAGATATTTATTGTGATCGTAACTCGACCCAACAACGTCGAGATAACAAGTGCAACAAAGCATTGCACAAGGTATCCGGACATGGTAGATCGAGTTACATGTGCCGGGTTAGTAACAGTTAGAGTATAGGCTATCGGAGTTGAGGATAAGTGGGAAGAACAAAAATAACGGGACATATGGTAATGATCTAAAGAGAATCACAGGGACAAGTGGTAGTTGATAGTATTTATTTATATTACAAGTTATGGTCCGCGTGAATATAAAACATTAACATTTCATCCTGTGACATCAACAAATCCTTTATCAACATTTTGCATCAAATTTCAACATAAATGCATGTGTTTCCAAAGTGTACCCTCGAGTTTCTTCTTCTTTGTTTATACAGCACTCCTTCACTTATGAACAGTATCAAACTCATATTTGTATGGTAAGCCTGTCTTTTTCAATTAGGTTATAAAGACAATGAATGTCCTAATATCTGGATATTGAGACAGATACAGCCATGCTAGATTTTTCAGGGTATCCCGGTGTTACTGGTTTTCGACGACGTAGTACATAACGGACTCCTATAGGTTTAGAATTGTCATACACTGCAAACAATTTTATGTCACCAAATAAACAATATTTTACCATTCATTCACAAAAATCTCGAAGAAAACCGATTGTTTACTTATTGAGAAAAGTTGACAAAATAGCGGTACCTCATTCTCAGTAATCCGGAATGACATCACATGTTTTCGTCTAACTGTGGAAATTGCCTACAGCGCGAGCATTATTATGTAAGCAACAGTTTTTTTTAACAAAACAATATAAATAAGGAACACTTACGTTAATAATAGGCTTAATTTATCATTTTCACTCAAAATTCATTTGTTGGAGAGCATTTTGTCTATATACTGTATCTAAAACACTAATTTAGTTTTAACTTAGACAAACACACCGGGCATAAGAAGTCGTCGCCCCTCCTAATTACTCTGACTGGGTGCAGAACCGTAACTGGACCCATCCATCGAACACATCACACAGTGCCTAACAGAGAATAACTAGGTTTACACAACCATGTATATCAGTTGGAGAACCTCTGTGAAAACACGGTGAAAATCGATATTATGAATAAGGACCCCTTGTGTGTAATAACGGTCATAACTCATAAACACGGAGCAGTGTGACTATAATGACATTTTTATTCGTGGCGATGCATATGTCATTTTGGAGAAAAAATTGCCACCAATTTCTTTAAAAAATGATATTTATATGGTGACATAAAACGGAAATAGTGAAATTAGTGAAAACTGGGGTAGGTTTAAAGTTTTCACTGCTAATTTACCTTGTCTGATATATTTATGATCAGTTAGAAATAGATTGGAAGTGCACAAGGTATGTTTATTTATAATTCCGGTAACTGGAGCGTGAAATATTGCGTGATCTCTCGCGACTTGCTATTCCCACAGTTAGGCGAAAATCTGTTCTGGGCGAAAACTCGTCACGCCAGGATATGTTGTATAGGTCACGAGACATCTCGACCCCAGGACATCTCGGCCCCAGGACATCTCGACCCCAAGACATCTCATCCCAGGACATCTCGACCCCAGAATACCCAAGACATTTCGACTCCAAGTCAATGTTTGCCATATAGGTGTGAAAAGTATTTTACAGGTAGCCAGTGACAATAAAAATATATTGTCTCTGCTTATCGATAAAATAAGCATGGAATTGACAAGAATACATATTTTTTAAAGATTTATTATGAATTCATAACGTAATATAACGACATAACATACACAATGTATATATCTGTGTGTGTGTTTCCAGCCCTCACAACAAGAGTGTGTGAAATTCGTGAAGTCTAATCAGGGCCTACACTCTCCACGTTGCTAAAACGAGTGTTAACAGTTAGCAAGGAGACACATATATATAATCCAAGACAGTGAGCACATACAGCACTTAGTTTTACTGTTCTTTACATCCTAAAACGAGTATTAACAGTTATCATGGAGACACACACATATATAATCCAAGACAGTGAGCACATACAGCACTTAGTTTTACTGTTCTTTACATCCTAAAACGAGTATTAACAGTTATCATGGAGACACACACATATAATCCAAGACAGTGAGCACATACAGCACTTAGTTTTACTGTTCTTTACACCCTACATGCCGTACACTTCGGCAATCTCCCGGAGGAAGTCCTCACACACAATGTCATGATCGTCATAGCGATCCCACAGCACACTGATCCGGGCGTCCATGCTGACGTGCGCGGCGATGGCGTCCCAGGGCGGACTCGGACACCAGCTGCATCTGGAGGTTGACGAGGCTGGCCTCACGACGCAGTAGACGGAGGAGAACGTACATCGTCACTGGGCCGCGTCCCGCTTTCCCGTTCATACGTCTGTGCCATCCTGAAAATAATGAAACAACATTTTATTGCATATATATGTTAGTGTAATCATTAAATTTTATGTTTTTAATTATATATTCCCGTATTAAATGTTGAAATGAGGCAATACATGTGCACAAATATTTAGAGTCCATTTAATTCTGATCTTATTATTTGTGCATACCTTCTGTGTCGTTGTTCGTACGAACGGTCTGTCGGTAAACCGACCACTCGTCCGGGGACCACAGGGAGTTGTCCAACCACTGGTCGTCCACGTACTGGAAGAGGCTAGATAACGGACAAACGGAAACATATCACAACTTTGTTTTAACAATGCCTTACGTCTCGTTTAAGGGTAACTTTCTTCTTCATCAGTGGATCGGCCGGGTGGTTGTGAGTAGCTGGCCCTGTCGAGAAGATGTCACCCCGCTGTGTCACGTTGGCGTAGCATATCTTGTCCTTTCTGCGCGAACTGCATCGCCACTGGGTATTGGAACTCGTCTGTCTCTGCAATGTAAAAAATGAGACGATTCTAACGCACTCCCAATTTGCCTATTATTTTTTTATATTTGACACATTTACACTAAAAAATTAACAATTCAGTTAATTCAATCAATTTTTTTCCTTACCTTAATACAATACGAAAATCCATCAGATGACACCAGTTTCTTCTTCTTTCGTATGGTACCCTCCTCCACAATGTCGTACTCGACCTCGTCCGTAGCTTCGAGCACTGTGGTAGTTAGCGCAGCATCTCCTAGTGACCTGTTGGTGAGAGGTATAAAACATTTCGTGCTACACGCGTGACGTCGAATGCGCTGACAGGATCTGAAATGTCAACCGATTCATCTCGCGTGACGTCGAATGTGCTGACAGGATCTACCTCTCCGGGCGGGTCGAATGGGGGGATGACGTAGGTTGTATTCAGCGCGCTGTCTGGTGTAGTGCGATCACCGGCAGTTGACCCGGTACTAAAATCCAGGTTGAAAGTGACGCAGCGTTGTATCTCTCTCGCTGGCGACTGAAAATATAATATTGAATTTATTTAAATAAGTTTAAACATAACTATTTAAATAAATTCAATGTAAATCAACAATCTCAATGACACATAGCAAAATCAACATTTGTAATCAATACCAACCTCTGCTAATGTCGAATGTAAGGCACTCCCGACTGCCACGGCTAGAGAGAGGTCTACCGACGTTTCGGCTACATCAGTGTCGTCAGCCTCAGCTCGCATACATACATTGCAGGTGAACTCCAATGTGATGAGCCGTTTCTTGGCCCTGTAGTAGTCAGTTTGGTCAATACCTAAAACATACATATTCAGAAAATTGAAAATAAAAATAAATAAAAAATATATATATATTTTCCGATACTAAAATATGTATCTTTCGTTTTCATGATACTTGAAGCAAAAACTAATTTCATTTTTCATGAAAAGCAATTCAAAATAGGTCGGTTTACATGATTATTCTTTAATCCAGTTTGGCACACTTCAAACCACGGCGCCGTCCGGTGACACGTGTGAGTGTTACAATGTGATTAACTTATTTATGATGCATCAGACTGCAATTCCCTTTGAAGTGCCGAAAATGTATTTAATGAATATTAAATGTCACGCGCCGAGGGATCGTAGGATAATTGGTAGCGTGCTATTCCCTCGACTCACGCCAACTCAGACCGCCTACTAAAATAGGGGTCCGTCTGTCAACTTCAAAAGTAAAAATGAACTAAAGTGGACTCTGATTAAGGCCGACTAAAAGATTAATCCCAGGGGAAGCACCCTATCGGTTTGCTGAGATAATAAGAGAAATAGAGATTTAAATGATTCAACAAGATTTATTCAACAGAGCTCTACAACAATTTGGTTGCACATCAAGACGGACTAGTAATGTTTTACTATCATGAAATGATAATAATCGTCAGTTCCACATTAACAAATATCTTGCATTTGCACCTTATTATGCATCTCTAAAATGTACCCATAAACAGCTGTATATTGTGCACAGATCTCTATAACATGTAATATGTTACTACTATAATTTATTGTAAGTATTTCTAAAGAAACAAAAGAATAATTTTAACCTAACAAAATATAGGTCTTATACCTAAGAAATAGAAGTTCAGAGTCCCCTTATGAAACGCTCCCAAGCCTATTTATACTGCGCACCAAATACACTGTGCAGCGCCCCAATATTTATGTGCGCTCGAATAGCGCGCAACCTACGCTGTGCGCTATTAAGCATAAACCGCACAAGAAAAGCGCACACAGTGCGCACAATAGCGCGCGTTCGTAACTGTGCGCTGTATCCATGTCAACAATATGGCTACCTGGTTCCAAACACTGTTTCTATGATATAACTGAATGAAAACCTCAAAAATCGTATAATGAGATTAATATATAAACATCATATTGTATTAATGTTACCTTGTGATAAGAATCTGGACTGTTTCCAGGGTATAAATGCTATTTAAAGTTTGACTCTGATAAGAATCTCTGAGACTTGACAATTTAAAACTACCCACAATGCAATGCGATTTCTATCTAAGTACTTCCGAGAAATGGCTGCCGTAGGATACACATGTTTTGCTCTGTCATGGATTTAAAGGGTTAGCTGATAAACACATGCTTTCCCAAGGTAATCATTGCTAGCAAAACTGATTTAAACCAATACTCTAACTAAGTACTGCAATAAACATTGATGACACATCGTAGCTTGGCGTAAAACAACGGTATAGCCATCAACATTATGTAAACAAAAATGTACATGTAATGATGTATGTCACACGTCACTGATAAACCTGGGGCATTACACTACCCCCCACTAACTAGTTAAAGGTCCCTCTTTAACATATCCTTAGCACTGTACTGAGATAATCCTCCGTTAGAACTACCTTAACAACAGTCACATTGTGTTCCAATGTATAATTTTCTCTATCACATTAACAGTATATATCATAATTGCAAAGTTTAACAGCAACTCGTAAAATTCATAGAATTCCAACTGGTTAACAAACAACACTGTAACAACCTTATAACTTATATTCCCCTCACTATCACTTTATCATTCTGCCTAATGTTAGTGAAAAATAAAACGAAAATACATATACGACTTATTGTCGGAAACATACGGTACTGAGATCAGTTAATTGCACAACACAAGGATTTCTGTAATAAAGCTGTGACAAATATTTTACTGACTAGATTAAACATAAATGCGTATAACACAGTTATTTAAGCAAAACGTATACTGCCTAGGTGGGCTTACACCAGTTCAATAATGGCAGGGGTGTACCCGCTAGTGTCACTTAATTACAAGTAGTCAAATAAAGTAAAAATAAAAACATTTAATTAAAACTGTTCCGTAATGATTCTTATAACTTTATAATCTGGCAAAACGAAGAAATTGAATGGAGTAGTACTGTGCCCAGGTCAAAACTGTCCTGTGATAGCTATGATAGTTAATTTAGACAAAAAAATATAAAATATAACAATACCGGCATATGTAATGCTTAAAACTAGGTAACACCTAAATATAGCCTAACGTCTGTGTGTCATGACCCGTCGCCTGTCTCGTGTCCTATCCCTGTATGCCGGGCTATGCTTCTGTGGTCTGACGTTTTCTTTGTCTCTTCGGCGGTAGTCCCGTGCATAATGTTCCTTTGTAGGGGCAACCTGTCTCTGTTATATTGTCTGTCTGAAGTCGTCTGGGTTGGGATTTGTCTTGGTGAATCTGGACCAGGGGGACATACATGGGGAGGGGGTACTGAGGTAATGAATGGGGGCTGGGGTACTACTACTGGTAGCGCTCTCGCCAGTGTACTGTTCATTTCCAGCACACACCTGGCCAGGTACTCGGTGCTTTCATACTGCTTTGTGAGTATAGCCTGCACTGTCTGCACTGTGTTGTTCAGTCCCTTGATGGATTTCATCAACTCTCCATGTCTCTCTTCTGCCCTCTCCTGGCCATCACTCGAATCCGAGCTGGTGTTGCTGGAGGATGATGCTACTGAGTGAGTTGCGGACTTCCTTCCGATGGCATGACACTCTTCTCTAGTCGGTAGGGAGTTCAGGAAGTCACCCCTCTCCGAGTCCAGATGGGATGCTACGCTGGGAGCTGTGCTTGCTACTGTAACAACGATGGGGGCAACTGTTGCCGGTTGCGCTGTATAATGACTCACATATGGCACTGAACTATTGGGCTGCCTGGTAGAAGCCGGAACCACCACCTCCGTTGCAGCTGCTGGAACAGTTGATGCTCCCAATAAGTTGACCAGCTGTTGTAGCGGATTAATATACTGCGATATGTCTATGACCTGCTGGATAGACGGGCTCAGAGCAGCCAGATCCTGAAGTGGCGACATGCCCTGGACACCTGGAGGATAAATCACCGGTCCCATGGGCTCTGGTACTGTGGGTTGCATCAATGCCTGGTCTGGCAATGGTGATGTGATGCTCAGGGCTGACGCTGGTCGAGCTGGAATAAATGTTGCCTCCACCAAACCTTGCGGGAAGTTCATCTCCACGGCACTTCGTAATGCATCCTTCTTGGCAGGTGTTCTGCTCTCCCAGTGTCTCCTGCTCTCCTCACCAGACAGCGTGGCGATGTCCCTCTCTGTTATCCGGTAAGGGCTCAGATTTTCCACCAGCATGTCAGGCGAATCCACGACATCCTTTTCCCTCAATATGAGCCTGTGCCTTTGATACGCCGTCACATGCTTGTCCAGTTCCTCCCTCTTGAATGACCGGAAAAGACACAATTTACAGTAGAAGGGCGCATCATCCAGGCTCAGGTGTTCCCTCAAGTAGTGGTCATAAACCCGGTACCGTGCTTCTATGAACGCCTTGTTGTTCTTGTGCAGGCACTTCAGGCACTGGTATGCCTTTCGCCTGTGGCCTGCGGATGAACTACCGTTTGACATTATTGCTGACGTTTCTGTTGGCTGAAATGATACAAAAATATCAATCCTGAATAAAAACCCAAACAAACCCCATGTCGACTTATGTTAACCTATGCGTTCGGTTGCTGTCAAATTTGTTTCCTGAACTGCCACCACACCTCTGTGGCAAAGTGTGCTTCTCTTTCCCGTACATATGTCAGTTTCCCCTTTTCACCGTGTAGTTACTACATCCCTTCATTGGATACCGCTACACTTCTTACTCTCCGGTGTTAGACTTATAAACCCGTCCAATGCGCATACTTCTGCATCGTTCCATACTTTACCGGCTCATTGCCCCTCACCAAAGTGATTCGATCCCGACCAACCATGTGGACAAACCTTTCTCTTAACCTCTGCTTAACCCGTGCGATACTTTTCCACTACTCTCTAACCACCTTTTCCTATCCTCTGTTTTCTACACTCTAATTCTAGTCATAGTATTCTTCCCTGGAACCTCTGCTAAAGTGTGCCCGGAACTTTGTGCTGACAGCTACATATACCTATATGTATCATACGACATTAATGAACCATAGTTATAAATAGTAATACATTACAAATGTGTGCTGTTATCTTTACAATGACTGTTTGGCGCAAATACTGTTACCAAACCTCTATACACTTTTGCTGCTCCAACACCCTGCTGACGTCAAACATTTGCGATGCAAATGTATATACACATTTTTACACGCTATGTGCTCTCATCAGCCATCAGCAACATTTATATATACCAGTCCGTTAATTTTTAAATCAAAAGTGTGTAACATTTGTATTACATTAATTAAAACATACATGTTTGACATGACTTTACATGTCAAAAATAACAAAAATGCATAGTTTGTCGTCACTGCACGTGTCGTCATTATATCTTCTACCGTTTATTCCCTCTTTAATTTCCTCTTTGCCCGCTCTATCCACTTGGGCGGCTTGTCCCCCTCGTACGGTTTCAGCTTGTTATGATGTACTAATTTCTCGTGTCCATGCTTATCTAACTGCAGGATGAAATTCACATCTGCGATAGCTTGCTTGACTAGATAAGGACCACCATAAATCCGTTCTAGCTTCGGAGCTACCCCTACCTTGCGTGCCTCAGCTAGACACCATACTGCATCGCCAGCTTCGTATTTATTCACCGATACTTTAGTGTCATACATGGCCTTGTGTCTCCTTGCCGCTACAGCTAAATGGTCACGGGCTATGCTATGAGCTTGTTGCATCCTGGACCTCAGTGTGTCCACATATTCCCCATAGGAGGTTATGTCTTGACCATCGATTATCGTAGAGCTTCCAAATACTAACTCGGAGGGTAGTCTGACTTCGCGCCCCATCGTCAGCAGATTGGGTGTCAGGCCAGTTGATTCATTCGGTGTTGCACGATAAGCGCCCGCGAGACAACCTAAGTTACGATCCCATTGATCCTGCTCACCGCTTAGGAATGCCTTTATCATCCGCACCAGTGTTTTATTAAAGCGTTCCGACTGGCCATTACATCGGGGATTCCTTGGGCTTGTGCGCAACTTTCGTATTTCAAGCATTCGGCACAGTTCCTTGAACAATTTGCTCTCGTAGTTACGACCTTGGTCGCTAAGTATGGATAGAGGACATCCCCATCTGGCTATGAAATCATTCAGAATCCGTGAAGCGCACGTTTCTGCGGTTTGGTCTGGAACTGCTAGAACCTCTACGTATTTGCTGAAATGATCTGTCAATACTAAAATGTAACGGTTTCCCTGTTGTGTTCGCGGTAGTGGTCCTAGGTAATCTGTCGCCACGACATCAAAAGGAGCGCCTGTTGTAATCGTACCCATTGGAGCTCTCGGGGTCTTAAATGGTCTTTTGTCTGCTGCGCACACATCACACTGCTTAATGTGTAGGTCCACATCTCCTTTCATGGCATACCAGTAATACCTTTGTCGGATCTTCTCTGTGGTCTTCTTGCACCCCAGGTGACCTGAAATGACAGAATTATGGTGCTCGAATAGCACCCCTTTTCTCATGGCATAGGGGACCACGAATTGCAAGTGCTCGCCGGTCTTGTTTTGTTTAACAAATTTCTTGAACAGAGTACCATGCTCGACCATCAAGACCTCCCATAGTACCCAGTAATGTCTACTTGCTAAACTAAACGCGGATTTTCACAACGCGATAGTGCATCACAGTGACCCTGTCTGCGTCCCGGTCTGTACTCTATCGAGAAATCATAGTGGGAAAGTATCTCTATCCACCTGGCTATCTTCCCCCTTGGTTCTTTCAACTTGAATAGCCAGGTTAAGGCCTGGTGATCACTTCGTACTAGGAACTTCCTACCCAATAAGTATTGTCTGAAATACTCTATGAAGTAGCGGATTGCTAGCAGCTCTTTTTCTGTGATGCAATAATTACGTTCAGCTTTATTTAGGGCCCTGCTGGCATATGAGATAACTCTTTCGCGTCCCTTTTGTATCTGATGCAATACTCCGCCAATTCCTAGGTCGCATGCGTCAACATCCAAAATAAACTCCCCGCCGTTCTGTAAGGGATACCCCATTATTTCTGGACTGACCAAGATACTCTTCACCGCTTCAAATGACTTCTGGCAGGCTTCATCCCATTTGAATTCTCTCCCCTTTTTAGTGAGTTCCAGCATTGGTCGTACAATGTTTGCGAAACCTTTTGCAAACCTACGATAATACGAGCCCATGGCGACAAATTGTCTCACGTGCTTGACATTGGCTGGGACTGGCCACTCGACTATTTTTGCAATGTTGACTGGGTTTGGTTTTACTCCGCTTCCCGACACTACATGCCCAAGAAACACGACTTCCTCTTGTAACATTTCGCATTTTGCAGGTTTCAGTTTGAGACCTGCTGCCTCTATTCTCTCGAGAACTGATGTCACTCTGCTCATGTGTTGGGTGAAATCTGTACTGTGCACCACGATATCGTCTATATAAATTAAACAAGTCTCCCACTGTAACCCTTGAAGTGCTATCTCCATTGTTCGCTGAAATGTTGCCGCTGCATTGTTTAATCCAAATGGTAATCTCAGCATCTCAAAGAGTCCATATTTGCATACGAATGCACTCTTAGGGATGTCTTCCTCCTTCAATGGAATCTGAAAATACCCACTTGTCAAATCAAAAGTTGAAAAAAGGGTTGAGCCAGCGACAGCATCTAAACAATCTTGAACCCGTGGCAACGGAAATCCATCTGGTTTAACCAGTGCGTTTACCTTGCGATAGTCAATGCAAGGTCTTATTTCGCCAGATTTTTTTGTGACAAGGACGATGGGACTCGCCCATGGTGATGTACTTTTCCGTATCACCCCCTTCGCTAGTAGCTCTTCTACAGCTTTTTTTTCGTTTTCGGCATAGGCCATAGGAACTCTTCTTGGAGGTTGCTTTATTGGGTAAGCGTCCCCTGTATTGATTGAGTGCTCGGCCAGCGTGGTGAGGCCCAGATCAAGATCATTTATCGAAAAACTGCCCGAGAATCTTATAAGAAGCTTTGCAATTTCACGTCTTTCTTGTGTACTGCGGCTCTTCGAAGCCCTTTCGTATAAGGACTTCAAATGGCTAGGGATGTCGCTTTCTGTGGCTATTTTGTCTTCCATCAATGGTTTAATTGGGTCTGTCCCCATACCTTCGTTTACTGTCACACGACGTACATAAGCAGTGCTACTTTCTTCTTCCGGATGTTCTTGGTTTTTAAGTGTGCCTTTTATCCGGTTTATCTGTTCTGCTTGACCTAATATTGCATCCTGGTTAATAGAAACGGATGTGGGGAATGGATTCAGCACACGTATTTTGCTAGTGGGTCTCCCATTAATATCCACTAGGACGGTGGCCATTTGTAAGGGATATGTTTCTTTAAAGTGCTCTGTAGGTTCAATTATAAACTCGGCTCTTTCCAGATAATCATCTGCTTCCTGTCGATCTACTAGCACATCAATAACTGCTTCACACTGTCCTGGTATGGTACAGTGATCTGCTGCTCTTACTTTCCGTATTTCATTTGCCATGCCTATTTGAATGCAGGGAACCTCTTTCCCTTTAAGAATAATTACACCTTTGGTCAACAGTATGTCTGCAGGCCCGCCATCATCATTTTGTAAAATGTCAATACCCAGAAGGCCCTCATCTTCAATTTCTGCTACTATCAATTCTTTCTTTAGATCAACTGGCCCCAGTTGTATATCGAAGACGGCTTTGCCTAGTTCTTTCAGTGGTATTCCTCCTGCGCCGGTTAGACACGCTGTTTTCTCAAGTGTTGGTCGATTTGTAGGATCGAGTTTATTGTAAATCCTGTCTGAGATGATAGTTTTTGTCGCCCCGGTATCTGCTGTAAAAGTAATAGGTAAGTTCTGCACAGTACCCTTTAGATACACACCACTGCTGTAAGGTCTTCTTCGCCTGATCATTATCGGATCTTCTGACAATACTTCTGTCTTCTGGCTCTTACTGCTGTCTAGGACCTCCCCGCCAGATGGCTTGGTCCTTTCATGTTTAAAGAATGATTGTATACCGGTGCATTGGCATTTAATTGGTGGCCATTTGGAGTGTGGTCATGTAACTGTGCTGCTTGATTGTTGTATGCGCCACGCTGGAATCTCCGTTCCTTCAGTGGGCAGTCACGTGCAAAATGGTTTTCTTGATTACAGGAATAACACCGTATAATCTTTCTCCTCGTGCCTTGGTCAGTTTGTGTGTTTTGGGTGATCTCGTTTAACTTGTCCAACACTTGCTGCAGTATTTCTGTATCCTTGCTGGGTAATTTACTTGTACTACTTGTGTTACATGCAATTCCTTTCACCGTAGTGTTATCTTGGATTGGTGATATTTTATCGTCTTGTTTGCTTTTATCGCCAAAACCCTTTACTGGGACCCGGTACACATGCTCACCAGTTCCTACAATATCGTTCTCACTTTCACCGCTATCAGAAGTTTCATCTTTGTGCAAAAATGAATTAGTCCTACGAACAAATTTTCTTCTCTTCTCGAGATTTGATGCGCCCATATGTCTATTTCTAGTTTGTATATAGTTTACTACATGATATACTGCTTCGTCAATGTCCTCAGGCTCCTTTATGTATTCAACTTCCCACCTTAGTTCTTCATCTCTCAGACCATCCAAAAATCTTCGCACTAGGTCCTCACTTCTTGTTCTACTGTCGCGCCTGGTGTGCGCTTTGTCGTAGAGTCGCTTAAGCTCAGCTGCGTATTCTTCCGCCGTTTCACTGATTTTCTGGTCTCTTCTGCTGAACTTAGCTGCATATGTTCGTGGGGTCTCAATTACTCTGAACCTGTTATTTAATTCACCTGCCAGTTCCTTGTAGTTTCTCAACGTCTCACGATTCAGTTGAGTGAACACAAATTCACCTGCACTACCTTGCAGTTGTGGCAGTAAATTGTCTAATTTTTCATCATCATCCCAGTTTTTCCTCTCTGCTATCGTTTCAAATCTGTTGATCCAAACTTTCCATTCATCCTTGCCTGTGAATGCTGGGATCTTAATGTTTGTGTTGCAGTGACGTACATCATGGTTACTGCTGGGCCTTTGAAGTGACCTTCTGTAAGCATGCTGATTCTCATGTTCAGTTGTTGCGTACTGATCATGTGGCTCGTGGCTATTTCTAAGACTAGGAAATGACCCACCTTGTCTTCTGTCGGAAATACTGTAATTGTTATTATTTATTTCTGGTTCTAAACTGGAACTCTGTGACTCTTTGTCTTTCTGGTGCATATGTGTTAACAGTACTGTTAGGCTTTGCAAGGCTTCTGATATATTACTTTGCATGTTGACCATGTCTTGGAGAGCATCCTTCGTCCATTTGTCCGAACTGTTGGAGCTACGGCTTGCAGGTTGACTCCCTGTTTCACACTCGGTGTCAAGCTCTCCTTCTGATGATCTGGTTACAATTTGCTGTCTATTCATTGGGTAGGTACCTCCCTGTTCTTGTTGAGTGAAGGACCCTTCTTGATGTACTGTAACTTCTGTTCTACTGAAAGACACCTCATTTTCCTGCTCTGTTTCTGAATCCGACATCTTGCTAAGTATAAAAGGCGAGACTGAGTGTCGATCTCTGGATCTAAGTTGTAAACAAAGATCCCACCGCTGCCACCATAAATGTCACGCGCCGAGGGATCGTAGGATAATTGGTAGCGTGCTATTCCCTCGACTCACGCCAACTCAGACCGCCTACTAAAATAGGGGTCCGTCTGTCAACTTCAAAAGTAAAAATGAACTAAAGTGGACTCTGATTAAGGCCGACTAAAAGATTAATCCCAGGGGAAGCACCCTATCGGTTTGCTGAGATAATAAGAGAAATAGAGATTTAAATGATTCAACAAGATTTATTCAACAGAGCTCTACAACAATTTGGTTGCACATCAAGACGGACTAGTAATGTTTTACTATCATGAAATGATAATAATCGTCAGTTCCACATTAACAAATATCTTGCATTTGCACCTTATTATGCATCTCTCAAATGTACCCATAAACAGCTGTATATTGTGCACAGATCTCTATAACATGTAATATGTTACTACTATAATTTATTGTAAGTATTTCTAAAGAAACAAAAGAATAATTTTAACCTAACAAAATATAGGTCTTATACCTAAGAAATAGAAGTTCAGAGTCCCCTTATGAAACGCTCCCAAGCCTATTTATACTGCGCACCAAATACACTGTGCAGCGCCCCAATATTTATGTGCGCTCGAATAGCGCGCAACCTACGCTGTGCGCTATTAAGCATAAACCGCACAAGAAAAACGCACACAGTGCGCACAATAGTAACATATAGTAAGTTCGTAACTGTGCGCTGTATCCATGTCAACAATATGGCTACCTGGTTCCAAACACTGTTTCTATGATATAACTGAATGAAAACCTCAAAAATCGTATAATGAGATTAATATATAAACATCATATTGTATTAATGTTACCTTGTGATAAGAATCTGGACTGTTTCCAGGGTATAAATGCTATTTAAAGTTTGACTCTGATAAGAATCTCTGAGACTTGACAATTTAAAACTACCCACAATGCAATGCGATTTCTATCTAAGTACTTCCGAGAAATGGCTGCCGTAGGATACACATGTTTTGCTCTGTCATGGATTTAAAGGGTTAGCTGATAAACACATGCTTTCCCAAGGTAATCATTGCTAGCAAAACTGATTTAAACCAATACTCTAACTAAGTACTGCAATAAACATTGATGACACATCGTAGCTTGGCGTAAAACAACGGTATAGCCATCAACATTATGTAAACAAAAATGTACATGTAATGATGTATGTCACACGTCACTGATAAACCTGGGGCATTACACTATTATTCTGAAATTCAACATATTATCATGATTATATCAACTAACTTACTACCAATGTACTTACCGGTGTAGCAGTGTTGTATCATTTCAAGTTTAAACTATTCTGATCTCAGATTTATTACTATTGAAATTCTGATGTACTTACCAGTGTCTCGGGTTTCTAAGGCTTCTAAACTATTACATCATACTTACCGGTGTATTCTACACTATTATATTATACTTACCAGTGTTGCATGTATGATGCTGCCACTTTTCGCAGACATCGCACGAGATAGCATGTTGTAAACGACGCACGGCAACGCCACACTCAATACATAAGTCGGACGTGTCTGACATTATGACAGACGTATGCACAAACGTATGCGAAGACTTAATATTGATACAATATTTCTGTAGGTATATATACGTTCTAGCAGAAAATGAGCAAATGTTGAGTGAATATTGTGTGAAATCAATTAAACTTGCACACCAAAGATGTGGTACCCATAATCTGCCGTAATTAACATGATTGTACAAACATTTAGCTTGACTGGCGATTAGCTTCTTTGATGATTTATCCCTTTCATGTGTTATTAACGACACAAATTAATTATGGTGAACGGCCATCAAATATCAAATTTTCAGCAATTTACAAAAGAACATAGTAGTTCACATTCATACACATCATATACATCGTGATTATTCCAAAAGAATAATATTTATAATTATTTGTATCATATACATGCGTGCATTGAATACACATTTTATATTTGGGGTTGAGATGTCCTGGGGTCGAGATGTCTCAGCCTTTTTGGGCCATCTGGGGTCGAGATGTCCTGGGGTCGAGATGTCTTGGGGGTGGACTTGGGGTCGAGATGTCTGGCAGCCGTTATATATATAGCTATATGTCCCTTTTATTCAAGATATTTCTATCAAGTAAAGACATTTGGAAAGAAGACACTTTTACCTTTTCACTGCTGTAAAAATCATCAAAAATAATGCATAGGCATTGGTGTTTACACACAAAGTCACAAACTGAATGATTTCATTCATACAGTAGCCTAATGATTATTTTTCACACCGATTCTGGAAGTCATAAATTTTAATTGACTTTGATGTGTATTGTGTTGACATATATATACACGTATATATACAAGTTTCACTTACTTTGATCACAGAACATTTATTGCCCTGCAAGGCAATAAAACAATAAACAGAAAACCAGTGTTTTCACAGCTGCTGTCAAACACCGTCAATTATGCAAATGTGATCAATGGCATAATGCCTGTGATCTATGCATGTATTAAATTTGATTGGTTGTCTTATTATAAAGCACACGCCTTGCACACATTTTCAGAAATTGAAATTATCATTAACAAACCCAGTAATTTTCCATGATAAATAAATTCCTTGTTAAACTCTGTTACTGCATTTAAAGCTAAGCTGTGACGTATGCCGCTTTGATCTTTATGTTAACAAATAAGTATAAAAGTCATAACCTCAGGAATTTCAGAAAATTAAACCAGCCTAGAGCTACATAGTACACTAAAGTCTTTCTATTACATATATCTATTTTTAGAATGCCCAAGTAATTTTCCATGATTATGCCAGCATTGACCCAGCTGTGGTGATTTATATAACACCTGCAGGAGATATTTTTAATTGACGATTGCGGTAGAATTTCAAATGTAAGCATCATTGTTTTTCAAAATAAATCATTATATAAATGTCCAAAATATTACATAATGCTCTTGTAAAGATAACATTTGCAATCTTTAGGTTTTGTTTTAGAACTCCAAAACGGCAGGCGTGATGGTTTTAAAACGGACACGTAAAAACACGTATATATCAGGTGACTGGTATAGTCGTATATATAAGATAACACGTAGAAATACGTATATATAAGGTAGTCGTAGCACACGTAGAAATACGTATATATCAGGGAATGGGTTAATATCTACAATTTCTAAGTATTAATGTTAAAACAATGTCATCTAAACGCAAGTGCCTCACGTTAGAGGATCGTGTTAAGTGCATACATTTACTTGAGTCCGGTAAAAGTTCGCGTGTTGTGGCCACTGAGTTTGGTGTAGGTCGTACACCAGTGCGAACATTTTGAAAAGAAAACGCGAAACAATGGATGAGTATGAACAGAACGGTAATTTAGAAATGAAACGTTCAAAGAGGGATACTGAGTACAGTGAATTGAACATGCTTGTGCATAGGTGGTTCGTGGATGCAATAGCATGCTTGGTTAATGTTTCTAGGCCAATGTTACGTGAAAAGGCCATGACGTTTGCAAAAGACTTGGGGCTGGATTCATTTAAGGGTAGCAATGGCTGGTTAGAATCTTTCTTAAAGAGAAATAACATTGTTTTTAAGACTCTAAGACTTTAAGAGTGGTGAGAGAGGTGAAGCGAACCGTGATACTGTTTAGCAGTGGAAGGACAAAATTCCATCTGTATGTGAAGGTTATTTACCAGAGAACATCTTCAATATGGACGAGACAGGTCTTTTCTTCAGGGACACGACTAAGTCCACATTCTTCACTAAGAATGAGACGTGTGCTGGGGGGAAGCGATCTAAACTACGCATTACTGTGGCATTATGTGCATCGATGACCGGTGAAAAGCTGAAGCCCATGGTCATTGGCAAGTCCCGGAAACCACGTTGCTCTGGCTCGATGACAGCAGACAAACTACCAGTGCGATATGAGGCCAATCGTAAGGCATAGATGCTAACACCCTTTATGGAAGACTGGCTTAGGGCTCTTGATCGTAAGATGCGTGCTCAGAACAGGAAGATACTGCTGTTGTTGGACAATGCACCTGTTCATCCTTCTATCACTCTCAGCAATGTCAAGCTGCAATTCTTTCCTGCAAACACAACATCATTGTTGCAGCCCATGGATGCTGGAATCATCCAAACTGTGAAGCTTAAGTATCGCAAACGTCAGCTGCAACATGTGCTAGTGGAAATGGATAAGAATCCGACAAAGCTGCGAGATTCTGCCTTGGAAGCCATTTATTGGATATCAGCAGCTTGGCGTGAGACGAAGGAAGATACCATCGTTAAGTGTTTCGCCAAATGTGGATTTACTAATGATAGTGTACCTGTGTCAGTTATTGAGCCTGATTTCGAGTTTGAACAGGGGGATGAAAATTTCAGGGTTGGCAATTTCGGGACGGCGGGAAATACTGGGAAATACTGGGAAATAAGAATTTGGATACCGGGAAATAAGAATTTGGATGATTTTGGTGGTAAATACGGGTATATATACCATACAATTTCTATTACCCGGTGTACTGATTGTAGTATCATGTGTGCAGGATGAAAATGAACTGCTTTTGAAGAATGTGACGAAAAATACAGGCATTCATAGTGGCATTTACGCATTGCTTATAATCTTTATATAAATGTTAGAGATCTAACATTATTGAGACTGTTCATTATTACTCTAATATACATTGTATACAAACACAGTTTAAGGAGTTTATACATACATTTATTGGAGGTATTTTAAATGTTTAATGTAGTAGGCAAAATGCAAATGTTTTTAGGATTATCCCTGAAATGTGTTCATAATATAGCTGTATTATTAAAATAATCAATTAGTTATTAAAGAAGTCAGAAGCCAGCTGTATGGTGGTCATGTGTGGAGAGGTCGGGCGTGATCACCAAAGACTTCAGTCAGCTCGCCAGGAAATTGATGGTACTGCCAGCAAGTTCAGCCGCCATTGAACGTGTTTTCTCCAACTTCGGCATCATACAGACAAAACTACGCAACAGACTGGGCGTTGAGAAAGCAGCGAAGCTGGTGCTATGCTACTGCTTCCTGAGAGGTAGCGAGGAAATCGACTGGTGAAGACAGACTACTGGCTGAAGAAACATTCCAACAAGAAAAACGAAAAAATAAATGAAAAAAAAAGAATAAAATAAAAAAAAAAATAAATAAAAAAAAAAGGCTGTGGTTGCCAATGATGCCACCTGATGAGTACCCCTGGCAGGGACGAAACAGTTTAAGCACTTATAGAGTGGTAGCAATGCATGCAAATGAGCAAAAACCGTGTTTGGAAGACACATAATCTTATTTCCCGGTATTTCCCACTTCTGGGCTTATTTCCCGGGGCGGGAAATCCCGGCGGTATTTCCCGCCCCCGGTATTTCCCGGCCAACCCTGGATCCGATGAATACCACTGGCTGTGCTAAAGCTTACAAGAGAACTCATCAAAATTGACCAAAAATTTGATACATGTGACAACACATTGACCGACTGGGACAGACCAACCAATGAGATACTTTCGGATATGCATTCAATTCCCGAGATCGAGAGCCCCAGTGACACAGAGGATGACTCCTCCGCCCCGCCCCCCTCGCTGTGTGTCTGTCAGTGATGCTGGCGAGTGTCTTTCCAAGTTAAGGAACTTTGCACTGAGCAAGAACCACAAACCTATTTTAGATATGATTATGAATACTGAGGACTTGTTTGTTAAATTCAGAGCAGACTATACAGTTAAGCAACCAAAAATCAGTGAGTTTGTCAAGTAGACTGTACAGTAGACTGGAGTCATTGGGTTCAATGGATCTAGTGATGTTTACAATCATTACATGCATTCATTCAGGAACCCTGTATTTATAGTACATCACACTATTATACGTGTACATATGTGTAAATACACTCATGATTGTTGCTACAACATTGGTGTCGTTTGTTGTTGATGATGGTGCATGTATTTTGATCATTGGTGGCCATCCACATCCAGATGAACCAACCACACCTGCATTAAGTGGTCACCTGCCTTAACCCATTCAACTGTTCAACACCAAGTAACTGACATGGACTGGTCCATGATATTTTTAGACCAATAAATTAATAACAAAATTACATTTGGATCAGTTCATTTATCAAAATGGGTAATTATTTTTCTAAAAATAGTTATATTACTTGAAAAAAGTGCAGATCCTGATGAGACGGCTCGTCACGAGCCGGCTCATCTGGATCTACACTTTTTTGTAAGCCAATTTAGAGGTCTATGGTGTTGAAAGGGTTAAGCAGCCAAAATAATCATTTCCCTTGAGTGGCTGCTTAAGGCAGGTTTGACTGTATTCAACAAGCAACTGACAAAACTGTCGTGCTTGGTAATAGTAAATTCTGGATACACATGCACCAGTGTACACACAATATTGAAACTGCAGTATATATTTCAGAACCTAGATAAATATGCCAGCAAAAAGGAAGAGGGGGGCTCCTGGTACGGATTTAAAATGTGAGGACTCTGAGCGTTCACCAACACCAACACCAGTTTCATCAGCCAAGAAGAGAAAGAAAGAGCTACAGTATGACCCGGTAAGTTTTAATATTAGCAGTGCTTGAGATAACGGGAAAACTGACACAATTCTCTGCATGTTCTCTGAGAAGTTTGTGTGTAATATTAAACAGTAATGCAGCAGGGTTCCCGCTGTCGGTCGCCAATTGCGACAAAAAACAAATATTGGCACTAAATTTTGTGAATTAATTTGGCGCAACTTTTAATTTTTTTTTATTTATTTTAATTTTTTTTCTTTTTCGGCACATGCTTTGTCAAATATATGGCTTCATATAATTATTTGTGAACTATATGGCTCCAATAATAACAACTTGCAGTAAAGGATTTAATAATTCTGTTCAATCAAGAAGACTATCATCACTGATGGTCACGGGTTCGAGCCCCGCTCAGGCCGTGTGTCATTTATATGAAAAAGTACTGGTTAACCACTTGAGCCTGCCCAGGAAAGGTGTTGTTAGGTAAACTGGCCACCGGCGATATAGCCCAAAATGGTGCTGATGCAGGCGTAAAACCCGAAATATAACATAACATAAATTGGCTCCAGTATTTTTCAATAGGCGACAAAAGTGGCTTAGACAAACATTCAGACAGAGGGAACCCTGTGCAGGTGCTTACTTTTTCGGCACTCTGCTTTTGCTTTATATTAAATGTTAACAGTTTAGACTGGTTATGAGGAAGATTGCATTGCAATATAGATAGTCATACACTGAATTTTTCTTGGTGGTAAATTGTTTGTGCATATAAGAGAGAGAAAAAAGTTTAGATAGATTTAAAGGATTAGATCAGTGTGTATAATTGCAGAAATACAATTGGCTTGTTTTCAGGTTACCCAGCCCGGCACTTCATCAGATGTAGATTTTGTAAGACACTAGGACTGTGTTTTAATAGAAATTGCATCTTGTGGTTTCTATAGCATTGTTGTTGCTTGCATGCTCCCTACCCCAGCATGACATATCCAGACATGTTGATTGTATTAAAGTTGATTTGTGATTTTTGGTGATTTACCTATGGTCATGTCATTATTTTTATTAGATTGTGCAAAGTTATTATAGATCGTTTGTGAAACGACATTTTAAGCTGATTTCTCTTGAGACCTCATTCCTAATGAAATCCACCATCATGAGGAAGGGTCATTATGACGTTGAGTGGTGAAGGTTACTGGTGGGGCCCAAACTTTCAACCCCTCACGTATGAGGCGGACACTATATCCATATTAACACCGATAATTTGATTCAATGATATTTCACAATTCAACTCACATTTTTTTTATTAATTATATTTCATTGCTGTAGCTTGTTGCATACAGTCAACTGTATTCAACTTGTCTGCTGATTGTATTAAGTTTTATTCATGTGTAATATTTGGTGGTGACAAGTAGATGATTGTGGATATATAGTGCATGTAATGAGTATTTATTTTGAAACACATGTTTTACTTACAAGTGCATCCAAGATACCTGTCGAAAATCTCACTACTAACATTCACAACAGGCCTTGTACTACAACTATATATTAAAGCGACACTATATCGGTGAAAAATGCATATTTCTGCAGAATATAATTTCCTATTATATGGTATAAATTTCAGCTAATAAACAGGAACGACGTAACAAAATAATGTAAATACTTCGCTCAGCAACTTGTCAAAAAATATCAGAATTAGATTCCAGTGGATTAAGTGTGTTAAAACTATTGCATAAATGTGGATTACACAATGCATGGAATAAACCACGAGTTACCAAATCACAAATGGCTTTATAATTATGTCTGTAAAACAGAAATGATGTGACTTATTCTTGAATAAATGGTATTCGACTATAGAAAATTCAAGTAAATGTACAAACTAGAGATTGTTTAAGCACATAGTTAGCTTTGAAAACTATTTAGTCACACCCCCAAAATTTGTGAAGTTTAGAACAAGAAATCACAAATTTCTTGTAGAAACTGTAAGCTGGAATGGGACTGTATGTTGAAGACTCATATGCACGCTTTGTAATACAACTATTATTGGTGATGAATTTCATTATTTGTTTGAATTTAATAATAGTAGAAAACGTTTCTTACATCCGAAGTACCGTAAAAATCCATATATTGTTGAAACGATTAGACGACTAATCAATGTCGATGCGATTAACATTGATAGTCGACTATAAAGTTTACTTATCGATTAGTCGGTCCAGTCATTGCTGTCATATAATGTATTAAAATTCATGTCACATTAAACGTTATCGACGTTCAAATTGCGTAACTACCGTTATCTTTTCATCAACATGCGCTTGGCGTGTCTGCGTAATTATAAATAATATTGACATTTCATGTGTTCCCATTTAATCTGTTAATTGCATCCGTATGAAATACTCATTATCCCAAAGGTGCAACTTATTAGCTCAGTATAATCCGCAAATTAACGCTGATCGTGGATTGTTAGCCTCCATTATGAACAAAATGAAATGTTGACGAGTAAGAAGCCAATTATAAATTTTCTGTCGGCGGCGGATGATAAACATGTTTGCGTAAATTAGTCGTTAATTTTGTGACATCCTTCAAACAACATCCGCATGGCGGTGCCACATGCGCAGTATTTATTATGGCCCATGAACATGTGCTAATCTGGGTTATAAAGTACTATTTACATACCTCTATTCTCCGATAAAATGACTAATGCCCAGTTTAACAGTAGGAGCGACAATAATATACATAGCGAGAAAATCTCAAATGGAAGTGTTCATCAAACGCCTGCGTAGCTCATGTTACTGACCTGTCTTCTGTCGAAACAGTGAGTAACTTATATAACTAACATCTTGCATGCGACACTGAACAAACTTATGATTGCTTAACCCTTTCAACACCACAGACCTCTAAATTGGCTTACAAAAAAGTGTAGATCCAGATGAGCCGGCTCGTGATGAGCCGTCTCATCAGGATCTGCACTTTTTTCAAGTAATATAACTAATTTTAGACAAAATTACCCATCTTGATAAATGAACTGGTCCGAATGTAATTTTCTTATTCATTTATTGGTCTAAGAATATCATGGACCAGTCCATGTCAGTTACTTGGTGTTGAATGGGTTAATATGCTTTAGAACACACCGCACCAATGAAATCAATAAACGTCCTTACTCATTTTGTATGGCAGGTATAAGCTACAGACTATAACATTGCGGACCATGTGTAACCGGTTCAGTGGTTAGCATAACATAGCCGTCTGATGGTACTATATACAGGCTATCCTCACAAAAATAAATGAAACTAATAAACCTCTGTAGTGGTAAATAGATACTGAAACATTGTCTGTGTGATGGATCAATGTTGTAATGTTGAAAATTGAAATGTGTTAATTGACAGTACGGTACCGTGTTTGTGACATACTTATTTTCTTCCATTAAAGTAACTGACACCTACTGGCGTATCCTCATACTGACGCAGCATAGCTCATTCTATCTACAGTATTGTCTAAAATATT
Source organism: Archivesica marissinica (assembly GCA_014843695.1). Classification (NCBI taxonomy): domain Eukaryota; kingdom Metazoa; phylum Mollusca; class Bivalvia; order Venerida; family Vesicomyidae; genus Archivesica; species Archivesica marissinica. Next base: position 59,106,192 of record CM026386.1, read on the forward strand.
TTTTACAGTGCAGTCCGGTATGGGTGTCTATCTGAGGGTGAGTGGTAGCACTTCTCCCATGAAGTTGTGTATAGTTGTGCATCTTACTAATAACCGGGCAATGGCTTTCGTGGTCAAGGTCGTTGACTTCAAATAATTTGTCACTCACAGCTGTACGTTCTAATCCCACAGGAGGTGTGGGGGTGTGGTTAGTGGTGTCGAATGCTTTCATGTCGGGAAGCTATCCAGCTGGTTTGCGGTAGGTCGATTGTTCTACATGTGCCTGAAATACTGTTTGGTGGGGCACCCGGGGTCTTACTCTCAATAATAATAGCTGGATAGTCACCATATCATCTAAGCCACCGCTGCGACTTTAAACCCACAACACAATCTAAATGTATTGGTATATTATTTCAACGGAATTTATTCGTAATCTTAACTAGCAAATTGACTCCATGACAAAATGGTAATTAACCCTTTCAACACCACAGACCTCTAAATAGGCTTACAAAAAGTGTAGATCCAGATGAGCCGGCTCGTGACGAGCCGTCTCATCAGGATCTGCACTTTTTGCCAGTAATATTACTATTTTAAGACAAAATTAGCCATTTTGATAAATGAACTGGTCCAAATGTAATTTTCTGATTAATTTATTGGTCTAAATATATCATGCACCAGTCCATGTGAGTTACTTGGTGTTGAATGGGTTAAAATGACAACTTATCATCCCCTTTGATCTCGCTCGACCATATGGTTCGCCAGCGGCTCAACCATTTGATCTTCACTTATTTATATACAACTATATGACACTGTATATTCCAAAGTTTTAGTACTGTTTTAATGATGTTTATTGGTTTCAGGAGATTAATCCGATCTTGTATATTGTAAGGGGATATACAAATTAGCATATAAGATAAGGATTGGTCGTAATTCGTAATGTACACACCAATTTTAAAGTAAATGCATAGCAACGTATCGCACAATAGAGAACAATGTGTGAACATGTGTGTCAAGCTGATCTTATTTTATCCGAAGACCTGTATTACGCGGAACAGTTTACATGAATGTGTAAATGAGTAAATTCATATTTTTTCAGGTTGTAAGCGGTCAATACGTTTTCCATGAAATTGTATGCGTAAATAATCACTTGTCCATCTTATCTCCAGCACTGTTGAAAAATGTTTGGTTTTTAACCCATTCAACACCAAGTAACTGACATGGACTGGTCCATGCTATTTTTAGACCAATAAATTAATAACAAAATTACATTTGGATCATAGTTATATTACTTGAAAAAAGTGCAGAGCCTGATGAGACGGCTCGTCACGAGCCGGCTCATCTGGATCTACACTTTTTTGTAAGCCAATTTAGAGGTCTGTGGTGTTGAAAGGGTTAAACTTTAAAGAGTTATCCAGAGTGATAAAATGTGACCAATAATTTGTCATAATTGTGGTGATATAAACACCAGTTTGTACACGGTAGACACGGTCTGTAAATATGGAATATACCATATACCCCCGTTTAAACGTCCCCTCCCTAATAAACGCCCTCCCCTCCCATTTTGAAGCAGAACAAAATAATTCTCCCCTCAGTGCCTGCTGCTATCATAGTCTGTACTGCTAGAAACAGTGGTCTGTGTCAAACGTCAGATTCCGACAATTCCATGGGAGCGTCCCTGGCCTCCTGGACCAGGGTGTCGGTGGCCCCCCTCAACCACGTTTCCGATCAGCTTTAAACACTGCTTGCATGGTGTTTCCCTTTTTCTTCTGCTAATTTGATTGCTTTTAATTTAAATGCAGCAGAATATGACCGATGCCTATGTGATGTTGATTCAATTTTTATGACGCATGTGTGAAAGCTGCATGGAGGGAACGGAACGATCACATGATATTTTTCGCTGAAATTACATTGGCCGGCAGTGAATGACTTTGAAATACTTTCCCGCTTCAGCCCATATATGGAAATCGATGCACGGTTAAACTGCTCTCCAGGTACTCGCACTACACACATGTCGGTACGTTGCTATTGGATAAGCTATACCAGTGGATAATAGGGACTGTTTCAAGAGGTATGAAGAAAGGGGGGCATTTAAAGGAGTCCCAGACATACTTTGCATATAATTTTGTCGCAAATTGCATCCCCCCCGGACAATTCAGATCAATTAAATTCAATAGTTACTCTCATTCAATCATGATTCAAGGTGGGGCATAGTGTGTGTTTTACAATGTGGCTATCGGTTGCCCATGAACGACACCCCCTGAAGAGATTAGAGTCATTTTAGATGTTGGAGGATAGTGCAGGGATACAGACAGAGACCCATCCAGACTCTCCTCTGGTTCTTTTACGTACACGGTGTAAAGCACCGACACGAGACCTCGGGTTAAAATCTTATCCGACCGACTATGATATGAGTCGTTATTGTATAATGTTGCGTGGGATCTAACCTGTGATCATTGGATTAAATGTCCGGCGTGTTGACTGCTGGATCACTGATCCGCTACAAGTGAGGCAATTAAAGCTTCATGATACAATTTACAAAGCGGGAGCGATTCCAATGCCTTGTCCGTAAACGTCTTAAGTCTGTAGTTTATATCTACCATTTGTTTCCAAGTGCCTATTTTATTACGTAGTACATGAAAGCCTTTGATTTGACATCTATGTTCATGGTGAGGTGTGATTGGCTGAAAGGGCATGTTTGGTGGAGGCGCCAAATAAGCTCTATAGAAGATCAAACATGTGGGTGCGGTCTTACTGCTTTTGATGTAATGCGATCAAAATGCATCCTGTTTCAGATGGGACATTAAACTGAGGTCTCGTGTCGGTGCTTTACACCGTGCACGTAAAAGAACCAGAAGAGACTCTGAAATGGGTCTGTATCATTGCACTATCCTCCAAAAACCTAAAATTACTAATCTCTTCAGGAGGCGTCGCTCATATGGGCAACTGGTAGCGACGATAAATAAACGTAAGAACAATGTGTATGTATATTTATACATGTAGAGGTATTTTGAGAACAACAGTAAGTAACAACAAACCATTAATATTATCAGTGTTTAAATGTCAGTTTGTTTCAAATTCAGGGTATACGCCCGTGTAAGTTATTGTCTAAATCTGTCGGCAAATAATATCAGGGTCCGCTTGATTAACATATCTATTCTCACGTTCATAATGTAAACATTGGGAACTTAATTAGCACTGCTTTGAAATTGTTGTGGTATTAAAGTGTGAAAGTTATTAGCGATGCTCTGTTGCATGCTTGGGTAAATTCGTCACACACGGGTCATCTAACACTGCACAATATACTTACATTTTCTATACACAACCATATCGGAAGGCCGTTTACCTGTATATTTAGCGCCGAGCATCGCAGTAAATTGCTGTGGAAATGTTCCGCCAAGAAATACGGGTTTCTCTTACATGCTGTTCTCCCCAAAAACGCCACGATATTCCTCCTAGATAAAATTCCGTCCGTTGCGGACAGGCAGAATGTGCATTTTCCTCCTGATGTGTACTGTAGATTGCATTTCTAAAACTGTGTGTCTGCAATGCTAGAATTGAACCTGTTGCCTATGCCACATTTTTCCGTGGGTATTTCATCTACGCAATGGGATGTAGTTATCTAGAGAAATATTAAATATAGTCGAGAATTGGTACCCTGAGGTAGTGACTGTTCATAAGCATAATAGCTATTTTGCTTGTAATGCATGCGATTGCAGTAATGTATCGCATCGTTTGTTTGCTATGTTGCTTAAAAATATCATTGGAAATAGGTCGCTTTTAATTTAAAAATGTCAGTGTGAGCATGGGTTTAGCCACACCCGCGGTGAGCATGGGTTTAGCCACACCCGCGGTGAGCATGGGTTTAGCCACACCCGCGTATTTCATCCTCACAAAGAGAATGTCAAAAAGCGTAAAATTGTCATCCTTGAAAATTGAAACTATACTAATATTTATTCTACTTCATCATCATAATCATGTTTATTATTAATTTGCTTTGTATTTCATTGATCACGTGTAAATATTATGAATAATATGTAAATAATTATGACTAGATAATTTTAGATGTATACGTCTTAAACTTTTGTTCTGTACTTTAATAATAATTACTATGAGTGCACATACAGGAACAGTATAGAATGTTTGTCATATTGATGTATTGTTTGGAGTATATAAATGTAGTTCATATGTGTACATATCAATAATTATTTTTTATTTTGTTAATAGTAGCTATTATATCCCCTTTTGTACAAGATTGTATCACATTGTCTCGCCACATCATCTGAAGGTCCACCTGTCGTATTTCATCTAAAGATCCACCTGTCATATTTAATTGGAAGATCCATGTGTCCTATTTCATCAAGAGATCCACCTGTCATATTTAATTGGAAGATCCATGTGTCCTATTTCATCAAGAGATCCACCTGTCATATTTCATCCAGTGCAAAATGGTCATGGTACTCTACAAGATGCATATCATTGTCCTCTTCCATTGTCCTCTTCCATTGTTATATCATTGTCCTCTTCCATTGTGTTTATCATTTTCCTCTTCCATTGTGTATATCATTTTCCTCTTCCGTTGTGCATATCATTGTCCTCTTCCATTGTGCATATCAGTGACCTCTTCCATTGTGCATATCATTGTCCTCTTCCATTGTGCATATCATTGTCCTCTTCCATTGTGCATATCAGTGTCCTCTTCCATTGTTATATCAGTGTCCTCTTCCATTGTGCATCCTATCAGTGTCCTCTTCCATTGTGCATATCAGTGTCCTCTTCCATTGTGCATATCATTGTCCTTCCATTGTGCATATCATTGTCCTCTTCTATTGTGCATATCATTGTCCTTCCATTGTGCATATCATTGTCCTCTTCCATTGTGCATATCATTGTCCTCTTCCATTGTGCATATCATTGTCCTTCCATTGTGCATACCATTGTCCTCTTCCATTGTGCATATCATTCTCCTTCCATTGTGCATATCATTGCCCTTCCATTGTGCATATCATTGTCCTCTTCCATTGTACATATCATTGTCCTCTTCCATTGTGCATACCAGTGACCTCTTCCATTGTGCATATCAGTGTCCTCTTCCATTGTGTATATCATTGTCCTCTTCCATTGCACATATCATTGTCCTCTTCCATTGTGCATATCATTCTCCTTCCATTGTGCATATCATTGTCCTCTTCCATTGTGCATATCAGTGTCCTCTTCCATTGTGCATATCATTGTCCTCTTCCATTGTGCATATCAGTGTCCTCTTCCATTGTGCATATCATTGTTCTCTTCCATTGTGCATATCAGTGTCCTCTTCCATTGTGCATATCAGTGTCCTCTTCCATTGTGCATATCAGTGTCCTCTTCCATTGTGCATATCAGTGACCTCTTCCATTGTGCATATCATTGTCCTCTTCCATTGTGTATAGCATTGTCCTCTTCCATTGTGTATAGCATTGTCCTCTTCCATTGTGCATATCATTGTCCTTCCATTGTGCATATCATTGTCCTCTTCCATTGTGCATATCATTGTCCTCTTCCATTGTGCATATCATTGACCTCTTCCATTGTGCATATCATTGTACGTCCATTGTGCATATCATTGTCCTCTTCCATTGTGTATATCATTGTCCTCTTCCATTGTGCATATCATTGTCCTCTTCCATTGTGCATATCAGTGTCCTCTTCCATTGTGCATATCATTGTCCTATTCCATTGTGCATATCACTGTCCTCTTCCATTGTGCATATCACTGTCCTCTTCCATTGTACATATCAGTGTCCTCTTCCATTGTGCATATCATTGTCCTCTTCCATTGTGCATATCATTGTCCTCTTCCATTGTTCATATCAGTGACCTCTTCCATTGTGCATATCATTGTCCTCTTCCATTGTGCATATCATTGTCCTCTTCCATAGTGCATATCAGTGTCCTTCCATTGTGCATATCATTGCCCTTCCATTGTGCATATCATTTTACGTCCATCGTGCATATCATTGCCCATCCATTGTGTATATCATTGTCCTCTTCCATTGTGCATATCATTGTCCTCTTCCATTGTGCATATCATTGTCCTCTTCCATTGTGCATATCATTGTCCTCTTCCATTGTGCATATCATTATCCTCTTCCATTGTGTATATCATTGTCCTTCCATTGTGTATATCATTGTCCTTCCATTGTGCATATCATTGACCTCTTCCATTGTGTATATCATTGTTCTCTTCCATTGTGCATATCATTGTCCCTTTCCATTGTGCATATCATTGTCCTTCCATTGTGCATATCATTGTCCTCTTCCATTGTGCATATCATTGTCCTTCCATTGTGCATATCATTGTCCTCTTCCATTGTGCATATCATTGTCCTTCCATTGTGCATATCATTGTCCTTCCATTGTGCATATCATTGTCCTTCCATTGTGCATATCAGTGTCCTCTTCCATTGTGCATATCATTGTCCTCTTCCATTGTGTATATCATTGTCCTCTTCCATTGTGCATATCATTGTCCTTCCATTGTGCATATCAGTGTCCTCTTCCATTGTGCATATCATTGTCCTCTTCCATTGTGCATATCATTGTCCTCTTCCATTGTGCATATCATTGTCCTCTTCCATTGTGCATATCATTGTCCTTCCATTGTGCATATCATTGTCCTTCCATTGTGCATATCATTGTCCTCTTTCATTGTGCATATCAGTGTCCTCTTCCATTGTGCATATCATTGTCCTCTTCCATTGTGCATATCATTGCCCTCTTCCATTGTACATATCATTGTCCTCTTCCATTGTGCATATCATTGTCCTTCCATTGTGCATATCATTGTCCTCTTCTATTGTGCATATCATTGTCCTTCCATTGTGCATATCATTGTCCTCTTCCATTGTGCATATCATTGTCCTCTTCCATTGTGCATATCATTCTCCTTCCATTGTGCATATCATTGCCCTTCCATTGTGCATATCATTGTCCTCTTCCATTGTACATATCATTGTCCTCTTCCATTGTGCATATCAGTGACCTCTTCCATTGTGCATATCAGTGTCCTCTTCCATTGTGTATATCATTGTCCTCTTCCATTGCACATATCATTGTCCTCTTCCATTGTGCATATCATTCTCCTTCCATTGTGCATATCATTGTCCTCTTCCATTGTTATATCATTGTCCTCTTCCATTGTGCATATCAGTGTCCTCTTCCATTGTGCATATCAGTGTCCTCTTCCATTGTGCATATCATTGTCCTTCCATTGTGCATATCATTGTCCTCTTCTATTGTGCATATCATTGTCCTTCCATTGTGCATATCATTGTCCTCTTCCATTGTGCATATCATTGTCCTCTTCCATTGTGCATATCATTGTCCTTCCATTGTGCATACCATTGGCCTCTTCCATTGTGCATATCATTCTCCTTCCATTGTGCATATCATTGCCCTTCCATTGTGCATATCATTGTCCTCTTCCATTGTACATATCATTGTCCTCTTCCATTGTGCATATCAGTGACCTCTTCCATTGTGCATATCAGTGTCCTCTTCCATTGTGTATATCATTGTCCTCTTCCATTGCACATATCATTGTCCTCTTCCATTGTGCATATCATTCTCCTTCCATTGTGCATATCATTGTCCTCTTCCATTGTGCATATCATTGCCCTCTTCCATTGTGCATATCAGTGTCCTCTTCCATTGTGCATATCATTGTCCTCTTCCATTGTGCATATCAGTGTCCTCTTCCAGTGTGCATATCAGTGTCCTCTTCCATTGTGCATATCATTGTTCTCTTCCATTGTGCATATCAGTGTCCTCTTCCATTGTGCATATCAGTGGCCTCTTCCATTGTGCATATCAGTGTCCTCTTCCATTGTGCATATCAGTGACCTCTTCCATTGTGCATATCATTGTCCTCTTCCATTGTGTATAGCATTGTCCTCTTCCATTGTGCATATCAGTGTCCTCTTCCATTGTGCATATCATTGTCCTCTTCCATTGTGCATATCAGTGTCCTCTTCCATTGTGCATATCATTGTCCTCTTCCATTGTTCATATCATTGTCCTCTTCCATAGTGCATATCAGTGTCCTTCCATTGTGCATATCATTGCCCTTCCATTGTGCATATCATTTTACGTCCATCGTGCATATCATTGCCCATCCATTGTGTATATCATTGTCCTCTTCCATTGTGCATATCATTGTCCTCTTCCATTGTGCATATCATTGTCCTCTTCCATTGTGCATATCATTGTCCCCTTCCATTGTGCATATCATTGTCCTTCCATTGTGCATATCATTGTCCTCTTCCATTGTGCATATCATTGTCCTTCCATTGTGCATATCATTGTCCTCTTCCATTGTGCATATCATTGTCCTTCCATTGTGCATATCATTGTCCTTCCATTGTGCATATCATTGTCCTTCCATTGTGCATATCAGTGTCCTCTTCCATTGTGCATATCATTGTCCTCTTCCATTGTGTATATCATTGTCCTCTTCCATTGTGCATATCATTGTCCTTCCATTGTGCATATCAGTGTCCTCTTCCATTGTGCATATCATTGTCCTCTTCCATTGTGCATATCATTGTCCTCTTCCATTGTGCATATCATTGTCCTTCCATTGTGCATATCATTGTCCTTCCATTGTGCATATCATTGTCCTCTTCCATTGTGCATATCAGTGTCCTCTTCCATTGTGCATATCATTGTCCTCTTCCATTGTGCATATCATTGTCCTCTTCCATTGTGCATATCATTGCCCTCTTCCATTGTGCATATCATTGTCCTTCCATTGTGCATATCATTGTCCTTCCATTGTGCATATCATTGTCCTCTTCTATTGTGCATATCATTGTCCTCTTCCATTGTGCATATCATTGTCCTCTTCCATTGTGCATATCATTATCCTCTTCCATTGTGCATATCATTGTCCTTCCATTGTGCATACCATTGTCCTCTTCCATTGTGCATATCATTCTCCTTCCATTGTGTATATCATTGTCCTTCCATTGTGCATATCATTGTTCTCTTCCATTGTACATATCATTGTCCTCTTCCATTGTGCATATCAGTGACCTCTTCCATTGTGCATATCAGTGTCCTCTTCCATTGTGTATATCATTGTCCTCTTCCATTGCACATATCATTGTCCTCTTCCATTGTGCATATCATTCTCCTTCCATTGTGCATATCATTGTCCTCTTCCATTGTGCATATCATTGCCCTCTTCCATTGTGCATATCAGTGTCCTCTTCCATTGTGCATATCATTGTCCTCTTCCATTGTGCATATCAGTGTCCTCTTCCATTGTGCATATCAGTGTCCTCTTCCATTGTGCATATCATTGTTCTCTTCCATTGTGCATATCAGTGTCCTCTTCCATTGTGCATATCAGTGTCCTCTTCCATTGTGCATATCAGTGTCCTCTTCCATTGTGCATATCAGTGACCTCTTCCATTGTGCATATCATTGTCCTCTTCCATTGTGTATAGCATTGTCCTCTTCCATTGTGTATAGCATTGTCCTCTTCCATTGTGCATATCATTGTCCTTCCATTGTGCATATCATTGTCCTCTTCCATTGTGCATATCATTGTCCTTCCATTGTGCATATCATTGACCTCTTCCATTGTTCATATCATTGTCCTTCCATTGTGCATATCATTGTACGTCCAGTGTGCATATCATTGTCCTCTTCCATTGTGTATATCATTGTCCTCTTCCATTGTGCATATCATTGTCCTCTTCCATTGTGCATATCAGTGTCCTCTTCCATTGTGCATATCATTGTCCTCTTCCATTGTGCATATCAGTGTCCTCTTCCATTGTGCATATCATTGTCCTCTTCCATTGTGCATATCAGTGGCCTCTTCCATTGTGCATATCATTGTCCTCTTCCATTGTGCATATCATTGTCCTCTTCCATTGTTCATATCAGTGACCTCTTCCATTGTGCATATCATTGTCCTCTTCCATTGTGCATATCATTGTCCTCTTCCATAGTGCATATCAGTGTCCTTCCATTGTGCATATCATTGCCCTTCCATTGTGCATATCATTGTACGTCCATCGTGCATATCATTGCCCATCCATTGTGTATATCATTGTCCTCTTCCATTGTGCATATCATTGTCCTCTTCCATTGTGCATATCATTGTCCTCTTCCATTGTGCATATCATTGTCCTCTTCCATTGTGCATATCATTATCCTCTTCCATTGTGTATATCATTGTCCTTCCATTGTGTATATCATTGTCCTTCCATTGTGCATATCATTGACCTCTTCCATTGTGTATATCATTGTCCTCTTCCATTGTGCATATCATTGTCCCCTTCCATTGTGCATATCATTGTCCTTCCATTGTGCATATCATTGTCCTCTTCCATTGTGCATATCATTGTCCTTCCATTGTGCATATCATTGTCCTCTTCCATTGTGCATATCATTGTCCTTCCATTGTGCATATCATTGTCATTCCATTGTGCATATCAGTGTCCTCTTCCAGTGTGCATATCATTATCCTCTTCCATTGTGTATATCATTGTCCTCTTCCATTGTGCATATCATTGTCCTTCCATTGTGCATATCAGTGTCCTCTTCCATTGTGCATATCATTGTCCTCTTCCATTGTGCATATCATTGTCCTCTTCCATTGTGCATATCATTGTCCTCTTCCATTGTGCATATCATTGTCCTTCCATTGTGCATATCATTGTCCTTCCATTGTGCATATCATTGTCCTCTTCCATTGTGCATATCAGTGTCCTCTTCCATTGTGCATATCATTGTCCTCTTCCATTGTGCATATCATTGCCCTATTCCATTGTACATATCATTGTCCTCTTCCATTGTGCATATCATTGTCCTTCCATTGTGAATATCATTGTCCTTCCATTGTGCATATCATTGTCCTTCCATTGTGCATATCAGTGTCCTCTTCCATTGTGCATATCATTGTCCTCTTCCATTGTGCATATCATTGTCCTCTTCCATTGTGCATATCATTGTCCTCTTCCAGTGTGCATATCATTGTCCTCTTCCATTGGGCATATCAGTGTCCTCTTCCATTGTGCATATCATTGTCCTCTTCCATTGTGCATATCATTGTCCTTCCATTGTGTATATCAGTGTCCTCTTCCATTGTGCATATCATTGTCCTCTTCCATTGTGTATATCAGTGTCCTTCCGTTGTGCATATCAGTGTCCTTCCATTGTGCATATCAGTGTCCTCTTCCATTGTACATATCATTGCCCTTCCATTGTGCATATCATTGTCCTTCCATTGTGCATATCATTGTCCTTCCATTGTGTATACCATTGTCCTCTTCCATTGTGCATATCATTGTCCTCTTCCATTGTACATATCATTGCCCTTCCATTGTGCATATCATTGTCCTTCCATTGTGTATACCATTGTCCTCTTCCATTGTGCATATCAGTGTCCTTCCATTGTGCATATCATTGTCCTCTTCCATTGTACATATCATTGCCCTTCCATTGTGCATATCATTGTCCTTCCATTGTGTATACCATTGTCCTCTTCCATTGTTCATATCAGTGTCCTTCCATTGTGTATATCATTGTCCTTCCATTGTGCATATCAGTGTCCTTCCATTGTGCATATCAGTGTCCTTCCATTGTGCATATCAGTGTCCTTCCATTGTGCATATCATTGTCATGTTCTATCCTGTTGATGTTTTGTGGAGTTGCTACAATTTGAAGATTGGAGGGAAAATGTTGGTCTATATTGTTATGCTAAGCCACTTGCTGATTAACAATATTACTTGCAGATGTTCAGTACCAAAGTATCATTGTCTCTGTGTTCAGCTCAGATGTATTTCAACAATAACTGTTGCCCCATGACATTTGTAGCCAACACCCTTAAAATTGTTCAATCTGTTCCCAGGATTGTTCCTCACTTTCACTGATATTTCTGGTTAATTAACTTGGCATGCTGGGTAAAATCAAAGCTTTAAATATTTCAAATAATTGCAGCAGATGACAATTCATTACTGTTGTTTTCATATTTGTAACTGAAAACTGTGAGACTAATCAAATATGCTATGGCATTTCATTAGAATTGTGCCTTTACGACAACACAAATATAATGAAATTCCATGACTTATTTGACTGTTATTTTCACTGCTAGCTTGCAGAGTTAACGAATTCCAATTTGTGTTGTAATTTCAGGTGCAGGCATCAACGTCGCACGGCGATGATAATGACATTGTAAGGAACAGTACTATTCGTTTGGCGTATACACAATTTTAGTTGTTAAATTCTGAAATATTTTTTCACTAAAATCCAAAGATTTCTGATCACTAAACATTCATAAACCAAGAACGGTATTTTGATAAACCAGTTAGGGCATATAACAAGACAGTTGTCATTTGACAAACTTATTGGATACTTGACAAACCACCTTGACCTAAAATTTGACAAAGTAGCTTTGCATTTGACACAATATTGTTGAGCATTTGACAAACCAGCGTGTCATTTGGCAAACCAGCATGTCATTTGGCAAACCAGCGTGTCATTTGGCAAACCAGCTTGTCATTTGGCAAACCAGCGTGTCATTTGGCAAACCAGCGTGTCATTTGGCAAACCAGCATGTCATTTGGCAAACCAGCGCGTCATTTGGCAAACCAGCGTGTCATTTGGCAAACCAGCGCGTCATTTGTCAAACCAGCGTGTCTTTTGGAAAACCAGCTTGTCATTTGGCAAACCAGCTTGTCATTTGACAAACCAGTGTGTCATTTGGCAAACCAGCATGTCATTTGGCAACCCAGCTTGTCATTTGGCAAACCAGCTTGTCATTTGTCAAACCAGCGTGTCTTTTGACAAACCAGCATGTCATTGGAAAACCAGCTTGTCATTTGGCAAACCAGCTTGTCATTTGACAAATCAGCGTGTCTTTTAGCAAACCAGTGTGTCATTTGGAAAACCAGCTTGTCATTTGACAAACCAGCGTGTCTTTTAGCAAACCAGTGTGTCATTTGGAAAACCAGCTTGTCATTTGGCAAACCAGCTTGTCATTTGGAAAACCAGCTTGTCATTTGACAAACCAGCGTGTCTTTTAGCAAACCAGCATGTCATTTGGAAAACCAGCTTGTCATTTGGCAAACCAGCTTGTCATTTGACAAACCAACGTGTCATTTGGAAAACCAGCGTGTCAATTGGAAAACCAGCTTGTCATTTGGTAAACCAGCTTGTCGTCATTTGACAAACCAGCTGAGTGTATGACCAACCTGTTTTTGTAAATCAGAAGAATGTTCCGTTTATGCCTTAAATTGATGCCTTATACATAGAACAAAGTCTGCAGCCACCAACTGTTGCAACACTTATACATAGAACAAAGTCTGCAGCCACCAACTGTTGCAAAGTGTATACATAGAACAAAGTCTGCAGCCACCAACTGTTGCAAAGTGTATACATAGAACAAAGTCTGCAGCCACCAACTGTTGCAAAGTGTATACATAGAACAAAGTCTGCAGCCACCAACTGTTGCAAAGTGTATTCATAGAACAAAGTCTGCAGCCACCAACTGTTGCAAAGTGTATACATAGAACAAAGTCTGCAGCCACCAACTGTTGCAAAGTGTATACATAGAACAAAGTCTGCAGCCACCAACTGTTGCAAAGTGTATACATAGAACAAAGTCTGCAGCCACCAACTGTTGCAAAGTGTATACATAGAACAAAGTCTGCAGCCACCAACTGTTGCAAAGTGTATTCATAGAACAAAGTCTGCAGCCACCAACTGTTGCAAAGTGTATACATAGAACAAAGTCTGCAGCCACCAACTGTTGCAAAGTGTATACATAGAACAAAGTCTGCAGCCACCAACTGTTGCAAAGTGTATACATAGAACAAAGTCTGCAGCCACCAACTGTTGCAAAACTTATACATAGAACAAAGTCTGCAGCCACCAACTGTTGCAAAGTGTATACATAGAACAAAGTCTGCAGCCACCAACTGTTGCAAAGTGTATACATAGAACAAAGTCTGCAGCCACCAACTGTTGCAAAGTGTATACATAGAACAAAGTCTGCAGCCACCAACTGTTGCAAAGTGTATTCATAGAACAAAGTCTGCAGCCACCAACTGTTGCAAAGTGTATACATAGAACAAAGTCTGCAGCCACCAACTGTTGCAAAGTGTATACATAGAACAAAGTCTGCAGCCACCAACTGTTGCAAAGTGTATACATAGAACAAAGTCTGCAGCCACCAACTGTTGCAAAGTGTATACATAGAACAAAGTCTGCAGCCACCAACTGTTGCAAAGTGTATACATAGAACAAAGTCTGCAGCCACCAACTGTTGCAAAGTGTATACATAGAACAAAGTCTGCAGCCACCAACTGTTGCAAAGTGTATACATAGAACAAAGTCTGCAGCCACCAACTGTTGCAACGTGTATGCATAGAACAAAGTATGCAGCCACCAACTGTTGCAAAGTGTATACATAGAACAAAGTCTGCAGCTACCAACTGTTGCAAAACTTATACATAGAACAAAGTCTGCAGCCACCAACTGTTGCAAAGTGTATACATAGAACAAAGTCTGCAGCCACCAACTGTTGCAAAGTGTATACATAGAACAAAGTCTGCAGCCACCAACTGTTGCAAAACTTATACATAGAACAAAGTCTGCAGCCACCAACTGTTGCAAAGTGTATACATAGAACAAAGTCTGCAGCCACCAACTGTTGCAAAACTTATACATAGAACAAAGTCTGCAGCCACCAACTGTTGCAAAGTGTATACATAGAACAAAGTCTGCAGCCACCAACTGTTGCAAAGTGTATACATAGAACAAAGTATGCAGCCACCAACTGTTGCAAAACTTATACATAGAACAAAGTCTGCAGCCACCAACTGTTGCAAAGTGTATACATAGAACAAAGTCTGCAGCCACCAACTGTTGCAAAGTGTATACATAGAACAAAGTCTGCAGCCACCAACTGTTGCAAAGTGTATACATAGAACAAAGTCTGCAGCCACCAACTGTTGCAAAACTTATACATAGAACAAAGTCTGCAGCCACCAACTGTTGCAAAGTGTATACATAGAACAAAGTCTGCAGCCACCAACTGTTGCAAAACTTATACATAGAACAAAGTCTGCAGCCACCAACTGTTGCAAAGTGTATACATAGAACAAAGTCTGCAGCCACCAACTGTTGCAAAGTGTATACATAGAACAAAGTATGCAGCCACCAACTGTTGCAAAACTTATACATAGAACAAAGTCTGCAGCCACCAACTGTTGCAAAGTGTATACATAGAACAAAGTCTGCAGCCACCAACTGTTGCAAAGTGTATACATAGAACAAAGTCTGCAGCCACCAACTGTTGCAACGTGTATGCATAGAACAAAGTATGCAGCCACCAACTGTTGCAAAGTGTATACATAGAACAAAGTCTGCAGCTACCAACTGTTGCAAAACTTATACATAGAACAAAGTCTGCAGCCACCAACTGTTGCAAAGTGTATACATAGAACAAAGTCTGCAGCCACCAACTGTTGCAAAGTGTATACATAGAACAAAGTCTGCAGCCACCAACTGTTGCAAAGTGTATACATAGAACAAAGTCTGCAGCCACCAACTGTTGCAACGTGTATGCATAGAACAAAGTATGCAGCCACCAACTGTTGCAAAGTGTATACATAGAACAAAGTCTGCAGCTACCAACTGTTGCAAAACTTATACATAGAACAAAGTCTGCAGCCACCAACTGTTGCAAAGTGTATACATAGAACAAAGTCTTCAGCCACCAACTGTTGCAAAGTGTATACATAGAACAAAGTCTGCAGCCACCAACTGTTGCAAAACTTATACATAGAACAAAGTATGCAGCCACCAACTGTTGCAAAGTGTATACATAGAACAATGTCTGCAGCCACCAACTGTTGCAAAGTGTATTCATAGAACAAAGTCTGCAGCCACCAACTGTTGCAAAGTGTATACATAGAACAAAGTCTGCAGCCACCAACTGTTGCAAAGTGTATACATAGAACAAAGTCTGCAGCCACCAACTGTTGCAAAGTGTATACATAGAACAAAGTCTGCAGCCACCAACTGTTGCAAAACATAGAACAAAGTTTGTTGCAAAGTATACATAGAACAAAGTCTGCAGCCACCAACTGAACAAAGTTGCAACCAACTGTTGCAAAGTGTATACATAGAACAAAGTCTGCAGCCACCAACTGTTGCAAAGTGTATACATAGAACAAAGTCTGCAGCCACCAACTGTTGCAAAGAACAAAGTCTGCAGCCACCAACTGTTGCAAAGTGTATACATAGAACAAAGTCTGCAGCCACCAACTGTTGCAAAGAACAAAGTCTGCAGCCACCAACTGTTGCAAAGTGTATACATAGAACAAAGTCTGCAGCCACCAACTGTTGCAAAGTGTATACATAGAACAAAGTCTGTTGCAGAACAAAGTCTGCAGCCACCAACTGTTGCAAAGTGTATACATAGAACAAAGTCTGCAGCCACCAACTGTTGCAAAGTGTATACATAGAACAAAGTCTGCAGCCACCAACTGTTGCAAAGTGTATGCATAGAACAAAGTATGCAGCCACCAACTGTTGCAAAGTGTATACATAGAACAAAGTCTGCAGCTACCAACTGTTGCAAAACTTATACATAGAACAAAGTCTGCAGCCACCAACTGTTGCAAAGTGTATACATAGAACAAAGTCTGCAGCCACCAACTGTTGCAAAGTGTATACATAGAACAAAGTCTGCAGCCACCAACTGTTGCAAAACTTATACATAGAACAAAGTCTGCAGCCACCAACTGTTGCAAAGTGTATACATAGAACAAAGTCTGCAGCCACCAACTGTTGCAAAGTGTATACATAGAACAAAGTCTGCAGCCACCAACTGTTGCAAAGTGTATACATAGAACAAAGTCTGCAGCCACCAACTGTTGCAAAGTGTATACATAGAACAAAGTCTGCAGCCACCAACTGTTGCAAAGTGTATACATAGAACAAGTCTGCAGCCACCAACTGTTGCAAAGTGTATACATAGAACAAAGTCTGCAGCCACCAACTGTTGCAAAGTGTATACATAGAACAAAGTCTGCAGCCACCAACTGTTGCAAAGTGTATACATAGAACAAAGTCTGCAGCCACCAACTGTTGCAAAGTGTATACATAGAACAAAGTCTGCAGCCACCAACTGTTGCAACGTGTATGCATAGAACAAAGTATGCAGCCACCAACTGTTGCAAAGTGTATACATAGAACAAAGTCTGCAGCCACCAACTGTTGCAAAGTGTATACATAGAACAAAGTCTGCAGCCACCAACTGTTGCAACGTGTATGCATAGAACAAAGTATGCAGCCACCAACTGTTGCAAAGTGTATACATAGAACAAAGTCTGCAGCTACCAACTGTTGCAAAACTTATACATAGAACAAAGTCTGCAGCCACCAACTGTTGCAAAGTGTATACATAGAACAAAGTCTTCAGCCACCAACTGTTGCAAAGTGTATACATAGAACAAAGTCTGCAGCCACCAACTGTTGCAAAACTTATACATAGAACAAAGTATGCAGCCACCAACTGTTGCAAAGTGTATACATAGAACAATGTCTGCAGCCACCAACTGTTGCAAAACTTATACATAGAACAAAGTATGCAGCCACCAACTGTTGCAAAGTGTATACATAGAACACAGTCTGCAGCCACCAACTGTTGCAAAACTTATACATAGAACAATGTCTGCAGCCACCAACTGTTGCAAAGTGTATACATAGAACAAAGTCTGCAGCCACCAACTGTTGCAAAACTTATACATAGAACAAAGTCTGCAGCCACCAACTGTTGCAAGGTGTATACATAGAACAAAGTCTGCAGCCACCAACTGTTGCAAAACTTATACATAGAATAAAGTCTGCAGCCACCAACTGTTGCAAAGCGTATACATAGAACAAAGTCTGCAGCCACTAACTGTTGCAAAGCTTATTCTTAGAACAAAGTCTGCAGCCACCAACTGTTGCAAAACTTATACTTAGAACAAAGTCTGCAGCCACCAACTGTTGCAAAACTTATACATAGAACAAAGTATGCAGCCACCAACTGTTGCAAAGTGTATACATAGAACAATGTCTGCAGCCACCAACTGTTGCAAAACTTATACATAGAACAAAGTCTGCAGCCACCAACTGTTGCAAAGTGTATACATAGAACAAAGTCTGCAGCCACCAACTGTTGCAAAGTGTATACATAGAACAAAGTCTGCAGCCACTAACTGTTGCAAAGTGTATACATAGAACAAAGTCTGCAGCCACCAACTGTTGCAAAGTGTATATATAGAACAAAGTCTGCAGCCACCAACTGTTGCAAAGTGTATACATGGAACAAAGTCTGCAGCCACCAACTGTTGCAAAACTTATACATAGAACAAAGTATGCAGCCACCAACTGTTGCAAAACTTATACATAGAACAATATCTTGTTAATTATCTAAAGAAATGTAGAAATTTTAAAAATAAGGGGTGTGTATAAGTTCAATTCTATCGATTTTTCTAGTCTGACTTTGAATAATGCTATACAGTCAAAACTGCAAAACTGTCACCCGGAAAGAGTGATCACCTGGTGTCAACGGCCAGTTAGAACTCCATCCAATGAAATCACTCTATATTACACCTGGTATTGGCTGCGGCCAGATGTCAGTATATTTCATCCCAACTGCCATGTTCCCACTGCATTAGACGGTCATGTGTCATGCGAAATGTGTGAACATTCAATTAATCGTGTCAGCTGTTGTGTATCGACCTTGACATTTAGTAAAATTCCAATGTGCCGGTGAAATACGAAAACTCCCGGAAATTTATAATTATGCAAATCAGCCAGGTTAGTAAATAGAGTGTTTATTTGTGTTTCATTCAAAAGAATCTGAGTAATTATTGTTCCCCAATTATCCATCCTTGACGTAATCATACGTCTCGTATTGAATGAGGTGTTGAGAAGTTTGTTGTCATTTTACTTGAATATCCGGGTACGTTGATGATTGGGCACCTGCGCAAATCATATTTCGAAAATTAACATTTGAAAAACCTGACCTGACTTGTCTTCATTCTTAAAAAAAGAATGTTATCTTACTAACGTTATATTTGCACATCAGTATTGGAAATTACAGTCATAGACAGCCGATTGCACAGACGCCTCAATCAGCTCTGACATATATACATGTACGTGGTCAATCCATACCCTAGTCAACATGACCATTGGTCTCGTCTTACACCATAGTACCCTTGGCTGTTAAGTTGTATGTTGCGATTTTCGATTTTAATAAATGACCCACACTTCAGTGTTCAGATATCAACAAACTTTACAATAGAGCATTGTTTTAAAAATGATAAAACACAGCGATCATACTTATGTCTGATTTCATCAAGAGTGACCAGAAGTTTGATACAATGAGTATTGCCTCAACATTTATTGGTGTCGTATGTTGATGATGAAGTGATGACAATGATGGAAGTATGATACATAACAGAATGTATGTGTTATTTGATGATTGGTGGCTGTCTCATATCCAGATGAACCACACCTGCATTAAGTGGTCACCTGCCTTAAGCAGCCAAAATAGTCACTTCTCTTGAATGGCAGCTTAAGACAGGTTTGACTGTACTTTACTATCTTGTGAAATTGTTAATCGGGTATACATGACAAAAAGTAAATGCTACCAATTTAAAGATTAACACACACACACCACTAACCATGTTTTGTATTTATTCCAATCAGATTTTAACATACTATTAATTCATGGATATTTAATTTCGTATCTGTGGAATTCTTATGGAATATATTTATCTTGTTCTTCTAATGTACCAATCCTCGGGATCGATCCTCGGACCGGGAAGTATATGAGATGGTACTGGTGGGTTTTCTCCGGGTACTCTAGTTTCCTCCCACACGAATGACCACAAATACGCTGTCATCCGCGTCAAACGAGAGTGATTAATATAAGTTGTTACAGCTTGTTTCGCAATCGTTGTAAAATAAATAAAGTTTATACTTTTTAATGTACCAATAAACAACATGTCATGATCCAAAATTGTTTCATGAAATCTGAAATGGAACAATCATATATATATAGGTAATATATATCTAATTTGAGAGGGAGAAAATACAAAGATGTTTGTCTTTATTTTAAAATAGTCCTGAAATGTTGCACATTGGCGTATGCTATTATTTAGATCTGCATATTAGACTGTTCCTCAAATGTTTTCAGTGCTAGGAAATTAAATCAAAATTGACTAAATCTGACACTTGAATTAGAATTTCAGAAATATAGGTTTTACTTTAAAATTATGTTGTAAGTTTACTTGATCTGAACGTTACGGCTTGTATTACAATATTACACCAACTAATACATAAATTGCTGGTCTGTTATATCATGTTGGGACAAAACTGTGCTTTTGCTTCAATTTCATGCTCCAAGGCCTGAACATATTCCTGGGACCATCCTACATAACATTAGATTAAGGTCACAAATTTATGTACTGTTTCAGTTGTTATGTCTTAATTGTTTCTGATTATGTTTCTTCTTATTAACCCATTCAACACCCAAGTACTGCCATAGACTGGTCCATGACATTTTTAGACCAATTAAATTAATAAGAAAATTACATTTGGATCAGTTCATTTATCAAAATGGGTAAATTATATTTAAAAAATTGTAATATTACTGGCAAAAAGTGCAGATCCTGATGAGACGGCTCGTCATGAACCGGCTCATCTGGATCTACACTTTTTGTACGCCTATTTAGAGGTCTGTGGTGTTGAAAGGGTTAATAGTTTTCCATTTACCTTTCAATTTCAGCATGTTAATAATTATTTTAATCTAGCCATATATGTAAGTTTCTATCCGGCTTTCATATCCTGTTTCCATCCCATGTTCAAATCAGATTGATAGCCGTGTTCTAATTTTAGTTTCAGAATTGGTTGCACAGTTTGCTGATATTAACCCATTCAACCCCAAGTATCTGACATGGACTGGTGCATGCTATTTTTAGACCAATAAATTAATAAGAAAATTATCTTTGGACCAGTTCATTTATCAAAATGGGTAATTTTATCTAAAAATAGTAATAATTATTACTGGCAAAAAAGTGCAGATCCTGATGAGACGGCTCGTCATGAGCCGGCTCATCTGGATCTACACTTTTTTGTAAGCCTATTTAGAGGTCTATGGTGTTGAAAGGGTTAATTGCCATTTTAGTCATTGAAATGTCAGGTTAAACATGTGCAAGAACAGAAGTATTGACTTCTTCTTAATGTTACTGTAAAACACTATTTGTTTGCAAGCATTTACATTGTGCTAATGTTCGCTATCTATGTTGACCATGAATTGACGGTGAATAATAACCTTGTTGTTATTGGTCTGCTGTATATATACATGTACAAATAGCTTGTCTGCTGTTTGTGTATATATACATGTACAAATAGCTTGTCTGCTGTTTGTGTATATATACATGTACAAATAGCTTGTCTGCTGTTTGTGTATATATACATGTACAAATAGCTTGTCTGCTGTTTGTGTATATATACATGTACAAATAGCTTGTCTGCTGTTTGTGTATATATACATGGACAACTAGCTGGTCTGCTGTTTGTGTATATATACATGTACAAATAGCTGGCCTGTTGTTTGTGTATATATACATGTATAAATAGCTTGTCTGCTGTTTGTGTATATATACATGTACAAATAGCTTGTCTGCTGTTTGTGTATATATACATGGACAACTAGCTGGTCTGCTGTTTGTGTATATATACATGTACAAATAGCTGGCCTGTTGTGTGTGTATATATACATGTATAAATAGCTTGTCTGCTGTTTGTGTATATATACATGTACAAATAGCTTGTCTGCTGTTTGTGTATATATACATGTACAAATAGCTTGTCTGCTGTTTGTGTATATATACATGTACAAATAGCTTGTCTGCTGTTTGTGTATATATACATGGACAACTAGCTGGTCTGCTGTTTGTGTATATATACATGTACAAATAGCTTGTCTGCTGTTTGTGTATATATACATGTATAAATAGCTTGTCTGCTGTTTGTGTATATATACATGTACAAATAGCTTGTCTGCTGTTTGTGTATATATACATGGACAACTAGCTGGTCTGCTGTTTGTGTATATATACATGTACACATAGCTGGCCTGTTGTGTGTGTATATATACATGTATAAATAGCTTGTCTGCTGTTTGTGTATATATACATGTACAAATAGCTTGTCTGCTGTTTGTGTATATAATTATATACATGGACAACTAGCTGGTCTGCTGTTTGTGTATATATACATGTACAAATAGCTTGTCTGCTGTTTGTGTATATAATTATATACATGGACAACTAGCTGGTCTGCTGTTTGTGTATATATACATGTACAAATAGCTGGCCTGTTGTTTGTGTATATATACATGTATAAATAGCTTGTCTGCTGTTTGTGTATATATACATGTACAAATAGCTTGTCTGCTGTTTGTGTATATATACATGTACAAATAGCTGGTCTGCTGTTTGTGTATATATACATGGACAACTAGCTGGCCTGTTGTTTGTGTATATATACATGTACAAATAGCTGGCCTGTTGTTTGTGTATATATACATGTACAAATAGCTTGTCTGCTGTTTGTGTATATATACATGTACAAATAGCTTGTCTGCTGTTTGTGTATATATACATGTACAAATAGCTTGCCTGCTGTTTGTGTATATATACATGTACAAATAGCGTGTCTGCTGTTTGTGTATATATACATGTACAAATAGCTTGTCTGCTGTTTGTGTATATATACATATATAAATAGCTTGTCTGCTGTTTGTGTATATATACATGTACAAATAGCTTGTCTGCTGTTTGTGTATATATACATGTACAAATAGCTTGTCTGCTGTTTGTGTATATATACATATATAAATAGCTTGTCTGCTGTTTGTGTATATATACATGTACAAATAGCTGGTCTGCTGTTTGTGTATATAATTATTTACATGTACAAATAGCTTGCCTGCTGTTTGTGTATATATACATGTATAAATAGCTTGTCTGCTGTTTGTGTATATACTTATATACATGTACAAATAGCTTGTCTGCTGTTTGTGTATATATACATGTACAAATAGCTTGTCTGCTGTTTGTGTATATATACATGTATAAATAACTTGTCTGCTGTTTGTGTATATAATTATATACATGTACACATAGCGTGTCTGCTGTTTGTGTATATATACATGTACAAATAGCTTGTCTGCTGTTTGTGTATATATACATGTACAAATAGCTTGTCTGCTGTTTGTGTATATATACATGTACAAATAGCTTGTCTGCTGTTTGTGTATATATACATGTACAAATAGCTTGTCTGCTGTTTGTGTATATATACATGTACAAATAGCTTGTCTGCTGTTTGTGTATATATACATGTACAAATAGCTTGTCTGCTGTTTGTGTATATATACATGTACAAATAGCTTGTCTGCTGTTTGTGTATATATACATGTATAAATAGCTGGTCTGCTGTTTGTGTATATATACATGTATAAATAGCTTGTAGTCCGCCTCCGTGGTCGAGTGGTTAAGGTTGCTGACTTGTATACCACTGTACTGATGGTCACGGGTTCGAGCCCCGCTCAGACTGTGTCTCATTTATATGAAAATGTTGGCAGTTTCTTACGGAGGTTAGTGCACCCAAGTACTGGTTAACCGCTGGAGCCTGCCCAGGAAAGGTGTTGTTAGGTAAATTGCCCGCCGGCGATATAGCCCAAAATGGTGCTGATGCAGGCGTAAAACCCGAAATATAACATATAACATAAATATAACATATAAATAACTTGTCTGCTGTGTGTATATATACAAATAGCTTGTCTGCTGTTTGTGTATATATACATGTACACATAGCTTGTCTGTTGTTTGTGTATATATACATGTACAAATAGCTTGTCTGCTGTTTGTGTATATATACATGTATAAATAGCTTGTCTGCTGTTTGTGTATATAATTATATACATGTACAAATAGCTTGTCTGCTGTTTGTGTATATATACATGGACAAATAGCTTGTACAGTAACCACTATGTTTAATACTCAGTAACCACTATGTTCAATACTCGGTAACCACTATGTTTAATATTCAGTAACCACTATGTTCAATACTCAGTAACCACTATGTTCATTACTCAGTAACCACTATGTTCAATACTCGGTAACCACTATGTTCAATACTCGGTAACCACTATGTTCAATACTCGGTAACCACTATGTTCAATACTCGGTAACCACTATGTTCAATACTCAGTAACCACTATGTTCAATACTCAGTAACCACTATGTTCCATACTCGGTAACCACTATGTTTAATACTCTGTAACCACTATGTTAAATACTCGGTAACCACCACTATGTTCAATACTCGGTAACCACTATGTTTAATACTCGGTAACCACTATGTTTAATACGCAGTAACCACTATGTTCAATACTCAGTAACCACTATGTTCAATACTCAGTAACCACTATGTTCAATACTCAGTAACCACTATGTTTAATACTCGGTAACCACCACTATGTTCAATACTCGGTAACCACTATGTTTAATACACAGTAACCACTATGTTCAATACTCAGTAACCACTATGTTCAATACTCAGTAACCACTATGTTCAATACTCAGTAACCACTATGTTGAAGCTCCTCTCTTTGTTCTTGCTTTTATCTGTATTTAGCTGTTTTATCTGTATTTAGCTGTTTTATCTGTATTTAGCTGTATTTGCTGTTTTATCTGTATTTAGCTGTTTTATCTGTATTTGGCTGTTTTATCTGTATTTAGCTGTTTTATCTGTATTTAGCTGTTTTTGCTATTTTATCTGTATTTAGCTGTTCTACCTGTATTTAGCTGTTTTATCTGTATTTAGCTGTTTTTGCTATTTTATCTGTATTTAGCTGTTCTACCTGTATTTAGCTGTTTTATCTATATTTGGCTGTTTTTGCTGTTTTATCTGTATTTAGCTGTTTTATCTGTATTTAGCAGTTTTATCTGTATTTAGCAGTTTTATCTGTAGCAGTTTTATCTGTATTTAGCTGTTTTATCTGTATTTAGCTGTATTTAGTCTGTATTTAGCTGTTTTATCTGTATGTAGCTGTTTTATCTGTATTTAGCTGTATTTAGTCTGTATTTAGCTGGTTTATCTGTATGTAGCTGTTTTATCTGTATTTAGCTGTTTTGTCTGTATTTGGCTGTTTTATCTGTATTTAGCTGTTTTGTCTGTATTTGGCTGTTTTATCTGTATTTGGCTGTTTTATCTGTATTTGGCTGTTTTATCTGTATTTGGCTGTTTTATCTGCTGTTTTTTCTGTATTTGGCTGTTTTATCTGTATTTGGCTGTTTTATCTGTATTTGGCTGTTTTATCTGTATTTGGCTGTTTTGTCTGTATTTGGCTGTTTTATCTGTATTTGGCTGTTTTATCTGTATTTGGCTGTTTTGTCTGTATTTGGCTGTTTTAGCTGTATTTAGCTGTTTTATCTGTATTTGGCTGTTTTGTCTGTATTTGGCTGTTTTATCTGTATTTGGCTGTTTTATCTGTATTTAGCTGTTTTATCTGTATTTAGCTGTTTTGTCTGTATTTGGCTGTTTTGTCTGTATTTGTCTGTTTTATCTGTATTTAGCTGTTTTTGTATTTAGCTGTTTTTGTATTTAGCTGTTTTATCTGTATTTGGCTGTTTTTGTCTGTTTTATCTGTATTTAGCTGTTTTATCTGTATTTGGCTGTTTTATCTGTATTTAGCTGTTTTATCTGTATTTGGCTGTTTTGTCTGTATTTGGCTGTTTTATCTGTATTTAGCTGTTTTATCTGTATTTAGCTGTTTTATCTGTATTTAGCTGTTTTATCTGTATTTAGCTGTTTTATCTGTATTTAGCTGTTGTATCTGTATTTAGCTGTTTTATCTGTATTTAGCTGTTTTGTCTGTATTTGGCTGTTTTTGCTATTTTATCTGTATTTAGCTGTTCTACCTGTATTTAGCTGTTTTATCTGTATTTGGCTGTTTTTGCTATTTTATCTGTATTTAGCTGTTCTACCTGTATTTAGCTGTTTTATCTATATTTGGCTGTTTTTGCTGTTTTATCTGTATGTAGCTGTTTTATCTGTATTTAGCTGTTTTGTCTGTATTTGGCTGTTTTATCTGTATTTAGCTGTTTTGTCTGTATTTGGCTGTTTTATCTGTATTTGGCTGTTTTATCTGTATTTGGCTGTTTTATCTGTATTTGGCTGTTTTATCTGCTGTTTTTTCTGTATTTGGCTGTTTTATCTGTATTTGGCTGTTTTATCTGTATTTGGCTGTTTTATCTGTATTTGGCTGTTTTGTCTGTATTTGGCTGTTTTATCTGTATTTGGCTGTTTTATCTGTATTTGGCTGTTTTGTCTGTATTTGGCTGTTTTAGCTGTATTTAGCTGTTTTATCTGTATTTGGCTGTTTTGTCTGTATTTGGCTGTTTTATCTGTATTTGGCTGTTTTATCTGTATTTAGCTGTTTTATCTGTATTTAGCTGTTTTGTCTGTATTTGGCTGTTTTGTCTGTATTTGTCTGTTTTATCTGTATTTAGCTGTTTTTGTATTTAGCTGTTTTTGTATTTAGCTGTTTTATCTGTATTTGGCTGTTTTTGTCTGTTTTATCTGTATTTAGCTGTTTTATCTGTATTTGGCTGTTTTATCTGTATTTAGCTGTTTTATCTGTATTTGGCTGTTTTTTCTGTATTTGGCTGTTTTATCTGTATTTAGCTGTTTTATCTGTATTTAGCTGTTTTATCTGTATTTAGCTGTTTTATCTGTATTTAGCTGTTTTATCTGTATTTAGCTGTTTTGTCTGTATTTGGCTGTTTTTGTTTGTTTTATCTGTATTTAGCTGTTTTGTCTGTATTTAGCTGTTTTATCTGTATTTAGCTGTTTTATCTGTATTTAGCTGTTTTATCTGTATTTGGCTGTTTTATCTGTATTTGGCTGTTTTGTCTGTATTTGGCTGTTTTATCTGTATTTAGCTGTTTTTGTATTTAGCTGTTTTGTCTGTATTTAGCTGTTTTGTCTGTATTTAGCTGTTTTATCTGTATTTAGCTGTTTTATCTGTATTTAGCTGTTTTATCTGTATTTGGCTGTTTTATCTGTATTTGGCTGTTTTGTCTGTATTTGGCTGTTTTATCTGTATTTAGCTGTTTTTGTATTTAGCTGTTTTGTCTGTATTTAGCTGTTTTGTCTGTATTTAGCTGTTTTATCTGTATTTAGCTGTTTTATCTGTATTTAGCTGTTTTATCTGTATTTGGCTGTTTTATCTGTATTTGGCTGTTTTGTCTGTATTTAGCTGTTTTATCTGTATTTAGCTGTTTTGTCTGTATTAGCTGTTTTGTCTGTATTTAGCTGTTTTATCTGTATTTGGCTGTTTTATCTGTATTTGGCTGTTTTATCTGTATTTGGCTGCTTTATCTGTATTTAGCTGTTTTGTCTGTATTTGGCTGTTTTGTCTGTATTTGGCTGTTTTATCTGTATTTAGCTGTTTTATCTGTATTTGGCTGTTTTGTCTGTATTTGGCTGTTTTATCTGTATTTGGCTGTTTTATCTGTATTTAGCTGTTTTATCTGTATTTTGCTGTTTTATCTGTATTTGGCTGTTTTGTCTGTATTTGGCTGTTTTATCTGTCTGTATTTAGCTGTTTTTGTATTTAGCTGTTTGTCTGTATTTAGCTGTTTTATCTGTATTTAGCTGTTTTGTCTGTATTTGGCTGTTTTTGTCTGTTTTATCTGTATTTAGCTGTTTTATCTGTATTTGGCTGTTTTATCTGTATTTAGCTGTTTTATCTGTATTTGGCTGTTTTATCTGTATTTAGCTGTTTTTGTATTTAGCTGTTTTGTCTGTATTGAGCTGTTTTATCTGTATTGAGCTGTTTTATCTGTATTTAGCTGTTTTATCTGTATTTAGCTGTTTTATCTGTATTTAGCTGTTTTGTCTGTATTTGGCTGTTTTGTCTGTTTTATCTGTATTTAGCTGTTTTGTCTGTATTTGGCTGTTTTATCTGTATTTAGCTGTTTTATCTGTATTTAGCTGTTTTATCTGTATTTAGCTGTTTTATCTGTATTTAGATGTTTTATCTGTATTTGGCTGTTTTATCTGTATTTGGCTGTTTTGTCTGTATTTGGCTGTTTTATCTGTATTTAGCTGTTTTTGTATTTAGCTGTTTTGTCTGTATTAGCTGTTTTTGTATTTAGCTGTTTTGTCTGTATTTAGCTGTTTTGTCTGTATTTGGCTGTTTTATCTGTATTTAGCTGTTTTATCTGTATTTAGCTGTTTTATTTATCTGTATTTAGCTGTTTTATTTGTCTGTATTTAGCTGTTTTATCTGTATTTAGCTGTTTTATCTGTATTTAGCTGTTTTGTCTGTATTTAGCTGTTTTGTCTGTATTTAGCTGTGTGTATTGAATGCATGTTGTTATTCTGTTTTATTATTTATCCATGTGTTCATGTTTGCACTCATTGCAACATTTATTTTAAGAGCTATAATGAGGGGTTGAAATATCTAATTATGCACACAGATGAGATGAGGTTCAGTACATGCTTATAATGTAAGTCATAATGTGTGTCACAGTAAGTGTGAGTATATTTGTGCAATGTTCAACTCCTCAACTGTGGTCTTTGTAAAAAGTGTATTTACCTCCCAGTCAGGACTGAACCAGAATAGGTTAGAAGCAATCCCAAAATATTTTGCTTTATACAAACATAAAAGGAGGGATTATTATTATGTGATTGACCATATAAACAAGAAATGTCACACACTACTATGGCCCAATGATAACATGTTATTTACAAGCATTACTATAAATAGGTTTGGAATAAGCCAGATCAATACGTAGGGTGTAATAAATAATCCTGTGTGCCAAGTAATGCATACATAAATGATAATAAACTTCTTTTTACCCGTTATAATAATATTAGCCAGTGCTATCTTTTTCGTGGGAATCACGTTATCGTTGGGATATAGTATACAACTCAATACAACAAATTGTCTTTATTGTAACACAGCAATCAATTTAAATAACTGAAATAGAATTGCTGAAATAGAATTGCAGAACTTGCACTTGTATCACTGAATGTGATACCTACTTTTTGGCATGTAAATGGGGTGGGGGGGGGGGGGTGTCAGGACATAGTTCTGGTGTATACCGCACTATCATGTATAACGCGGACCTACTTTTTGGCATGTAAATGGGGGGCGAACGTGTTTCTGGTATATACCGCACTATTGTGTATAATGCGCACCTAACCTTTTGGCAGGTATAGGGGGGGGAACTTAGTTCTGGTATATACTGCACTATTGTGTATAATGCACACCTACCTTTTGGCAGGTATAGGGGGGTGGAACTTAGTTCTGGTATATACCGCACTATTGTGTATAATTCGCACCTACCTTTTGGCAGGTATAGGGGGTGGGAACTTAGTTCTGGTATATACTGCACTATTGTGTATAATGCGCACCTACCTTTTCGCAAGTAAATGGGGGGAACTTAGTTCTGGTATATAACGTGCACCTCGAGATCTCATATTCACAAGCCAAAATTTCTCCAGATACGATATAATCATGCTCTATGGTTTTTGTATTTTCGTATAAAAAGAAAAAATCATGCGGGCCTGCGGGCGGAAGATAATTCCGCAACGCCGTACTGTCTTCCGATTGCCGTGAGCCTCTGCATAATTGATAATGGAGAGCTTCTCTCTAGCTGAGGTTCTGAATTTTAAGTACTGTTAAGTACTTTTAATAACTGAGATTTGACAATTCCGAGTGGTACTCCGAGTGATAAGATACCAGTCAGTGAACTGTATTGCTTATCTGATGAACGCTTCTATGACATTGTATTAAATATAATATAAAAGAGTGATACAAATAATTTGTTAAACATTAACACATTTTTATTTGTTTTTAAAAATTGCATTCCTCATAAAAGAAACAAATCAATTATATTTGATAAAATATGATACATTATGTCAATATCTCAGGTAAACTATATTTCGACTTTTCTGCTATCTTACCTACATAGACGTCATTCACTGCAGCATGGATTTATACGAAATAGTACGAGAACCTACGGGGAAATAGACAATCAATAAACATCCGCCATTGTTGCCAACATTATAGTGTTTGATGAAATTGTCCAAAATTAGAACAAATAAACTTATATCTATCGTTATATATGCCATTATATAATTATATACTATCGAGTATCGATCAATTGTTTTTACAGTTATTTTATAACGTTTTCCG
Source organism: Archivesica marissinica (assembly GCA_014843695.1). NCBI lineage: Eukaryota > Metazoa > Mollusca > Bivalvia > Venerida > Vesicomyidae > Archivesica > Archivesica marissinica. The sequence continues at coordinate 59,136,505 of CM026386.1, forward strand.
AATGTACAATCATTGTTGGAGCAATGTGGGTCGAAATTTGTTCCTACATTTTGGAAATTTTGTTTGATAAAATGTATACTGCGCACTATAGGGGTGGGTATTGCGCCTCAAAACCCTACCTCGGTATATTGCAATACACAAGTTTATACCGCAATACGTACCACGGTATACCACCCAATAGTACTGTATATACTCGCATATGAGTCAATCTCGCCTATAAGACGAGCCCCCTACTTTGGTCCTGCAATCTGTGGTTTTTGTATAAGACGGGTTCAAAAAATGAACTCCAGACCAAGTAAGAGATCTTGACCAGTGAAAGTTGAAGAAATGTTCAGTCTGAGTGGTTTTTTTCTAAAACGTAATTATGGATACCATAACAGTAAGTTTTTGTTTAAAATAGGGATGGCTACGTATCATATTCGAATATACAATTATACAATTTCATTGTATTTGTTCTCAAATAAAATGTTACTGTATATACTTGCATATAACTGTTTAATTTTCAATCAATTAATATTCAGATATAACAAATATAACACAAATGAATGGTTCCATGCAGACACGGAGGTGCGAACAATTGTAGTGATTTGTCTCTATGCAACAATTGACAGGTGTTGACAGCTTGCTCATAATTACATTACCTTTCATGGGCTACAAATTGAGTGATACAGTCTAATTGAGGCTACACAATCGGAGATTAATATTGTTACCCTTATCAGTGAAAAAACTGTCCCACATGAAGCTTCAATGTTTATAAATATCTGTTTAACAAAAGACCATGCCGTGTTGGGTCACTTTAACCTATAGATGCTTATATGGGAGCTTTTGGTTTTTGAAGCAAATTTTATAAAGCGCCTGGATAATAAGTAAATAAGTGTTTAATGCTTTTTATAAAGCAAACTGTATTAAATCAGGCTAACTTAGACTGTATCATCATCCATGTATCTACATGTATATACTGTGGAATAACGATGACCAGCATTGTCAAATGTTTGCAATATATGATATATTAGAGGCTTGTATGTTGATGATCTCCTAACAGATGTATTTGTAGTCTAGTGGTTAACATGCTGGACTGGTAATCCAAGGATCGCAGGTTCGCTCCCCCATCTGACCATAATACAATTAACAGTCTTTCAGATGGGACGTTAAACTGAGGTCTTGTGTCGGTGCTGTACACCATGCACATAAAAGAACCAGAGGAGACTCTGGAATGGGTATCTGTCTGTATCATTGCACTATCCTCCAAAAATCTAAAATGACTAATCTCTTCTTCGGTCCGCCTCCGTGGTCGAGTGGTTAAGGTCGCTGACTTGTATACCACTGTAACCTATCATCACTGATGGTCACGGGTTCGAGCCCCGCTCAGGCCGTGTCTCATTTATATGAAAAAGTTGGCAGTTTCTTACGGAGGTTGGTGCACCCAAGTACTGGTTAACCGCTGGAGCCTGCCCAGGAAAGGTGTTGTTAAGTAAACTGCCCGCCGGCGATATAGCCCAAAATGGTGCTGATGCAGGCGTAAAACCCGAAATATAACATAACATAACTAATCTCTTCAGGAGGCGTCACTCATTTGGGCAGCCGGTAGCAACGATAAATAAATGTAAAACACACATTACCATACACAGCACATTTAATGTTAGCCACCTACACCAATGCACACATACATAAAGCAGTGCTCAGGGAGCATAATGGCATATTAATGATTTAGTGGGCATACACCAGAGTTATTATCACGACTCGTAATGCTTACAAATCGCATTCAGGGTTTTTCGCGACATCTGGTCATTTTCTTCACTCTACGATCATGTGTGTTTTCTATACATGTACACCAAATACGCTTTTTGCCCTGGATTTTTGTTTTTGTTTAACTGCATGTTATACTCCTGTGCGACCTATATATAGACAATTACGGTAATTTGATGTTGATTTATTATACATAACTTCTTATTAAAATAAAGAGAAGCCTTTGCTGGTGAACTTGAAATACCGTGTATCTATAAAATATTTGGAGTAAACGGTAAATGTGAAGTACCATCGTATATTAAAACCGAAATAAGAATATTTGTTGTTTGAAAGGTATGTCTCTTTTTTGTCTGAATCATGGGAGTTTAAAAGAGGCTATATTATTTCCGATTTTTAAGAGTTTAATAGAATAAATATGGTATGCTAAGTTTTCAAGCCACATACTTCATGTCCAACACAAATTTGCATATTAAACACTACTGGTAGTTATTTATATGTTGTTCATGATTGTAATATATTTACCTAAGCTCAGAAGCTCAGGTGATTACCTGTGACTGGACATTAAACTATGTTGCAATTAACCTAAGTAGGCAATGACAACAAGGAGTGTTAACAATTGTGTTATGCAAGCCAAGTTTGTTAAAGTCTCTAAATTACATCAATTGTGATTATTTGACCATCTTGTATAGATGTTGCACCTGATTCATGACAAGCTGTTGTATCATGATTCACTTGATTCATGCCAAGCTGTTGTATCATGATTCATCTGATTCATGCCAAGCTGTTGCAGCTGATTCATTTAATTCATGCCAAGCTGTTGCATCATGATTCACTTGATTTATGCCAAGCTGTTGTATCATGATTCACTTGATTTATGCCAAGCTGTTGCAGCTGATTCATTTGATTCATGCCAAGCTGTTGCATCATGATTCACTTGAATTATGCCAAGCTGTTGCAGCTGATTCATGACAAGCTGTTGCAGCTGATTCATGCCAAGCTGTTGCAGCTAATTCTTTTAATTCATGCCAAGCTGTTGCAGCTGATTCACTTGATTTATGCCAAGCTGTTGCAGCTGATTCATTTGATTCATGCCAAGCTGTTGCATCATGATTCACTTGATTTATGCCAAGCTGTTGCAGCTGATTCATGACAAGCTGTTGCAGCTGATTCATGCCAAGCTGTTGCAGCTGATTCATGACAAGCTGTTGCAGCTGATTCATGACAAGCTGTTGCATCTGATTAATTTAATTCATGCCAAGCTGTTGCATCATGATTCATTTAATTCATGCCAAGCTGTTGCATCATGATTCATTTAATTCATGCCAAGCTGTTGCAGCTGATTCATGCCAAGCTGTTGCAGCTGATTCATGCCAAGCTGTTGCAGCTGATTCATGACAAGCTGTTGCATCATGATTCATTTGGTTCATGCCAAGCTGTTGCATCATGATTCATGCCAAGCTGTTGCATCATGATTCATGCCACAAGGTGTTGCATCATGATTCATGCCACAAGCTGTTGCATCATGATTCATGACAAGCTGTTGCATCATGATTCATGACAAGCTGTTGCAGCTGATTCATGCCAAGCTGTTGCAGCTGATTCATGCCAAGCTGTTGCATCATGATTCATGCCACAAGATGTTGCATCATGATTCATACCAAGCTGTTGCATCATGATTCATGACAAGCTGTTGCATCATGATTCATGCCAAGCTGTTGCATCATGATTCACTTGATTTATGCCAAGCTGTTGCAGCTGATTCATGACAAGCTGTTGCAGCTGATTCATGACAAGCTGTTGCAGCTGATTCATGACAAGCTGTTGCAGCTGATTCATGACAAGATGTTGCATCTGATTCATTTAATTCATGCCAAGCTGTTGCATCATGATTCATTTAATTCATGCCAAGCTGTTGCATCATGATTCATTTAATTCATGCCAAGCTGTTGCAGCTGATTTATGACAAGCTGTTGCAGCTGATTCATGCCAAGCTGTTGCAGCTGATTCATGCCAAGCTGTTGCAGCTGATTCATGACAAGCTGTTGCATCATGATTCATTTGGTTCATGCCAAGCTGTTGCATCATGATTCATGCCAAGCTGTTGCATCATGATTCATGCCACAAGGTGTTGCATCATGATTCATGCCACAAGCTGTTGCATCATGATTCATGACAAGCTGTTGCAGCTGATTCATGCCAAGCTGTTGCAGCTGATTCATGCCAAGCTGTTGCATCATGATTCATACCAAGCTGTTGCATCATGATTCATGACAAGCTGTTGCAACATGATTCATGCCACAAGCTGTTGCATCATGATTCATGACAAGCTGTTGCATCATGATTCATGACAAGCTGTTGCATCATGATTCATGCCACAAGCTGTTGCATCATGATTCATGACAAGCTGTTGCATCATGATTCATGCCAAGCTGTTGCATCATGATTCATTTGGTTCATGCCAAGCTGTTGCATCATGATTCATGCCAAGCTGTTGCATCATGATTCATGACAAGCTGTTGCATCATGATTCATGACAAGCTGTTGCATAATGATTCATGCATCAAATTCATCCGCATTTCCGCAAATAAAGCTTGACATTTTGTCCCCAAAAAGTAGTTATCTTAAAAATAAATTGTTTTTGTTTAGCTTAATTTAATGTATATATTTATTGTTACAAAATGGAACTAGTAATGATATATATGTTATAGTCTCTCACTTCAAGAAAAGTTATAACTAAAAGTTCAGCTAATTCATTTTCTCTTTATGAATATATATAGTTTAATTTAGTTTAGTTAAAAAATCAAACTTGTGACCATCTTTGTTTAAACAACATGGATACAGCTAAATTAGCACACAAATTAAAAACATTCTGCATTTCATGCAAACACAAACTCTTTTATTTATGTCATTTTCTTGATGTACCAAGGAATGCTTATGTTGAATATAATTTATTTATCTGAATGGGCATGTTGGGTTGTCTTCTACTTCATAAATCCATCTCTTTCTTAGAATGTGGCGCTGGCAATACCGGTATGTTCAAAAATATGTTGAAACTAAACCTAAATATTTTAATGGTTTTGATACAGAATATATTCTAAATAAAACACATGTACATGTTTCAGACTGTCATACATGTTTCAGACTGTTGTACATGTTTGAGACTGTCGTACATGTTTCAGACTGTTGTACATGTTTCAGACTGTTGTACATGTATCAGACTGTTGTACATGTTTCAGACTGTTGTACATGTATCAGACTGTCATACATGTATCAGACTGTTGTACATGTATCAGACTGTCATACATGTATCAGACTGTTGTACATGTATCAGACTGTCGTACATGTATCAGACTGTCATACATGTATCAGACTGTCGTACATGTATCAGACTGTCATACATGTATCAGACTGTTGTACATGTATCAGACTGTTGTACATGTATCAGACTGTTGTACATGTATCAGACTGTTGTACATGTATCAGACTGTTGTACATGTATCAGACTGTTGTACATGTATCAGACTGTTGTACATGTATCAGACTGTTGTACATGTATCAGACTGTTGTACATGTATCAGACTGTTGTACATGTATCAGACTGTTGTACATGTATCAGACTGTTGTACATGTATCAGACTGTTGTACATGTATCAGACTGTTGTACATGTATCATACTGTTGTACATGTATCAGACTGTTGTACATGTATCAGACTGTTGTACATGTATCAGACTGTCGTACATGTATCAGAATGTTGTACATGTATCAGACTGTTGTACATGTATCAGACTGTCGTACATGTATCAGACTGTCATACATGTATCAGACTATTGTACATGTATCAGACTGTCGTACATGTATCAGACTGTCATACATGTATCAGACTGTTGTACATGTATCAGACTGTCATACATGTATCAGACTGTTGTACATGTATCAGACTGTTGTACATGTATCAGACTGTTGTACATGTATCAGACTGTTGTACATGTATCAGACTGTTGTACATGTATCATACTGTTGTACATGTATCAGACTGTTGTACATGTATCAGACTGTTGTACATGTATCAGACTGTCGTACATGTATCAGAATGTTGTACATGTATCAGACTGTTGTACATGTATCAGACTGTCGTACATGTATCAGACTGTCATACATGTATCAGACTATTGTACATGTATCAGACTATTGTACATGTATCAGACTGTCGTACATGTATCAGACTGTCATACATGTATCAGACTGTTGTACATGTATCAGACTGTCATACATGTATCAGACTGTTGTACATGTATCAGACTGTTGTACATGTATCAGACTGTTGTACATGTATCAGACTGTTGTACATGTATCAGACTGTTGTACATGTATCAGACTGTTGTACATGTATCAGACTGTTGTACATGTATCAGACTGTTGTACATGTATCAGACTGTCATACATGTATCAGACTGTTGTACATGTATCAGACTGTTGTACATGTATCAGACTGTCGTACATGTATCAGACTGTTGTACATGTATCAGACTGTTGTACATGTATCAGACTGTTGTACATGTATCAGACTGTCGTACACGTATCAGACTGTCATACATGTATCAGACTGTTGTACATGTATCAGACTGTCATACATGTATCAGACTGTTGTACATGTATCAGACTGTTGTACATGTATCAGACTGTTGTACATGTATCAGACTGTTGTACATGTATCAGACTGTCGTACATGTATCAGACTGTCATACATGTATCAGACTGTCGTACAACTGTCGTATATGTTTCAGACTATTGTACATGTATCAGACTGTCATACATGACTGTCGTACATGTTTCAGACTATTGTACATGTATCAGACTGTCGTACATGACTGTCGTACATGTTTCAGACTATTGTACATGTATCAGACTGTTGTACATGTTTCAGACTGTCGTACATGTTTCAGACTGTCGTACATGTTTCAGACTATTGTACTTGTATCAATCAGCCTAGTCTTGGCTTCACGAACAATTATCATTATTTGCTATTGGCCAATTATTAACTATTTTAGGCCGAGATTATTCAAGAATTGTTCGAGACAATCCGGAATTATAAGTCTGAGGAAGGGAAATTACTCTGTGAATCGTTCATAAGAATACCGAAAAGAAGGTAAGCCATTTCCCATTTTCAAAACCAGCTTTCGGATTGAGTTTGTAGAAATTGGCATCTTAGCAACATTTGTTTACCTTTCGTCCATTGTGTGTATGATGAAAATACGAACCCAGACCAGGTAGCTAGCCCCAGTCACCATAACGTCGAAAAAAAGAGTGGGCTAGAAAGTTTAAAATGCCATGTTTTTACCGTCTATCTGTATATATATAGTGTCGTGGAACAGCCAGAAGTGTACGTTGCTCCAAAAGTAGGTTAGGATTAATACAGTATTATACTCTTAACCCTTTCAACACCACAGACCTCTAAATTGGCTTACAAAAAAGTGTAGATCCAGATGAGCCGGCTCGTGACGAGCCGTCTCATCAGGATCTGCACTTTTTTTCAAGTAATATAACTATTTTTAGGGAAAAAAATACTCATTTTGATAAATGAACTGATCCAAATGTAATTTTGTTATTAATTTATTGGTCTTAAAATATCATGCACAAGTCCATGTCAGTTACTTGGTGTTGAATGGGTTAACGGTATTGGGAACACATCTATGTTGCAGCCTGTACTGAAATGTTGCTAGTAGTCCTTGATAGAAACTAATTGTCATCTGCAACAATCCACACGAAAACCGTAAACTTACCTGGCAATTTACCAGAGCTATATCAGCAGACCACTTGCGACTGCGCTTCAACCTGATCTCTTCTCAGGGAATAAATAATGGTTTGAGACTCGGGGGTAATAATCTTCCTCACCTCATTTGATCCTTATTTTCAGCTTAGGGTGAAATATTTTCATATTGAATACATATGAAACACCTAGTTGAGTCAACAAGCCTAACCCATAACCTGCCAATCATAACTAAAGTCTCTTTTGCAAACAGTATATAGTCAGATCAGATGGCAGAATGTGCCGTCTGATCAGGCTCTAAAAGACTTTTTTGAATAGCAAGCAACATAGATCCTGATCGCCTCAGCTGATATGGATCTATGTTGTTTGCGCATTCCATCCTATTTATTGGGCAGGTTAATACATGCCTGCAATTGTACATATTTTGGAGGTTTATCTTGTCCTCCTATCCTGGCCTTATGGTCTCCAGGGTGACTATAGATTAGTTCACACGTATAACCATCTATACAGTATGTCTGAATTCAGGACAAATCCAGATTACTACGAGGTAGTCACAGCACCGATGGACATGTCGAGGATACAACACAAGATGAAAATGGATGAGTACGAAGAAATAGAACAGCTCACTACTGATGTTGAACTTATGGTTAACAACGCTAGGGCTTACTATAAGGTAATTAAATCAGAAGCATGGTATGCTCATTCATGCTTTTATTCAGTTATGGATTTTGGATTTTTTAATCTTCCGTGCTTGCAATACTGCTCTGAGGGACACCCAGAATCTTCCTCCACCAATAATAGCTGGAGAGTCGCCACACCCAGAATCTTCCTCCACCAATAATAGCTGGAGTCGCCACACCCAGAATCTTCCTCCACTAATAATAGCTGGAGTCGCCACACCCAGAATCTTCCTCCACCAATAATAGCTGGAGAGTCGCCACACCCAGAATCTTCCTCCACCAATAATAGCTGGAGAGTCGCCACACCCAGAATCTTCCTCCACCAATAATAGCTGGAGCGTCGCCACACCCAGAATCTTCCTACACCAATAATAGCTGGAGAGTCGCCATATGACATTGTTGTTGGTGTAACTTTAAACCCAAAAACAAACAAAAAATGAAGATGTGGAAATGTGTGGTCCCAGGTGTGTACAAAAATCATTTTCTATGATGTGATTGAAGCTTGCTTATCCTATCTGTAACATGATCGCTACGATTACTCAAAATATTTACCTATATATAATGAATTTTCATTGAAAATGTTACATTAACCCTTTCAACACCACAGACCTAAATAGGCTTACAAAAAGTGTAGATCCAGATGAGCCGGCTCGTGACTATTTTTAGACATAATTACCCATTTTGATAAATGAACTTGTCCAAATGTGATTTTCTGATTCATTTATTGGTTTATGAATATCATGGACCAGTCCATGTGAGTTACTTGGGGTTGAATGGGTTAAGCCTGGTCTTGACGTTAGTGTTCCTTATTTATAATGTTTTGCTAAAGAAAACTGTTGTGTACATACTTATGCTCGCGCTGTAGGCAATTTCCACAGTTAGGTGAAAACTGGTGACGTCATTTGGTATTATTGGGTGCTGTCGTTTTATCGACTTGTCTCGGTAACTAAACGATCAATTTTATTCGAGATATTTATGAATGAGAATTTTCTGCAGATTCGCTGATTTCCTTGGATTTTGCAGTCGCCAGGGTTGTTTTTGAGATCTGTGTAAATAGTAGAAATTGGGGGGTTGTGGTTAGGAGTTTCAGAACGTCGAGTGCATACGTAATTCTTACGACAAAGATGTAAAATGGCAATGATGGAAAATTGTACTTTGACACTGGCAACTGTTCTGTATCAACATTTTTCATTGGTTTAGATAGAGAAATGTGTGTAGGTCTATACATTCAATCAGCGTATTATTTAACGGGAAATCGGCTGTTTAATTTAGCGTTTCATACGATTTTCATGAAGCAAAATGCAATGCACGTTTGTAAAAGACGGAGATCGCGATATACCGGTAGATCAAGGTGTCAAGAATAAATTCTCATGGACATGAATGGAGCGCAATTTAAAAAGGAATGAAGAAATCAAGGAGAATTTCAAATTGAATTATTTTTACAAAAACGTGGACATATCCCGGGAAAGCAGTATGTACCATTTGCAACAAACTGACAGCTTACGAATATATATAATATATAGACTTGGTTTACCTTTGAACACAAACAATTAACATAAGTTATGTATGTAGACTTGATTTTACTGTGAATGCTAGTTAAAGTAGAGCAGCTCGTTCATTAATCAATCAATCTGTGTGTTTTTTTGTTGTAAATTCCCTACTTAATATTTTCAGAAAAATCTTGTATCAAATAGCCCATTTGCCATCAGCTGTTTTTATAAGTACCGTATTTAGCTGTGTATAGTGCGCTACCGTGTATAGTGCGCACCCACGATCTGGCACGAAAATCGGCGGAAAAACTGAGTTCCTATGTATACTGCGCACGTGAAAAACGCAATTTTCCAAGTCAAAATTTAACATTTCTCAAAAATCGCTAAAAATTGTGCTCCGTGATTTTTACAACTTATATTAATCACTCGAGATATACCTCATCGAGTAACGGTAACCACTCGGGCACACCTGCTCAAATTTCTCGACACGTTCTCAAACATCTCAACACGTTCTCAAACATGTCAGCAGATGCTCAAACTTCTCAACACGTGAAGCCTACCTAATTAACTGGGACCCATTGTGAAAGGTTTGTCGAAATTAATTATCGCTACAATCAATTGAAATACTGCAGCCAAAAGTTTTTTTATTATGCAATGCATTGTACATTGTACGGCGAAGTACGCGAAAAGTACGGGAAATATTACATACGATAAAACCACGTGATGTTATCCAAAATCGCCATTTTTTTTATGCATTTACCGTTTCAATTAAATTCATCAAAGTTTGCCAAACTAAACGAAATATATGCTAATTTTGTGGTCTTATTCATTTGATTTATTTATATAGACTATCGGCAACTGGTTTTAATAGCTAGTTTATAACGATTGTCGAATGTAACAACTTATAGAATGACTGTGGGCCGTTTGGGTCGAATTTCAGTTTTTTCACGAAATTTTGGTCCGGAAAAAAATGTCCTGATGTCTGTACTGGTGTATAATGCGCAGTAGATAAAATGGATGAGGATTTCAGTAAGAAATGTGCGCACTATACACAGCTAAATACGGTATTGTGTGAAACAACCAAATCCCTATGCAAATGTGTTGTTTACACCGTTCCTTGACTTCAGCACTTTGTAGTCAAGGAAAGATCTAATTGGAAATGTAATGTGGCTTATGATTAGTTCAGAATCACTCAGACAAATGCCATTTTGACAATTGGCGATCACTAATGATTGAGTTTATTTACCCTCGCTGCTGGACAATTGGCGATCACTAATGATTGAGTTTATTTACCCTCGCTGCTGGACAATCTGCGATCACTAATGATTGAGTTTATTTACCCTCGCTGCTGGACAATCTGCAATCACTGATGATTGAGTTTATTTACCCTCGCTGCTGGACAATCTGCAATCACTGATGATTGAGTTTATTTACCCTCGCTGCTGGACAATCTGCGATCACTAATGATTGAGTTTATTTACCCTCACTGCTGGACAATCTGCAATCACTGATGATTGAGTTTATTTACCCTCGCTGCTGGACAATCTGCGATCACTGATGATTGAGTTTATTTACCCTCGCTGCTGGACAATCTGCGATCACTGATGATTGAGTTTATTTACCCTCGCTGCTGGACAATTGGCGATCACTAATGATTGAGTTTATTTACCCTCGCTGCTGGACAATCTGCGATCACTAATGATTGAGTTTATTTACCCTCGCTGCTGGACAATCTGCAATCACTGATGATTGAGTTTATTTACCCTCGCTGCTGGACAATCTGCGATCACTAATGATTGAGTTTATTTACCCTCGCTGCTGGACAATCTGCAATCACTGATGATTGAGTTTATTTACCCTCGCTGCTGGACAATCTGCGATCACTGATGATTGAGTTTATTTACCCTCGCTGCTGGACAATCTGCGATCACTGATGATTGAGTTTATTTACCCTCACTGCTGGACAATCTGCGATCACTGATGATTGAGTTTATTTACCCTCGCTGCTGGACAATTGGCGATCACTAATGATTGAGTTTATTTACCCTCGCTGCTGGACAATCTGCGATCACTAATGATTGAGTTTATTTACCCTCGCTGCTGTACAATCTGCAATCACTGATGATTGAGTTTATTTACCCTCGCTGCCAGACAATTGGCGATCACTAATGATTGAGTTTATTTACCCTCACTGCTGGACAATCTGCGATCACTGATGATTGAGTTTATTTACCCTCGCTGCCAGACAATTGGCGATCACTAATGATTGAGTTTATTTACCCTCGCTGCTGGACAATCTGCGATCACTGATGATTGAGTTTATTTACCCTCGCTGCTGGACAATTGGCGATCACTAATGATTGAGTTTATTTACCCTCGCTGCTGGACAATCTGCGATCACTGATGATTGAGTTTATTTACCCTCGCTGCTGGACAATCTGCAATCACTGATGATTGAGTTTATTTACCCTCGCTGCTGGACAATCTGCAATCACTGATGATTGAGTTTATTTACCCTCGCTGCTGGACAATCTGCAATCACTGATGATTGAGTTTATTTACCCTCGCTGCTGGACAATCTGCAATCACTGATGATTGAGTTTATTTACCCTCGCTGCTGGACAATCTGCAATCACTGATGATTGAGTTTATTTACCCTCGCTGCTGGACAATCTGCGATCACTAATGATTGAGTTTATTTACCCTCGCTGCTGGACAATCTGCAATCACTGATGATTGAGTTTATTTACCCTCGCTGCTGGACAATCTGCGATCACTGATGATTGAGTTTATTTACCCTCGCTGCTGGACAATCTGCGATCACTGATGATTGAGTTTATTTACCCTCGCTGCTGGACAATCTGCAATCACTGATGATTGAGTTTATTTACCCTCGCTGCTGGACAATCTGCGATCACTAATGATTGAGTTTATTTACCCTCGCTGCTGGACAATTGGCGATCACTAATGATTGAGTTTATTTACCCTCGCTGCTGGACAATCTGCGATCACTAATGATTGAGTTTATTTACCCTCGCTGCTGTACAATCTGCAATCACTGATGATTGAGTTTATTTACCCTCACTGCTGGACAATCTGCGATCACTGATGATTGAGTTTATTTACCCTCGCTGCCGGACAATTGGCGATCACTAATGATTGAGTTTATTTACCCTCGCTGCTGGACAATCTGCGATCACTGATGATTGAGTTTATTTACCCTCGCTGCTGGACAATTGGCGATCACTAATGATTGAGTTTATTTACCCTCGCTGCTGGACAATCTGCGATCACTGATGATTGAGTTTATTTACCCTCGCTGCTGGACAATCTGCGATCACTGATGATTGAGTTTATTTACCCTCGCTGCTGGACAATCTGCAATCACTGATGATTGAGTTTATTTACCCTCGCTGCTGGACAATCTGCGATCACTGATGATTGAGTTTATTTACCCTCGCTGCTGGACAATCTGCAATCACTGATGATTGAGTTTATTTACCCTCGCTGCTGGACAATCTGCGATCACTAATGATTGAGTTTATTTACCCTCGCTGCTGGACAATCTGCAATCACTGATGATTGAGTTTATTTACCCTCGCTGCTGGACAATCTGCGATCACTAATGATTGAGTTTATTTACCCTCGCTGCTGGACAATCTGCAATCACTGATGATTGAGTTTATTTACCCTCGCTGCTGGACAATCTGCGATCACTGATGATTGAGTTTATTTACCCTCGCTGCTGGACAATCTGCGATCACTGATGATTGAGTTTATTTACCCTCGCTGCTGGACAATCTGCAATCACTGATGATTGAGTTTATTTACCCTCGCTGCTGGACAATCCGCGCACAATTCTGCTGTTGTAACCTTTCCAATTAAATCTATTTTATAAATAACTTGCCAGTAATCTGATTGTTTGAGGCTATTCTGGTTCCTTTTTATTTAATTATGAAAATAAGAAAATAATTATTCATAATTAGATAGATAGATAGATTTCTTTATTTAGTTATAGAGAGTGGACCTAGTTCTCAACTAATCTTCCTTAGGGCGCTCTATTTGTGCTATTTGTGTGGAGTAAAACCACAGTAAAACATTTGTTTTTATTTAAAATAATTGCGTCGTATATGCGAGTGCATGCCAACAACACCCACATATTTCAGGACGTGGAGACAATTTTAATGTTATGTCAGTCGTGATAGCAAGTGTATCGCTGCCGGAGAATATCGAGAGTAAACGTCAAAGAGGCCTGCCTATAAGCGGATTATTTTCTTTACGATATACAAAGTGTTTCAAACATGAACAATATGAGCAATATGAATTTTTCACAGCCTTTTCCTGGGCAGTTTGTACAGTCTTTACAACAATCACCGCCAGGACAATTCCAGTTTTCTCAACGACCTCAACAATCTCAAACGCCACAGTGGGCAATGAGTATTATCAAGGATGTACAAACTATAAAAGAAAAGGTTGACAAAATTGATAGCATTGAGAAAACCGTGAATTCCATCAACCTAAGACTTTCTAATTTGGATTTGAAGGTCAAAGACATTGATAGCCGGGTGAGTGAAGTAGAAAATAATGCGTCATTTCTCAGCGGCAAGTATGAAGAACACAATACAAGGATTTAAAACGTACTAAAGATGGTATAAAAGATCTGGAAAGTAATCGTAAATCACTTGAAAAAACTATGGATTCTATGCAGAGAGGCCAGGCTGAGCTCCGTTCTAAATTTCTTGACAATGAGTTTCGCAGTATGCGCGAAAACCTAATATTTTATGGAATTCCAGAAACTCCCATGCAGGCACCTAAGCCCCTGAGCTCAAACACAGATCAGCAACAGAATGGCGCACCATCAGTTCCAATGGACATGAATTGATTCCTGCGAGACACTTGTAAAGGATTTTATCATCTCAAAACTCGAAATTGACGCCAGTCATATGATAGTCGATCGTGCTCATAGGCTCGGTAACAAATACATGGCTAAACTACCTCGACCAATTATAGTCAAACTCCACTATTTTCAAGAAAGGGAACGTGTCCGAGAAGCCTCCTTTGTTAAACAGGAAGACCTCAAGAAGACCAACAGTGGTGTATCCATCCAGGTTCCGAAGGAGTGGCGTGACGCGCGCCAAAGGTTATCGTCTGCTTTCAAACAAGAAAAAGATAAGGGTAACAAAGTGAAGTTTATAGGAGAAAATTTGTATGTTAACAACGAAATCTATTCTCCAAAGGATAACAGTGCTTAGGGTAGTCGTGAAGAGTTAAATATTGTTAGCTGGAATATAAATGGACTTTCTCGAAAAATCTCTGATCCAGATTTTGTGGATTTTATTCAGTCGCACGACATAAATATATTGTCAGAAACTTGGATATTGAAAAATACATGTTATAACTTGGATATTAATGGATATAGTGCATTTCACTTATTTGGTAACAAATCACCGCATACTAGAAAAGGACGCTATTCGGGTGGAATTACGATATACTATAAAACTATACTTAAGACTAAAATATCCATTGTAAAATATCCATTGTAGAAACTGAACAGTGTGGTATAGTTTGGGTTAAAATTTGTAAGACATGTTTTGACTTTGATACTGATGTTTATCTTTGTTGTGTATACATACCTCCATATAATTCTAATATACAAAAACGAAATGATAACGATATTTTCGAAGTGATAGAATCTGGTATTGAAATATTGAAAAGTACAAGTTAGTAGGAACAGTAATTGTTAATGGAGATTTGAATTCTAGAACATCTAATGACCGAGATTTTATTGTTTTTGATAAATATCTAGATTTAAACATAGAGTTAGAAAGAAATGTAAACATACCCCTAGGGTAAACAAGGACCAAGTACTTGATATTCAGGGTAAACGTCTATTAACCCTTTCCCTCATAATAAAACAGTCATATCAGGTTCTCCAGCCCAATACAGTAACTATATAATAGCTTATCAGCTACCAATAGATAAGAAACCAATAACTGTACACTGTCCCCATAAGGTATTTCAGGAAAAACTGATAAAATGACTCCTATCATGTTTAACCCTGTTTTCCCTGATAAAAACTTACTTTAATATATTTATGGTATATAGTGCATGGAAAAGGGCGTGGCAACCTAAGTTGATTAAATCAATTTCCTAAATCAATTGGACTGTCTGATTAAAGACTCCACCCACATGGGTTTATTACCCTCTGTTTAGCTGGCAACATTAGCCATTCCATTAGGCTACAACACACATCCTTTGATATCAACAAGTTCCTAAGACACCGCCCTGTGTATTTCGAACTGGATGCTTCCTGTCCAACTGTTGTCATGCCGACATTAATCGGTAATTAGCATTAAAACCTTTGAACCCAAATGTTATTACCTTGCTGTATAGCAAAAAACATCATGCTTGCATAACATTATGACTTACATGCACTTTGATCTATAGCCGTGGTTATACAACAGAAACTTCAAACAAATTTCAAACACCTGCACCCCCCCCCATCATGGAACCCATTTAATGCATCATAATGTCACGTGATAAATGTTCTAATTTCAATCCAATTCTAATTTTAGACCATACGCATGAATTGGCCTTCACTGTGGAAATTTACCAAATACCTAGATATTTTTATGCAATACAATGGGTTTGCCCTGAGTAATTGCTATTTTTAGATTTATTTTTCATTTTAACTTCAGACATTTATAGATAAATACTTGTTGCTTACTGAAACATATTTTGACCGCTTTTCTGCCGTATTTAAGTAGCGAAAATGATGGATTTAAAACGGACACATAGAAACACGTATTTATCAGGTGACTGGTATGGTCGTATATATACGTATATATCAGGTGCCCGATAACACATAGAAACACGTATTTATCAGGTGACTTGTATGGTCGTATATATACGTATATATCAGGTGCCCGATAACACGTAGAAATACGTATATATCAGGTGCCCGATAACACGTATATATCAGGGTATGGGTTAAGCTTATGTAAATCTACTAATCTTCTCATATGTAATGGAAGATTGCAACAAGATAAAGATACTGGCGAATTTACATATACAAACTACAATGCTTCATCAGTCATAGATTACGTTTTAGCTAAACATGACGATTTTAAACATTTTTCATCATTTAACCCTTTCCCTCATAATAAAACAGTCATATCAGGTTCTCCAGCCCAATACAGTAACTATGTAATAGCTTATCAGCTACCAATAGATAAGAAACCAATAACTGTACACTGTCCCCATAAGGTATTTCAGGAAAAACTGATAAAATGACCCCTATCATGTTTAACCCTGTTTTCCCTGATAAAAACTTACTTTAATATATTTATAAGAATAAAAAATTTAGAAAAATAAATGATGTTTTCAACGATATAATTTTTAAAAGAACCTTTTAGATACCGAGGTGTAAATATTGGACATTCAGGTTTTGGAGAATAATTATTATATTCGACTATATTTATTTATTTAAACTGAATTTTGGTCAATGTAAAGTTTGTTGAGAATAAAATTCTCTTTCTAACAGTATTAAACTCATATTTGTATGGTAAGCCTGTCTTTTTCAATTAGGTTATAAAGACAATGAATGTCCTAATATCTGGATATTGAGACAGATACAGCCATGCTAGATTTTTCAGGGTATGTTGTATATATGTTCTATATGTCCCTTTTTTTCCAAGATATTTCTATCAAGTAAAGACATTTGGAAGGATTTACTACTTTATTGTAGGGATGGCAACGAATGTTCGAATATTCAAATATTTGTTCGGACGTCCGAATATTCGAATGTTAAAATCATATTCGAATATTAAAAAAATAAAATTCTAATTTGTTTGTAATAAATTGCAGTTAAATCATATAACTGTTTGTTTAAATTTCAATCAATTGAGATTCAAACACAAAAGAATGACCCAATGCGGTTCCGAAGGTGCGAAAAAGTTATCGCGAGTTGGGTCCAAATAACAAAGGCAGGTGATGACAAGTTGCTCATACTTACAGGTGCAACTAATTGATTAATGCAGTCTATTTGACGGGACACAAACTGAGAAGCATTTGTTTTACAGATACTAATTGTAGCCCTTGAAAACATACAAAGAGTTTAATGATTCACACTAAAACATGACGGTCCCTTGTCGGAACGTTTGATGTCAACACATGTGCATGTAATTAAAGTTAATTAAACCTATTACTGTAGGCAAGCTTCAAAAGACGTTACACGACATCAATTGCAGTTTGTAAACACGCAAATTGAGCAAATAAGACTTCTATTTAACTTTCGATTTGTAATTTATTGGTCTCTAATGCTTCCAATATTTTAATATTATTGAACCACTGAATAGTTAATTCAAAATGCCGCCTATGCCATCCCATGTTTGGAAATATTTCACTCATTCTCAGGATAAGAAAAGTGCCAAATGTACGCTATGTAATGGAGTGTACGCTATGTAATGGAATGTACGCTATGTAATGGAGTGTACGCTATGTAATGGAGTGTACGCTATGTAATGGAGTGTACGCTATGTACACTCTATGTAATGGAGTGTACGCTATGTAATGGAGTGTACGCTATGTAATGGAGTGTACGTGTACGCTATGTAATGGGAGTGTATGCTATGTAATGGAGTGTACGCTATGTAATGGAGTATACGTGTAGGTTATGTAATGGAGTGTACGCTATGTAATGGAGTGTACGCTATGTAATGGAGTGTACGCTATGTAATGGGAGTGTACGCTATGTAATGAAGTGTACGCTATGTAATGGAGTGTACGCTATGTACACTCTATGTAATGGAGTGTACGCTATGTAATGGAGTGTACACTATGTAATGGAGTGTACGCTATGTAATGGAGTGTACGCTATGTAATGGAGTGTACGCTATGTAATGGAGTGTACGCTATGTAATGTACGCTATGTAATGGAGTGTACGCTATGTAATGGAGTGTACGCTATGTAATGGAGTGTACGCTATGTAATGGAGTGTACGCTATGTAATGGAGTGTACGCTATGTAATGGAGTGTACGCTATGTAATGGAGTGTACGCTATGTAATGTAATGAGTGTACGCTATGTAATGGAGTGTACGCTATGTAATGGAGTGTACGCTATGTAATGGAGTGTACGCTATGTAATGGAGTGTACGCTATGTAATGGTGTGTACTCTATGTAATGGAGTGTACGCTATGTAATGTGTTGAGTGTACGCTATGTAATGGAGTGTACGCTATGTAATGGCGTGTACGCTATGTAATGGCGTGTATGCTATGTAATGGAGTGTACGCTATGTAATGGAGTGTACGCTATGTAATGGAGTGTATGCTATGTACACTCTATGTAATGGAGTGTACGCTATGTAATGGAGTGTACGCTATGTAATGGAGTGTATGCTATGTACACTCTATGTAATGGAGTGTATGCTATGTAATGGAGTGTACGCTATGTAATGGAGTGTACGCTATGTAATGGCGTGTACGCTATGCAATGGAGTGTACGCTATGTAATGGAGTGTACGCTATGTAATGGCGTGTACGCTATGTAGTGGAGTGTACGCTATGTAATGGAGTGTACGCTATGTAATGAAGTGTACGCTATGTACACTCTATGTAATGGAGTGTACGCTATGTAATGGAGTGTACGCTATGTAATGGAGTGTACGCTATGTAATGGAATGTACGCTATGTAATGGAGTGTATGCTATGTAATGGAGTGTATGCTATGTAATGGAGTGTACGCTATGTAATGGAGTGTACGCTATGTAATGGAGTGTATGCTATGTAATGGAGTGTACGCTATGTAATGGAGTGTATGCTATGTACACTCTATGTAATGGAGTGTATGCTATGTAATGGAGTGTACGCTATGTAATGGAGTGTATGCTATGTACACTCTATGTAATGGAGTGTATGCTATGTAATGGAGTGTACGCTATGTAATGGAGTGTACGCTATGTAATGGAGTGTACGCTATGTAATGGCGTGTACGCTATGTAGTGGAGTGTACGCTATGTAATGGAGTGTACACTATGTAATGAAGTGTACGCTATGTACACTCTATGTAATGGAGTGTACGCTATGTAATGGAGTGTACGCTATGTAATGGAGTGTACACTATGTAATGGAGTGTACGCTATGTAATGGAATGTACACTATGTAATGGAGTGTATGCTATGTAATGGAGTGTACGCTATGTAATGGAGTGTATGCTATGTAATGGAGTGTACGCTATGTAATGGAGTGTACGCTATGTAATGGAGTGTACGCTATGTAATGGAGTGTACGCTATGTAATGGAGTGTACGCTATGTAATGGAGTGTACGCTATGTAATGGAGTGTATGCTATGTAATGGAGTGTACGCTATGTAATGGAGTGTATGCTATGTAATGGAGTGTACGCTATGTAATGGAGTGTACGCTATGTAATGGAGTACGCTATGTAATGGAGTGTTAGGGACTACTTCTAATCTAAGGAATAATCTAAGCAGTAAGCACCCTAATATTGCGGGCACGTCAAGCCCAAAATGTGATGGAGATAAGAAACAGTTCTTTATGACATCGTTTGTTCAAACGCCCAATAAACTTACAAAAAGTGACAGTGAACGTATGACACGGGCTATAGCGGACATGGTTGTACCGGATTATTATTTTCTCGGACCCACCCAAGCCAACTAGCTACTGTACACTGATTCAGGGGAGTTGTTGAAAAATCAACACAAGTCGTATTTATTTGTTTATGATTCATGCTGTTTGCGTCCACAATGGTTGGCAATGCTGAAAGCTGTCACACACATGAATTCTACTATGCCACCGTGAAACAGTGTTACCTCGCAGCGACGAAAGTAAAGTGGAAATCGAAAGTTCAAGAAATTAGCGAATATTCAAATATTCGTTCAGAAGATCATCCGAATATTCGAATACCAAAATCACCATTTGTTGCCATCCCTAATTTTATCGAGATAATATGTAAAAGAAATGTGTGTGAAGCAGGTGAATGGGTATCCATATTCCCCGAAGTATATATACAAATGTGAATATATCTTACTGCTATGTTTTGTTAATAAACTACAAACACAGTTGATTTTTATAGTATTTTTAACTTCTAGTGATTATTCATTTGACACACTTAGGTCATCCACAGTAGCTCTAGGTAGCTCTAACAAGAAAAAATAACATGGCTGGTTTATGTGCCAAGTTATCCACCATTCTTAGTGTTGGCCTGGGTTTGTGCTACCGACAATGATATCATATCTACCCCATGTAAAGATGACTTCACGGTTATTTCAGAGGCATTGAATGCAATACCTGAAGCAATGCAACTTGTGATGTCTTTTATGTGAATTTTTAATTGTTTGAATAATAAATAAATATAATATTATGTATTTACAAATAAAAGTCTCTTCATTCACAATAGCAGAGAAAGGCATGCCTGTATTGTTTCTTTCAAAATAAATGCCAAGCTGTCAAATTTGACAGTTAAAATGCAGTTTGGTCTGCCTCCGTGGTCGAGTGGTTAAGATCGCTGACTTGTATACCACTGTAACCTATCATCACTGATGGTCACGGGTTCGAGCCCCGCTCAGGCCGTGTCTCATTTATATGAAAAAGTTGATAATTTCTTACGGAGGTTGGTGCACCCAAGTACTGGTTAACCGCTGGAGCCTGCCCAGGAGAGGTGTTGTTAAGTAAACTGCCCGCCGGCGATATAGCCCGAAATGGTGCTGATGCAGGCGTAAAACCCGAAATATAACATAAATATATAACATATAAAATGCAGTTTTGAGATGGTCCCTAATTATATATTCGGAACACCTTGAATTAACCGGTTTTCATGGTAGCTGTTTGTCGGAGGGAGACATGTTGTATGTATGTACCATTAATGTCAAACCCCTTGCGGGGACCTAGACATGTTTTCCTGGGCATGCTTAGCCGACCATAGCGTTTAACCAGTACTAAGCAATGTGTGTGAGGTGCCTTGCTCAATGACACTACATATGTGGCCTGACTGAGTATCGAACCCGGACCGTTCGATTCCAAATCCGACGCTCTACCATTGGACCACGGACGCCACCACATGTTTGTCTGGTGGTGTGTGACATAACGATATCTGATTGGATTATTGATTAGTTTGATTGACAGGCAGTGACTGGTCAATAATTAACCGGAAGTGATTGAATGTGTACTAAAAATAAGTCAGCTGTGTAAATATAACACATGTCGAGAATAAAATGATTGCAACATATTTCAGGTAAGACATTGTGCATATCAACCAATAATAAACAAAATTCACTTTTATGCATGTGATAGATTTTTTTCACATTGAATAAAATAGTTCATCGGAACTGGTTTATAAACTGTATCGGAATTTTCTTGAGACCTTTTTTTTATATCTCAAATGACTCTAGTTGCGAATGCCAGCGTGAGCTCTGAGTACCATCAGTTATTTTGTGTATGTTTTTTGCACAATTTAACCCATTCGACACCAAGTAACTGACATGGACTGGTCCATGATATTTTTAGACCAATAAATTAATAACAAAATTACATTTGGACCAGTTCATTTATCAAAATGGGTAAACAAATTTCTAAAAATAGTTATATTACTTGAAAAAAGTGCAGATCCTGATGAGACGGCTCATCACGAGCTGGCTCATCTGTATCTACACTTTTTTGTAAGCCAATTTAGAGGTCTGTGGTGTTGAAAGGGTTAACAGTGATTATCATAGTGATATTACAAAGTTTCCATCGCGGATCCACTTATCAATATCTTGTCCATATAGTATCACAATCGTTACATCCACAATGGTAACACATTATTAAATATTGCGGTGATGGACAGATATCCGCATTTCTGGGTGGATTTGAAAGTCGTCCGCATTGAGTTTTGGTGTGTGATGATGCGTGAAAAATGATGGAGTGATTATGTCTGTACTGTAGTAGTGTTTTATGGCATACACTTTTGGTTATTCAGCACTGAATATGACTAAGCAGTTTGGATTTCACATTGTATTTGCATCAAAATAGTCTATCTTATATGGAAGCCGATGGCACATTTAGAGTCGGTCTTGTTCTTACAGACCCTTTTTTCTTGCAGAAAGGGTCTCAAGAGTACATAGATGCTACTGATTTACTTGATCTGTATTATGAGATCAGGGATGAATTGTTAGTGGAAACATTTGGCGATGCCAAGAGCATTCTGGATGATGAAGATGAAGATGTTGAACCTGATGATGTCAATGTTAGTCTTGAACAATTACAGGTAATATTATAGTTGTTTTAATGAATATACGGTTATACTGTTGCATTGTAGTTATTTACTCTTTGAAAATAACAGTGAAATGGTCTGGAGAAACTTGATTGAATCGTCGATTTGCATGTTTGACCATATAATTTCCCTGCTGGAACTCACGCCGGATGTCTGGAGGGAGCTTGACCATAGTACATAGTTTACATCACGCTGTGCCCTAGTGAAGTATAGTAAGATATTCACCATATTTTCCCAACAGAATTCTCCTTAGCCTTTTCACAAAGTTAAGGATGGGCTGGTGGAACCTCTCGGATATCAGTATGTCTATCATCTGTGATATAGCTTCATTGTCAGACGACAGCCCAAAGGAATCCAGTTCTGCCCTAAGTTCAACATCAGTGTACACAAGGCCTGCAATGTGAGTTTGTGTGTTCAAATTGCACAAGCAATGTGCATTGTTCCTGTATTGGAGAACTTGTTACCCTTGAGTAGATTAGTTTTAGGTGGGCCTCTATCTCATGCTGCTACATGGGTGGCATGTAATGTTCCTTTTCCATCTAAAGTGGCCTTGTTTATATCTACATTGTGAAAACATGAACCAAGCATCCTTCGACCAAGTTGGGAGGCACGACACCATTGTCAACCATTGTGCTTCGTGTTCTTTCAGCTAGTGCTGAGTCCAGTCTGATAAAATTACTGTAACTCATCATATGGCCAGCTTTATGATACATGCCAACGTTTTGGAATTTTATCTCCACTAGCAGCATAGACTAGATCCTGAACAATGTTTTTCATGTTTGTCATCATCATTGTGACCATCCTCTCTGTTCCTGATGGCCTCTAACAGTTGTTGGCACACCATGAGTAGGTTGAGGAACAGACAAGTACAGACTGTCTCGTACATAAATCTATTGTACTGTCCTTGTAATAGTGATCTGAAATTGTCATACCGTAACTTCATTCAAACTTGTCTTGCATTACTAGGGGTCTTTAGGCCGTCAAATGTAGGTGTAACTAGTTTTTGCTGTATATTATCTTCTTGGCATATTATACATGTGTCATAATTTAAAAGGATGCCCCGTTTCCTTGAAGCTTGATCAGCGTCCATTGCTACAGGTCAGCTATAGCAAATCATAGGAACATAGGCTAGAGATATGTGTCCGTATTTATAACAATCATAGGGATATAGGCTAGAGATACGTTTCCGTATTTATAACAATCATAGGGATATAGGGCAGAGATATGTATCCGTATTTATAGCAAATCACAGGGATATAGGCTAGAGATACGTTTCCGTATTTATAACAATCATAGGGATATGATGTACGCGGAGATATGGGAGCTTTGATGTACGGGGAGATATGAGAGCTTTGATGTACAGGGAGATATGGGAGCTTTGATGTACAGGGAGATATGGGAGCTTTGATGAGAATCCAGCATTTGATGTACGCGGAGGTATGGGAGCTTTGATGATAATCCAGCATTTGATGTACGGGGAGATATGGGAGCTTTGATGTACGCGGAGATATGAGAGCTTTGATGTACGCGGAGATATGAGAGCGTTGATGTACAGGGAGATATGGGAGCATTGATGTACGGGGAGATATGTGAAACTTTCTCATATCTTCTTATTCTCAACTGAGGGAGAATATTTATAAGAACATATAGAGAGAACTTGGTTGGGTCACTTAACTTGTCTCTAATTTACAAATAACCTGTCCCAGTTTTGAATGTTTCTTTGTTTGTTTATAGTCAAAGATAGCAAACATAGTACAACAGGAGGAGGCCAAGATGAAGGGGTTGCCTTCAACGGAGGAAGATGATGAGAATGCTTGTGATCCAGAAGACTTTGAGTTATTGTTTGCTGCAGTGGTGAATGCTCAGGATGGGGAACGAACGATTAGCGAACCATTCCATCTGCTACCTTATAAAACTGTAAGTACTTGTTGCATATACTTGGCATTAAGTCCAACATTATTTGCTTCTAAAAAATGCTCTGAAATAGTGCATGGACTCCCTTTACTCCACATACACGCCATACAACACCTTTACTTCCTCCCCCATATAGACGCCGTTCCACGCCTTTATCGATTCCCACATACAAACGCCATTGTCCGATCTCCTTACAACGCCTCTGAACTTTGACACCAATATGTTTATATTTAGAATACAATGACCCCGGTTAAATTTAGTTCTACTGGAATATGTAAACTTTATCCATCTTTTACGCATGAAAAAGCACATAGTTAACGTATAAATAGTGTCCAATCGTATACACCCAATATATCAGAAGCTAAGTTCACAGGTCGATTTTGTGAAAATTTGTCAATACAAACATGGCTTCGCGAATGATAGAATCAAACGACGATGAATCAGATTTTGAAGGATTTAGCGAGGTTGGATCCGACATCGACGTACCAATAGTCAGTGATGATGAGTCCGACGGAGGTTCGTCCGCCGCCGCCGATTCAGAGAACGAAAATACTTCAAATTGGTCATCAAATTTCACAAATTTGAGGGTGCGTATTCAATTTTCCCGCGAATGATGTTTGTTTACAAATAGTTTTTCTCCAATTAAGCTTCATCAAATGGTTTTAGCAAGTTAATAGTCAATGAAATAATAAAACCATGTCCCGTTTCTTTCATTATGGATAAATCCCGGAAGAATGAATAAACAAACAAACCCGTGAAGGGTTGTACATGTATATATTTTATTTTCTCAAGTTTACGCACCGTAATGCACAAGTCTTTCAAAAATAAAAAATGTAAATAATTACACGATACATTGATACTGATATCATATTATATATACTATATACATGTACACTATATATTTTTTTTATTGATGAACAATAAACTGAAACACTAACATTATGTACTGTTGATCTTTCTTCAGTTTGATGACTTTGTGGAGGAAGATGGTGCCAATCTCCCGGCAGGATTTGATGTCGAGACTGCTCGGGCAATCGACTATTTCTGGTTGATGATGAAGCCAGATCTGTTTGCCAACTTTGCCCAGCATACAAACAATTATGCTAGGTATAAGATGGAGGCATCCAGAACGACCGACACATACTGGACTGACACAACCGCAGAAGAAATCCGTGCATATGTCGGGATAGACATATTAATGGGTATCCAGAGTCTTCCGGAAGCAGATATGTACTGGTCAGGGGACAGTTACATTGGGAACAGTGGTGTTCAAGGTACAATGACGTGCAACCGTTTTCAGAAACTGACACAGTACTTTCATGTTGCTGACAGAGCTGCTGAGCCAACACATGGTCAACCAGGCTATGACAAATTATACAAGGTGTGTCCTGTGATAGATCATGTAGCTCAAAGTTTTTCGGAGAGCTACACATTATCACGCGAGGTCGCTATTGATGAGGCCATGGTGAGGTACACTGGGCGTTTATCAATTCGACAGTATATGCCGGCAAAACCCATCAAGCGGGGTATTAAAGTATGGATGATGTGTGACTCCAATACTGCTTACCTGAACAGGTTTAGTGTGCACCTAGGAAGGCAGACCAATAACACCGAGTATGGCCTAGGACACAATGTTGTAATGAACCTGACCAGTGATATTAGGCACAGTCACCGTCACGTCACATCTATTTTGACAACTTTTTTACGGGCGTTCCCCTCATGACCAGTTTATTGGCGAACGGTCTATATGCTTGTGGGACAGTCCGATGTAATTGGAAGGAATCCCCCCCAATGAGCTGAAGAAGCCCCGTGATGTGAAGTACCGTGGAGAATCTAAAGTTCTTCAACGAGGTCCAATCGTCGCCACTGTCTGGAAAGATAAGAAACTGGTGCATCATTTGTCTACCTTGAGTGATGCAGCCACAATTGTACCCTGTACAAGACGTGTCGGAGCACACAGGATACCGCTTCAACGGCCGCAGTCCTGCCAACAGTACAATCAGTACATTAGGAAATAACTTATTTTCCCTTCAACAATTTTATGCCGCGAAAACACATGACATACAATTCTAACGCTGTAAATCGCCAATAAATGGAGTATATTTGGTGTGGAACATGTTGTAAATTCCATTGTTCGAAAAGCCATTGTCTACCGCCCTTATCTCGTTGAACTTGCACCCAAAACATCGTACAGCAATCAAACAGTTGCTGTCGCCGGCCATGTTGGATACGGGACAGGTAAAAAACGCGATCACGACAACATTTTCTGGGACCGATGTAAAATTGGCAATAAAAAAATTACAGTCGGGTAACCGGAAACAAACCTCTTTTTTTTACGCCTAAATGGCAGCTTAGGATATAATTCAATGAATAACAGTTGGGATATAATTCAGTGAATAACAGTTGGGATATAATTCAATGAATAACAGTTGGGATATAATTCAGTGAATAACAGTTGGGATATAATTCAGTGAATAACAGCTGGGATATAATTCAATGAATAACAGCTGGGATATAATTCAATGAACAACAGCTGGGATATAATTCAATGAATAACAGTTGGGATATAATTCAATGAATAACAGCTGGGATATAATTCAATGAATAACAGCTGGGATATAATTCAATGAATAACAGCTGGGATATAATTCAATGAATAACAGTTGGGATATAATTCAATGAATAACAGCTGGGATATAATTCAGTGAATAACAGTTGGGATATCATATAATGAATAACTGTTGGGATATCATATAATGAATAACTGTTGGGATATAATATAATGAATAACAGTTGGGATATCATATAATGAATAACTGTTGGGATATAATTCAATGAATAACAGCTGGGATATAATTCAATGAATAACAGTTGGGATATAATTCAATGAATAACAGTTGGGATATAATTCAGTGAATAACAGTTGGGATATAATTCAGTGAATAACAGCTGGGATATAATTCAATAAATAACAGCTGGGATATAATTCAATGAATAACAGCTGTGATATAATTCAATGAATAACAGTTGGGATATAATTCAATGAATAACAGCTGGGATATAATTCAATGAATAACAGCTGGGATATAATTCAATGAATAACAGCTGGGATATAATTCAATGAATAACAGTTGGGATATAATTCAATGAATAACAGCTGGGATATAATTCAGTGAATAACAGTTGGGATATAATTCAATGAATAACAGTTGGGATATAATTCAATGAATAACAGTTGGGATATAATTCAATGAATAACAGTTGGGATATAATTCAATGAATAACAGTTGGGATATAATTCAATGAATAACAGTTGGGATATCATATAATGAATAACAGTTGGGATATCATATAATGAATAACTGTTGGGATATAATTCAAGCAGATACATTCCAGAGTCTCCTCTGGTTCTTTTACGTGCACGGTGTACAGCACTGACACAAGACCTCCGTTTCATGTCCCACCTGAACGACAGTTAATTTTATCAGGGTCAAGACGGGGAACGAACCTGCGATTGAATTGCCAGTCCAACGTGTTAACTACTAGACTGCAGATCTGTCTAACCCGTAAATTACTTCCGTTATATGGCTGTCAGGATTGGTTTTGATGTCGGTAAGCCAATACATGATAAAGTAGTGTTAATTGGGATGCATTTGTTTTTTTGTATAGATGTAATACTTTTTTCTTGAAAACGAGACAGAAATAACAGATGACAACAATACTTTCAGTGACATGAGAATTTATGGGGCAAGAAGGTATCTAATATGTACACAAACATTACATGTATATAACATTAACCCATTCAACACCAAGTAACTCACATGGACTGGTCCATGATATTCATAAACCAATAAATGAATCAGAAAATCACATTTGGACAAGTTCATTTATCAAAATGGGTAATTATGTCTAAAAATAGTCATATCACTGGCAAAAAGTGCAGATCCTGATGAGACGGCTCGTCACGAGCCGGCTCATCTGGATCTACACTTTTTGTAAGCCTATTTAGAGGTCTGCGGTGTTGAAAGGGTTAATACTATGTCGTAAGCCAACATGATCAAATGAACGTTTCTGTGTACTCGAGTACTAGATCGCAACTGTGTTCGAGTATAAACTCGGCTGTCACACATTTATGAAATGAGATGACACAGTACATAGGGTTTAATAGCCCTCTTATTAAAAGTGTCAGATAACATTTGCAAATTGGTCTGAAACTGATGTTATTACTGGAGTTCTGCTATCATTTGGGACTGAAGTAGATGGTCTTATTACTGAATAACTGGGTGGTCCTATTATAGTGGTTTGTGATCATTGAAATATAGAAGAAATTATTCTGGACTGAGCAAATAGCAGGGTGGTCTTAATATAGGGGTGGTCTTATTATATATTATAGGGGGTGCTCTTATTATATATTATAGGGGGTGGTCTTATTATATATTATAGGGGTGGTCTTATTATATATTATAGGGGGTGCTCTTATTATATATTATAGGGGTGGTCTTATTATATATTATAGGGGTGCTCTTATTATATATTATAAGGGTGGTCTTATTATATATTATAGGGGTGGTCTTATTATATAATATAGGGGGTGCTCTTATTATATATTATAGGGGGTGGTCTTATTATATATTATAGGGGTGCTCTTATTATATATTATAGGGGGTGGTCTTATTATATATTATAGGGGTGGTCTTATATAATATAGGGGTGGTCTTATTATATAATATAGGGGTGGTCTTATTATATAATATAGGGGGTGCTCTTATTATATATTATAGGGGTGGTCTTATTATATATTATAGGGGGTGGTCTTATTATATATTATAGGGGTGGTCTTATTATAGGGGTGGTCTTATTATATAATATAGGGGTGGTCTTATTATATAATATAGGGGTGGTCTTATTATATAATATAGGGGTGGTCTTATTATATATTATAGGGGTGGTCTTATTATATAATATAGGGGTGGTCTTATTATAGGGGTGGTCTTATTATATAATATAGGGGTGGTCTTATTATATAATATAGGGGTGGTCTTATTATATATTATAGGGGTGGTCTTATTATATAATATAGGGGTGGTCTTATTATAGGGGTGGTCTTATTATATATTATAGGGGTGGTCTTAATATAGGGGTGGTCTTATTATATAATATAGGGGTGGTCTTATTATATAATATAGGGGTGGTCTTATTATATATTATAGGGGTGGTCTTGTTATATAATATAGGGGTGGTCTTATTATATAATATAGGGGTGGTCTTATTATATAATATAGGGGTGGTCTTATTATATAATATAGGGGTGGTCTTATTATATATTATAGGGGTGGTCTTATTATATATTATAGGGGTGGTCTTATTATATAATATAGGGGTGGTCTTATTATATAATATAGGGGTGGTCTTATTATATAATATAGGGGTGGTCTTATTATATAATATAGGGGTGGTCTTATTATATATTATAGGGGTGGTCTTATTATATAATATAGGGGTGGTCTTATTATATAATATAGGGGTGGTCTTATTATATATTATAGGGGTGGTCTTATTATATAATATAGGGGTGGTCTTATTATATAATATAGGGGTGGTCTTATTATATATTATAGGGGTGGTCTTATTATATAATATAGGGGTGGTCTTATTATATAATATAGGGGTGGTCTTATTATATAATATAGGGGTGGTCTTATTATATATTATAGGGGTGGTCTTATTATATATTATAGGGGTGGTCTTATTATATATTATAGGGGTGGTCTTATTGTGTTTACTGTAATTCAATGATTAACAGTTTTGCATTATGAAAAGCAAATGCATACTGTTCAATTTGTGAAGAACCTTGCTTGCTACTGACCCCATTTACATAAAAAGACAATGCCCGTAATTTTATATAGCCATCAATGGGGGACACATATAGCATTTGACTAAAATTGTGTTAGTGATGTAGTAGACAGACAATTATTTTCTGTTACAGCTGTATCCAAACTACTATGATGTCATAAAAGAGCCAATTGACTTGAAAATGATAGCCAAGAAGGTACAAGACAATGAATACAGGAACTTTGAGGACATGGATAAAGAGATAGCCCTGATGGTGCACAATGCCAAAACCTTCAACGAACCAAAATCACTCATTTATAAGGTATGTCTTTCTTACTGCAAAATTTAAGCATCTGCAAATACAAAATATGACCAATGCATAGCCCACACATTCTTCCCACTGATCTTGTGGCCCTGGTGATTAACTCAAAAATGTTTAACACCGTTTATAATTTCATCTAGCAATTATATTTGGTTTTGATGATGTGAATCCCTTTTCTTTCCAGCCAGAAAACTATACATTGTACAATCCCCTTTCTTTCCAGCCAGAAAACTATACATTGTACAATCCCCTTTCTTTCCAGTCAGAAAACTATACATTGTACAATCCCCTCTCTTTCCGGCCAGAAAACTATACATTGTACAATCCCCTTTCTTTCCAACCAGAAAACTATACATTGTACAATCCCCTTTCTTTCCAGTCAGAAAACTGTACATTGTACAATCCCCTCTCTTTCCAACCAGAAAACTATACATTGTACAATCCCCTTTCTTTCCAGTCAGAAAACTATACATTGTACAATCCCCTTTCTTTCCAGTCAGAAAACTATACATTGTACAATCCCCTTTCTTTCCAGCCAGAAAACTATACATTGTACAATCCCCTTTCTTTCCGCCCAGAAAACTATACATTGTACAATCCCCTTTCCGGGCAGAAAACTATACATTGTACAATCCCCTTTCCGGGCAGAAAACTATACATTGTACAATCCCCTTTCTTTCCGGCCAGAAAACTATACATTGTACAATCCCCTTTCTTTCCAACCAGCAAACTATACATTGTACAATCCCCTTTCTTTCCGGCCAGAAAACTATACATTGTACAATCCTCTTTCTTTCCGGCCAGAAAACTATACATTGTACAATCCCCTTTCTTTCCGGCCAGAAAACTATACATTGTACAATCCCCTTTCTTTCCAGCCAGAAAACTATACATTGTACAATCCCTCTCTTTCCGCCCAGAAAACTATACATTGTACAATCCCCTTTCTTTCCAGCCAGAAAACTATACATTGTACAATCCCCTTTCTTTCCAGCCAGAAAACTAAACATTGTACAATCCCCTTTCTTTCCAGCCAGAAAACTATACATTGTACAATCCCCTTTCTTTCCAGCCAGAAAACTATATATTGTACAATCCCCTTTCCTTCCACCCAGAAAACTATACATTGTACAATCCCCATTTCTTTCCAGCCAGAAAACTATACATTGTACAATCCCCTTTCTTTCCAGCCAGAAAACTATACATTGTATAATCCCCTTTCTTTCCACCCAGAAAACTATACATTGTACAATCCCCTTTCTTTCCAACCAGAAAACTATACATTGTATAATCCCCTTTCCAGTCAGAAAACTATACATTGTATAATCCCCTTTCCAGTCAGAAAACTATACATTGTATAATCCCCTTTCCAGTCAGAAAACTATACATTGTATAATCCCCTTTCCAGTCAGAAAACTATACATTGTACAATCCCCTTTCCAGCCAGAAAACTATACATTGTACAATCCCCTTTCCGGGCAGAAAACTATACATTGTACAATCCCCATTTCTTTCCAGCCAGAAAACTATACATTGTACAATCCCCTTTCTTTCCAGCCAGAAAACTATACATTGTACAATCCCCTTTCTTTCCAACCAGAAAACTATACATTGTACAATCCCCTTTCCGGGCAGAAAACTATACATTGTACAATCCCCTCTCTTTCTGCCCAGCAAACTATACATTGTACAATCCCCTTTCTTTCCGGCCAGAAAACTATACATTGTACAATCCCCTTTCTTTCCGGCCAGAAAACTATACATTGTACAATCCCCTTTCTTTCCAACCAGAAAACTATACATTGTACAATCCCCTTTCTTTCCAACCAGCAAACTATACATTGTACAATCCCCTTTCTTTCCGGCCAGAAAACTATACATTGTACAATCCCCTTTCTTTCCGGCCAGAAAACTATACATTGTACAATCCCCTTTCTTTCCAGCCAGTAAACTATACATTGTACAATCCCCTTTCTTTCCAGCCAGAAAACTATACATTGTACAATCCCCTCTCTTTCCGGCCAGAAAACTATACATTGTACAATCCCCTCTCTTTCCGGGCAGAAAACTATACATTGTACAATCCCCTTTCTTTCCAGCCAGAAAACTATACATTGTACAATCCCCTTTCTTTCCAACCAGAAAACTATACATTGTACAATCCCCTTTCCGGGCAGAAAACTATACATTGTACAATCCCCTCTCTTTCTGCCCAGCAAACTATACATTGTACAATCCCCTTTCTTTCCGGCCAGAAAACTATACATTGTACAATCCCCTTTCTTTCCGGCCAGAAAACTATACATTGTACAATCCCCTTTCTTTACAATTTCTTTCCGCCAGAAAACTATACATTGTACAATCCCCTTTCTTTCCAACCAGAAAACTATACATTGTACAATCCCCTTTCCGGCAGAAAACTATACATTGTACAATCCCCTTTCTTTCCGGCCAGAAAACTATACATTGTACAATCCCCTTTCTTTCCAACCAGAAAACTATACATTGTACAATCCCCTTTCTTTCCGGCCAGAAAACTATACATTGTACAATCCCCTTTCTTTCCAACCAGAAAACTATACATTGTACAATCCCCTCTCTTTCCGCCCAGAAAACTATACATTGTACAATCCCCTTTCTTTCCAACCAGAAAACTATACATTGTACAATCCCCTTTCTTTCCAACCAGAAAACTATACATTGTACAATCCCCTTTCTTTCCGGCCAGAAAACTATACATTGTACAATCCCCTTTCTTTCCGGCCAGAAAACTATACATTGTACAATCCCCTTTCTTTCCAACCAGAAAACTATACATTGTACAATCCCCTTTCTTTCCAACCAGAAAACTATACATTGTACAATCCCCTTTCTTTCCGGCCAGAAAACTATACATTGTACAATCCCCTTTCTTTCCAACCAGAAAACTATACATTGTACAATCCCCTTTCTTTCCGCCCAGAAAACTATACATTGTACAATCCCCTTTCTTTCCAACCAGAAAACTATACATTGTACAATCCCCTTTCTTTCCAACCAGAAAACTATACATTGTACAATCCCCTTTCTTTCCGGCCAGAAAACTATACATTGTACAATCCCCTTTCTTTCCGGCCAGAAAACTATACATTGTACAATCCCCTTTCTTTCCAACCAGAAAACTATACATTGTACAATCCCCTTTCTTTCCGGCCAGAAAACTATACATTGTACAATCCCCTTTCTTTCCGGCCAGAAAACTATACATTGTACAATCCCCTTTCTTTCCAGCCAGAAAACTATACATTGTACAATCCCCTTTCTTTCCAGCCAGAAAACTATACATTGTACAATCCCCTTTCTTTCCAGCCAGAAAACTATACATTGTACAATCCCCTTTCTTTCCAGCCAGAAAACTATACATTGTACAATCCCCTTTCTTTCCAACCAGAAAACTATACATTGTATAATCCCCTTTCCAGTCAGAAAACTATACATTGTATAATCCCCTTTCCAGTCAGAAAACTATACATTGTATAATCCCCTTTCCAGTCAGAAAACTATACATTGTATAATCCCCTTTCCAGTCAGAAAACTATACATTGTACAATCCCCTTTCCAGCCAGAAAACTATACATTGTACAATCCCCTTTCTTTCCAGCCAGAAAACTATACATTGTACAATCCCCTTTCTTTCCAGCCAGAAAACTATACATTGTACAATCCCCTTTCTTTCCAGCCAGAAAACTATACATTGTACAATCCCCTTTCTTTCCAGCCAGAAAACTATACATTGTACAATCCCCTTTCCGGCCAGAAAACTATACATTGTACAATCCCCTCTCTTTCCGCCCAGAAAACTATACATTGTACAATCCCCTTTCTTTCCGGCCAGAAAACTATACATTGTACAATCCCCTTTCTTTCCGGCCAGAAAACTATACATTGTACAATCCCCTTTCTTTCCAACCAGAAAACTATACATTGTACAATCCCCTTTCTTTCCAGCCAGAAAACTATACATTGTACAATCCCCTTTCTTTCCAGCCAGAAAACTATACATTGTACAATCCCCTTTCTTTCCGGCCAGAAAACTATACATTGTACAATCCCCTTTCTTTCCGGCCAGAAAACTATACATTGTACAATCCCCTTTCTTTCCGGCCAGAAAACTATACATTGTACAATCCCCTTTCTTTCCAACCAGAAAACTATACATTGTACAATCCCCTTTCTTTCCAACCAGAAAACTATACATTGTACAATCCCCTTTCTTTCCAGCCAGAAAACTATACATTGTACAATCCCCTTTCTTTCCGGCCAGAAAACTATACATTGTACAATCCCCTTTCTTTCCGGCCAGAAAACTATACATTGTACAATCCCCTTTCTTTCCAGCCAGAAAACTATACATTGTACAATCCCCTTTCTTTCCAACCAGAAAACTATACATTGTACAATCCCTTTCTTTCCAGCCAGAAAACTATACATTGTACAATCCCCTTTCTTTCCGGCCAGAAAACTATACATTGTACAATCCCCTTTCTTTCCGGCCAGAAAACTATACATTGTACAATCCCCTTTCTTTCCGGCCAGAAAACTATACATTGTACAATCCCCTTTCTTTCCAACCAGAAAACTATACATTGTACAATCCCCTTTCTTTCCAGCCAGAAAACTATACATTGTACAATCCCCTTTCTTTCCAGCCAGAAAACTATACATTGTACAATCCCCTTTCTTTCCAGCCAGAAAACTATACATTGTACAATCCCCTCTCTTTCCGGCCAGAAAACTATACATTGTACAATCCCCTCTCTTTCCGGCCAGAAAACTATACATTGTACAATCCCCTTTCTTTCCAACCAGAAAACTATACATTGTACAATCCCCTTTCTTTCCACCCAGAAAACTATACATTGTACAATCCCCTTTCTTTCCGCCCAGAAAACTATACATTGTACAATCCCCTTTCTTTCCGGCCAGAAAACTATACATTGTACAATCCCCTTTCTTTCCAGCCAGAAAACTATACATTGTACAATCCCCTTTCTTTCCAGCCAGAAAACTATACATTGTACAATCCCCTTTCTTTCCAGCCAGAAAACTATACATTGTACAATCCCCTTTCTTTCCAGCCAGAAAACTATACATTGTACAATCCCCTTTCTTTCCGGCCAGAAAACTATACATTGTACAATCCCCTTTCTTTCGGCCAGAAAACTATACATTGTACAATCCCCTTTCTTTCCGGCCAGAAAACTATACATTGTACAATCCCCTTTCTTTCCGGCCAGAAAACTATACATTGTACAATCCCCTTTCTTTCCAGCCAGAAAACTATACATTGTACAATCCCCTTTCTTTCCAGCCAGAAAACTATACATTGTACAATCCCCTTTCTTTCCAGCCAGAAAACTATACATTGTACAATCCCCTTTCTTTCCGGCCAGAAAACTATACATTGTACAATCCCCTTTCTTTCCGGCCAGAAAACTATACATTGTACAATCCCCTTTCTTTCCAACCAGAAAACTATACATTGTACAATCCCCTTTCTTTCCAACCAGAAAACTATACATTGTACAATCCCCTTTCTTTCCACCCAGAAAACTATACATTGTACAATCCCCTTTCTTTCCGCCCAGAAAACTATACATTGTACAATCCCCTTTCTTTCCGGCCAGAAAACTATACATTGTACAATCCCCTTTCTTTCCAGCCAGAAAACTATACATTGTACAATCCCCTTTCTTTCCAGCCAGAAAACTATACATTGTACAATCCCCTTTCTTTCCAGCCAGAAAACTATACATTGTACAATCCCCTTTCTTTCCAACCAGAAAACTATACATTGTACAATCCCCTTTCTTTCCAGCCAGAAAACTATACATTGTACAATCCCCTTTCTTTCCAGCCAGAAAACTATACATTGTACAATCCCCTTTCTTTCCAGCCAGAAAACTATACATTGTACAATCCCCTTTCTTTCCGGCCAGAAAACTATACATTGTACAATCCCCTTTCTTTCCGGCCAGAAAACTATACATTGTACAATCCCCTTTCTTTCCAGCCAGAAAACTATACATTGTACAATCCCCTTTCTTTCCACCAGAAAACTATACATTGTACAATCCCCTTTCTTTCCAGCCAGAAAACTATACATTGTACAATCCCCTTTCTTTCCAGCCAGAAAACTATACATTGTACAATCCCCTTTCTTTCCAGCCAGAAAACTATACATTGTACAATCCCCTTTCTTTCCAGCCAGAAAACTATACATTGTACAATCCCCTTTCTTTCCGGCCAGAAAACTATACATTGTACAATCCCCTTTCTTTCCGGCCAGAAAACTATACATTGTACAATCCCCTTTCTTTCCAGCCAGAAAACTATACATTGTACAATCCCCTTTCTTTCCAGCCAGAAAACTATACATTGTACAATCCCCTTTCTTTCCAACCAGAAAACTATACATTGTACAATCCCCTTTCTTTCCAGCCAGAAAACTATACATTGTACAATCCCCTTTCTTTCCAGCCAGAAAACTATACATTGTACAATCCCCTTTCTTTCCAGCCAGAAAACTATACATTGTACAATCCCCTTTCTTTCCGGCCAGAAAACTATACATTGTACAATCCCCTTTCTTTCCGGCCAGAAAACTATACATTGTACAATCCCCTTTCTTTCCAACCAGAAAACTATACATTGTACAATCCCCTTTCTTTCCGGCCAGAAAACTATACATTGTACAATCCCCTCTCTTTCCGCCCAGAAAACTATACATTGTACAATCCCCTTTCTTTCCGCCAGAAAACTATACATTGTACAATCCCCTTTCTTTCCGGCCAGAAAACTATACATTGTACAATCCCCTTTCTTTCCACCAGAAAACTATACATTGTACAATCCCCTTTCTTTCCAGCCAGAAAACTATACATTGTACAATCCCCTTTCTTTCCACCAGAAAACTATACATTGTACAATCCCCTTTCTTTCCGGCCAGAAAAC
The DNA here is from genome assembly GCA_014843695.1 of Archivesica marissinica. Lineage (NCBI taxonomy): Eukaryota > Metazoa > Mollusca > Bivalvia > Venerida > Vesicomyidae > Archivesica > Archivesica marissinica. The sequence goes on from CM026386.1 coordinate 59,174,523, forward strand.
TATACATTGTACAATCCCCTTTCTTTCCGGCCAGAAAACTATACATTGTACAATCCCCTTTCTTTCCAGCCAGAAAACTATACATTGTACAATCCCCTTTCTTTCCAGCCAGAAAACTATACATTGTACAATCCCCTTTCTTTCCGGCCAGAAAACTATACATTGTACAATCCCCTTTCTTTCCGGCCAGAAAACTATACATTGTACAATCCCCTTTCTTTCCAACCAGAAAACTATACATTGTACAATCCCCTTTCCGGGCAGAAAACTATACATTGTACAATCCCCTCTCTTTCTGCCCAGCAAACTATACATTGTACAATCCCCTTTCTTTCCGGCCAGAAAACTATACATTGTACAATCCCCTTTCTTTCCGGCCAGAAAACTATACATTGTACAATCCCCTTTCTTTCCAACCAGAAAACTATACATTGTACAATCCCCTTTCTTTCCAGCCAGAAAACTATACATTGTACAATCCCCTTTCTTTCCAACCAGCAAACTATACATTGTACAATCCCCTTTCTTTCCGGCCAGAAAACTATACATTGTACAATCCCCTTTCTTTCCGGCCAGAAAACTATACATTGTACAATCCCCTTTCTTTCCAACCAGAAAACTATACATTGTACAATCCCCTTTCTTTCCAACCAGAAAACTATACATTGTACAATCCCCTTTCTTTCCAGCCAGAAAACTATACATTGTACAATCCCCTTTCTTTCCGGCCAGAAAATTATACATTGTACAATCCCCTTTCTTTACGGCCAGAAAACTATACATTGTACAATCCCCTTTCTTTCCACCCAGAAAACTATACATTGTACAATCCCCTTTCTTTACAACCAGAAAACTATACATTGTACAATCCCCTTTCTTTCCAGCCAGAAAACTATACATTGTACAATCCCCTTTCTTTCCACCCAGAAAACTATACATTGTACAATCCCCTT
>CM026386.1:59176475-59337221 GCA_014843695.1 Archivesica marissinica
TTCTTTCCAGCCAGAAAACTATACATTGTACAATCCCCTTTCTTTCCAGCCAGAAAACTATACATTGTACAATCCCCTTTCTTTCCAGCCAGAAAACTATACATTGTACAATCCCCTCTCCTTCCACCCAGAAAACTATACATTGTACAATCCCCTCTCTTTCCGGGCAGAAAACTATACATTGTACAATCCCCTTTCTTTCCAACCAGAAAACTATACATTGTACAATCCCCTTTCTTTCCAACCAGAAAACTATACATTGTACAATCCCCTCTCTTTCCGCCCAGAAAACTATACATTGTACAATCCCCTCTCTTTCCGCCCAGAAAACTATACATTGTACAATCCCCTTTCTTTCCGGCCAGAAAACTATACATTGTACAATCCCCTTTCTTTCCGGCCAGAAAACTATACATTGTACAATCCCCTTTCTTTCCAGCCAGAAAACTATACATTGTACAATCCCCTTTCTTTCCAGCCAGAAAACTATACATTGTACAATCCCCTTTCTTTCCAACCAGAAAACTATACATTGTACAATCCCCTTTCTTTCCAACCAGAAAACTATACATTGTACAATCCCCTTTCTTTCCAGCCAGAAAACTATACATTGTACAATCCCCCTTTCCAGCCAGAAACTATACATTGTACAATCCCCTTTCTTTCCAACCAGAAACTATACATTGTACAATCCCCTTTCTTTCCGGCCAGAAAACTATACATTGTACAATCCCCTTTCTTTCCGGCCAGAAAACTATACATTGTACAATCCCCTTTCTTTCCAACCAGAAAACTATACATTGTACAATCCCCTTTCTTTCCAACCAGAAAACTATACATTGTACAATCCCCTTTCTTTCCAACCAGAAAACTATACATTGTACAATCCCCTTTCTTTCCGGCCAGAAAACTATACATTGTACAATCCCCTTTCTTTCCAGCCAGAAAACTATACATTGTACAATCCCCTTTCTTTCCAACCAGAAAACTATACATTGTACAATCCCCTTTCTTTCCGGCCAGAAAACTATACATTGTACAATCCCCTTTCTTTCCGGCCAGAAAACTATACATTGTACAATCCCCTTTCTTTCCAACCAGAAAACTATACATTGTACAATCCCCTTTCTTTCCAGCCAGAAAACTATACATTGTACAATCCCCTTTCTTTCCGCCCAGAAAACTATACATTGTACAATCCCCTTTCTTTACAACCAGAAAACTATACATTGTACAATCCCCTTTCTTTCCACCCAGAAAACTATACATTGTACAATCCCCTTTCTTTACAACCAGAAAACTATACATTGTACAATCCCCTTTCTTTCCACCCAGAAAACTATACATTGTACAATCCCCTTTCTTTCCACCCAGAAAACTATACATTGTACAATCCCCTTTCTTTCCAGCCAGAAAACTATACATTGTACAATCCCCTTTCTTTCCAGCCAGAAAACTATACATTGTACAATCCCCTTTCTTTCCAGCCAGAAAACTATACATTGTACAATCCCCTTTCTTTCCAGCCAGAAAACTATACATTGTACAATCCCCTTTCTTTCCAGCCAGAAAACTATACATTGTACAATCCCCTCTCTTTCCGGCCAGAAAACTATACATTGTACAATCCCCTCTCTTTCCGGGCAGAAAACTATACATTGTACAATCCCCTTTCTTTCCAACCAGAAAACTATACATTGTACAATCCCCTCTCTTTCCGCCCAGAAAACTATACATTGTACAATCCCCTCTCTTTCCGCCCAGAAAACTATACATTGTACAATCCCCTCTCTTTCCGCCCAGAAAACTATACATTGTACAATCCCCTTTCTTTCCAGCCAGAAAACTATACATTGTACAATCCCCTCTCTTTCCGCCCAGAAAACTATACATTGTACAATCCCCTCTCTTTCCGCCCAGAAAACTATACATTGTACAATCCCCTTTCTTTCCAGCCAGAAAACTATACATTGTACAATCCCCTTTCTTTCCAGCCAGAAAACTATACATTGTACAATCCCCTTCTTTCCACCCAGAAACTATACATTGTACAATCCCCTTTCTTTCCAGCCAGAAAACTATACATTGTACAATCCCCTTTCTTTCCAGCCAGAAACTATACATTGTACAATCCCCTTTCTTTCCAGCCAGAAAACTATACATTTTACAATCCCCTTTCTTTCCAGCCAGAAAACTATACATTGTACAATCCCCTTTCTTTCCACCCAGAAAACTATACATTGTACAATCCCCTTTCTTTCCACCCAGAAAACTATACATTGTACAATCCCCTTTCTTTCCAACCAGAAAACTATACATTGTACAATCCCCTTTCTTTCCAGTCAGAAAACTATACATTGTACAATCCCCTCTCTTTCCAGCCAGAAAACTATACATTGTACAATCCCCTTTCCAGGCAGAAAACTATACATTGTACAATCCCCTTTCCAGCCAGAAAACTATACATTGTACAATCCCCTTTCTTTCCAGCCAGAAAACTATACATTGTACAATCCCCTTTCTTTCCAGCCAGAAAACTATACATTGTACAATCCCCTTTCTTTCCAGCCAGAAAACTATACATTGTACAATCCCCTTTCTTTCCGGCCAGAAAACTATACATTGTACAATCCCCTCTCTTTCCGGCAGAAAACTATACATTGTACAATCCCCTTTCTTTCCAACCAGAAAACTATACATTGTACAATCCCTCTTTCCAGCCAGAAAACTATACATTGTACAATCCCCTCTCTTTCCGCCCAGAAAACTATACATTGTACAATCCCCTTTCTTTCCGGCCAGAAAACTATACATTGTACAATCCCCTTTCTTTCCGGCCAGAAAACTATACATTGTACAATCCCCTTTCTTTCCAGCCAGAAAACTATACATTGTACAATCCCCTTTCTTTCCAGCCAGAAAACTATACATTGTACAATCCCCTTTCTTTCCAGCCAGAAAACTATACATTGTACAATCCCCTTTCTTTCCCCAGAAAACTATACATTGTACAATCCCCTTTCTTTCCACCAGAAAACTATACATTGTACAATCCCCTTTCTTTCCAACCAGAAAACTATACATTGTACAATCCCCTTTCTTTCCGGCCAGAAAACTATACATTGTACAATCCCCTTTCTTTCCAACCAGAAAACTATACATTGTACAATCCCCTTTCTTTCCAGCCAGAAAACTATACATTGTACAATCCCCTTTCTTTCCGGCCAGAAAACTATACATTGTACAATCCCCTTTCTTTCCAACCAGAAAACTATACATTGTACAATCCCCTTTCTTTCCAACCAGAAAACTATACATTGTACAATCCCCTTTCTTTCCAACCAGAAAACTATACATTGTACAATCCCCTTTCTTTCCGGCCAGAAAACTATACATTGTACAATCCCCTTTCTTTCCAACCAGAAAACTATACATTGTACAATCCCCTTTCTTTCCAACCAGAAAACTATACATTGTACAATCCCCTTTCTTTCCGGCCAGAAAACTATACATTGTACAATCCCCTTTCTTTCCGGCCAGAAAACTATACATTGTACAATCCCCTTTCCGGCCAGAAAACTATACATTGTACAATCCCCTTTCTTTCCGGCCAGAAAACTATACATTGTACAATCCCCTTTCTTTCCGGCCAGAAAACTATACATTGTACAATCCCCTTTCTTTCCGGCCAGAAAACTATACATTGTACAATCCCCTTTCTTTCCGCCCAGAAAACTATACATTGTACAATCCCCTTTCTTTCCAACCAGAAAACTATACATTGTACAATCCCCTTTCTTTCCAGCCAGAAAACTATACATTGTACAATCCCCTTTCTTTCCAACCAGAAAACTATACATTGTACAATCCCCTTTCTTTCCAGCCAGAAAACTATACATTGTACAATCCCCTTTCTTTCCACCCAGAAAACTATACATTGTACAATCCCCTTTCTTTCCAGCCAGAAAACTATACATTGTACAATCCCCTTTCTTTCCAGCCAGAAAACTATACATTGTACAATCCCCTTTCTTTCCAGCCAGAAAACTATACATTGTACAATCCCCTTTCTTTCCAGCCAGAAAACTATACATTGTACAATCCCTTTCTTTCCGGCCAGAAAACTATACATTGTACAATCCCCTTTCTTTCCGGCCAGAAAACTATACATTGTACAATCCCCTTTCTTTCCAGCCAGAAAACTATACATTGTACAATCCCCTTTCTTTCCAACCAGAAAACTATACATTGTACAATCCCCTTTCTTTCCGCCCAGAAAACTATACATTGTACAATCCCCTTTCTTTCCGGCCAGAAAACTATACATTGTACAATCCCCTTTCTTTCCGGCCAGAAAACTATACATTGTACAATCCCCTTTCTTTCCAGCCAGAAAACTATACATTGTACAATCCCCTTTCCTTCCACCCAGAAAACTATACATTGTACAATCCCCATTTCTTTCCAGCCAGAAAACTATACATTGTACAATCCCCTTTCTTTCCAGCCAGAAAACTATACATTGTATAATCCCCTTTCTTTCCACCCAGAAAACTATACATTGTACAATCCCCTTTCTTTCCAACCAGAAAACTATACATTGTACAATCCCCTTTCCAGTCAGAAAACTATACATTGTATAATCCCCTTTCCAGTCAGAAAACTATACATTGTATAATCCCCTTTCCAGTCAGAAAACTATACATTGTACAATCCCCTTTCCAGCCAGAAAACTATACATTGTACAATCCCCTTTCCAGCCAGAAAACTATACATTGTACAATCCCCTTTCCAGCCAGAAAACTATACATTGTACAATCCCCTTCTTTCCAGCCAGAAAACTATACATTGTACAATCCCCTTTCTTTCCAGCCAGAAAACTATACATTGTACAATCCCCTTTCTTTCCAGCCAGAAAACTATACATTGTACAATCCCCTTTCTTTCCAGCCAGAAAACTACATTGTACAATCCCCTCTCTTTCCGGCCAGAAAACTATACATTGTACAATCCCCTCTCTTTCCGGGCAGAAAACTATACATTGTACAATCCCCTTTCTTTCCAACCAGAAAACTATACATTGTACAATCCCCTCTCTTTCCGCCCAGAAAACTATACATTGTACAATCCCCTCTCTTTCCGCCCAGAAAACTATACATTGTACAATCCCCTCTCTTTCCGCCCAGAAAACTATACATTGTACAATCCCCTTTCTTTCCAGCCAGAAAACTATACATTGTACAATCCCCTCTCTTTCCGCCCAGAAAACTATACATTGTACAATCCCCTCTCTTTCCGCCCAGAAAACTATACATTGTACAATCCCCTTTCTTTCCAGCCAGAAAACTATACATTGTACAATCCCCTCTCTTTCCACCCAGAAAACTATACATTGTACAATCCCCTTTCTTTTCATCCAGAAAACTATACATTGTACAATCCCCATTTCTTTCCAGCCAGAAAACTATACATTGTACAATCAATCCCCTTTCTTTCCAGTCAGAAAACTATACATTTTACAATCCCTTTTCTTTCCAGCCAGAAAACTATACATTGTACAATCCCCTTTCTTTCCACCCAGAAAACTATACATTGTACAATCCCCTTTCTTTCCACCCAGAAAACTATACATTGTACAATCCCCTTTCTTTCCAACCAGAAAACTATACATTGTACAATCCCCTTTCTTTCCAGTCAGAAAACTGTACATTGTACAATCCCCTCTCTTTCCGGCCAGAAAACTATACATTGTACAATCCCCTGTCTTTCCAACCAGAAAACTATACATTGTACAATCCCCTTTCTTTCCAGTCAGAAAACTATACATTGTACAATCCCCTTTCTTTCCAGCCAGAAAACTATACATTGTACAATCCCCTTTCTTTCCGCCCAGAAAACTATACATTGTACAATCTCCTTTCCGGGCAGAAAACTATACATTGTACAATCCCCTTTCCGGGCAGAAAACTATACATTGTACAATCCCCTTTCTTTCCAGCCAGAAAACTATACATTGTACAATCCCCTTTCTTTCCAGCCAGAAAACTATACATTGTACAATCCCCTTTCTTTCCAGCCAGAAAACTATACATTGTACAATCCCCTCTCTTTCCGGCCAGAAAACTATACATTGTACAATCCCCTCTCTTTCCGGGCAGAAAACTATACATTGTACAATCCCCTTTCTTTCCAACCAGAAAACTATACATTGTACAATCCCCTCTCTTTCCGCCCAGAAAACTATACATTGTACAATCCCCTCTCTTTCCGCCCAGAAAACTATACATTGTACAATCCCCTCTCTTTCCGGCCAGAAAACTATACATTGTACAATCCCCTTTCTTTCCGGCCAGAAAACTATACATTGTACAATCCCCTTTCTTTCCAGCCAGAAAACTATACATTGTACAATCCCCTTTCTTTCCAGCCAGAAAACTATACATTGTACAATCCCCTTTCTTTCCGGCCAGAAAACTATACATTGTACAATCCCCTTTCTTTCCGGCCAGAAAACTATACATTGTACAATCCCCTTTCTTTCCAGCCAGAAAACTATACATTGTACAATCCCCTTTCTTTCCAACCAGAAAACTATACATTGTACAATCCCCTTTCCGGCCAGAAAACTATACATTGTACAATCCCCTCTCTTTCCGCCCAGCAAACTATACATTGTACAATCCCCTTTCTTTCCGGCCAGAAAACTATACATTGTACAATCCCCTTTCTTTCCGGCCAGAAAACTATACATTGTACAATCCCCTTTCTTTCCAACCAGAAAACTATACATTGTACAATCCCCTTTCTTTCCAGCCAGAAAACTATACATTGTACAATCCCCTTTCTTTCCAACCAGAAAACTATACATTGTACAATCCCCTTTCTTTCCGGCCAGAAAACTATACATTGTACAATCCCCTTTCTTTCCAACCAGAAAACTATACATTGTACAATCCCCTTTCTTTCCAACCAGAAAACTATACATTGTACAATCCCCTTTCTTTCCGGCCAGAAAACTATACATTGTACAATCCCCTTTCTTTCCGGCCAGAAAACTATACATTGTACAATCCCCTTTCTTTCCGGCCAGAAAACTATACATTGTACAATCCCCTTTCTTTCCGGCCAGAAAACTATACATTGTACAATCCCCTTTCTTTCCGGCCAGAAAACTATACATTGTACAATCCCCTTTCTTTCCAACCAGAAAACTATACATTGTACAATCCCCTTTCTTTCCAGCCAGAAAACTATACATTGTACAATCCCCTTTCTTTCCGCCCAGAAAATTATACATTGTACAATCCCCTTTCTTTACAACCAGAAAACTATACATTGTACAATCCCCTTTCTTTCCACCCAGAAAACTATACATTGTACAATCCCCTTTCTTTACAACCAGAAAACTATACATTGTACAATCCCCTTTCTTTCCAGCCAGAAAACTATACATTGTACAATCCCCTTTCTTTCCACCCAGAAAACTATACATTGTACAATCCCCTTTCTTTCCAGCCAGAAAACTATACATTGTACAATCCCCTTTCTTTCCAGCCAGAAAACTATACATTGTACAATCCCCTTTCTTTCCAGCCAGAAAACTATACATTGTACAATCCCCTTTCTTTCCAGCCAGAAAACTATACATTGTACAATCCCCTCTCTTTCCGGCCAGAAAACTATACATTGTACAATCCCCTCTCTTTCCGGGCAGAAAACTATACATTGTACAATCCCCTTTCTTTCCAACCAGAAAACTATACATTGTACAATCCCCTTTCTTTCCAACCAGAAAACTATACATTGTACAATCCCCTCTCTTTCCGCCCAGAAAACTATACATTGTACAATCCCCTCTCTTTCCGGGCAGAAAACTATACATTGTACAATCCCCTTTCTTTCCAACCAGAAAACTATACATTGTACAATCCCCTTTCTTTCCAACCAGAAAACTATACATTGTACAATCCCCTCTCTTTCCGCCCAGAAAACTATACATTGTACAATCCCCTCTCTTTCCGGGCAGAAAACTATACATTGTACAATCCCCTCTCTTTCCGCCCAGAAAACTATACATTGTACAATCCCCTTTCTTTCCAGCCAGAAAACTATACATTGTACAATCCCCTCTCTTTCCACCCAGAAAACTATACATTGTACAATCCCCTTTCTTTCCATCCAGAAAACTATACATTGTACAATCCCCATTTCTTTCCAGCCAGAAAACTATACATTGTACAATCCCCTTTCTTTCCAGTCAGAAAACTATACATTTTACAATCCCTTTTCTTTCCAGCCAGAAAACTATACATTGTACAATCCCCTTTCTTTCCACCCAGAAAACTATACATTGTACAATCCCCTTTCTTTCCACCCAGAAAACTATACATTGTACAATCCCCTTTCTTTCCAGCCAGAAAACTATACATTGTATAATCCCCTTTCTTAACGTGTTCAAGAAAGTGCCCTATTTTCAAATTTGGTCCCTAGGCTAAATTGTATTGAATCTCCAAATCGTGATTGTATGTAGAGTTCTTGTTTCGATTATGTAGGATGCTTGTACATTGAAAAAAGTGTTTGATGTAAAGAAGAGAGAGATTGAGCACCGGAAATCCAATGCCAAATCCAGCGAACGCCTTAGGTGAGTTACGTAACCGTTTGTCAATCCGCTTACACTAGATATTGATTACTCTTAGATTGTAATGTCGGTTGCTAAGGCCATTATTTAAAAAGGTGTTTGTTTCCCATTTCCTGACCAACCCGCAAAAAATGGCCAGACTGAAATATTTCTGTTGACCTTTTTAAAAACAACTTTTTTTTACCATTTACTATCGAAGTTTACGAAGCATATGTCTTGACAGTTGTTTTCTTATTACCGTAATCTATATATAGGTCGCATATAAGACACAGTTAAAACAGAGAAAATCCAGGGAAAACAGCTTATTTGATATATAAAACGCACATTATCTTCGAGCGAAGAAAATGCCAATTTCGTAAATATATAAACACTGACTGTGATTCATAAGCTTTACGAGTCGTGATAATGACTCTGGTGTATGACCACTAAATCGTTAATATCCCATAAATTAATATTTATTCTCTACTTGTTACTCTGGGTACCCATGTGCATCAGCGTAGGTGGCTAACATTCAATGTGTTGTGTATCGTATGTGTTTTACGTTTATTTACAGGGTTCCCAGCGTCTATTTTTTTTTCAAGGTCAGGGAATTTTGTTTTTTCAGTAAATGTCAGGGAAATGTCAGGGAATTTTATATTGATGACTTTTGTCATTGTTCAAAATGCTGTATACAGTGCTCATGGCAACATTTCCAAATTTCATTAGCAAAATATTAAAGCAGAATCCAACATAGATTTTATTTCTAACATGGTTTTTCAATGTTATGTAGTTTAAGAAAATACCCTGGAATAACACTAGAATGTGGTAAAGTTAAAGACCCAAGGTTAAAAAACTGTTGTTTCAGAAATACACAAATCCCTTTCAAAAAAACATATAATGGATAATCAAAATGCTAGCAAAGTTAGAATTGCAATCACCTGATCATTTTTTGTTGGATGAATGCTGATTCTTCCATAGCTGTGTCTGGAAGTTGCAGTAAAATGTTGTTTTTTGTTTGCTATTAACCCATTCAACACCAAGTAACTCGCATAGACTGGTCAATGATATTTTTAGACCAATAAATTAATAACAAAATTACATTTGGATCAGTTCATTTATCAAAATGGGGTTTTTTTCTTCTAAAAATAGTTATATTACTTAAAAAAAGTGCAGATCCTGATGAGCCGGCTCGTAACGAGCCGTCTCATCTGGATCTACACTTTTTTGTAAGCCAATTTAGAGGTCTGTGGTGTTGAAAGGGTTAACGGTATTAGTATAATGACTGAGTTTAAATATACATGTATATATTATTGTACAAGTTGTGATTACAGTTTAAGCTTGTGTTAGCATCTAACCATATCTAGTGTTATTACATAGTGGTAAACATGGTATTTAAAAGGCATTTTGATTCTAATCTCACCAAATGGTGAGGAAAGGAAGGCTATAAGGGGAGGTTGGAGGCCTTGCATTAAAAAAAATTAAACTGTGTTCTTATTATTTAATATTATATCTTATACTTTATGTATAAATATTAGGGTATTTTTTGGTCTCAGAGCTACTAAGGATATGGGTTTTTTAACAAAAATATGGGAAAAAAATCAACATTTCTCTACTTATGATTTGCTTCTTTTAAGTGTCTCAAAATGCACCACAGAGCATCTAGAAAATCAAAAAAATTCTGGGGGGGGGGGTGCATGCCCCCATAGAAGGAGTCACAACTCTGCTGCTCGCTGCAAAGCGGTGCTTGAAAACTTACAGATGTCAGGGAAAAAGTCAGAGAATTGTGTTTTTCAAAGCCCCTGGGAACCCTGATTTATCGTCGCTACCGGTTGCCCATATGAGCGATGCCTCCTGAAGAGATTAGTCATTTTAGAATTTTGGAGGATAGTGCAATGATACAGAGAGAGACCCATTCCAGAGTCTCCTCTGGTTCTTTTACGTGCATGGTGTAAAGCACCGACACGAGACCTCTGTTTAACGTCCCATCTGAAAGACTGTTAATTGTAGTAGGGTCAGACGGGGGATCAAACCTACGATCCCTGGATTACCAGTCCAGCGTGTTACCACTGGACTACATATCCGTCTGTCTTGTGTATCATAATCTGCTCAGAACTTTATTCAGTCTAATAGCATCTTTGACATGTGTCAGTAAATCTCGAAAAGTTCTAGTATTGAAAGGGACTCAATTTCATCATGTCAACACCTAGTCAAACTAGTCAATCTCAACACATTATCAAGGGATTCTCATAATTAGCGGCACATATGCCAAACAGCAGTCGGTAATTGGTTGTTTGCAAAGCTTCTTAAAGTTATTTATGTGACCCATCATTAACCTATTCAACACCAAGTAACTCACATTGGACTGGTCCATGATATTCATAAACCAATAAATGAATCAGAAAATCACATTTGGACAAGTTCATTTATCAAAATGGGTAATTATGTCTAAAAATAGTCATATCACTGGCAAAAAGTGCAGATCGTCACGAGTCGGCTCATCTGGATCTACACTTTTTGTAAGCCTATTTAGAGGTCTGCGGTGTTGAAAGGGTTAATTGTCTTTCAATAAAAAATTGTTTTTGATGATTTTTATTTTGAGATAATCTATTTTCTATCTAGATTTTAAATATTTTATCTTGAATTAAATAACATTTTTAATGTTAAATGATTTTCCACACACGATGTAGATATTTAGACTCAACGAAATCCGAAACAAGTATGACTTAGATTAAAATAGTATAAAACATTTATTTCCCTTTGTTAAAATACGCCATTAGCCGTTTTTGAGTACTTTAGTTCTAAACTAGAGATAAAGACGCAGCAGACTTGGATGAAAATACCTGCGTCTTATATATAGACGATTACGGTAATACACCGACCGACCCATCACCACTTGAAAGTTACTGTTTCTGTTGGTTATATTTGTAGGCTCGGGATATAGAATGTTGTTATTGGTTATATTTGTAGGCTCAGGTATAGAATGTTGTTATTGGTTATATTTGTAGGCTCAGGTAGAATATTGTTATTGGTTATATTTGTAGGCTCAGGTAGAATGTTGTTATTGGTTATATTTGTAGGCTCGGGTATAGAATGTTGTTATTGGTTATATTTGTAGACTCAGGTATAGAATGTTAATATTGGTTATATTTGTAGGCTCGGGTATAGAATGTTGTTATTGGTTATATTTGTAGGCTCGGGTAGAATGTTGTTATTGGTTATATTTGTAGGCTCAGGTAGAATGTTGTTATTGGTTATATTTGTAGGCTCGGGTATAGAATGTTGTTATTGGTTATATTTGTAGACTCAGGTATAGAATGTTGTTATTGGTTATATTTGTAGGCTCGGGTAGAATGTTGTTATTGGTTATATTTGTAGGCTCAGGTATAGAATGTTGTTATTGGTTATATTTGTAGACTCAGGTATAGAATGTTGTTAGTGGTTATATTTGTAGACTCGGGTATAGAATGTTGTTATTGGTTATATTTGTAGGCTCAGGTATAGAATGTTGTTATTGGTTATATTTGTAGACTCAGGTATAGAATGTTGTTAGTGGTTATATTTGTAGACTCGGGTATAGAATGTTGTTATTGGTTATATTTGTAGACTCGGGATATAGAATGTTGTTATTGGTTATATTTGTAGGCTCGGGATATAGAATGTTGTTATTGGTTATATTTGTAGACTAGGGTATAGAATGTTGTTATTGGTTATATTTGTAGACTAGGGTATAGAATGTTGTTATTGGTTATATTTGTAGACTAGGGTATAGAATGTTGTTATTGGTTATATTTGTAGACTCGGGATATAGAATGTTGTTATTGGTTATATTTGTAGACTCGGGATATAGAATGTTGTTATTGGTTATATTTGTAGGCTCGGGTATAGAATGTTGTTATTGGTTATATTTGTAGGCTCGGGTATAGAATGTTGTTATTGGTTATATTTGTAGACTCGGGATATAGAATGTTGTTATTGGTTATATTTGTAGGCTCAGGTATAGAATGTTGTTATTGGTTATATTTGTAGACTCGGGTATAGAATGTTGTTATTGGTTATATTTGTAGGCTCGGGTAGAATGTTGTTATTGGTTATATTTGTAGGCTCAGGTAGAATGTTGTTATTGGTTATATTTGTAGGCTCAGGTAGAATGTTGTTATTGGTTATATTTGTAGACTCGGGGTATAGAATGTTGTTATTGGTTATATTTGTAGACTTGGGTATAGAATGTTGTTATTGGTTATATTTGTAGACTCGGGTATAGAATGTTGTTATTGGTTATATTTGTAGACTCAGGTATAGAATGTTGTTATTGGTTATATTTGTAGACTCAGGTATAGAATGTTGTTATTGGTTATATTTGTAGACTCAGGTATAGAATGTTGTTATTGGTTATATTTGTAGACTTGGGTAGAATGTTGTTATTGGTTATATTTGTAGACTTGGGTAGAATGTTGTTATTGGTTATATTTGTAGGCTCAGGTAGAATGTTGTTATTGGTTATATTTGTAGACTCAGGTATAGAATGTTGTTATTGGTTATATTTGTAGACTCAGGTATAGAATGTTGTTATTGGTTATATTTGTAGACTCAGGTATAGAATGTTGTTATTGGTTATATTTGTAGACTCAGGTATAGAATGTTGTTATTGGTTATATTTGTAGACTCAGGTAGAATGTTGTTATTGGTTATATTTGTAGACTCGGGATATAGAATGTTGTTATTGGTTATATTTGTAGACTCAGGTAGAATGTTGTTATTGGTTATATTTGTAGACTCGGGATATAGAATGTTGTTATTGGTTATATTTGTAGACTCAGGTATAGAATGTTGTTATTGGTTATATTTGTAGGCTCGGGTATAGAATGTTGTTATTGGTTATATTTGTAGACTTGGGGTATAGAATGTTGTTATTGGTTATATTTGTAGGCTCAGGTATAGAATGTTGTTATTGGTTATATTTGTAGGCTCAGGTATAGAATGTTGTTATTGGTTATATTTGTAGACTCGGGTATAGAATGTTGTTAGTGGTTATATTTGTAGGCTCAGGTATAGAATGTTGTTATTGGTTATATTTGTAGACTCGGGTATAGAATGTTGTTATTGGTTATATTTGTAGACTCAGGTATAGAATGTTGTTATTGGTTATATTTGTAGGCTCAGGTAGAATGTTGTTATTGGTTATATTTGTAGGCTCAGGTAGAATGTTGTTAGTGGTTATATTTGTAGGCTCAGGTAGAATGAGTACTATTTAATTTTATTTTGCATAAAAACATCTTTATTCCTATACAGTTTCGCTTAAATGTCAGAACACAGCCAATAAATAGATGTATGTATGAAAGGTGTATGTAATTCTATTGTTCATACTGATATAACTTGTCAACATTTCAGCTTACTGGCTTTATAACAATAGTGTTTACATTAACCCTTTCAACCCCACAGGCCTCTAAATAGGCTTACAAAAAGTGTAGATCCAGATGAGCCGGCTCGTGACGAGCCGTCTCATCAGGATCTGCACTTTTTGCCAGTGATATGACTATTTTTAGACATAATTACCCATTTTGATAAATGAACTTGTCCAAATGTGATTTTCTGATTCATTTATTGGTTTATGAATATCATGGACCAGTCCATGTGAGTTACTTGGTGTTGAATGGGTTAAGTAAGCATTTCATAATGTAGCTACAGTTGTTAAAATACCCCAAGAACAACAAAGTACAATCTACATCCGTTATGTCGAATTCCGTCAGACCCAACAAAATATTTCGTCAAAACCGAAATTTGACATAATGTATATTGATCACATTTCCCAACATGTTTCTCCTAGATCACAAGCTTTACCCGTCTTACATTTGCCCAATAAGGAATTATATTCCAAGTTGTCATTGTCTGTTATAGCCATGACATGATAAAAAACACCGTAATAACATATTTAATATTTATTAAATGCAGCACATACATGTAAATAACTTTATATTCGAAACTGTGATAAAAAAAATGGCGGATGTGATAACTGTACATTAACGGTGTAGTAATCAACTGATACTTGTTTAAACAGGCTGCTGTATTCTGTTGAATTAAAACATGTCATTTTGTATTAATTATTGACAAGCTAAAGTTTAAAGTAAAAACAAACTGAAGTATAATTATATAATACGATGAATGTTTATCCAATTATTGGTTAATTGCCGACAAATATTTACCAGTATGGACATATTGTAGGCCTAATTACTGTCAAGGTAAACACCGACAACTAACATATTGATTGTTTGCATAGATACGACGAGGGTACATCTTTGATGGTTAATTTGGCGAATGAAAGACGCACTTCGGCGGCAAGCTGACATAACAAGTGAATACCGAAATGCTGCCCATTTATACAGAAGGGACCAAAAAATAAAATTTGATGTAACGAAAAATATGACGAAATTTGATATAAACAGGGCCAGTTATATGTAAACTGATAGTATCTGAAACGGGACTTTGACCCAACGTCGAGATAGCCGGAGAATTTGACATAACCAACTTTGATATAAAGCATGTAGACTGTAGTATAAATAACATCTTTCCATGGGACTATAGAACCTGGAGAAAGCAATATGATTATGCAATGTACATTTATGCAGGACTCGTGGAACTACAACCGTACAAAAACTCACTGCTCAGTTTGCTGCCTTGGAGTACCCAGAACCGATAGACCCCACAGATATTATGGAATATGAGGAAGACTCGGGAGCAGAGACAGTTATGTCTGAGGAAGAGAACCCGATGTGGCACCTGTTTAATGCTGTAAGGAACTACACAAACCCAGATGGGCTGAAAATCATCGATCCATACATGAAGTTGCCAAGCAAGAGGTGAAGATTTACAGGATTTTACACTGAAGTCATGCCTCCTTCAATTAAGATATTTATTCCCACAGCAAACCGTTTCTTGTTAAATTGTACTCCCCATTACGCATATTTATGAATCTTAGAATATTTTAGAAATACGCTTGGAAGTGGAAATCATGGCTTTCTGTGTCTAATCATACTTTCTGTATCTAATCATACTTTCTGTATCTAATCATACTTTCTGTATCTAATCATACTTTCTGTATCTAATCATACTTTCTGTGTCTAATCATACTTTCTGTGTCTAATCATACTTTCTGTATCTAATCATACTTTCTGTATCTAATCATACTTTCTGTATCTAATCATACTTTCTGTATCTAATCATACTTTCATACTTTCTGTATCTAATCATACTTTCTGTATCTAATCATACTTTCATACTTTCTGTATCTAATCATACTTTCTGTATCTAATCATACTTTCTGTATCTAATCATACTTTCATACTTTCTGTGTCTAATCATACTTTCTGTATCTAATCATACTTTCTGTATCTAATCATACTTTCTGTATCTAATCATACTTTCTGTATCTAATCATACTTTCTGTGTCTAATCATACTTTCTGTGTCTAATCATACTTTCTGTATCTAATCATACTTTCTGTATCTAATCATACTTTCTGTATCTAATCATACTTTCTGTATCTAATCATACTTTCATACTTTCTGTATCTAATCATACTTTCTGTATCTAATCATACTTTCATACTTTCTGTATCTAATCATACTTTCTGTATCTAATCATACTTTCTGTATCTAAATTTAGGCTCCAACATTGGTTTAATGGTTTATGTTTATGTTGATTGCTATGTTATATTGACTACTATGTTGATGTGTGTTTATGTTGACTACTATGTTGATGTTGACTACTATGTTGAAGTATATTATGTTGATGTGTGTTTATGTTGATTACTTACTATGTTGATATATGTTATGTTGACTACTATGTTGATGTTGACTACTATGTTGGTGTATGTTATGTTGATGTATGTTATGTTTACGTTGACTACTATGTTGATGTATGTTATGTTGACTACTATGTTGATGTATGTTATGTTGACTACTATGTTGATGTATGTTATGTTGACTACTATGTTGATGTATGTTATGTTGACTACTATGTTATGTTGATGTATGCTATGTTGACTACTATGTTGATGTATGTTATGTTGACTACTATGTTGATGTATGTTATGTTGATGTATGTTATGTTGACTACTATGTTGTTGTATGCTATGTTGACTACTATGTTGATGTATGTTATGTTGACTACTATGTTATGTTGACTACTATGTTGATGTATGTCATGTTGACTACTATGTTGATGTATGTTTATGTTGACTACTATGTTGATGTATGTTATGTTGACTACTATGTTGATGTATGTTATGTTGACTACTATGTTGTTGTATGTTATGTTGACTACTATGTTGATGTATGTTATGTTGACTACTATGTTGATGTATGTTTATGTTGACTACTATGTTATGTTGACTACTATGTTGATGTATGTTATGTTGACTACTATGTTATGTTGACTACTATGTTGATGTATGTTATGTTGACTACTATGTTATGTTGACTACTATGTTGTTGTATGTTATGTTGACTACTATGTTGATGTATGTTCTGGACTACTATGTTGATGTATGTTTATGTTGACTACTATGTTATGTTGACTACTATGTTGATGTATGTTATGTTGACTACTATGTTGGTGTATGTTATGTTGACTACTATGTTGATGTATGTTATGTTGACTACTATGTTGATGTATGTTATGTTGAACTACTATGTTGATGTATGTTATGTTGACTACTATGTTGATGTATGTTATGTTGAACTACTATGTTGATGTATGTTATGTTGACTACTATGTTGGTGTATGTTATGTTGACTACTATGTTGATGTATGTTATGTTGACTACTATGTTGGTGTATGTTATGTTGACTACTATGTTGGTGTATGTTATGTTGATGTATGTTATGTTGACTACTATGTTGATGTATGTTATGTTGACTACTATGTTGATGTATGTTATGTTGATGTATGTTTATGTTGACTACTATGTTGATGTATGTTGTGTTGACTACTATGTTGATGTATGTTATGTTGACTACTATGTTGATGTATGTTATGTTGACTACTATGTTGATGTATGTTTATGTTGACTACTATGTTATGTTGACTACTATGTTGGTGTATGTTATGTTGACTACTATGTTGATGTATGTTTATGTTGACTACTATGTTGATGTATGTTATGTTGATGTATGTTTATGTTGACTACTATGTTGGTGTATGTTATGTTGACTACTATGTTGATGTATGTTTATGTTGACTACTATGTTGATGTATGTTTATGTTGACTACTATGTTGGTGTATGTTATGTTGACTACTATGTTGATGTATGTTTATGTTGACTACTATGTTGATGTATGTTTATGTTGACTACTATGTTGATGTATGTTTAGGTTGACTACTATGTTGATGTATGTTTATGTTGACTACTATGTTGATGTATGTTATGTTGACTACTATGTTGATGTATGTTTATGTTGACTACTATGTTGATGTATGTTTATGTTGACTACTATGTTGATGTATGTTTATGTTGACTACTATGTTGATGTATGTTATGTTGACTACTATGTTGATGTATGTTTATGTTGACTACTATGTTGGTGTATGTTATGTTGATGTATGTTTATGTTGACTACTATGTTGATGTATGTTTATGTTGACTACTATGTTGATGTATGTTTATGTTGACTACTATGTTGATGTATGTTATGTTGACTACTATGTTGGTGTATGTTATGTTGATGTATGTTTATGTTGACTACTATGTTGATGTATGTTATGTTGACTACTATGTTGATGTATGTTATGTTGACTACTATGTTATGTTGACTACTATGTTGGTGTATGTTATGTTGACTACTATGTTGATGTATGTTATGTTGACTACTATGTTGGTGTATGTTATGTTGACTACTATGTTGATGTATGTTATGTTGATGTATGTTTATGTTAACTACTATGTTGATGTATGTTATGTTGACTACTATGTTGATGTATGTTATGTTGACTACTATGTTATGTTGACTACTATGTTATGTTGACTACTATGTTGGTGTATGTTATGTTGACTACTATGTTGATGTATGTTATGTTGACTACTATGTTGATGTATGTTATGTTGACTACTATGTTATGTTGACTACTATGTTGATGTATGTTTATGTTGACTACTATGTTGATGTATGTTATGTTGACTACTATGTTGATGTATGTTTATGTTGACTACTATGTTGGTGTATGTTATGTTGATGTATGTTTATGTTGACTACTATGTTGATGTATGTTTATGTTGACTACTATGTTGATGTATGTTATGTTGACTACTATGTTGGTGTATGTTATGTTGATGTATGTTTATGTTGACTACTATGTTGATGTATGTTATGTTGACTACTATGTTGATGTATGTTATGTTGATGTATGTTTATGTTGACTACTATGTTGATGTATGTTTATGTTGACTACTATGTTGATGTATGTTATGTTGACTACTATGTTATGTTGACTACTATGTTGATGTATGTTATGTTGACTACTATGTTATGTTGACTACTATGTTATGTTGACTACTATGTTGGTGTATGTTATGTTGACTACTATGTTGATGTATGTTATGTTGACTACTATGTTATGTTGACTACTATGTTATGTTGACTACTATGTTGGTGTATGTTATGTTGACTACTATGTTGATGTATGTTATGTTGACTACTATGTTGGTGTATGTTATGTTGACTACTATGTTGATGTATGTTATGTTGACTACTATGTTGATGTATGTTATGTTGACTACTATGTTGATGTATGTTATGTTGATGTATGTTTATGTTAACTACTATGTTGATGTATGTTATGTTGACTACTATGTTGATGTATGTTATGTTGACTACTATGTTATGTTGACTACTATGTTGGTGTATGTTATGTTGACTACTATGTTGATGTATGTTATGTTGACTACTATGTTGACTACTATGTTATGTTGACTACTATGTTATGTTGACTACTATGTTGATGTATGTTATGTTGATGTATGTTATGTTGACCACTATGTTGATGTATGTTATGTTGACTACTATGTTGATGTATGTTATGTTGACTACTATGTTGATGTATGTTATGTTGACTACTATGTTTATGTATGTTGTGTTGACTACTATGACAATGTATGTTTCAGGTATTACCCGGATTACTATGAGGAGATCAAGAAACCACTTTCTATCATTAACGTACAGAAAAAATTAAAAGTAAGTTTTGTATTTTTTCATTGTAGCTTGTGTTTTTGTATTTTTAAACTCCAATTTAAAAATGGGTTGTATTATGCATTCACCTCCGGTCGGTGGATTGGTTGTATTGTGCATTCACCTCTGGTTGGTGGGCTGGTTGTATTATGCATTCACCTCCGGTCGGTGGATTGGTTGTATTGTGCATTCACCTCTGGTCGGTGGGCTGGTTGTATTATACATTAACCTCCGGTCGGTGGATTGGTTATATTGTGCATTCACCTCCGGTCGGTGGATTGGTTGTATTATGCATTCACCTCCGGTCGGTGGGCTGGTTGTATTATGCATTCACCTCCGGTCGGTGGATTGGTTGTATTGTGCATTCACCTCCGGTCGGTGGGCTGGTTGTATTATGCATTCACCTCCGGTCGGTGGATTGGTTGTATTGTGCATTCACCTCCGGTCGGTGGGCTGGTTGTATTGTGCATTCACCTCCGGTCGGTTGATTGGTTGTATTGTACATTCACCTACGGTCGGAGGGCTGGTTGTATTGTGCATTCACCTACGGTCGGTGGGCTGGTTGTATTCTGCATTCACCTCCGGTCAGCGGGCTGGTTGTATTGTGTATTTACCTCTTGTCGGTGGGCTGGTTGTATTCTGCATTACCTACAATGTTTGTTTGCATAATATCTCGACCAAATAACTCCTGAATTATGTCCCTTGAATTGTCCAATTTTCGCACTTATCTAATCTGTACCAAACACGCACCCAATATTTGATAATCAGCTCGATTGACGGTCAATCTGCAATTATGACCTTGAGGTGTCAGAAACCAATGCGCATATTATGTATTTTGTCTCTTGTATGGTTTATGAACCAAGTGTTATATGTATAGCAGTTTCTCTAATGATCATGTTGAAGGAAATCTTTATTAATAAGCATGCTGATCTGGATTAGAGTGCATGCACAGTATGGCACTAATCTTGACTAACGAGACTAGCTCGCAGGTGTAACGACATAAAAACAAATCTCGCTGAATCGCAAGTAACAAAATGAAAGTGCACAAGTGACCACGCCAGAATGAAGCAATGTTAGGAAGGAAACGTGGGTTCATGCACCAGAATGAAGCAATGTTAGGAAGGACACGTGGGTTCATGCACCAGAATGAAGCAATGTTAGGAAGGACACGTGGGTTCATGCACCAGACTGCAGTAATGTTAGGAAGGACACGTGTGTTCATGCACCAGACTGAAGCAATGTTAGGAAGGACATGTGTGTTCATGCACCAGACTGCAGCAATGTTAGGAAGGACACGTGTGCTCATGCACCAGACTGAAGCAATGTTAGGAAGGACACATGGGTTCATGGACCAGACTGCAGCAATGTTAGGAAGGACATGTGTGTTCATGCACCAGACTGCAGCAATGTTAGGAAGGACACATGTGTTCATGTACCAGACTGCAGCAATGTTAGGAAGGACACATGGGTTCATGTACCAGACTGCAGCAATGTTACTAGATTTGAAGAACGACAACTCTTCTCTACAAGATACTATCGCTAAATATAGAAATTGAATTCTTAAATATAGAAATTGAATTCTATCGGAAATTGCCGAACAGGCACGAGTATACACGATCATTTCCGAATGCTCCCGTAACCTCATTTACATCGCAAACATAAGTTCCCATTTCTGTTGTTATATCGACGAGATGGCGGATTTGAACTATTAAGTTTAACTGGTAATGGGTCGATTCGGTGTAATTGAAGTAACGACGACTTAAATCTTGAGTAAATATGTCAAATCAGATGCACATTGTACTTTTTAAAACTATTTATCGTTTAGTTGACCCGTAAACAATGGCGGCCAATAATAAAGTTGATCAACATTGCCTCACTTTCGATTCAAGTATGTCATTAATTAAGTCACATGCTAATAGGCCTATTAATAGGATTAATGCTAGTCAACAATTACATGGACAATCCGTCCAGTTTCCTCAGGCGTTGATATGATCAGAAACTCAATACGTTCCAATTAATAGTCTCTATTAAAATATCTATTTGACTGACCAGGCAAAATATATTGACGCCTGTTCCCAGACTAGCCGAGTGATTATGGTCATCTAGTTCAATTCACCTCGAATCACATCATGGATGTAGAATTATAATTGAATAACACGATACAATTAGACCAAAGAATAGTAGAATACTGAACACATGTAGGTGGTTACTCGTACACATGTAGGTGGTTACTTGTACACATGTAGGTGGTACTCGTACACATGTAGGTGGTTACTTGTACACATGTAGGTGGTACTCGTACACATGTAGGTGGTTACTTGTACACATGTAGGTGGTTACTTGTACACATGTAGGTGGTTACTCGTACACATGTAGGTGGTTACTCGTACACATGTAGGTGGTTACTTGTACACATGTAGGTGGTTACTTGTACACATGTAGGTGGTTACTTGTACACATGTAGGTGGTTACTTGTACACATGTAGGTGGTTACTTGTACACATGTAGGTGGTTACTTGTACACATGTAGGTGGTTACTTGTACACATGTAGGTGGTTACTCGTACACATGTAGGTGGTTACTCGTACACATGTAGGTGGTTACTTGTACACATGTAGGTGGTTACTCGTACACAGTGCACAAACAGGTTATTTACAAATGTTCTATATAACAGAGTGGGGGCTATGGTGGATTGGATGACATACATGCTGAACTCAATCTGGTATTCGAGAATGCCAAGCGATACAATGCTGATGAATCGGTTATTTTCAAGGTAAACATGTATATCTTTTATGAAATATGTAGCTAATTTCAAATGGCAAACAGCTAACATGTAGTTAACTATACGGACACTCTATATAATGGCAAACAGCTAACAACTATACGGACACTCTATATAATGGCAAACAGCTAACAACTATACGGACACTCTATATAATGGCAAACAGCTAACAACTATACGGACACTCTATATTGGCAAACAGCTAACAACTATACGGACACTCTATATAATGGCAAACAGCTAACAACTATACGGACACTCTATATAATGGCAAACAGCTAACAACTATACGGACACTCTATATAATGGCAAACAGCTAACAACTATACGGACACTCTATATAATGGCAAACAGCTAACAACTATGCGGACACTCTATATAATGGCAAACAGCTAACAACTATACGGACACTCTATATAATGGCAAACAGCTAACAACTATACGGACACTCTATATAATGGCAAACAGCTAACAACTATCGGAACTCTATTAATGGCAAACAGCTAACAACTATGCGGACACTCTATATAATGGCAAACAGCTAACAACTATACGGACACTCTATATAATGGCAAACAGCTAACAACTATACGGACACTCTATATAATGGCAAACAGCTAACAACTATACGGACACTCTATATAATGGCAAACAGCTAACAACTATACGGACACTCTATATAATGGCAAACAGCTAACAACTATGCGGACACTCTATATAATGGCAAACAGCTAACAACTATACGGACACTCTATATAATGGCAAACAGCTAACAACTATACGGACACTCTATATAATGGCAAACAGCTAACAACTATGCGGACACTCTATATAATGGCAAACAGCTAACAACTATGCGGACACTCTATATAATGGCAAACAGCTAACAACTATACGGACACTCTATATAATGGCAAACAGCTAACAACTATACGGACACTCTATATAATGGCAAACAGCTAACAACTATACGGACACTCTATATAATGAAATTTCATGGCATATTTCCAGAGTTTTGAGCTACAAATAAGAAAACATGTTAATGAATTGTTGTCTTGATACATATTTGAACTATTTATAGCCTTTTGTGACAAGCAACAAGCTCCCTTGGAAAGCGCTATAACGCAGTGGTAGTGCGGTCGCTTCAGGTGCGAAAAGCCCAGAGGTTGCGGCAAGCTGTAGCCGTTATGATTGTGCACTTAGCAAAGGCACTTAAATTCCACATTACCTCTTCTCTCCCTCATGGCGATGGATTCCATTAGTAATGAGGTCTCGAAAGCGATTATTCAATCTAATGTTGTAAAACCTTGTTTCACAGTCGAGCTAAAATTAATTTGTATAAACTAATATAATGTTATACATTAGCAATATACCATGCATTATGCACAATTTTTGTGTACGTCGTACATCTTTATGTATATCTATTATGATACTTCATGTGTATCAATGTTGTCGGGGTTTTACAGAATTCCTGTCTGCTACAGAAGGTGATGAGGGAAAAGAAGAAAGAACTGGAGAAGTTTGGATACAAGGTGAGTTAGAAGTCCACCATTAAACGTACCTTATAATTGATCATTTGATAAATTTCATAATATTGCGATGAAGATGAAATCATGACTTGAAGAAATGACATGCCTTTTTACATATTCATTGACTACCTCCTCTGTCTAATCCAAAATGTTATCAATTACAACACAAGTGAATGAGTGGCTGTTACGAAAATAAGTAAAATCGTCATCTTGCGAAAACAAACATTATGCAGTAACTTGTTCTCTTTTTATCTTATGTAAGCATGTATACACAAAACCACTAACTCCCTTCACACTAAAAGGGTTTAGGTTTTACGATCTGTATATATTTATTGGCAGAGACCCAGTCATACCCCATCCATCAATTTATGTGGTATAGCATTATCGTGAAATACGCCCAAACTTATAGCTATATATTGATTCAATCCTGCTAAACACAAACTTATAGCAATATATTGATTCAATCCTGCTAAACACAAACTTACAGCAATATATTGATTCAATCCTGCTAAACACAAACTTACAGCAATATATTGATTCAATCCTGCGTAATAGAGGTGACCACTAAGACATGTTCTCTCACTTTCCAAATGTATTTAATTACTTATACAGCATCAGTTACCTTAGTTCTAGTGAAACTGAATGTTGGACTTAAATACAGCCCAATTTGTTTACGATACTGGACAGTTTGAATGAAAGTAATCAAAAGTAATGGAATGTAATTACACCATTTTTGAACATTGTAATTAATTACATTATGATTACAAGTAATTCAAAATATGTTCAATTACAAATTGCATTAACCCTTTCAACACCACAGACCTCTAAATTGGCTTACAAAAAAGTGTAGATCCAGATGAGCCGGCTCGTGATGAGCCGTCTCATCAGGATCTGCACTTTTTTCAAGTAATATAACTATTTTTAGATTTTTTTACCCATTTTGATAAATGAACTAATCCAAATGTAATTTTGTTATTAATTTATTGGTCTAAAAATATCATGGACCAGTCCATGTCAGTTACTTGGTGTTGAATGGGTTAATTTACTTGGAAAAATATACATTACGATTACAAATTGTAATTAGCACATCACTTCTTTGACACAATATTGAAATAGAGAAACAGTGTTATATTTTAGCGTTCTACTCTATATATATAACTTGACCATAAATCCATATCAGCCATAATTCATGAGACAGGGTTTTCAAACAGAAATTGCTTTATTATGTAAATTATGTTTGTGCACAGTAAAACTGAACTCGACAAAAACAGCAAGAGTTTCACAATATATTGTTTTGTATGTAGATGATTATGACATGAGTCATATTTGTAACGCACATTATAATAATTCCACCTCAAGTACCAGATTTTGGTGGTATTCGGAGGGAAAATGTAGTTTGTGTATAAATTATAGTTTGTATAAATTATAGTTTGTATAAATTATAGTTTGTGCAGTGCTGTTTGTGACTCTGACATCAAATCCAAGAGATTCAAATCACTTTCCCCGCATAGGTTCAAAGAGGGATGTTTGAATTCAGATCACTTTCCCCTCATAGGTTCAAAGAGGGATGTTTGAATTCAGATCACTTTCCCCTCATAGGTTCAAAGAGGGATGTTTGAATTCAGATCACTTTCCCCGCATAGGTTCAAAGAGGGATGTTTGAATTCAGATCACTTTCCCCTCATAGGTTCAAAGAGGGATGTTTGAATTCAGATCACTTTCACCTCACTAATGTAGGTTAATGTATTTTAAAAAGGTCTTCAACAAGCTATTCGGAACTGTTTTCCTTTCAGAATATCTCGAGCAATAAAAAAGTTATGACATTTATAATGTCCTTAAAAATGATCGTTTTCAAGGATTTTATCCTTATATAAAATAAGCAACTGCATCGTAGAACACAACACTATGAAATTGGCGTTTTCGATATGTGATTTACTAAAAGTGTCATAACTTTTTAATTACTCGACATAAATGGATGGAACTTGGAACATATATGTTGTAGCTCTACAATTTCAGCATAATCATGGTGGATACTTACTATAAGTAACACAACAAACAAATAATTCAACAACAAGAATTGCATATAAGCTACCACCGTTGCTGATCTTTCTGGAACTAACCTGAACAAAGGCAATTTATCTACAATAGTTTAAAAATATATTTGTATTAAAAATCATACCCTTTCTAATAAAGCATTAGTTTAGAATTAATTAACTTTACAGCAAATGAAGCAATATTTATGCGTATTGACAATTGTTGATCAGAATTAGTTTGCACATGTTTTCCAATGTGAACAGGTGCTTTTTCAAATGAATTTCCGTCTAAATAACAATTTATATCACTATTTAGATAGGATTTAAAAAAAATAAATACCATTTTTGTATTTTTCTAAACTTTCATTTATTTATCGGTATTTAATGGCCAATTAACATTTTGAGATTACAATACCTGATATGCAAATTTTATACAAAATGGCTGACAATATTTTTATTTCATGCTATATTATTGAATTTGTAGTTTTCTAATTTTTTGTCCATCGGTACGTGCGGCTGCCAGTCTGTCAAACACAAATCTCACAGGGATCACAGGCACAAGATGTAATAAATGTTAATAATTGTTTATGTGCTCTATGGGCACCAAAAAAAAGATTGTGTTTTGTGCCTAGTGCCATCATCTTCGTGCCTGTTCATCGTTCACATTGTTATGTGTTATTGAATTACACAGCACCATTCAAGCTCAGCTTAATAAACAAAATTGAATGTTTCGTTGGTACAATTGTACTGGATTTATTTCACAAGTGATGCAACACTGCTGGGGAGACACATCCATACTCCAGTCAATGTTAGTTAGTATATCTAGTTTGATATTCCAGTTGAAAATAACACTCGTCATAGAGTTCGATTGATAAATTGTAGTTTTATAACTTACTGGAAATGGTAATGAGTCACTCGAGTTATAAGATTTAAAGAGACAACAGGATAATTTCATGTTTACTCGTACTATTTACAATATAATCACTCCTCTGTAGGAAATGTCGATCCCGGAATTAGGCATCCATTTTGAATTTCCGATGCTGGTGAGTAGACACAAGGGGTGACCACTCTTACTTTTACTGCTTATTCATGTGTTTTTAGTTGCTTTCATAACAAATTATTGGTAATTTCTCACCCTTTTTATTTGGGGTATTTGTGCGCCTCATCTGTTGATCTATCTTTATTTAGATAGTACATCAGAGTGCCCTGTCGACATTATCTCCCCTTGGACACATTGAGGCTTACAATCCGTAGTTAAATGGTTTAAATATGTTATGGCGTAGATCAAGTTTGTACTTCCAAGAGATCAGGTGGGCACTGTGCATTTATCCATTACCCGAATATTTACACATACATATATATCATTTAAAATATACTTGTAAGATTGAGCTACGGTTCTGCATGTTTATCCTCGACAATCACTTACCTTCACAATAAACATGCAAAACCAGTACTCTTCTTACACATATTGTTGAGTACTCTTCTTACACATATTGTTGAGTACTCTTCTTACACATATTGTTGAGTACTCTTCGTACACATATTGTTGAGTACTCTTCCTACACATATTGTTGAGTACTCTTCTTACACATATTGTTGAGTACTCTTCTTACACATATTGTTGAGTACTCTTCTTACACATTGTTGAGTACTCTTCTTACACACATTGTTGAGTGAGTACTCTTCTTACACATATTGTTGAGTGAGTACTCTTCTTACACATATTGTTGAGTGAGTACTCTTCTTACACATATTGTTGAGTGAGTACTCTTCTTACACATATTGTTGAGTGAGTACTCCTCTTACACATATTGTTGAGTACTCTTCTTACACATATTGTTGAGTACTCTTCCTACACATATTGTTGAGTGAGTACTCTTCTTACACATATTGTTGAGTAATCTTCTTACACATATTGTTGAGTACTCTTCGTACACATATTGTTGAGTACTCTTCTTACACATATTGTTGAGTACTCTTCGTACACATATTGTTGAGTACTCTTCTTACACATATTGTTGAGTACTCTTCTTACACATATTGTTGAGTACTCTTCCTACACATATTGTTGAGTGAGTACTCTTCCTACACATATTGTTGAGTGAGTACTCTTCCTACACATATTGTTGAGTACTCTTCCTACACATATTGTTGAGTACTCTTCTTACACATATTGTTGAGTACTCTTCTTACACATATTGTTGAGTACTCTTCTTACACATATTGTTGAGTACTCTTCTTACACATATTGTTGAGTACTCTTCCTACACATATTGTTGAGTACTCTTCTTACACATATTGTTGAGTGAGTACTCTTCCTACACATATTGTTGAGTACTCTTCCTACACATATTGTTGAGTGAGTACTCTTCCTACACATATTGTTGAGTACTCTTCTTACACATATTGTTGAGTACTCTTCCTACACATATTGTTGAGTACTCTTCTTACACATATTGTTGAGTACTCTTCGTACACATATTGTTGAGTACTCTTCTTACACATATTGTTGAGTACTCTTCGTACACATATTGTTGAGTACTCTTCTTACACATATTGTTGAGTACTCTTCGTACACATATTGTTGAGTACTCTTCTTACACATATTGTTGAGTACTCTTCGTACACATATTGTTGAGTACTCTTCTTACACATATTGTTGAGTACTCTTCGTACACATATTGTTGAGTACTCTTCTTACACATATTGTTGAGTACTCTTCGTACACATATTGTTGAGTACTCTTCTTACACATATTGTTGAGTACTCTTCGTACACATATTGTTGAGTACTCTTCTTACACATATTGTTGAGTACTCTTCGTACACATATTGTTGAGTACTCTTCTTACACATATTGTTGAGTACTCTTCGTACACATATTGTTGAGTACTCTTCTTACACATATTGTTGAGTGAGTACTCTTCTTACACATATTGTTGAGTGAGTACTCTTCTTACACATATTGTTGAGTGAGTACTCTTCTTACACATATTGTTGAGTGAGTACTCTTCTTACACATATTGTTGAGTGAGTACTCTTCTTACACATATTGTTGAGTGAGTACTCTTCTTACACATATTGTTGAGTACTCTTCTTACACATATTGTTGAGTACTCTTCTTACACATATTGTTGAGTACTCTTCCTACACATATTGTTGAGTACTCTTCTTACACATATTGTTGACTACTCTTCTTACACATATTGTTGAGTACTCTTCCTACACATATTGTTGAGTACTCTTCTTACACATATTGTTGAGTACTCTTCTTACACATATTGTTGAGTACTCTTCTTACACATATTGTTGAGTACTCTTCTTACACATATTGTTGAGTACTCTTCTTACACATATTGTTGAGTACTCTTCCTACACATATTGTTGAGTACTCTTCTTACACATATTGTTGTACCATTTTAATATTGCATTTATTTGTTGTCCTGTTTATTGCAAAATCATTGCAGATTGTGTGCACAGATGCAGATTGTGTGTACAGATGCAGATTGTGTGCACATATGCATATTGTGTACACATATGCAGATTGTGTGTACAGATGCATATTGTGTGTACATATGCAGATTGTGTGTACATATGCAGATTGTGTGCACATATGCAGATTGTGTGCACATATGCAGATTGTGTGCACATATGCAGAGTGTGTGCACATGCAGATTGTGTGCACATATGCAGATTGTGTGTACATATGCAGATTGTGTGCACATATGCAGATTGTGTACACATATGCAGATTGTGTGCACAGATGCAGATTATGTGTACATATGCAGATTGTGTGCACATATGCAGATTGTGTGCACATATACAGATTGTGTGCTCAGTTGCAGATTGTGTGCACATATACAGATTGTGTGCTCAGTTGCAGATTGTGTGCACATATACAGATTGTGTGCTCAGTTGCAGATTGTGTGTACATATGCAGATTGTGTGCTCAGTTGCAGATTGTGTGCACATATACAGATTGTGTGCTCAGTTGCAGATTGTGTGCACAGATGCAGTTTGTGTGTACATATGCAGATTGTGTGTACAGATGCATTTTGTGTGCACATATACAGATTGTGTGCTCAGTTGCAGATTGTGTGCACATATACAGATTGTGTGCTCAGTTGCAGATTGTGTGCACATATACAGATTGTGTGCTCAGTTGCAGATTGTGTGTACATATGCAGATTGTGTGCTCAGTTGCAGATTGTGTGCACATATACAGATTGTGTGCTCAGTTGCAGATTGTGTGCACAGATGCAGTTTGTGTGTACATATGCAGATTGTGTGTACAGATGCATTTTGTGTGCACATATACAGATTGTGTGCTCAGTTGCAGATTGTGTGCACATATACAGATTGTGTGCTCAGTTGCAGATTGTGTGCACATATACAGATTGTGTGCTCAGTTGCAGATTGTGTGTACATATGCATATTGTGTGCTCAGTTGCAGATTGTGTGTACATATGCAGATTGTGTGCACAAATGCAGTTTGTGTGTACATATGCAGATTGTGTGCTCAGTTGCAGATTATGTGTACATATACAGATTGTGTGCTCAGTTGCAGATTGTGTGTACATATACAGATTGTGTGCTCAGTTGCAGATTGTGTGTACATATACAGATTGTGTGTACATATGCAGATTGTGTGCACAGATGCAGTTTGTGTGTACATATGCAGATTGTGTGCTCAGTTGCAGATTGTGTGCACATATGCAGATTGTGTGCACATATGCAGATTGTGTGCACATATACAGATTGTGTGCACATATACAGATTGTGTGCACATATACAGATTGTGTGCACATATACAGATTGTGTGTACATATACAGATTGTGTGCACATATACAGATTGTGTGTACATATACATATTGTGTGCTCAGTTGCAGATTGTGTGTACATATGCATATTGTGTGCTCAGTTGCAGATTGTGTGTACATATACATATTGTGTGCTCAGTTGCAGATTGTGTGCAATGATGCAGATTGTGTGCACATATACAGATTGTGTGTACATATGCAGATTGTGTGCACAGATGCAGTTTGTGTGTACATATGCAGATTGTGTGCTCAGTTGCAGATTGTGTGCACATATGCAGATTGTGTGCACATATGCAGATTGTGTGCACATATACAGATTGTGTGCACATATACAGATTGTGTGCACATATACAGATTGTGTGCACATATACAGATTGTGTGTACATATACAGATTGTGTGCACATATACAGATTGTGTGTACATATACATATTGTGTGCTCAGTTGCAGATTGTGTGTACATATGCATATTGTGTGCTCAGTTGCAGATTGTGTGTACATATACATATTGTGTGCTCAGTTGCAGATTGTGTGCAATGATGCAGATTGTGTGCACATATGCAGATTATGTGTACATATACATATTGTGTGCTCAGTTGCAGATTGTGTGTACATATGCAGATTGTGTGCTCAGTTGCAGATTGTGTGTACATATGCAGATTGTGTGCTCAGTTGCAGATTGTGTGTACATATGCAGATTGTGTGCTCAGTTGCAGATTGTGTGTACATATGCAGATTGTGTGCTCAGTTGCAGATTGTGTGCACATATACATATTGTGTGCTCAGTTGCAGATTGTGTGTACATATGCATATTGTGTGCTCAGTTGCAGATTGTGTGTACATATACATATTGTGTGCTCAGTTGCAGATTGTGTGCACATATACATATTGTGTGCTCAGTTGCAGATTGTGTGCACATATGCAGATTGTGTGTACATATACAGATTGTGTGTACATATACAGATTGTGTGCTCAGTTGCAGATTGTGTGTACATATACATATTGTGTGCAATGATGCAGAGTATGTGTACATATGCAGATTGTGTGCACATATGCAGATTGTGTGTACATATGCAGATTGTGTGTACATATACATATTGTGTGCACATATACATATTGTGTGCTCAGTTGCAGATTGTGTGCACATATACAGATTGTGTGCTCAGTTGCAGATTGTGTGTACATATACATATTGTGTGCTCAGTTGCAGATTGTGTGCAATGATGCAGATTGTGTGTACATATGCAGATTGTGTGTACATATACATATTGTGTGCACATATACATATTGTGTGCACATATACATATTGTGTGCTCAGTTGCAGATTGTGTGCACATATACAGATTGTGTGCTCAGTTGCAGATTGTGTGTACATATACATATTGTGTGCTCAGTTGCAGATTGTGTGCAATGATGCAGATTGTGTGTACATATGCAGATTGTGTGTACATATACATATTGTGTGCACATATACATATTGTGTGCACATATACATATTGTGTGCTCAGTTGCAGATTGTGTGCACATATACAGATTGTGTGCTCAGTTGCAGATTGTGTGTACATATACATATTGTGTGCTCAGTTGCAGATTGTGTGCAATGATGCAGATTGTGTGTACATATGCAGATTGTGTGTACATATACATATTGTGTGCACATATACATATTGTGTGCACATATACATATTGTGTGTACATATACATAGTGTGTGCACATATACAGATTGTGTGCTCAGTTGCAGATTGTGTGCACATATGCAGATTGTGTGCTCATTTGCAGATTGTGTGCACTTATACATATTGTGTGCTCAGTTGCAGATTGTGTGTACATATACAGATTGTGTGTACATATACATATTGTGTGCACATATGCAGATTGTGTGTACATATGCAGATTGTGTGCACATATACAGATTGTGTGTACATATACATATTGTGTGCACATATACAGATTGTGTGCTCAGTTGCAGATTGTGTGCACATATACATATTGTGTGCACATATACAGATTGTGTGCTCAGTTGCAGATTGTGTGTACATATATATATTGTGTGCTCAGTTGCAGATTGTGTGTACATATGCAGATTGTGTGTACATATACAGATTGTGTGCACATATACATATTGTGTACTCAGTTGCAGATTGTGTGCACATATGCATATTGTGTGCACATATGCAGATTGTGTGCACATATGCAGATTGTGTGCACATATGCAGATTGTGTACACATATGCAGATTGTGTGCACAGATGCAGATTATGTGTACATATGCAGATTATGTGTACATATGCAGATTGTGTGCACATATGCAGAGTGTGTGCACATATGCAGATTGTGTGCACATATGCAGATTGTGTACACATATGCAGATTGTGTGCACAGATGCAGATTATGTGTACATATGCAGATTGTGTGCACAGATGCAGATTGTGTGCACATATGCAGATTGTGTGCACAGATGCAGATTGTGTGTACATATGCAGATTGTGTGCACATATGCAGATTGTGTGTACAGATGTGGTTTGTGTGTACATATGCAGATTGTGTGCACATATGCAGATTGTGTGCAATGATGCAGATTGTGTGTACATATGCAGATTGTGTGTACATATGCAGATTGTGTGTACAGATGTGGTTTGTGTGTACATATGCAGATTGTGTGCTCAGATGCAGATTGTGTGCAATGATGCAGATTGTGTGTACATATGCAGATTGTGTGCAATGATGCAGATTGTGTGTACATATGCAGATTGTGTGCTCAGATGCAGATTG
This sequence comes from Archivesica marissinica, assembly GCA_014843695.1. Classification (NCBI taxonomy): domain Eukaryota; kingdom Metazoa; phylum Mollusca; class Bivalvia; order Venerida; family Vesicomyidae; genus Archivesica; species Archivesica marissinica. The sequence goes on from CM026386.1 coordinate 59,210,248, forward strand.
TGTGCAATGATGCAGATTGTGTGCAATGATGCAGATTGTGTGCTCAGATGCAGATTGTGTGTACATATGCAGATTGTGTGCAATAATGCAGATTGTGTGCTCAGATGCAGATTGTGTGCTCAGATGCAGATTGTGTGTACATACGCAGATTGTGTGCAATGACGCAGATTGTGTGCACATGTGCAGATTGTGTGTACATATGCAGATTGTGTGCACATATGCAGATTGTGTGCACATATGCAGATTGTGTGTACATATGCAGATTGTGTGCACAGATGCAGATTGTGTGTACATATGCAGATTGTGTGCACCTATGCAGATTGTGTGTACATATGCAGATTATGTGCACAGATGCAGATTGTGTGCACATATGCAGATTGTGTGTACATATGCAGATTGTGTGCACATATGCAGATTGTGTGCTCAGATGCAGATTATGCGCACAGATGTAGATTGTGTGCTCAGATGCAGATTATGTGCACAGATGTAGATTGTGTGCTCAGATGCAGATTGTGTGCACAAATGCATTTTGTGTGTACATATGCAGATTGTGTGCACATATGCAGATTGTGTGCACATATGCAGATTGTGTGCACAGATGCATTTTGTGTGTACATATGCAGATTGTGTGCTCAGATGCAGATTGTGTGTACATATGCAGATTGTGTGCAATGATGCAGATTGTGTGCACATATGCAGATTGTGTGTACATATGTAGATTGTGTGCACATATGCAGATTGTGTGCTCAGATGCAGATTGTGTGCACATATGCAGATTGTGTGCACATATGCAGATTGTGTGCACAGATGCAGATTGTGTGTACATATGCAGATTGTGTGCACATATGCAGATTGTGTGTACATATGCAGATTGTGTGCACAGATGCAGATTATGTGCACAGATGCAGATTGTGTGTACATATGCAGATTATGCGCACAGATGCAGATTGTGTGCTCAGATGCAGATTATGTGCACATATGCAGATTATGTGCACATATGCAGATTGTGTGCACATATGCAGATTATGTGCACAGATGTAGATTGTGTGCTCAGATGTAGATTGTGTGCACAGCTTTGTGTGTACATATAGTGTGCTCAGATGTATATTGTGTGCTCAGATGCAGATTGTGTGCTCAGATGCAGATTGTGTGCACACATGCATTTTGTGTGCTCAGATGCAGATTTTCTGCTCAGATGCAGATTGTGTACACAGATGCAGATTGGGTGTACATATGCAGATTGTGTGCACACATGCATTTTGTGTGCTCAGATGCAGATTTTCTGCTCAGATGCAGATTGTGTACACAGATGCAGATTGGGTGTACATATGCAGATTGCCTGCTCAGATGCCCATGGTCTGCTCAGATGTATATTGTGTGCACAGCTTTGTGTGTACAGATGCATATTGTGTGTACAGATGCATGTTGTGTGCACAGATGCAGTTTGTGTACATATGCAATCAGATTGTCTGCTCAGATGCAGATTGTGTGCACAGATGCATATTGTGTGCACAGCTTTGTTTGTACATATACATATTGTCTGCTCAGATGCAGTTTGTCTGCTCAGATGTAGATTGGGTGTACAGATGCAGATTGTGTGGTCAGATGCAGATTGTGTCAGATGCAGATTGTGCAGATTGTGTGGTCAGATGCAGATTGTGTGCACATATGCAGATTGGGTGTACATATACATATTGTCTGCTCAGATGCAGTTTGTCTGCTCAGATGTAGATTGTGTGGTCAGATGCATATTGTGTGGTCAGATGCAGATTGTGTGCACAGATGTAGATTGTGTGGTCAGATGTAGATTGTGTGTACATATGCAGATTGTGTGTACATATGCAGATTGTGTGTACATATGCAGATTGTGTGCAATGATGCAGATTGTGTGTACATATGCAGATTGTGCGCAATGATGCAGATTGTGTGCACAGATGCAGATTGTGTGCACAGATGTAGATTGGGTGCAATGATGCAGATTGTGTGCACAGATGCAGATTGTGTGTACATATGCAGATTGTGTGCAATGATGCAGATTGTGTGCACAGATGCAGATTGTGTGCACATATGTAGATTGGGTGCAATGATGCAGATTGTGTGCAATGATGCAGATTGTGTGCACATATGCAGATTGTGTGCAATGATGCAGATTGTGTGCACAGATGCAGATTGTGTGCACATATGCAGATTGTGTGCAATGATGCAGATTGTGTGCACAGATGCAGATTGTGTGCACAGATGTAGATTGTGTGCACAGATGTAGATTGGGTGCACAGATGCAGATTGTGTGCACAGATGTAGATTGTGTGCACATATGCAGATTGTGTGCACAGATGTAGATTGTGTGTGCAGATGCAGATTGTGTGCACAGATGCATTTTGTGTGTACAGATGTAGAGTGTGTGCACAGATGCAGATTGTGTGCACATATGTAGATTGGGTGTACATATGTAGATTGGGTGTACCTATGCAGATTGTGTGCACAGATGTAGATTGGGTGTACATATGTAGATTGGGTGTACAGATGCAGATTGTGTGCACAGATGCAGATTGGGTGCACAGATGTAGATTGGGTGCACAGATGCAGATTGTGTGCACAGATGCAGAGTGTCTGCTCAGATGCAGATTGTGTGCACAGATGCAGATTGTGTGCACAGATGCTTTCCAAGTAGATAAATGAAACATTTAAGAAAAATCAATATTTGAGATATGTAAGTATTAATTTGAAACTAATTTATTTTCCAGTACAGTAGTACTGTCACTTCGGTAGCATTGATAAAACTTACCGTATGATGATTGGTGGGGCCCTTGCCTCCCCCAGTATGATGATTGGTGGGGCCCTTGCCTCCCCCAGTATGATGATTGGTAGGGCCCTTGCCTCCCCCAAGTCCTCAACCCCACTCCAGAATGGAGAACTAAATTGCAAAGGGAGATAAGTGTGGTTTATAGTGTAGCTATGTTGTTATATGATATTGTGTTAGTAGGAAAGTGTATGAATATTGTTGTTAATCAGTCTGTGTTGTGCCAGCATGCTTCTTGTATATTGTTGCTAGCATAAGAAAACTAATGTACTTACTTTAATTTGTTTTCAGCTAGGAAAAAATACAATAACATATTGTCTACACTTTTAAGACAAACTAAAGTTGGTCTGTTGAAACTGCCCCAGTCAATACTCCCAAAATGGCCAATACTAAATTGAGCATTGATTACATTATTATACTCTGCCTTGTATTATATAATGTGTGTTGCTAACATATTGCTGTATTGAGACTAATATTATATGATTGCTATACACTATAGTATATGAGGCTGATCAATACCCCAAAGGTATATATATATATATATATTGGTCAATAATCAACACTGATTTTTTCCATCTTCCTACCAGACTGTGTAGTAATACTGTCATCACCACTCATGTACTGTCCAGGCTGTGTAGTAATACTGTCATCACCACTCATGTAATGTCCAGTCTGTATAGTAATACTGTCATCACCACTCATGTAATGTCCAGTCTGTGTAGTAGTACTGTCATCACCACTCATGTACTGTCCAGTCTGTGTAGTAATACTGTCATCACCACTCCTGTACTGTCCAGTCTGTGTAGTAATACTGTCATCACCACTCATGTAATGTCCAGTCTGTGTAGTAATACTGTCATCACCACTCATGTAATGTCCAGGCTGTGTAGTAATACTGTCATCACCACTCATGTAATGTCCATGCTGTGTAGTAATACTGTCATCACCACTCATGTACTGTCCTGTCCATGCTGTGTAGTAATACTGTCATCACCACTCATGTACTGTCCATGCTGTGTAGTAATACTGTCATCACCACTCATGTAATGTCCAGTCTGTGTAGTAATACTGTCATCACCACTCATGTACTGTCCATGCTGTTTAGTAATACTGTCATCACCACTCATGTAATGTCCATGCTGTGTAGTAATACTGTCATCACCACTCCTGTAATGTCCAGGCTGTGTAGTAATACTGTCATCACCACTCATGTAATGTCCAGTCTGTGTAGTAATACTGTCATTACCACTCATGTAATGTCCAGGCTGTGTAGTAATACTGTCATCACCACTCCTGTAATGTCCAGGCTGTGTAGTAATACTGTCATCACCACATACTGTCATCACCACTCATGTAATGTCCAGGCTGTGTAGTAATACTGTCATCACCACATACTGTCATCACCACTCATGTAATGTCCAGGCTGTGTAGTAATACTGTCATCACCACTCCTGTAATGTCCATGCTGTGTAGCAATACTGTCATCACCACTCATGTAACGTCCATGCTGTGTAGTAATACTGTCATCACCACTCATGTAATGTCCATGCTGTGTAGTAATACTGTCATCACCACTCATGTAATGTCCAGGCTGTGTAGTAGTACTGTCATCACCACTCATGTAATGTCCAGGCTGTGTAATAATACTGTCATCACCACTCATGTAATGTCCAGTCTGTGTAGTAATACTGTCATCACCACTCATGTAATGTCCAGTCTGTGTAGTAATACTGTCATCACCACTCCTGTAATGTCCAGTCTGTGTAGTAATACTGTCATCACCACTCCTGTACTGTCCAGTCTGTGTAGTAATACTGTCATCACCACTCATGTAATGTCCAGACTCTGTAGTAATACTGTCATCACCACTCATGTAATGTCCAGTCTGTGTAGTAATACTGTCATCACCACTCATGTAATTTCCAGTCTGTGTAGTAATACTGTCATCACCACTCATGTACTGTCCATGCTGTGTAGTAATACTGTCATCACCACTCATGTACTGTCCATGCTGTGTAGTAATACTGTCATCACCACTCATGCAATGTCCAGTCTGTGTAGTAATACTGTCATCACCACTCATGTAATGTCCAGGCTGTGTAGTAATACTGTCATCACCACTCATGTAATGTCCATGCTGTGTAGTAATACTGTCATCACCACTCATGTACTGTCCAGTCTGTGTAGTAGTACTGTCATCACCACTCATGTAATGTCCATGCTGTGTAGTAATACTGTCATCACCACTCATGTACTGTCCATGCTGTGTAGTAATACTGTCATCACCACTCATGTAATGTCCATGCTGTGTAGTAATACTGTCATCACCACTCATGTACTGTCCATGCTGTGTAGTAGTACTGTCATCACCACTCATGTACTGTCCAGGCTGTGTAGTAATACTGTCATTACCAATCATGTAATGTCCAGGCTGTGTAGTAATACTGTCATCACCACTCATATAATGTCCAGTCTGTGTAGTAATACTGTCATCACCACTCATGTAATGTCCAGGCTGTGTAGTAATACTGTCATCACCACTCCTGTAATGTCCAGACTCTGTAGTAATACTGTCATCACCACTCATGTAATGTCCATGCTGTGTAGTAATACTGTCATCACCACTCATGTAATGTCCAGTCTGTGTAGTAATACTGTCATCACCACTCATGTAATGTCCATGCTGTGTAGTAATACTGTCATAACCACTCATGTAATGTCCATGCTGTGTAGTAATACTGTCATCACCACTCATGTAATGTCCAGGCTGTGTAGTAATACTGTCATCACCACTCATATAATGTCCAGTCTGTGTAGTAATACTGTCATCACCACTCCTGTAATGTCCAGGCTGTGTAGTAATACTGTCATCACCACTCCTGTAATGTCCAGGCTGTGTAGTAATACTGTCATCACCACTCATGTAATGTCCATGCTGTGGTGTAGTACTGTCATCACCACTCATGTACTGTCCATGCTGTGTAGTAATACTGTCATCACCACTCCTGTAATGTCCATGCTGTGTAGTAATACTGTCATCACCACTCATGTAATGTCCAGTCTGTGTAGTAGTACTGTCATCACCACTCATGTAATGTCCAGTCTGTGTAGTAGTACTGTCATCACCACTCATGTACTGTCCAGTCTGTGTATTAGTACTGTCAACACCACTCATGTACTGTCCAGTCTGTGTAGTAATACTGTCATCACCACTCATGTAATGTCCAGGCTGTGTAGTAATACTGTCATCACCACTCATGTAATGTCCAGTCTGTGTAGTAGTACTGTCATCACCACTCATGTACTGTCCAGTCTGTGTAGTAGTACTGTCATCACCACTCATGTAATGTCCAGTCTGTGTAGTAATACTGTCATCACCACTCATGTAATGTCCAGGCTGTGTAGTAATACTGTCATCACCACTCATGTAATGTCCTGTCTGTGTAGTAATACTGTCATCACCACTCCTGTACTGTCCAGGCTGTGTAGTAATACTGTCATCACCACTCATGTACTGTCCATGCTGTGTAGTAGTACTGTCATCACCACTCATGTACTGTCCATGCTGTGTAGTAATACTGTCATCACCACTCATGTAATGTCCAGTCTGTGTAGTAATACTGTCATCACCACTCATGTACTGTCCAGGCTGTGTAGTAATACTGTCATTACCAATCATGTTATGTCCAGGCTGTGTAGTAATACTGTCATCACCACTCATATAATGTCCAGTCTGTGTAGTAATACTGTCATCACCACTCCTGTAATGTCCAGGCTGTGTAGTAATACTGTCATCACCACTCCTGTAATGTCCAGGCTGTGTAGTAATACTGTCATCACCACTCATGTAATGTCCATGCTGTGGTGTAGTACTGTCATCACCACTCATGTACTGTCCATGCTGTGTAGTAATACTGTCATCACCACTCCTGTAATGTCCATGCTGTGTAGTAATACTGTCATCACCACTCATGTAATGTCCAGTCTGTGTAGTAGTACTGTCATCACCACTCATGTAATGTCCAGTCTGTGTAGTAGTACTGTCATCACCACTCATGTACTGTCCAGTCTGTGTATTAGTACTGTCAACACCACTCATGTACTGTCCAGTCTGTGTAGTAATACTGTCATCACCACTCATGTAATGTCCAGGCTGTGTAGTAATACTGTCATCACCACTCATGTAATGTCCAGTCTGTGTAGTAGTACTGTCATCACCACTCATGTACTGTCCAGTCTGTGTAGTAGTACTGTCATCACCACTCATGTAATGTCCAGTCTGTGTAGTAATACTGTCATCACCACTCATGTAATGTCCAGGCTGTGTAGTAATACTGTCATCACCACTCATGTAATGTCCTGTCTGTGTAGTAATACTGTCATCACCACTCCTGTACTGTCCAGGCTGTGTAGTAATACTGTCATCACCACTCATGTACTGTCCATGCTGTGTAGTAGTACTGTCATCACCACTCATGTACTGTCCATGCTGTGTAGTAATACTGTCATCACCACTCATGTAATGTCCAGTCTGTGTAGTAATACTGTCATCACCACTCATGTACTGTCCAGGCTGTGTAGTAATACTGTCATTACCAATCATGTTATGTCCAGGCTGTGTAGTAATACTGTCATCACCACTCATGTAATGTCCAGTCTGTGTAGTAATACTGTCATCACCACTCATGTAATGTCCAGTCTGTGTAGTAGTACTGTCATCACCACTCATGTAATGTCCATGCTGTGTAGTAATACTGTCATCACCACTCATGTAATGTCCAGTCTGTGTAGTAATACTGTCATCACCACTCATGTAATGTCCAGGCTGTGTAGTAATACTGTCATCACCACTCATGTAATGTCCAGTCTGTGTAGTAATACTGTCATCACCACTCATGTAATGTCCAGTCTGTGTAGTAGTACTGTCATCACCACTCATGTAATGTCCATGCTGTGTAGTAATACTGTCATCACCACTCATGTAATGTCCAGGCTGTGTAGTAATACTGTCATCACCACTCATGTAATGTCCAGGCTGTGTAGTAATACTGTCATCACCACTCATGTAATGTCCAGTCTGTGTAGTAATACTGTCATCACCACTCATGTAATGTCCAGTCTGTGTAGTAATACTGTCATCACCACTCCTGTAATGTCCAGGCTGTGTAGTAATACTGTCATCACCACTCATGTAATGTCCAGGCTGTGTAGTAATACTGTCATCACCACTCATGTAATGTCCAGTCTGTGTAGTAATACTGTCATCACCACTCATGTAATGTCCAGTCTGTGTAGTAATACTGTCATCACCACTCCTGTAATGTCCAGTCTGTGTAGTAATACTGTCATCACCACTCCTGTACTGTCCAGTCTGTGTAGTAATACTGTCATCACCACTCATGTAATGTCCAGGCTGTGTAGTAATACTGTCATCACCACTCATGTAATTTCCAGTCTGTGTAGTAATACTGTCATCACCACTCATGTACTGTCCATGCTGTGTAGTAATACTGTCATCACCACTCATGTAATGTCCAGTCTGTGTAGTAATACTGTCATCACCACTCATGTAATGTCCAGGCTGTGTAGTAATACTGTCATCACCACTCATGTAATGTCCATGCTGTGTAGTAATACTGTCATCACCACTCATGTAATGTCCATGCTGTGTAGTAATACTGTCATCACCACTCATATAATGTCCAGTCTGTGTAGTAATACTGTCATCACCACTCATATAATGTCCAGTCTGTGTAGTAAGTAATACTGTCATCACCACTCCTGTAATGTCCATCATATTTGTGACTAAATCATAATCAATTAACTCTATACTATTGCTTTATTTACTAAACTTTGGAACAGTACATATAAATGACCAATCACTGGACACTTTACAGTCAATTGGATGCCACATTTCTCTTACACTTGAGCGCGTAAAGTTGGATGTTATGAAATATGTCTTGGAACTTTTCTTGCTTACCTCTTGTGATCGCCTTTTGTCCGTCATTTTGCTTCAAGCAACATATACTCTTTCAAAATTGTTCAAATTTGGTCACTATGTCTGAAAACTATGTCACTCGGTCAAATGAGTGGCATAAATTAAAAATCTCCAAAATTAATGATACAAATGTGATGAAATTTTGTGTGGAATATTTTTTGATGGTAGTCTCTAAGTTTTCTCAATTTGTAGCGATTCGTCAAACAACTTTGTTGCTAGTGGGTGGAGAAGTGTTTTCTTGCTATATTTGCTATAAGAATTACTGGTTTATAGAAATATATAATAAATCTTTGCCACTTGAGTACTGTTTATATAGAAACACCCCATACTTTATGGTATATAATTCTGAGATTCTTGTCCAAACCATATGTTCACTACTTGAACACAGGCTAATTGGCATGCTGATACATCTACGGATAGCCGTTTGTCGCATACCAAAGTATGGTTGCTTAGGCCTTAAACTTTTGAGCATATATCAGGGCTTTCCCCGGCCCCAAAAGTCGTCACAGCTGTGTGATCCTTTAAATCTGAAATAAGGCAGAGTAATGTCGTAATGGGATAGATATGGTGACTACTTATATACTGCATGATAGCTAAATGGTTGTCGTTTGCATGGAGATATAATAGTATATTAACCTAAATCTCTATGAATTGAAGTCCCAGTAATATCTATAGTGGTGGGATAGATATGGTGACTACTTATCCACGGCATGATAGCTAAATGGCTGTCGTTTGTATGGAGATATAATAGTATATTAACCTAAATCTCTATGAAGTCCCAGTAATATCTATGGAGGTGGGATAGATATGGTGACTACTTATCCACTGCATGATGGCTAAATGGCTGTCGTTTGTATGGAGATATAATAGTATATTAACCTAAATCTCATGTAGTCCCAGTAATATCTATGGAGGTGGGATAGATATGGTGACTACTTATCCACTGCATGATAGCTTAATGGCTGTCGTTTGTATGGAGATATAATAGTATATTAACCAATTCCTGGAGAAAGCCCTGTATATCATATCCATCAGAAGACGTTTTCTGGGCTATATTTCCGGTACCATAATAATTAATGAATTTGATGTATGGAGTAGTGTTATAAAAAGCTTCCAGAACACTTGTATGTTTTTGAAATGTTGTTTTTCATATTTCACATGCCTAGGGAGGGAGTATATTAACCAGCATCTTAGGTGTAGTTATGACTGTGTAACAAACATTATTGTGATTTGACCACTGAACATTTGGCTTTGTAATCAACAATATTCACTAAAACGGCATTCGCTTATCACTATTTTATCCACCAGTATTGACTGTTATCCACCAGTATTGACTGTTATCCACTAGTATTGACTGTTATCCACCAGTATTGACTGTTATCCACTAGTATTGACTGTTATCCACCAGTATTGACTGTTATCCACTAGTATTGACTGTTATCCACCAGTATTGACTGTTATCCACTAGTATTGACTGTTATCCACCAGTATTGACTGTTATCCACTAGTATTGACTGTTATCCACCAGTATTGACTGTTATCCACTAGTATTGACTGTTATCCACCAGTATTGACTGTTATCCACTAGTATTGACTGTTATCCACCAGTATTGACTGTTATCCACTAGTATTGACTGTTATCCACCAGTATTGACTGTTATCCACTAGTATTGACTGTTATCCACCAGTATTGACTGTTATCCACTAGTATTGACTGTTATCCACCAGTATTGACTGTTATCCACTAGTATTGACTGTTATCCACCAGTATTGACTGTTATCCACTAGTATTGACTTATCCACCAGTATTGACTGTTATCCACCACTATTGACTGTTATCCACTAGTATTGACTGTTATCCACTAGTATTGACTGTTATCCACTAGTATTGACTGCTACCACTAGTATTGACTGTTATCCACTAGTATTGACTGCTATCCACTAGTATTGACTGTTATCCACCAGTATTGACTGTTATCCACTAGTATTGACTGTTATCCACCAGTATTGACTGTTATCCACCACTATTGACTGTTATCCACTAGTATTGACTGCTATCCACTAGTATTGACTGTTATCCACCAGTATTGACTGTTATCCACCACTATTGACTGTTATCCACTAGTATTGACTGTTATCCACTAGTATTGACAATGACTGCTATCCACCAGTATTGACTGTTATCCACCAGTATTGAGTGTTATCTATTGAGTGTTATCCACCAGTATTGACAATGACTGTTATCCACCAGTATTGACTGTTATCCACCAGTATTGAGTGTTATGCTATTGACAATGACTGCTATCCACCAGTATTGACTGTTATCCACTAGTATTGACTGTTATCCACCAGTATTGATGGCTATCCACCAGTATTGACTGTTATCCACCAGTATTGCTGGCTATCTACCAGTATTGAGTGTTATCCACCAGTATTGAGTGTTATCCACCAGTATTGACAATGACTGTTATCCACCAGTATTGACTGTTATCCACCAGTATTGACTGTTATCCACCAGTATTGACTGTTATCCACCAGTATTGACAATGACTACTATCCACCAGTATTGCTGGCTATCTACCAGTATTGACTGTTATCCACCAGTAGTGATGGCTATCCACCAGTATTGACTGTTATCCACCAGTATTGATGGCTATCTACCAGTATTCACTGTTACCCACCATTATTGATGGCTATCCACCAGTATTGACTGTTATCCACCAGTATTGATGGCTATCCACCAGTATTGATGGCTATTCACCAGTATTGACTGTTATCCACACATATTGAGACTGTCTGCTTTCCACCAGTATTGACTGTTATCCACCAGTATTGACTGTTATCCACTAGTATTGACAATGACTGCTATCCACCAGTATTGACTGTTATCTACCAGTATTGACTGTTATCCACCAGTATTGACTGTTATCCACCAGTATTGATGGCTATCCACCAGTATTGATGGCTATCCACCAGTATTGACTGTTATCCACCAGTATTGACTGTTATCCACTAGTATTGACAATGACTGCTATCCACCAGTATTGACTGTTATCTACCACTGTTATCGACCAGTATTGACTGTTATCCACCAGTATTGACTGATTATCCACCAGTATTGACTGTTATCCAACAGTATTGACAATGACTGCTATCCACCAGTATCAACTGACTGTTATCCACCCAGTATTGACTGTTATCCACCAGTATTGACTGTTATCCACTAGTATTGACTGTTATCCACCAGTATTGACTGTTATCCACCAGTATTGACAATGACTGTTATCCACCAGTATTGACTGTTATCCAGCAGCATTGACAATGACTGTTATCCACCAGTATTGACTGTTATCCACTAGTATTGACTGTTATCCACCAGTATTGACTGTTATCCACCAGTATTGACTGTTATCCACTAGTATTGACTGTTATCCACCAGTATTGACTGTTATCCACCAGTATTGACAATGACTGTTATCCACCAGTATTGACTGTTATCCAACAGTATTGACAATGACTGCTATCCACCAGTATCAACTGTTATCCACCAGTATTGACTGTTATCCACCAGTATTGAGTGTTATCCACCAGTATTGACAATGACTGCTATCCACCAGTATTGACTGTTATCTACCAGTATTGACTGTTATCTACCAGTATTGACTGTTATCCACCAGTATTGACTGTTATCCACTAGTATTGACAATGACTGCTATCCACCAGTTTTGACTGTTATCTACCAGTATTGACTGTTATCCACCAGTATTGACAATGACTGTTATCCACCAGTATTGACTGCTATCCACCAGTATTGAGTGTTATCCACCAGTATTGACTGTTATCCACCAGTATTGACAATGACTGTTATCCACCAGTATTGACTGTTATCCACCAGTATTGACTGTTATCCACCAGTATTGACTGTTATCCACCAGTATTGAGTGTTATCCACCAGTATTGACTGCTATCCACCAGTATTGACTGTTATCCACCAGTATTGACTTATCCACCAGTATTGACAATGACTGCTATCCACCAGTATTGACTGTTATCCACCAGTATTGACTGTTATCTACCAGTATTGACTGCTATCCACCAGTATTGACTGCTATCCATCAGTATTGACTGTTATCTACCAGTATTGACTGTTATCCACCAGTATTGACAATGACTGTTATCCACCAGTATTGACTGCTATCCACCAGTATTGACTGTTATCTACCAGTATTGACTGTTATCCACCAGTATTGACAATGACTGTTATCCACCAGTATTGACTGCTATCCACCAGTATTGACTGTTATCCACCAGTATTGACTGTTATCCACCAGTATTGACAATGACTGTTATCCACCAGTATTGACTGTTATCCACCAGTATTGACTGTTATCCACCAGTATTGACTGTTATCCACCAGTATTGACAATGACTGTTATCCACCAGTATTGACAATGACTGCTATTCACTAGTATTGACTGTTATCCACCAGTATTGACAATGACTGCTATCCACCAGTATCAACTGTTATCCACCAGTATTGACTGTTATCCACCAGTATTGAGTGTTATCCACCAGTATTGACAATGACTGCTATCCACCAGTATTGACTGTTATCCACCAGTATTGACTGTTATCCACTAGTATTGACAATGACTGCTATCCACCAGTATTGACTGTTATCTACCAGTATTGACTGTTATCTACCAGTATTGACTGTTATCCACCAGTATTGACAATGACTGTTATCCACCAGTATTGACTGTTATCCACCAGTATTGACTGTTATCCACCAGTATTGACTGCTATCCACCAGTATTGACTGTTATCCACCAGTATTGACTGTTATCTACCAGTATTGACTGTTATCCACCAGTATTGACAATGACTGTTATCCACCAGTATTGACTGTTATCCACCAGTATTGACTGTTATCCACCAGTATTGACTGTTATCCACCAGTATTGACAATGACTGTTATCCACCAGTATTGACTGTTATCCACCAGTATTGACTGTTATCCACCAGTATTGACTGTTATCCACCAGTATTGACTGTTATCCACCAGTATTGACAATGACTGCTATCCACCAGTATTGACTGTTATCCACCAGTATTGACTGTTATCCACCAGTATTGACTGTTATCCACCAGTATTGACAATGACTGTTATCCACCAGTATTGACTGTTATCCACCAGTATTGACTGTTATCCACCAGTATTGACAATGACTGTTATCCACCAGTGTTGACAATGACTGTTATCCACCAGTATTGACTGTTATCCACCAGTATTGACTGCTATCCACCAGTATTGACTGTTATCTACCAGTATTGACTGTTATCCACCAGTATTGACAATGACTGCTATCCACCAGTATTGACTGCTATCCACTAGTATTGACTGTTATCCACTAGTATTGACTGTTATTCACTAGTATTGACTGTTATCCACTAGTATTGAATGCTATCCACTAGTATTGACTGTTATCCACCAGTATTGACTGTTATCCACCAGTATTGACTGTTATCCACCAGTATTGACTGTTATCCACTAGTATTGAATGTATCAATGTATGTGGTAGTGTTGAATGTATCAATGTATATGGTAGTGTTGAATGTATCAATGTATGTGGTAGTGTTGAATGTATCAATGTATATGGTAGTGTTGAATGTATCAATGTATGTGGTATATCAATGTATGTGGTAGTGTTGAATGTATCAATGTATGTGGTATATCAATGTATGTGGTAGTGTTGAATGTATCAATGTATATGGTAGTGTTGAATATATCAATGTATGTGGTATATCAATGTATGTGGTAGTGTTGAATGTATCAATGTATATGGTAGTGTTGAATGTATCAATGTATGTGGTAGTGTTGAATGTATCAATGTATGTGGTAGTGTTGAATGTATCAATGTATGTGGTAGTGTTGAATGTATCAATGTATGTGGTAGTGTTGAATGTATCAATGTATGTGGTAGTGTTGAATGTATCAATGTATATGGTAGTGTTGAATGTATGTGGTAGTGTTGAATGTATCAATGTATGTGGTAGTGTTGAATGTATCAATGTATGTGGTAGTGTTGAATGTATCAATGTATGTGGTAGTGTTGAATGTATCAATGTATGTGGTAGTGTTGAATGTATCAATGTATGGTAGTGTTGAATGTATCAATGTATGTGGTAGTGTTGAATGTATCAATGTATATGGTAGTGTTGAATGTATGTGGTAGTGTTGAATGTATCAATGTATGTGGTAGTGTTGAATGTATCAATGTATGTGGTAGTGTTGAATGTATCAATGTATGTGGTAGTGTTGAATGTATCAATGTATGTGGTAGTGTTGAATGTATCAATGTATGTGGTAGTGTTGAATGTATCAATGTATATGGTAGTGTTGAATGTATGTGGTAGTGTTGAATGTATCAATGTATGTGGTAGTGTTGAATGTATCAATGTATGTGGTAGTGTTGAATGTATCAATGTATGTGGTAGTGTTGAATGTATCAATGTATGTGGTAGTGTTGAATGTATCAATGTATGTGGTAGTGTTGAATGTATCAATGTATGTGGTAGTGTTGAATATATCAATGTATGTGGTAGTGTTGAATGTATCAATGTATGTGGTAGTGTTGAATGTATCAATGTATGTGGTAGTGTTGAATGTATCAATGTATGTGGTAGTGTTGAATGTATCAATGTATATGGTAGTGTTGAATGTATCAATGTATGTGGTAGTGTTGAATGTATCAATGTATGTGGTATGTCAATGTATGTGGTAGTGTTGAATGTATCACTGTGTGTGGTAGTGTTGAATGTATCAATGTATGTGGTAGTGTTGAATGTATCAATGTATGTGATAGTGTTGAATGTATCAATGTATGTGGTATATCAATGTATGTGGTATATCAATGTATGTGGTAGTGTTGAATGTATCAATGTATGTGGTAGTGTTGAATGTATCAATGTATGTGGTAGTGTTGAATGTATCAATGTATGTGATAGTGTTGAATGTATCAATGTATATGGTAGTGTTGAATGTATCAATGTATGTGGTAGTGTTGAATGTATCAATGTATGTGGTATATCAATGTATGTGGTAGTGTTGAATGTATCAATGTATGTGGTATATCAATGTATGTGGTAGTGTTGAATGTATCAATGTATATGGTAGTGTTGAATGTATCAATGTATGTGGTATATCAATATATGTGATAGTGTTGAATGTATCAATGTATGTGGTATATCAATGTATGTGGTAGTGTTGAATGTATCAATGTATGTGGTATATCAATGTATGTGGTAGTGTTGAATGTATCAATGTATGTGGTATATCAATGTATGTTGTAGTGTTGAATGTATCAATGTATGTGATATATCAATGTATGTGGTAGTGTTGAATGTATCAATGTATGTGGTATATCAATGTATGTTGTAGTGTTGAATGTATCAATGTATATGGTAGTGTTGAATGTATCAATGTATGTGGTAGTGTTGAATGTATCAATGTATGTGGTAGTGTTGAATGTATCAATGTATGTGGTAGTGTTGAATGTATCAATGTATGTGGTAGTGTTGAATGTATGTGGTAGTGTTGAATGTATCAATGTATGTGGTAGTGTTGAATGTATCAATGTATGTGGTAGTGTTGAATGTATGTGGTAGTGTTGAATGTATCAATGTATGTGGTAGTGTTGAATGTATCAATGTATGTGGTAGTGTTGAATGTATGTGGTAGTGTTGAATGTATCAATGTATGTGGTAGTGTTGAATGTATCAATGTATGTGGTAGTGTTGAATGTATGTGGTAGTGTTGAATGTATCAATGTATGTGGTAGTGTTGAATGTATCAATGTATGTGGTAGTGTTGAATGTATGTGGTAGTGTTGAATGTATCAATGTATGTGGTAGTGTTGAATGTATCAATGTATGTGGTAGTGTTGAATGTATCAATGTATGTGGTAGTGTTGAATGGTGTGGAGAGCTGTTTCTATGTGGGGAAATCTTAACTGCTGTCTCACTCACATGATGAGAGTGTTTGGTCTGTACAACTATAATGCATTTTCACATCTATTTCGTCAAATACATTAATTATTTATATATTTGTTTCAAACTTTGTATGTTCCTCTTGTCTTTCAGAACAGTTGAAGATAATGCATGTGAATCAGTAATTCTAGTATATGATAGAACAAAGACACAAATAGGTCAGGGGTCAAATTTGCAGTCAGATATGCTTTTATAAATACAGTCTAACCTGTTCTAGGCAGCCAGCTAAGGGGATCACAGAAAGTGGTTGCCTAGCACAAATGGCTTCTTAACCCTTTCAACACCACATACCTCTAAATAGGCTTACAAAAAGTGTAGATCCAGATGAGCCGGCTCGTGACGAGCCGTCTCATCAGGATCTGCACTTTTTGCCAGTAATATTACTATTTTTAGACAAAAATTACCCATTTTGATAAATGAACTGGTCCAAATGTAATTTTCTGATTAATTTATTGGTCTGAAAATATCATGGACCAGTCCATGTCAGTTACTTGGTGTTGAATGTGTTAATAGAGGTCAAATGTATATTAAAACAACATAATTGGAATCTGGAAACTGGCTGCTTAGGACAGCTTGACTGCTTAATAGAAGTGACCAATAACACAGGTTGGACTGTACAGCCTATTTATCTATTATTTTATTGTAATTATTGTCTTATACCTATGACACTATTGGTCTTGATAACTTTTATTCTAGAAGTCGTACGATGAGGATCTCGCAAGCAAGAAGACAAAGAAGAGCATGACGCCTGTTGAGCCGGAGAAGAAACGTGGACTGCCAAAGAAATCTTCCTTTGATGCAGATGAGCTACTGAGGAAGAGGCTGATGTCGCTGTACAAATCTGTGTATGATTATGCTGTGAGTAATAATGTCGGACTGTACCCATACAATTGTACTTATGTGGCTTGGAGAACAATAGGTTTACTGTCTAGTGGTCTAGGGTTAGGTGTTGTGAGGCTTGGAGTACAATAGGTTTACTGTCTAGTGGGCTAGGGTTAGGTGTTGTGTGGCTTGGAGAACAATAGGTTTACTGTCTAGTGGTCTAGGGTTAGGTGTTGTGAGGCTATAGAGAACAATAGGTTTACTGTCTAGTGGTCTAGGGTTAGGTGTTGTGAGGCTTGGAGAACAATAGGTTTACTGTCTAGTGGTCTAGGGTTAGGTGTTGTGAGGCTTGGAGAACAATAGGTTTACTGTCTAGTGGTCTAGGGTTAGGTGTTGTGAGGCTTGGAGAACAATAGGTTTACTGTCTAGTGGTCTAGGGTTAGGTGTTGTGTGGCTTGGAGAACAATAGGTTTACTGTCTAGTGGTCTAGGGTTAGGTGTTGTGAGGCTTGGAGTACAATAGGTTTACTGTCTAGTGGGCTAGGGTTAGGTGTTGTGTGCTTGGAGAACAATAGTTTACTGTCTAGTGTCTAGGGTTAGGTTTTGTGAGGCTATAGAGAACAATAGGTTTACTGTCTAGTGGTCTAGGGTTAGTGTTGTGAGGCTTGGAGAACAATAGGTTTACTGTCTAGTGGTCTAGGGTTAGGTGTTGTGAGGCTGGAGAACAATAGGTTTACTGTCTAGTGGTCTAGGGTTAGGTGTTGTGAGGCTTGGAGAACAATAGGTTTACTGTCTAGTGGTCTAGGGTTAGGTGTTGTGTGGCTTGGAGAACAATAGGTTTACTGTCTAGTGGTCTAGGTTAGGTGTTGTGAGGCTTGGAGAACAATAGGTTTACTGTCTAGTGGTCTAGGGTTAGGTGTTGTGAGGCTTGGAGAACAATAGGTTTACTGTCTAGTGGTCTAGGGTTAGGTGTTGTGAGGCTTGGAGAACAATAGGTTTACTGTCTAGTGGTCTAGGGTTAGGTGTTGTGTGGCTTGGAGAACAATAGGTTTACTGTCTAGTGGTCTAGGGTTAGGTGTTGTGAGGCTTGGAGAACAATAGGTTTACTGTCTAGTGGTCTAGGGTTAGGTGTTGTGAGGCTATAGAGAACAATTGGTTTACTGTCTAGTGGGCTAGGGTTAGGTGTTGTGTGGCTATAGAGAACAATAGGTTTACTGTCTAGTGGTCTAGGGTTAGGTGTTGTGTGGCTTGGAGAACAATAGGTTTACTGTCTAGTGGTCTAGGGTTAGGTGTTGTGAGGCTTGGAGAACAATAGGTTTACTGTCTAGTGGTCTAGGGTTAGGTGTTGTGAGGCTATAGAGAACAATTGGTTTACTGTCTAGTGGGCTAGGGTTAGGTGTTGTGTGGCTATAGAGAACAATAGGTTTACTGTCTAGTGGTCTAGGGTTAGGTGTTGTGTGGCTTGGAGAACAATAGGTTTACTGTCTAATGATCTAGTTAGGTGTTGTGAGGCTATAGAGAACAATTGGTTTACTGTCTAGTGGGCTAGGGTTAGGTGTTGTGAGGCTATAGAGAACAATAGGTTTACTGTCTAGTGGTCTAGGGTTAGGTGTTGTGTGGCTATAGAGAACAATAGGTTTACTGTCTAGTGGTCTAGGGTTAGGTGTTGTGTGGCTATAGAGAACAATAGGTTTACTGTCTAGTGGTCTAGGGTTAGGTGTTGTGTGGCTATAGAGAACAATAGGTTTACTGTCTAGTGGTCTAGGGTTAGGTGTTGTGAGGCTTGGAGAACAATATGTTTACTGTCTAGTGGTCTAGTTAGGTGTTGTGAGGCTATAGAGAACAATTGGTTTACTGTCTAGTGGGCTAGGGTTAGGTGTTGTGTGGCTTGGAGTACAATTGGTTTACTGTCTAGTGGGCTAGGGTTAGGTGTTGTGTGGCTTGGAGTACAATAGGTTTACTGTCTAGTGGTCTAGGGTTTGGTGTTGTGAGGCTTGGAGAACAATAGGTTTACTGTCTAGTGGGCTAGGGTTAGGTGTTGTGTGGCTTGGAGTACAATAGGTTTACTGTCTAGTGGTATAGGGTTAGGTGTTGTGTGGCTTGGAGTACAATAGGTTTACTGTCTAGTGGTATAGGGTTAGGTGTTGTGTGGCTATAGAGAACAATAGGTTTACTGTCTAGTGGTCTAGGGTTAGGTGTTGTGAGGCTATAGAGAACAATATGTTTACTGTCTAGTGTTCTAGGGTTAGGTGTTGTGTGGCTTGGAGAACAATAGGTTTACTGTCTAGTGGTCTAGGGTTAGGTGTTGTGTGGCTTGGAGAACAATAGGTTTACTGTCTAGTGGTCTAGGGTTAGGTGTTGTGTGGCTTGGAGAACAATAGGTTTACTGTCTAGTGGTCTAGGGTTAGGTGTTGTGAGGCTATAGCGAACAATAGGTTTACTGTCTAGTGGTCTAGTTAGGTGTTGTGAGGCTTGGAGAACAATAGGTTTACTGTCTAGTGGTCTAGGGTTAGGTGTTGTGTGGCTTGGAGAACAATATGTTTACTGTCTAGTGGTCTAGGGTTAGGTGTTGTGTGGCTTGGAGAACAATAGGTTTACTGTCTAGTGGTCTAGGGTTAGGTGTTGTGTGGCTTGGAGAACAATAGGTTTACTGTCTAGTGGTCTAGGGTTAGGTGTTGTGTGGCTTGGAGAACAATAGGTGTACTGTCTAGTGGTCTAGGGTTAGGTGTTGTGTGGCTTGGAGAACAATAGGTTTACTGTCTAGTGGTCTAGGGTTAGGTGTTGTGTGACTTGGAGAACAATAGGTGTACTGTCTAGTGGTCTAGGGTTAGGTGTTGTGAGGCTTGGAGAACAATAGGTTTACTGTCTAGTGGTCTAGAGTTAGGTGTTGTGAGGCTTGGAGAACAATAGGTTTACTGTCTAGTGGTCTAGAGTTAGGTGTTGTGTGGCTATAGAGAACAATATGTTTACTGTCTAGTGGTCTAGAGTTAGGTGTTGTGAGGCCATAGAGAACAATAGGTTTACTGTCTAGTGGTCTAGGGTTAGGTGTTGTGAGGCTATAGAGAACAATAGGTTTACTGTCTAGTGGTCTAGGGTTAGGTGTTGTGAGGCCATAGAGAACAATAGGTTTACTGTCTAGTGGTCTAGGGTTAGGTGTTGTGAGGCTATAGAGAACAATATGTTTACTGTCTAGTGGTCTAGAGTTAGGTGTTGTGAGGCTTGGAGAACAATAGGTTTACTGTCTAGTGGTCTAGGGTTAGGTGTTGTGAGGCTTGGAGTACAATAGGTTTACTGTCTAGTGGGCTAGGGTTAGGTGTTGTGTGGCTTGGAGAACAATAGGTTTACTGTCTAGTGGTCTAGGGTTAGGTGTTGTGAGGCTATAGAGAACAATAGGTTTACTGTCTAGTGGTCTAGGGTTAGGTGTTGTGAGGCTTGGAGAACAATAGGTTTACTGTCTAGTGGTCTAGGGTTAGGTGTTGTGAGGCTTGGAGAACAATAGGTTTACTGTCTAGTGGTCTAGGGTTAGGTGTTGTGAGGCTTGGAGAACAAAGGAATAGCCATATAATATGTAATTTTGGGTATGTCCGTCGGCATGTTCGTGTCCGGGCTGTTACTTTGTCATGATGCATTGGGGGATTTTCAAATGGCTACTCACAAATGTTGGGCACATCATGACGATGTGTCGCGTCCAAGACCCTGGTCCCTACCTCTAAGGTCAAAAGGTAAAATATTGCTATAATATATCATATCTGTTCTGTAACTTTGTCATGGATTAGGGGATTCTGTACTAATGTGGCACAAATATTCTCCATATGAACATGATGTGTCGCGTCCCTAATTCAAAGATCGATGTCACATTCTGAGGTTAAAATGAAAATGACTGACGTGTCGCGTTAAAGACCAATGATCAAAGGTAAAGTTCAAATATTGATATATACTGGTATTTCCTGTATACATATACTGGTATTTCCTGTATATATATATACTGGTATTTCCTGTGTATATATATATACTGGTATTTCCTGTGTATATACTGGTATTTCCTGTGTATATATATATACTGGTATTTCCTGTGTATATACTGGTATTTCCTGTGTATATATATACTGGTATTTCCTGTGTATATATATATACTGGTATTTCCTGTGTATATACTGGTATTTCCTGTGTATATATATACTGGTATTTCCTGTGTATATACTGGTATGTCCTGTGTATATATATACTGGTATTTCCTGTGTATATACTGGTATTTCCTGTGTATATATATACTGGTATTTCCTGTGTATATATATATACTGGTATTTCCAGTGTATATACTGGTATTTCCTGTATATATACTGGTATTTCCTGTATATATATATACTGGTATTTCCTTGTATCGCGCCACAAAACGATCATATCAATAAAACACTTACCTCAAAATGATCCTTATCCTGTCAGTTACATCTTGTCTTCATGTTCGCACAACAGCAATTACTTTGTCATATTTTTTCTTTTGTTATTTTCGTAGGCCATGTTTGACCTTAGGTACAAAAAACTACTTCCTGTTGTATCGCGTCATCTGGGTTTTTCCAATTATTGACATAAATATCGAGGTCCCGATAAGTTTTCTTTATAATTTCTTTAGCAGTTTTAAACGCATATCACATATTTTTTAAACAGTATTTATTCCAATAAATTTACATGTATAACACAAAAAATGTTACAAATTACATAAATTGCGAATGGTTTGGATTGGAAAACAAGTTTTCAGAAAACTTATATTAATTCTTCTCCAAATGCTTAGAATATCACATATTTTAACTTGTAACAGTTTAATAGAACAACTTTAACTGAACTGTGTACTGTTTTTAAGTTTATTCTTCTTGTGGTAGGAGTGTGGACATCTATTAGAAAGATAGCATCCAGAACAAAAGTGTATTTTTATGCAGAGGTCACAAAACAATTAACTTTGAGGTAATTCAAAATGAAGCAAAGGGTGACAATCCTTCAAAGACTCTAGAAAATAACTAATTGACCATTTTTGTAATTTAGCTTTTTAAGGGAGATGTTTCATTAGATTCAAAATTACTCGAACGATTAACAGAAGCCATTTTGAAAATTGGCAACCTCCCATTATTATCTTATGTTATGTGTCCTTGACCGTCATGTGTACTCTGCATAGCAATCGGACTGCTGCGTCTATTGATTTTCGCTCATATTCACACTCCACAAGACGATTTAGGAAACCGGGCTGCCAGTCAAAAACTATGACAAACGAATCATTTACTTTCATTTTGGTGGATTTTTGTATTTTCGCAAATTGTAAAATTAAACTTTCTTGAGCCATGTTTCTTTTATTTTATCGCAAACGGCTCTAGTTGCGAATGTTAGTGTGGGCCCTGATTATGTCTTGGATGAGGGCTTCTGAAATAATGTGGCAAAGATGTTCCCGATATGAACATTATGTGTCATGTCCAAGACCCGGGTCCATACTCCAAAAATCAAGGTCACACTTTATTACACAGAGGTTAATTTTGATATATTGAAGTTGTCAACAGCATAACTTCACCATTCACTGTAGGATTTTGATATTGAAGTTGTCAACAGCATAACTTCACCATTCACTGTAGGATTTTGATATTGAAGTTGTCAACAGCATAACTTCACCATTCACTGTAGGATTTTGATATTGAAGTTGTCAACAGCATAACTTCACCATTCACTGTAGGATTTTGATATTGAAGTTGTCAACAGCATAACTTCACCATTCACTGTAGGATTTTGATATTGAAGTTGTCAACAGCATAACTTCACCATTCACTGTAGGATTTTGATATTGAAGTTGTCAACAGCATAACTTCACCATTCACTGTAGGATTTTGAAATAACCCTTTCCTTCTTAGAGATTTAGGTTAATATACTATTATATCTCCATACAAACGACAACCATTTAGCTATCATGCAGTGGATAAGTCGCCATATCTATTCTACCTCCATAGATATTACTGGAACTACATTAGATTCTGGCCTTTATTATGAACATTGGTTTGGCTACTACATTGTCAATGCATACATGTCGTATTGGTAATGGCGTCAAGAGGTGCTTCTATGAGGGAAAGGGTTAACTTGGCTCAAACGTTCACCCTGATGAGATGATTTATCATTACACCCCACCTCCTCATCCCATGACATTTGTTTCATTTATTTGCTGCCAGCCTGTAGGGGGACTTCATTCACTTAGTTAATTAACCTATTCAACTTGTGGAAGTCGTGACAGCGCAGTGGATGCGCGCTCGCTTCAGGTGCGAAAGGTCCGGAGTTCGAGCCCCACTGGAGCCGTTACGATTGTGCCCTTAGGCAAGACATTTAAATTCCACGTTGCCTCTTCTCTCTCCCGCGTGGCGATGGATTCCATCAGGAATGAGGTCTCGAGAGTGATTTATATAAGTTGAAATAACTTGTTTTGCAATCGAGCTAAAATAAATTTGTATAAAAAAACCTATTCAACAACTCACAATTTAACTGCTGCAACTAGGAAATTCAAAATTCCATGTTGAATTTAGGGATTCTCCCCCCCCCCCCCTCCCCCCACCCAATAAAATATTATATCTTTTCAAACAAAATCTTAGGTTTTGAACATAATCGGTGCCTGCATTTTTGCTCTAAAGACACAAGTTCTCTGTAACCATGCACTAATGTTATGTTGAATATCAGTTGTGTATAATTGCAATGTTGTAAATTGATGTTGGGCTAAATTTGAGGAATAGCTGGCTGGATATTAAGAGTTATGTTTGTTGTTTCAGGATAGCACAGGTCGTCTACTGCGTCAGATATTCATGTACTTGCCATCAAAGAAGGATTACCCGGACTACTACAAAGTCATTACAGATCCGACAGATCTAAGCATTATAGAAGTAAAAATAAAAAATAACAAGGTAAATTATAATTAACCCTTTCAACACCACAGACCTCTATTTATAGGCTTACAAAAAGTGTAGATCCAGATGAGCCGGCTCGTGACGAGCCGTCTCATCAGGATCTGCACTCTTTGCCAGTGATATGACTATTTTTAGACATAATTACCCATTTTGATAAATGAACTTGTCCAATGTGATTTTCTGATTCATTTATTGGTTTATGAATATCATGGACCAGTCCATGTGAGTTACTTGGTGTTGAATGGGTTAAGGGAGGGCTCCAGCTTATATTTATACAAATAAATAGTAACCTATGATGTATGGTATGTTATATATGTCTATCAATGTCTTGTATATGTTATATATGTCTATCAAATCCGTATATGTTATATATGTCTATCAATGTCTTGTATATGTTATATATGTCTATCAATGTCGTGTATATGTTATATATGTCTATCAATGTCTTGTATATGTTATATATGTCTATCAAATCCGTGTATATGTTATATATGTCTATCAATGTCTTGTATATGTATATATGTCTATCAATGCTGTGTATATGTTTATATGTCTATCAATGTCTTGTATATGTTATATATGTCTATCAATGTCTTGTATATGTTATATATGTCTATCAATGTTGTGTATATGTTATATATGTCTATCAATGTCTTGTATATGTTATATATGTCTATCAAATCCGTGTATATGTTATATATGTCTATCAATGTCTTGTATATGTTATATATGTCTATCAATGTCTTGTATATGTTATATATGTCTATCAATGTCTTGTATATGTTATATATGTCTATCAATGTTGTGTATATGTTATATATGTCTATCAATGTCTTGTATATGTTATATATGTCTATCAAATCCGTGTATATGTTATATATGTCTATCAATGTCTTGTATATGTTATATATGTCTATCAATGTCTTGTATATGTTATATATGTCTATCAATGTCTTGTATATGTTATATATGTCTATCAATGTCTTGTATATGTTATATATGTCTATCAATGTCTTGTATATGTTATATATGTCTATCAATGTCGTGTATATGTTATATATGTCTATCAAATCCGTGTATATGTTATATATGTCTATCAATGCATGTTTATGTATATATGTCTATCAATGTCTTGTATATGTTATATATGTCTATCAATGTCTTGTATATGTTATATATGTCTATCAATGTCTTGTATATGTTATATATGTCTTATCAATGCAGGCCATCACGTGACATCTACCACACATTCCACCTTTCGACCCCCGAACACGTGCTACAGGCCATCACGTGACATCTCCCACACATTCCACCTCTCGACCCCCGGAACACGTGCTGCAGGCCATCATGTGACATCTCCGCACATTCCACCTCTCGACCCCCCGAACACGTGCTACAGGCCATCACGTGACATCTACCACACATTCCACCTTTCGACCCCCGAACATGTGCTACAGGCCATCACGTGACATCTCCCACACATTCCACCTCTCGACCCCTCGGTTTTGAGATTTGGAAATATCCAGAAGTAGGAAATTGCCAAATCTGTGCTGTTTGTGTCCGAAACAACGCGGCTGCTATGGCTTGGTGCATTATCATGGTGCAGCAGAATCCCAGACCTCTCAAGCTGTGGGCGCTTTTTTAATAGCATGCAACAGCTCATATTTAATTACTCTTGCATAATAGTTTCCAGTAACTGAAGTTTTTGGAGAAACAAAGTGATTTAACATATCATGTAACCACTAGATTGAGAAAGGCATCACTTTCGTTGTTGTACAGTTGGCAGTATTCGCGGCACCTCTTGACACTTACCCCATTTGATCCAGAAGCAGCAAGCGTGGTACCCATCTTGCCGAAACATTGTGCATTCCAAGCTTATTAAGCATAATGTCCTGAGCTATACGAAACACCAAATTCTCCTGCAACATTTTCAACAGTAGAGTACTCTTCTATAAGAATGTATTCCTGAATTTCAGCCACTTTCGCTTCATTTATAACAGTCATGCCAGTATGCTTATCATCTTCTGTTATTTCTTCTTTCCCATCCTTAAAACGATTCACCCATTTTGAAATAGCACCATTAGTTAAACAAGAGTCCCCATAAACCGAATGTCGGAGAAAGATTTTCCGAGTAATTTATAAAACTTTCACAACACGTTACTCATTTACATTGTGCAACACAATTTTACAACTTGATGTTGGCGCATGCTGCATTAATACGAGAATGATACTTCATTACGCTATGTGAAAGTGAAATTAGTTCACAAAATGATTGATGGCCCTAGTATATCTAGTTGTGCATATTGTAATTCTGGTTTGATGATTTTGT
This sequence comes from Archivesica marissinica, assembly GCA_014843695.1. Taxonomy (NCBI): domain Eukaryota; kingdom Metazoa; phylum Mollusca; class Bivalvia; order Venerida; family Vesicomyidae; genus Archivesica; species Archivesica marissinica. Next base: position 59,237,168 of record CM026386.1, read on the forward strand.
GGATTTATGGCCCTTTGAGTATTTTTACAACACAACGTTTGTTCGCTCTTCATCGCCAAAACGCATTGTTGGTATTTTGCGTGAAGCATCAGTATTATGTCTAGTTTGCATGTTATAATCCGGTTACGTCTGGATGTGGTTTTTATTTGGCAGATTTACGCCCTTGAGCATTTTGTCTGTCCATCCTTTCATTTTCCGTGCTTTATCTCTAAAACTAAGTGTCACGTTTTCATCAAAGTTTGCATGAAGCATCAGTATGATGTTTAATTGTGTATATTTTAATCAAATTGATAATGCATTTCTGTATGAATGTGCTTGTGCAAGTTTAATGTTGCATAGACAAAATATATTGGGTGCATTTTAATCATTTGTCTGCACCCATAAAAGTGTACTTATGTGGCTTGGAGAACAATAGGTTTACTGTCTAGTGGTCTAGGGTTAGGTGTTGTGTGGCTTGGAGAACAATAGGTTTACTGTCTAGTGGTCTAGGGTTAGGTGTTGTGTGGCTTGGAGAACAATAGGTTTACTGTCTAGTGGTCTAGGGTTAGGTGTTGTGTGGCTTGGAGAACAATAGGTGTACTGTCTAGTGGTCTAGGGTTAGGTGTTGTGTGGCTTGGAGAACAATTGGTTTACTGTCTAGTGGTCTAGGGTTAGGTGTTGTGTGGCTTGGAGAACAATAGGTTTACTGTCTAGTGGTATAGGGTTAGGTGTTGTGTGGCTTGGAGAACAATAGGTTTACTGTCTAGTGGTATAGGGTTAGGTGTTGTGTGGCTTGGAGAACAATAGGTTTACTGTCTAGTGGTCTAGGGTTAGGTGTTGTGTGGCTTGGAGAACAATAGGTTTACTGTCTAGTGGTCTAGGGTTAGGTGTTGTGTGGCTTGGAGAACAATAGGTTTACTGTCTAGTGGTCTAGGGTTAGGTGTTGTGTGGCTTGGAGAACAATAGGTTTACTGTCTAGTGGTATAGGGTTAGGTGTTGTGTGGCTTGGAGAACAATAGGTTTACTGTCTAGTGATCTAGGGTTAAGGGTTATGTAACTATAAAGTGTGTGTGTGGTGTTTTACGTTTATTTATCGTCGCTACTGATTGCCCATATGAGCGACGCCTCCTGAAGAGAATAGTCATTTTAGAGTTTTGGAATATAGTGCAATGATACAGACAGAGTCTCCTCTGGTTGTTTTACGTGCATGGTGTAAAGCATCGACACAAGACCTCGGTTTAAAGTCCCATCTGAGAGACTTAATTTTATTAGTGCCAGATGGGGGATCGAACCTGCAATCCCTGGTGACTATGAAAACTTTTATGTGGCCATAAATACCATTTATGTGGCTATAGAGAACAAAAGAGTAGCCTTTTAATAATCCATTTTGGGTACGTCCGTCTGGTGTTTTGTGAATATTGATGTGATAATGCAATATTAGTGTAAATTTGAAGCGGAAATTACCGTAAATTTGATGAATTGCAGTATAAATGTGGTGTACTTGCAGTATTAATATGGTGTACTTGCAGTATAAATGTGATGTACTTGTAGTATAAATGTGGTGTACTTGCAGTATAAATATGGTGTACTTGCAGTATAAATGTGGTGTACTTGCAGTATAAATATGGTGTACTTGCAGTATAAATGTGGTGTACTTGCAGTATAAATATGATGTACTTGCAGTATAAATGTGGTGTACCTGCAGTACTTGCAGTATAAATGTGATGTACTTGCAGTATAAATGTGATGTACTTGCAGTATAAATGCTATGTACTTGCAGTATAAATATGATGTACTTGCAGTATAAATGTGGTGTACCTGCAGTACTTGCAGTATAAATGTGATGTACTTGCAGTATAAATGTGGTGTACTTGCAGTATAAATGCTATGTACTTGAATGTGATGCAATTTCAGTATCCCTCAGAGTATAACCTGATGTCAGACTTTGATCTCCTGTTCAAAAATGCCCGCCATTATAATGAAGAAGGCTCACAAGTTTACACAGATGCTATAACCCTTGAGAAAGCATTGAAGGCCAAATGGAGGGTAATAAACCAAGCTGCCGGCACACCAAGACCAGGAAAGTCGTAAGTTTTGCTTGTTTAAAGGAATTTGCTGTCAAGCTGTCGGAACGCTAACCCCCAATTGTATGTTTTGTGTGCTTGATATAGTGAACTTCAAGTAGGGAGGCACCGTGCTGCCGGCACGCTAACACTGAAAGTTGTCAGTTTTATCCGCTTTCAGTATGTTGATTTGTTCTATGGAGATGTCGAGTTCATGGCACACCTACACCCATACAAATTGTAAGAACTTTTGTGGACTGCTGCAGTGATATATGTTGTCCATATAATCCATGGTGTAGAGTTAGATAGCAGGTTCCTCCTTGCACCTAGATGTAAGCTGTTGGGCTTATACTGGTAATCCAGGGGTTGACAGTTACATCTCCCACTGGTGCCAACCTGTGCCTCAAACACAGGCTTCTCCCTCCACCAATAAAAGGTTGGACAGTTGCCATACAACCTGAGCTGTTGTGCAACACTAAACTGAACAAAAGTCAATGAAAGCACTATGTGCTATTTTGTTCCCGGCTTTAATGAAAAATTGAACATTGTTGATAATACTAACAAAAATCAGAATGTTTTTACATTTTTATTATTATTTAGTCCTTCATCTCTTTGAAATGCTAAACAACCTCCCCAAAATGCACCGTTCATAAATGCCGGACCTGAAGAACCCCATGTTGGCGATTGCATACAAAACAAAAAAATAGCACCTCAGGGACTAAGTATTGAATGCTGAAAATCAATTCTAATCAGTAGTAGGTTAAATATTTTGATGACAAAAATGTGGATGAGGTGCTATTATATCAAAACCAATGTGACTTGTCCATTTTGCTGATGGGTTCTTGATAACTTGTTTTTGGCTTCACCCACTTTAGTGGAATGCGCGACTAAGCAGTCACATTTCCGGCAACAATTTGCATATTTGCATATATCTAATAAAAACGTCCAGTATAATAACCAGTTAACCTGCATACTGTTCGCAGAAGTAGTTCCCTGCTCCCCTAACTAGTCTCACCTCCCAAGAATGATCGAGAACACGAATTTTGGCTAAAAAATAATCTGATTTCAGAAATTATTTATGCTTAAAAAAATCAAACATTGTCATTTCTCAAAAAGCATCAGGGGTTTTACTTGGAAACCTTTCATCCAAGGACTAATTCTACACATCCAAGGCCTAATTCTCTACATACACAGACTAATTCTCTACATAAACATACAAGGACTAATTCTCTACATACACAGACTAATTCTATACATACACATCCAAGGCCTAATTCTCTACATACATGGACTAATTCTCTACATACACATCCAAGGACTAATTCTCTACATATTTAAATACACAGACTAATTCTCTACATACACATACATGGACTAATTCTCTACATACACATCCAAGGACTAATTCTCTACATACACATACATGGACTAATTCTCTACATACACATCCAATGATTAATTCTCCACATACTTAAATACACAGACTAATTCTCTACATACACATACACAGACTAATTCTCTACATACACATACAAGGACTAATTCTCTACATATACATACACAGACTAATTCTCTACATACACAGACTAATTCTCTACATACACATACACAGAATAATTCTCTACATACACATCAAAGGACTAATTCTCTACATACACATACAAGGACTAATTCTCTACATACACAGACTAATTCTCTACATACACATACAATGACTAATTCTCTACATACACAGACTAATTCTCTACATACACATACATGGACTAATTCTCTACATATACATACACAGACTAATTCTCTACATACACAGAATAATTCTCTACATACACATCCAAGGAATAATTCTCTACATACACATACATGGACTAATTCTCTACATACACATACACAGACTAATTCTCTACATACACATCCAAGGAATAATTCTCTACATACACATACACAGACTAATTCTCTACATACACATACAAGGACTAATTCTCTACATACACATACACAGAATAATTCTCTACATACACATACACAGACTAATTCTCTACATACACATACAAGGACTAATTCTCTACATACACATACACAGACTAATTCTCTACATACACATACAAGGACTAATTCTCTACATACACATACACAGAATAATTCTCTACATACACATCAAAGGACTATTTCTCTACATACACATACAAGGACTAATTCTCTACATACACATACACAGACTAATTCTCTACATACACATACAAGGACTAATTCTCTACATACACATACACAGACTAATTCTCTACATACACATACATGGACTAATTCTCTACATATACATACACAGACTAATTCTCTACATACACAGAATAATTCTCTACATACACATCCAAGGAATAATTCTCTACATACACATACACAGACTAATTCTCTACATACACATACAAGGACTAATTCTCTACATACACATACACAGACTAATTCTCTACATACACATACAAGGACTAATTCTCTACATACACATACACAGACTAATTCTCTACATACACATACATGGACTAATTCTCTACATACACATACACAGACTAATTCTCTACATACACATACAAGGATTAATTCTCCACATGCTTAAAAACACAGACTAATTCTCTACATACACAGACTAATTCTCTACATACACATCCAAGGAATAATTCTCTACATACACATACACAGACTAATTCTCTACATACACATACAAGGACTAATTCTCTACATACACATACACAGACTAATTCTCTACATACACATACAAGGACTAATTCTCTACATACACATACACAGACTAATTCTCTACATACACATACAAGGACTAATTCTCTACATACACATACACAGACTAATTCTCTACATACACATACATGGACTAATTCTCTACATATACATACACAGACTAATTCTCTACATACACAGAATAATTCTCTGCATACACATCCAAGGAATAATTCTCTACATACACATACATGGACTAATTCTCTACATACACATACACATACTAATTCTCTACATACACATCCAAGGAATAATTCTCTACATACACATACACAGACTAATTCTCTACATACACATACACAGACTAATTCTCTACATACACATACACAGACTAATTCTTTACATACACATACAAGGACTAATTCTCTACATACACATACACAGACTTATTATCTACATACACATACAAGGATTAATTCTCCACATACTTAAATACACAGACTAATTCTCTACATACACATACACAGACTAATTCTCTACATACACATACAAGGACTAATTCTCTACATACACATACACAGAATAATTCTCTACATACACATCAAAGGACTATTTCTCTACATACACATACAAGGACTAATTCTCTACATACACATACACAGACTAATTCTCTACATACACATACAAGGACTAATTCTCTACATACACATACACAGACTAATTCTCTACATACACATACATGGACTAATTCTCTACATATACATACACAGACTAATTCTCTACATACACAGAATAATTCTCTACATACACATCCAAGGAATAATTCTCTACATACACATACACAGACTAATTCTCTACATACACATACAAGGACTAATTCTCTACATACACATACACAGACTAATTCTCTACATACACATACAAGGACTAATTCTCTACATACACATACACAGACTAATTCTCTACATACACATACATGGACTAATTCTCTACATACACATACACAGACTAATTCTCTACATACACATACAAGGATTAATTCTCCACATACTTAAAAACACAGACTAATTCTCTACATACACAGACTAATTCTCTACATACACATCCAAGGAATAATTCTCTACATACACATACACAGACTAATTCTCTACATACACATACAAGGACTAATTCTCTACATACACATACACAGACTAATTCTCTACATACACATACAAGGACTAATTCTCTACATACACATACACAGACTAATTCTCTACATACACATACAAGGACTAATTCTCTACATACACATACACAGACTAATTCTCTACATACACATACATGGACTAATTCTCTACATATACATACACAGACTAATTCTCTACATACACAGAATAATTCTCTGCATACACATCCAAGGAATAATTCTCTACATACACATACATGGACTAATTCTCTACATACACATACACATACTAATTCTCTACATACACATCCAAGGAATAATTCTCTACATACACATACACAGACTAATTCTCTACATACACATACACAGACTAATTCTCTACATACACATACACAGACTAATTCTTTACATACACATACAAGGACTAATTCTCTACATACACATACACAGACTTATTATCTACATACACATACAAGGATTAATTCTCCACATACTTAAATACACAGACTAATTCTCTACATACACATACACAGACTAATTCTCTACATACAAGGACTAATTCTCTACATACACATACACAGACTAATTCTCTACATACACATACAATGACTAATTCTCTACATACACATACACAGACTAATTATCTACATACACATCCAAGGAATAATTCTCTACATACATGGACTAATTCGCTACATACACATACACAGACTAATTCTCTACATACACATCCAAGGAATAATTCTCTACATACACATACACAGACTAATTATCTACATACACATACAAGGACTAATTCTCTACATACACATACACAGACTAATTCTCTACATACACAGACTAATTTTCTACATACACATACAAGGACTAATTCTCTACATACACAGACTAATTCTCTACATACACATACAAGGACTAATTCTCTACATACAAGGACTAATTCTCTACATACACATCCAAGGACTAATTCTCTACATATACATACACAGACTAATTCTCTACATACACATACAAGGACTAATTCTCTACATACACATACACAGACTAATTCTCTACATATACATACACAGACTAATTCTCTACATACACAGACTAATTCTCTACATACACATACACAGAATAATTCTCTACATACACATCCAAGGAATAATTCTCTACATACACATACATGGACTAATTCTCTACATACACAGACTAATTCTCTACATACACATACATGGACTAATTCTCTACATACACATACACAGACTAATTCTCTACATACACATCCAACGAATAATTCTCCACAAACTTAAATACACAGACTAACTCTCTACATACACATACACAGAATAATTCTCTACATACACATACAAGGACTAATTATCTACATACACATCCAAGGACTAATTCTCTACATACACATCCAAGGACTAATTATCTACATACACAGACTAATTCTCTACATACACATACAAGGACTAATTCTCTACATACACAGACTAATTCTCTACATACACATCCAAGGACTAATTCTCTACATACACATCCAAGGATTAATGCTCTACATACACACCCAATGACTAATTCTCTACATACACATCCAAGGACTAATTCTCTACATACACATCCAAGGACTAATTCTCTACATACACATACAAGGACTAATTCTCTACATACACATACACAGACTAATTCTCTACATACACATACAAGGACTAATTCTCTACATACACATACACAGACTAATTCTCTACATACACATACATGGACTAATTCTCTACATATACATACACAGACTAATTCTCTACATACACAGAATAATTCTCTACATACACATCCAAGGAATAATTCTCTACATACACATACATGGACTAATTCTCTACATACACATACACAGACTAATTCTCTACATACACATCCAAGGAATAATTCTCTACATACACATACACAGACTAATTCTCTACATACACATACAAGGACTAATTCTCTACATACACATACACAGACTAATTCTCTACATACACATACACAGACTAATTCTCTACATACACATACAAGGACTAATTCTCTACATACACATACACAGACTAATTCTCTACATACACATACAAGGACTAATTCTCTACATACACATACAAGGACTAATTCTCTACATACACATCCAAGGACTAATTCTCTACATATACATACACAGACTAATTCTCTACATACACATACAAGGACTAATTCTCTACATACACATACACAGACTAATTCTCTACATATACATACACAGACTAATTCTCTACATACACAGACTAATTCTCTACATACACATACACAGAATAATTCTCTACATACACATCCAAGGAATAATTCTCTACATACACATACATGGACTAATTCTCTACATACACATACACAGACTAATTCTCTACATACACATACATGGACTAATTCTCTACATACACATACACAGACTAATTCTCTACATACACATCCAACGACTAATTCTCCACAAACTTAAATACACAGACTAACTCTCTACATACACATACACAGAATAATTCTCTACATACACATACAAGGACTAATTATCTACATACACATCCAAGGACTAATTCTCTACATACACATACAAGGACTAATTCTCTACATACACAGACTAATTCTCTACATACACATCCAAGGACTAATTCTCTACATACACATCCAAGGATTAATGCTCTACATACACACCCAAGGACTAATTCTCTACATACACATCCAAGGACTAATTCTCTACATACACATCCAAGGACTAATTCTCTACATACACATCCAAGGACTAATTCTCTACATACACATCCAAGGACTAATTATCTACATACACATCCAAGGACTAATTATCTACATACACATCCAATGACTAATTCTCTACATACACATCCAAGGACTAATTATCCACATACTTAAATACAAGGACTAATTATCTACATACACATCCAAGGACTAATTCTCCACATACTTAAATACAAGGACTAATTCTCTACATACACATCCAAGGACTAATTCTCCACATACTTAAATACAAGGACTAATTCTCTACATACATATACACAGACTAATTATCTACATATACATCCAAGGACTAATTCTCTACATACACATCCAAGGACTAATTCTCTACATACACATCCAAGGACTAATTCTCCACATACTTAAATAACAAGGACTAATTCTCTACATACACATACACAGACCAATTCTCTACATACACATCCAAGGAATAATTCTCTACATACACATCCAAGGACTAATTCTCTACACCTACAGTAGGTCCCAACACTACCAGTCACCTTGAAATTGACTTTTTGCCCGAAAATAGTAAAACATTATTATTTCTCAAAAAATGTCAAAGGTTTGCATACACATATAGGCACTAATTCTCAACACTAACACTAAGTACCTACACTACCACTGACCTTTAACAATCTTTCATTAAAACTGATTTTGGACAAAGTTGCACATTGTCCTTTGTTATGTAATATAGACAAAGAATAGTTGTAGTGTCTGAATCAACTGCGCAAAGCTTGTTCAATATAACTTTGTGGTTAGCCATTTGAATATGTTTTATATCGCACATGCAGGAAGACACGTAAAGGACCAACGCCAACATCTCTGGCCTCGAGATTACAAGATCTGTATGAATCTATCCGAGATTACCTCGATCCAAGAGGAAGAGCTCTGTCCAGCCCATTTATGAAGGTCCCAACCAAGGCTGTAAGTTGAGGGTTCCAATATTGAAAGTTATAATTTTGCTTTGTTCTTTTGAACCTTCTGAGGGACATTCAGAAATATTCAATACTTTCATAATTTTCATTTTAAGCCCTAAAGTGATGATAATTGGAATTATTCCTTCGATGTATATATATAATTAGTCTGTGTATATATAAAATTAGTATGTGTATATATAGAATTAGTCTGTGTATATATAGAATTAGTATGTGTATATATAGAATTAGTCTGTGTATATATATAATTAGTCTGTGTATGTGTATATATAGAATTAGTCTGTGTATATATAGAATTAGTATATAGAATTAGTCTGTGTATGTGTATATATAGAATTAGTATGTGTATATATAGAATTAGTCTGTGTATGTGTATATATAGAATTAGTATGTGTATATATAGAATTAGTATGTGTATGTGTATATATAGAATTAGTATGTGTATGTGTATATATAGAATTAGTATGTGTATATATAGAATTAGTCTGTGTATGTGTATATATAGAATTAGTATGTGTATATATAGAATTAGTATGTGTATATATAGAATTAGTGTATATATAGAATTAGTATGTGTATATAGAATTAGTATGTGTATATATATAATTAGTATGTGTATATATAGAATTAGTATGTGTATATATAGAATTAGTGTATATATAGAATTAGTATGTGTATATATAGAATTAGTATGTGTATATATAGAATTAGTATGTGTATATATAGAATTAGTATGTGTATATATAGAATTAGTAAGTGTATATATAGAATTAGTCTGTGTATGTGTATATATATAATTAGTCTGTGTATGTGTATATATAGAATTAGTATGTGTATATATAGAATTAGTCTGTGTATGTGTATATATAGAATTAGTATGTGTATATATAGAATTAGTCTGTGTATGTGTATATATAGAATTAGTCTGTGTATGTGTATATATAGAATTGGTATGTGTATATATAGATTAGTCTGTGTATGTGTATATATAGAATTGGTATGTGTATATATAGAATTATTCTGTGTATGTGTATATATAGAATTGGTATGTGTATATATAGAATTAGTCTGTGTATGTGTATATATAGAATTAGTATGTGTATATATAGAATTAGTCTGTGGATGTGTATATATAGAATTGGTATGTGTATGTGTATATATAGAATTGGTATGTGTATATATAGAATTAGTCTGTGTATGTGTATATATAGAATTGGTATGTGTATATATAGAATTAGTCTGTGTATGTGTATATATAGAATTAGTATGTGTATATATAGAATTAGTCTGTGTATGTGTATATATAGAATTAGTCTGTGTATGTGTATATATAGAATTAGTATGTGTATATATAGAATTAGTATGTGTATATATAGAATTAGTCTGTGTATGTGTATATATAGAATTAGTATGTGTATATATAGAATTAATCTGTGTATGTGTATATATAGAATTAGTCTGTGTATGTGTATATATAGAATTGGTATGTGTATATATAGAATTAGTCTGTGTATGTGTATATATAGAATTGGTATGTGTATATATAGAATTAGTCTGTGTATATATAGAATTAGTATGTGTATATATAGAATTAGTCTGTGTATATATAGAATTAGTATGTGTATATATAGAATTAGTCTGTATATGTGTATATATAGAATTGGTATGTGTATGTGTATATATAGAATTGGTATGTGTATATATAGAATTAGTCTGTGTATGTGTATATATAGAATTAGTATGTGTATATATAGAATTAGTCTGTGTATGTGTATATATAGAATTAGTCTGTGTATGTGTATATATAGAATTAATCTGTGTATGTGTATATATAGAATTGGTATGTGTATATATAGAATTGGTATGTGTATATATAGAATTAGTCTGTGTATGTGTATATATAGAATTAATCTGTGTATGTGTATATATAGAATTGGTATGTGTATATATAGAATTAGTCTGTGTATGTGTATATATAGAATTGGTATGTGTATATATAGAATTAGTCTGTGTATGTGTATATATAGAATTAGTATGTGTATATATAGAATTAAGCTGTGTATGTGTATATATAGAATTAGTCTGTGTATGTGTATATATAGAATTAGTATGTGTATATATAGAATTAGTCTGTGTATGTGTATATATAGAATTAGTCTGTGTATGTGTATATATAGAATTAGTCTGTGTATGTGTATATATAGAATTGGTCTGTGTATATATAGAATTAGTCTGTGTATGTGTATATATAGAATTGGTATGTGTATGTGTATATATAGAATTAGTATGTGTATATATATAATTAGTCTGTGTATATATAGAATTAGTCTGTGTATGTGTATATATAGAATTAGTATGTGTATATATAGAATTAGTCTGTGTATGTGTATATATAGAATTAGTATGTGTATATATAGAATTAGTATGTGTATATATAGAATTAGTCTGTGTATGTGTATATATAGAATTAGTATGTGTATATATAGAATTAGTCTGTGTATGTGTATATATAGAATTGGTATGTGTATATATAGAATTAGTCTGTGTATGTGTATATATAGAATTAGTATGTGTATATATAGAATTAGTCTGTGTATGTGTATATATAGAATTAGTCTGTGTATGTGTATATATAGAATTAGTCTGTGTATGTGTATATATAGAATTAGTATGTGTATATATAGAATTAGTCTGTGTATGTGTATATATAGAATTAGTATGTGTATATATAGAATTAGTCTGTGTATGTGTATATATAGAATTAGTATGTGTATATATAGAATTAGTCTGTGTATGTGTATATATAGAATTGGTATGTGTATATATAGAATTAGTCTGTGTATGTGTATATATAGAATTAGTATGTGTATATATAGAATTAGTATGTGTATATATAGAATTAGTATGTGTATATATATAATTAGTCTGTGTATGTGTATATATAGAATTAGTCTGTATATGTGTATATATAGAATTAGTATGTGTATATATAGAATTAGTATGTGTATATATAGAATTAGTGTGTGTATGTGTATATATAGAATTAGTATGTGTATATATAGAATTAGTCTGTGTATGTGTATATATAGAATTAGTATGTGTATGTATAGAATTAGTCCTTGTATGTGTATGTAGATAATTGGTCCTTGTATGTAGAGAATTAGTCCTTGTATGTGTATGTAGAGAATTAGTCCATGTATATGTATGTATAGAATTAGTCCTTTGATGTGTATGTATATAATTAGTCCTTGTATGTGTATGTATAGAATTAGTCCTTGTATGTGTATGTAGATAATTGGTCCTTGTATGTAGAGAATTAGTCCATGTATGTGTATGTAGAGAATTTGTCCTTGTATATGTATGTAGAGAATTAGTCCATGTATATGTATGTAGAGAATTAGTCCTTGAATGTGTATGTAGATAATTAGTCCTTGGATGTGTATGTAGATAATTAGTCATTGGATGTGTATGTAGAGATTTAGTCCTCGGGTGTGTATGTAGATAATTAGTCCTTGGATGTGTATGTAGATAATTAGTCCTTGGATGTGTATGTAGATAATTAGTCCTTGGATGTGTATGTAGATAATTAGTCCTTGGATGTGTATGTAGAGAATTAGTCCTTTGATGTGTATGTAGATACTTAGTCCTTGTATGTGTATGTAGATAATTAGTCCTTGAATGTGTATGTAGAGAATTAGTCCTTGAATGTGTATGTAGAGAATTAGTCCTTGAATGTGTATGTATAGAATTAGTCCATGTATATATATGTAGAGAATTAGTCCTTGTATGTGTATGTAGAGAATTAGTCCTTGTATGTGTATGTATAGAATTAGACCTTGTATATATATGTAGAGAATTAGTCCATGTATGTGTATCATTTGTATGTGTATGTATAGAATTAGACCTAGTATGTGTATGTAGAGAATTAGACCTTGTATGTGTATGTAGATAATTAGTCCTTGTATGTGTATGTAGAGAATTAGTCCTTGTATGTGTATGTATAGAATTAGACCTTGTATGTGTATGTAGAGAATTAGACCTTGTATGTGTATGTAGATAATTAGTCCTTGTATGTGTATGTATAGAATTAGACATTGTATGTGTATGTAGAGAATTAGTCATTGTATGTGTATGTATAGAATTAGTCCTTGTATGTGTATGTAGAGAATTAGACCTTGTATGTGTATGTAGAGAATTAGTCCTTGTATGTGTATGTATAGAATTAGACATTGTATGTGTATGTAGAGAATTAGACCTTGTATGTGTATGTAGAGAATTAGTCATTGTATGTGTATGTAGAGAATTAGTCCTTGTATGTGTATGTAGAGAATTAGACCTTGTATGTTTATGTATAGAATTAGTCCTTGTATGTGTATGTATAGAATTAGTCCTTGTATGTGTATGTATAGAATTAGTCATTGTATGTGTATGTAGAGAATTAGAACTTGTATGTGTATGTATAGAATTAGACCTTGTATGTGTATGTAGAGAATTAGTCATTGTATGTGTATGTAGAGAATTAGTCATTGTATGTGTATGTAGAGAATTAGTCCTTGTATGTGTATGTATATAATTAGTCCTTGAATGTGTATGTATAGAATTAGACCTTGTATGTGTATGTATAGAATTAGACCTTGTATGTGTATGTAGATAATTAGTCCTTGAATGTGTATGTATAGAATTAGACCTTGTATGTGTATGTAGAGAATTAGTCATTGTATGTGTATGTATAGAATTAGTCCTTGTATGTGTATGTAGAGAATTAGTCCTTGTATGTGTATGTAGAGAATTAGTCCTTGTATGTGTATGTAGAGAATTAGTCATTGTATGTGTATGTAGAGAATTAGTCCTTGTATGTGTATGCAGATAATTAGTCCTTGTATGTGTATGTAGAGAATTAGGCCTTGGATGTGTATGTAGATAATTAGTCCTTTGATGTGTATGTAGAGAATTAGTCCTTAGATGTGTATGTAGAGATTTAGTTCTTTTATGTGTATGTAGAGAATTAGTCCTTGTATATGTATGTAGAGAATTAGTCCTTGGATGTGTATGTAGATAATTAGTCCTTGGATGTGTATGTAGAGAATTAGTCCTTAGATGTGTATGTAGAGATTTAGTTCTTTGATGTGTATGTAGAGAATTAGTCCTTGTATGTGTATGTAGAGAATTAGTCCTTAGATGTGTATGTAGAGAATTAGCCCTTGGATGTGTATATAGAGAATTATTCATGGGATGTGTATGTAGAGAATTAGTCCTTAGATGTGTATGTAGAGAATTAGCCCTTGGATGTGTATGTAGAGAATTATTCCTTGGATGTGTATGTAGAGAAATAGTCCATGTATGTGTATGTAGAGAATTAGTCCTTGTATGTGTATGTAGAGAATTAGTCCATGTATGTGTATGTAGAGAATTCGTCCATGTATGTGTATGTAGAGAATTAGTCTGTGTATGTAGAGAATTAGTCCTTAGATGTGTATGTAGATAATTAGTCCTTAGATGTGTATGTAGAGAATTAGTCCGTATATGTGTATGTAGATAATTGGTCCTTGTATGTAGAGAATTAGTCCATGTATGTGTATGTAGAGAATTAGTCCATGTATATTTATGTAGAGAATTAGTCCTTGAATGTGTATGTAGAGCATTAGTCCTTGGATGTGTATGTAGATAATTAGTCCTTGGATGTGTATGTAGAGATTTAGTCCTTGGAGGTGTAAGTAGAGAATTAGTCCTTGGATGTGTATGTAGAGCATTAGTCCTTGGATGTGTATGTAGAGAATTAGTCCTTGGATGTGTATGTAGAGATTTAGTCCTTGGATGTGTATGTAGATATTTAGTCCTTGGATGTTTATGTATAGATTTATTCATTGGATGTGTATGTAGATAATTAGTCCTTGGATGTGTATGTAGAGATTTAGTCCTTGGATGTGTATGTAGAGATTTAGTCCTTGGATGTGTATGTAGAGATTTAGTCCTTGGATGTGTATGTAGATATTTAGTCCTTGGATGTTTATGTATAGATTTATTCATTGGATGTGTATGTAGATAATTAGTCCTTAGTTTATACAAATTTATTTTAGCTCGATTTCAACTTATATAAATCACTCTCGAGACCTCATTCCTGATGGTATCCATACTCTCAAATACATGCACCCTCTCCCATCTTATACTTATACAGCCATCACATATTTTCGTATATGTACAAACGTGCAATACACCATGGAAGGATTCTGATTGGTCGAGAGATGCTTATAATTTGAATAACTTATGCATATTTCTCGGTAAATTTGTACATAACGATAGTTTATACAAATTTATTTTAGCTCGATTGCGAAACAAGTTATTTCAACTTATATAAATCACTCTCGAGACCTCATTCCTGATGGTATCCATCGCCACGAGGGAGAGAGAAGAGGCAACATGGAATTTAAATGCCTTGCCTAAGGGCACAATCGTAACGGCTCCAGTGGGGCTCGAACTAATTAGTCCTTGGATGTGTATGTAGAGATTTAGTCATTGGATGTGTATGTAGATAATTAGTCCTTGGATGTGTATGTAGATAATTAGTCCTTGGATGTGTATGTAGAGATTTAGTCCTTGAATGCCAGGTTTCAAAGCAATACTCGTGATGCTTTTGAGATATTGACACATTACAACCAATATGTGATTGACATGTTGTATGTGTATGGAATTGTGTACAAACATAATTGGAAAACTTTCTGAATGCCCCTCGTACAATGTATTTATTGCATTGATACATGTTTTATTTAATTATTGTACAAATAAATGGATTGAGTGGGCAAGTTGTAAAAGTACTGTTTACTACAGGACGTAACAGGGCTCTATTGCCGAGTGGTTACGGTCGTTGACTTCAAATCACTTGTCCCTCACAGCTATAGGTTCGAATACCACTGGGGGTGTTGATTTCTTCATGTGAAGTAACTATCCAGCTGGCTTGTTAAAGGTCGAGTGTTCCACTCACGTGTCAGAGTCATGCATGGTCATCCTCCAACAGTACTACTCGTAGTATCATGCATGGTCATCCTCCAACAGTACTACGCGTAGTATCATGCATGGTCATCCTCCAACAGTACTACTCGTAGTATCATGCATGGTCATCCTCCAACAGTACTACTCGTAGTATCATGCATGGTCATCCTCCAACAGTACTAGTTGGAGAATCATGCATGGTCATCCTCCAACAGTACTAGTTGGAGAATCATGCATGGTCATCCTCCAACAGTACTACTCGTAGTATCATGCATGGTCATCCTCCAACAGTACTAGTTGGAGAATCATGCATGGTCATCCTCCAACAGTACTAGTTGGAGAATCATGCATGGTCATCCTCCAACAGTACTAGTTGGAGAATCATGCATGGTCATCCTCCAACAGTACTAGTTGGAGAATCATGCATTGTCATCCTCCAACAGTACTAGTTGGAGAATCATGCATGGTCATCCTCCAACAGTACTAGTTGGAGAATCATGCATGGTCATCCTCCAACAGTACTAGTTGGAGAATCATGCATGGTCATCCTCCAACAGTACTACTCGTAGTATCATGCATGGTAATCCTCCAACAGTACTAGTTGGAGAATCATGCATGGTCATCCTCCAACAGTACTAGTTGGAGAATCATGCATGGTCATCCTCCAACAGTACTAGTTGGAGAATCATGCATGGTCATCCTCCAACAGTACTACTCGTAGTATCATGCATGGTCATCCTCCAACAGTACTACTCATAGTATCATGCATGGTCATCCTCCAACAGTACTAGTTGGAGAATCATGCATGGTCATCCTCCAACAGTACTAGTTGGAGAATCATGCATGGTCATCCTCCAACAGTACTACTCGTAGTATCATGCATGGTCATCCTCCAACAGTACTACTCATAGTATCATGCATGGTCATCCTCCAACAGTACTAGTTGGAGAATCATGCATGGTCATCCTCCAACAGTACTACTCATAGTATCACGCATGGTCATCCTCCAACAGTACTAGTTGGAGAATCATGCATGGTCATCCTCCAACAGTACTACTCGTAGTATCATGCATGGTCATCCTCCAACAGTACTACTCGTAGTATCATGCATGGTCATCCTCCAACAGTACTACTCATAGTATCATGCATGGTCATCCTCCAACAGTACTAGTTGGAGAATCATGCATGGTCATCCTCCAACAGTACTAGTTGGAGAATCATGCATGGTCATCCTCCAACAGTACTACTCGTAGTATCATGCATGGTCATCCTCCAACAGTACTACTCGTAGTATCATGCATGGTAATCCTCCAACAGTACTAGTTGGAGAATCATGCATGGTCATCCTCCAACAGTACTAGTTGGAGAATCATGCATGGTCATCCTCCAACAGTACTAGTTGGAGAATCATGCATGGTCATCCTCCAACAGTACTAGTTGGAGAATCATGCATGGTCATCCCCCAACAGTACTACTCGTAGTATCATGCATGGTAATCCTCCAACAGTACTAGTTGGAGAATCATCCATGGTCATCCTCCAACAGTACTAGTTGGAGAATCATGCATGGTCATCCTCCAACAGTACTAGTTGGAGAATCATGCATGGTCATCCTCCAACTGTACTAGTTGGAGAATCATGCATGGTCATCCTCCAACAGTACTACTCGTAGTATCACGCATGGTCATCCTCCAACAGTACTAGTTGGAGAATCATGCATGGTCATCCTCCAACAGTACTAGTTGGAGAATCATGCATGGTCATCCTCCAACAGTACTAGTTGGAGAATCATGCATGGTCATCCTCCAACAGTACTAGTTGGAGAATCATGCATGGTCATCCTCCAACAGTACTAGTTGGAGAATCATGCATGGTCATCCTCCAACAGTACTAGTTGGAGAATCATGCATGGTCATCCTCCAACAGTACTAGTTGGAGAATCATGCATGGTCATCCTCCAACAGTACTAGATGGAGAATCACTATATGGCCTAAGCGGTTGCAGTTTTGATTACAAGCCGCACAACTCTTGTGTTCATCCGGTCACTAGTGTAACCAGGAATGAAGATGTGTTCATCCGGTCACTAGTGTAACCAGGAATGAAGATGTGTTCATCCGGTCACTAGTGTAACCAGGAATGAAGATGTGTTCATCCGGTCACTAGTGTAACCAGGAATGAAGAATGTATATGTAATCCCAGGACCATGTGCCAGGGAATCTCGCTTTTTGGTTGTAGCATTCAGTCAATTATACTAACTGTTAATTAATTACTTATCATCCAGTTCAGCTACCAGTAAATTCTGAACAAATATTATGCACAATTTACAACCTGATAGCATCATTGTAGCTTCTGTGAAAGGTGAATGGTACATGGAAATAGATTTAGAGAGGGTCCGGTTTTGGGAGGTTCCACTGTACATGGAAATAGATTGAAATAACAGATGAGTTGCAGTTATTCCAGTCCATCAGCTTGTCACAGTAAAGACAAAGTTGGTGTATCAGGTTACATAGGGTGAGAAATCAGTTGGTTTTCATCATTATTTCAGGATTACCCGGACTACTATGAAGTGATTAAGAAGCCAATTGACATGTCGAGTATCTCACAGAAAATGCTATTAAAACGTTATGAATCTCTCGAAGATATGGTGGCTGATATTGTTCAAATGTTTGACAATGCTTGCAAATATAATGAACCTGACTCGCTGATTTACAAGGTTTGTGTAGTATACATACTAGGCCATATTTATTGACAATGACGACTCTTCTTGTGACCAGAATCATGACCCAACATTACTTTTCACAGGATATTGTATAGTTTGTAGTATATGAATCTTGTGTATCAACCAAAATAATATATAAACATGTTTGTAAGTCAGAGTTATAGAAATTTAATGAGCTGTACTCGTTTAATTTACAGCAGCTAACTTTCAGAAAGTTATCATTTTCTTACATATTACTGATGAAAACAAAATAAATTGTTGAAGAAATATATTATTTATAACCACAAATAAGGCGAAATAACATACCCACACAAATTAGGATGTTTGCAGTAGATCAAATTTCCATTTACCGTCATGTATACCACCACGCACATTTATTACTGAAATCCTTGTAGAATGTGTCTAGTGCGCAGTATAAATGAGTACAGCCGTCCACACGTTTTTTCTATATGAAACTATCCAATAATTTGACATACAGCAGCCACACAGCAATTCTTTTTTTGCTGTGTTTGTTTAACCCTTTCAACACCACAGACCTCTAAATAGGCATATAAAAAGTGTAGATCCAGATGAGCCAGCTCGTAACGAGCCGTCTCATCAGGATCTGCACTTTTTGCAAGTAATTTTATTATTTTTAGACAAAATTACTCGTTTTGATAAATGAACTGGTCCAAATGTAATTTTCTTATTGATTATACTGGTCTAAAAATATCAGGCACCAGTCCATGTCAGTTACTTGGTGTTGAATGGGTTAACCATTATAAAATAACTATTAAAACCATTTGCACATTGTCTAAATATAACTAGAATTAAAAAGTCCAAATATGAACATATAATGTGTTTATCTATGTTAACATTTTACAATTTCGCTAGAAATGTAAGCATTCATAAAAATGGTGGCACTGAGTTTACTGATCGTCTATTCCCTGTTTGTATCTTGTACCATGCTCTACACAGTGACATTCCATGCATTCGTACAATACCTATACAATTATGATAGAAGATGAGTAGAAAATATTCTCCATTTGAGACAGTGAGATAATGTATGTTTTATAAATACATAGGATTAATATTTTTACAGGAAAGAATTTTTGCTTCATAGCGTATACACATATATTAATTGTTTGCAACTGTAAGGTGTTGACAAGTTTGAATATGTGTTGAGAAGAATGAACATGTGCTAAAAGTTTGAGTAATTATCCCTCAACTTGTCAATTTAATGCCATGTCATCAAACACTAACATTTCAATAACACGCTGGACTTTCAGATGGGACGTAAAACCGAGGTCTTGTGTCGGTGCTTTACACCGTGCACGTAAAAGAACCAGAGGAGACTCTGGAATGGGTCTCTGTCTGTATCATGCACTATCCTCCAAAATCTAAAATGACTAATCTTCAGGAGGCATCGCTCATATGGGTAACCTGTAGCGATGATAAATAAACGTAAAACACACACACTAACATTTCATTATTGATGGGTCAGTAGTCCAGTTGTTGGACTGCAAATCCAGGAATCGCAGACGCGATCCCTTGTCTGACCATAATAATATTAAGTCTTGTTAGATGGGACTTTAAACCGAGGTCTTGTGTCGGTGCTTGACCTTGTACACTTAACTCTATGCTCCATATATACACCATTCTAGTTGTGCTCACTCATACATACAAATGGAATTACATAGTCATTAGTTGTGCTCATTCATACAAATGGAATTACATAGTCATTAGTTGTGCTCATTCATACATACAAATGGAATTACATAGTCATTAGGTGTGTTCATTCATACAAATGGAATTACATAGTCATTAGTTGTGCTCATTCATACAAATGGAATTACATAGTCATTAGTTGTGCTCATTCATACAAATGGAATTACATAGTCCGTAGTTGTGCTCATTCATACAAATGGAATTACATAGTCATTAGTTGTGCTCATTCATACATACAAATGGAATTACATAGTCATTAGTTGTGCTCATTCATACAAATGGAATTACATAGTCATTACTTGTGCTTATTCATACATACAAATGGAATTACATAGTCATTAGTTGCGCTCATTCATACATACAAATGGAATTACATAGTCATTAGGTGTGTTCATTCATACATACAAATGGAATTGCAATAGTCATTATTTGTGCTCATTCATACATACAACTGGAATTACATAGTCATTAGTTGTGCTCATTCATACAAATGGAATTACATAAGTCATTAGTTGTGCTCATTCATACAAATGGAATTACATAGTCATTAGTTGTGCTCATTCATACAAATGGAATTACATAGTCATTAGTTGTGCTCATTCATACAAATGGAATTACATAGTCCGTAGTTGTGCTCATTCATACAAATGGAATTACATAGTCATTAGTTGTGCTCATTCATACAAATGGAATTACATAGTCATTAGTTGTGCTCATTCATACAAATGGAATTACATAGTCCGTAGTTGTGCTCATTCATACAAATGGAATTACATAGTCATTAGTTGTGCTCATTCATACAAATGGAATTACATAGTCATTAGTTGTGCTCATTCATACAAATGGAATTACATAGTCCGTAGTTGTGCTCATTCATACAAATGGAATTACATAGTCATTAGTTGTGCTCATTCATACAAATGGAATTACATAGTCATTAGTTGTGCTCATTCATACAAATGGAATTACATAGTCCGTAGTTGTGCTCATTCATACAAATGGAATTACATAGTCATTAGTTGTGCTCATTCATTCATACAAATGGAATTACATAGTCATTAGTTGTGCTCATTCATACATACAAATGGAATTACAATAGTCATTATTTGTGTTCATTCATACATACAAATGGAATTACATAGTCATTATTTGTGTTCATTCATACATACAAATGGAATTACATAGTCATTAGTTGTGCTCATTCATACATACAAATGGAATTACAATAGTCATTATTTGTGCTCATTCATACATACAAATGGAATTACATAGTCATTAGTTGTGCTCATTCATACATACAAATGGAATTACTACAAATGGAATTACATAGTCATTAGTTGTGCTCATTCATACATACAAATGGAATTACATAGTCATTCGCTGTGTTCATTCATACATACAAATGGAATTACATAGTCATTAGTTGTGCTCATTCATACATACAAATGGAATTACATAGTCATTAGTTGTGCTCATTCATACAAATGGAATTACATAGTCATTAGTTGTGCTCATTCATACAAATGGAATTACATAGTCATTAGTTGTGCTCATTCATACAAATGGAATTACATAGTCATTAGTTGTGCTCATTCATACATACAAATGGAATTACATAGTCATTAGTTGTGCTCATTCATACAAATGGAATTACATAGTCATTAGTTGTGCTCATTCATACATACAAATGGAATTACATAGTCATTAGTTGTGCTCATTCATACAAATGGAATTACATAGTCATTAGTTGTGCTCATTCATACATACAAATGGAATTACATAGTCATTAGTTGTGCTCATTCATACAAATGGAATTACATAGTCATTAGTTGTGCTCATTCATACATACAAATGGAATTACATAGTCATTAGTTGTGCTCATTCATACAAATGGAATTACATAGTCATTAGTTGTGCTCATTCATACAAATGGAATTACATAGTCATTCGTTGTGCTCATTCATACATACAAATGGAATTACATAGTCATTAGTTGTGCTCATTCATACAAATGGAATTACATAGTCATTAGTTGTGCTCATTCATACATAAAATGGAATTACATAGTCATTAGTTGTGCTCATTCATACAAATGGAATTACATAGTCATTAGTTGTGCTCATTCATACAAATGGAATTACATAGTCATTAGTTGTGCTCATTCATACAAATGGAATTACATAGTCATTAGTTGTGCTCATTCATACAAATGGAATTACATAGTCATTAGTTGTGCTCATTCATACAAATGGAATTACATAGTCATTCGTTGTGCTCATTCATACATACAAATGGAATTACATAGTCATTAGTTGTGCTCATTCATACAAATGGAATTACATAGTCATTAGTTGCGCTCATTCATACATACAAATGGAATTACATAGTCATTAGTTGTGCTCATTCATACAAATGGAATTACATAGTCATTATTTGTGCTCATTCATACAAATGGAATTACATAGTCATTCGTTGTGCTCATTCATACATACAAATGGAATTACTACAAATGGAATTACATAGTCATTAGTTGTGCTCATTCATACATACAAATGGAATTACATAGTCATTAGTTGTGCTCATTCATACATACAAATGGAATTACATAGTCATTCGCTGTGTTCATTCATACATACAAATGGAATTACATAGTCATTAGTTGTGCTCATTCATACATACAAATGGAATTACATAGTCATTAGTTGTGCTCATTCATACAAATGGAATTACATAGTCATTAGTTGTGCTCATTCATACAAATGGAATTACATAGTCATTAGTTGTGCTCATTCATACAAATGGAATTACATAGTCATTAGTTGTGCTCATTCATACATACAAATGGAATCATAGTCATTAGTTGTGCTCATTCATACAAATGGAATTACATAGTCATTTGTTGTGCTCATTCATACAAATGGAATTACATAGTCATTCGATTCATACATACAAATGGAATTACATAGTCATTAGTTGTGCTCATTCATACAAATGGAATTACATAGTCATTAGTTGTGCTCATTCATACATACAAATGGAATTACATAGTCATTAGTTGTGCTCATTCATACAAATGGAATTACATAGTCATTAGTTGCGCTCATTCATACATACAAATGGAATTACATAGTCATTAGTTGTGCTCATTCATACAAATGGAATTACATAGTCATTAGTTGTGCTCATTCATACAAATGGAATTACATAGTCATTCGTTGTGCTCATTCATACATACAAATGGAATTACATAGTCATTAGTTGTGCTCATTCATACAAATGGAATTACATAGTCATTAGTTGTGCTCATTCATACAAATGGAATGACGCTATAATAAGTTGTCTACACTAATTGAAGACGACACCGTCCAGGTATTACTGTAAATTCTAGTAAGTTCTGATATTTTGCTTCCTCTTTTCAAATAAGTACTGGTCCTATAAAAAGACTTTATTGTATATTATTTATTAATATATTATGTTTTTTCTATTGCCATCTCCAATATGAATGTTTGTAATTTATAATGTTACATTTTGTACATATTTAATAATTTATTATATTGGAGAAAAGAAAAAACAATTAATATAGACAAACTTTTCTTCCCCCCCCCCCGAAAATCGGGTGTTCTTTGTATATAACTGGCCATTTATGATATAAATACTTTTCACACCATCACAAATTTTATATCACCAGAAAGAGAATTTAATGTTGGTCATAAAAAGATTGCATGATGTCTTGAAACAATAATATTAGTTCAAACAAAGCAGGTGTAAATTGGCCCCAATTTTTCCAAAAATCAGTATGGACACAATGTCAGTTGGTCAACTGCTCTGTATTGGCTATTGATTACCAATACAGTGATAATGGTATTGATTTAAATGGTCTTATATAGCTATATTGGTATGGAGAATAGAGTTAAAGGAACCAGAGGAGACTCTGGAATGGGTCTCTGTCTGTATCATTTCACTATCCTTCAAAATCTAAAATTAATCTATTTAGGAGGCTTCTATCATATGGGCAACCGATAGCGACGATAAATACAGTGCAACCTCTTGGTTCCCTCCGATTGTTTGTGCCAAACTGTAGGTGCACGTTATACATAATAGCGCGTTATACATTGTTGAATATCTAATATTTGATATCTAATGTAATTGTTAACATAATCTTTCCAGGATGCCCTGACTCTTCAGAGGGTGTGTTTAGAGAAGAAGGTGGAGCTCAGTGACGATTGGACCAATGAAGTGCCAGATGTAAGAGCTGTCGTGCAGGAAATGATGACAAATCTATTTATAGCTACGTACAACCACCAGGATGAGGAGGGCAGATGTTACTCGGATTCGTTCTCAGAATTACCGGAAAGGGACCCAGGAATGGACCCTAATACAGAGTATGCTTTTAATGTCTTATTTTCCAATCTCCATGTATTACTTCTTTATCTTATTTATGGACTTGTGCTTCAACAATCTATACACAGAAATTTAAATGCTATACTGGTCTCTGGCAACTAGAAATGTAACATTCATGTACAAGAAATTTAAATGCTATACTGGTCTCTGGCAACTAGAAATGTAACATTCATGTACGAGAAATTTAAATGCTATACTGGTCTCTGGCAACTAGAAATGTAACATTCATGTACGAGAAATTTAAATGCTATACTGGTCTCTGGCAACTAGAAATGTAACATTCATGTACGAGAAATTTAAATGCTATACTGGTCTCTGGCAACTAGAAATGTAACATTCATGTACGAGAAATTTAAATGCTATACTGGTCTCTGGCAACTAGAAATGTAACATTCATGTACGAGAAATTTAAATGCTATACTGGTCTCTGGCAACTAGAAATGTAACATTCATGTACAAGAAATTTAAATGCTATACTGGTCTCTGGCAACTAGAAATGTAACATTCATGTACAAGAAATTTAAATGCTATACTGGTCTCTGGCAACTAGAAATGTAACATTCATGTACAAGAAATTTAAATGCTATACTGGTCTCTGGCAACTAGAAATGTAACATTCATGTACAAGAAATTTAAATGCTATACTGGTCTCTGGCAACTAGAAATGTAACATTCATGTACGAGAAATTTAAATGCTATACTGGTCTCTGGCAACTAGAAATGTAACATTCATGTACGAGAAATTTAAATGCTATACTGGTCTCTGGCAACTAGAAATGTAACATTCATGTACGAGAAATTTAAATGCTATACTGGAAAACAATCGTGAATTTTCTTCAATGAATATTAGCTTATACGTATTTATTTGAGCTGGATTGCGAAACTAATTCTTGTAACTTATATTAATTACTGTCGTGATCTCATTCCGGATCACCATGAGGGAGAGAGAAGAGGCAACGTGGAATTTAAATGCCTAAGGATATAATTGTAATGGCTCCAGTGGGGCTCGATCTCCGGGCCTTTCACATCTGAAGCGAACGCTCTACCACTGCGCTATCACCACTTCCACATGAAATGAATATTGTTACAGTATAACCTCCTATAACGGTAAATGGCCACCTCCAATGAACAAGCCAGTTAATTTCCTCCCGAGAGATTTTCCTATATAATTGACCTATATTTGACGGTCACCTCTGACCCGGCCGGTCTAAAACGGCCAGAATATGATTAATGACCTCCGAGAAACGGTCATTTTCCACTAGAAACGGCCATTTTCGCCAATTAAAGAAAGACAATATCTACACCGGAAACTGTTGAAAACGAAACTAGATATGTCGAGGTCTTATATATAGGACTACAAATTACCCTAACATTTTATTTTGCAAGAAAACAGGACTTGTTGTCGGCAGATTATATGCTCCATTACTGGATCAACGGCCAAATAGTCAGTTTACTTTAACCGTGAGATAGTTTGATCCATTGAAGAAATGATATATATTTTCACATGTTAATTCGCTGGTTCCTAAATCATTGACGCATCAATTTGACTTTGCATAGTAAGCGTGGTAAAATTTGTCACACCCAATGCACATGTATAATTATGTAAAGAAATCTTTGAAGGTTTGTAGGAAAAACGGTGTCATTATTGCCTTCGTTGATCGATTCTTTTATTGTATTCATGTTTCAGGGATTTAAATTATTGAGTAATATTTAGAGGTTATTAAACTGCGGAGGTGGGCCATTTGTGGATATTGGCGCACCCTATGGAGATATTGGCCCGAGGGCCAATATCGGATAGGTGCGCCAATATCCACAAATGGCCCACCGCAGCCGTTTAATAACCTCTTTATTGCATACATAGCCGTATGTTTCTTCTGCTGTTATTTGCTTATTTCGCTCAGCCATTTTACCGTCAAGAAACAACAATCTGTCAGACAACGAGTTTAGTCTTGCTTCGGCGACCATGTTTACACAATGTAGTTACTATGTTGTTGCTACCTGTGACACGTGCTCGTGATTCGTTCTCGGCGCGTGCCGTGCCAATATCAAAAATCGAAATATATTGCCTGCGTCGACCAGATATTTTGCTTTTCTACCATTAAATTTGTTACTATTTATAGTAACGTATGCAATAAGCGTAATTATTTTGTCTTGGCTTTAAAAATTGATGGTTCGAGCCTTCATTTGATTCGTTTCTGTTTATTATTAGCTACTGCAAATCCAGACATTATAAAACATTGGTGGTTATTGCACACATGCGTATGTATATGATTGGGTAATGTAATATATTAGCCTCGATTATGGTAAACGGTCCTGGAAAGTGGCAAAAGAGTTTGGCCCCGGTAGGACCCAGATACAGTCAGAAGACTGTTAAAGACTAGAGGAAACATGAGATCATGGAGGACTATGTCAATAACCTGTGAAAAACCTATAAATAACACAAACACACATATAGTCAAGTTGGGTTATCAAACGTGAGTTCCCTCCATTAACAGGTCACCTCCAGTAAGCAGCCAAAATGGCATTTCTTCTCACTGGCTGCTTAACCCATTCAACACCAAGTAACTCACATGGACTGGTCCATGATATTCATAAACCAATAAATGAATCAAGTTCATTTATCAAAATGGGTAATTATGTCTAAAAATAGTCATATCACTGGCAAAAAGTGCAGATCCTGATGAGACGGCTCGAGCCGGCTCATCTGGATCTACACTTTTTGTAAGCCTATTTAGAGGTCTGTGGTGTTGAAAGGGTTAAGGGAGGTTTTACTCTACTACTGAATCTCTTTCACTGTATTTGCACAGATATTTTATTTTTTTATTTTAATAATTTATTTATTTTATTACATTGCAGACGGCCACTTACTTTTGACAAGATAAAGAGAAACTTGGATCGGGTATGGTTAATGTTATATTTTCGTTACTCTGTGCAGACAACATTTGATTCATCTATCCATTCCCCCTATACTATGTAGATATGGACTCAAATGAAAATTTCCAACACATGTGTCAATTTCAGAAATATACTTAACTTTATATAAAGATAGACAGCATGGGAATCGATCGCCTTGAACATCCCTCGTATTTATATTTACATTATTATGTGTTTTTGCCTTTTCCGTCTGTCTGCTTTAGATTGTCCACGCATTATCTCCATAGCCCCTTGTGGGATTGTACCAAACTTGACAGAAAGTATTGGTATGTCTAGTTGTGCTTATTGTAACCCCATTTTGGTTGGATGATTTTTGGCTTATTTACAGCCATTTCAACATTTTTGTAACTCCCAGATATTGTATGATAACACCTGTAAGTTCACACTCCCAGATATTGTATGATAACACCTGTAAGTTCACACTCCCAGATATTGTATGATAACACCTGTAAGTTCACACTCCCAGATATTGTATGATAACACATTAAGTTCACTCTACCAGATATTGTATGATAACACCTGTAAGTTCACACTCCCAGATATTGTATGATAACACCTGTAAGTTCACACTCCCAGATATTGTATGATAACACCTGTAAGTTCACACTCCCAGATGTAAGTTCACTCTCCCAGATATTGTATGATAACACCTGTAAGTTCACACTCCCAGATATTGTATGATAACACCTGTAAGTTCACACTCCCAGATATTGTATGATAACACCTGTAAGTTCACACTCCCAGATATTGTATGATAACACATTAAGTTCACTCTACCAGATATTGTATGATAACACCTGTAAGTTCACACTCCCAGATTAAGTTCACTCTACCAGATATTGTATGATAACACCTGTAAGTTCACACTCCCAACCAGATATTGTATGATAACACCTGTAAGTTCACACTCCCAGATATTGTATGATAACACCTGTAAGTTCACACTCCCAGATGTAAGTTCACTCTCCCAGATATTGTATGATAACACCTGTAAGTTCACACTCCCAGATGTAAGTTCACTCTACCAGATATTGTATGATAACACCTGTAAGTTCACACTCCCAGATGTAAGTTCACTCTCCCAGATATTGTATGATAACACCTGTAAGTTCACTCTTTTACAAATGTTCACCACATGAAGATGCCGTGTCGCGTCCACACCCGGCGCCAAGGTTACACTTATAGGTTAATGTTGAAATATTTGTATAATATACCATGTCCGCTCTGTAACGTATCATCGATGAGGGAGTTCTGAAACATGATGTGTTCGCTTCCCTAATTAAAGGTTAAAGGTCAAATATTGTTAAATTTCGTGTTTGGGCTGTAGCCGTGTCATGCATGGGGGATTTTCAAGATGTTAACCACATGAAGATGACATGTCATATCCAAGATCCGTGACCCTACCTTAAAGGTCAAGGTCACACTTAGAGGTTAATGTTCAAATATTGGTATAATATATTGTATACCCTCTGTACCTTTGTTATGCATAAGGGGATTCTTAAATAATGCGGGGAACATGTTCCCCTTATGAACATGATGTATCGCATCCAAGACCCTGGTCCTTATCTCAAAGTCGAGGTCACACATTGAGGTTAGATGTCAAATATTTGTATATTTCTTGTCCGAACTGTAGCTTTGTCATGCATGAGGGGATATTCAAATACTACACACATTTTTTCGCCAGATGTAGATGTCTATTCCTGTCCAAGACATGTGACGTGTGACCCAACCTCAAAGGTCAATGTGGCACAAAAGTCGAGGTCACACTTTGAGGTTACGGGTCAAATATTGTCAAGTTTCATGTTCGGGTTGTAGCTTTGTTATGCAATGGGGGATTTTCAAATAACTGCTCACACATGTTCGCTACGTGAAGATTGCGTGTCCAAGATCCGTGACCCTACCTCAATGATCAACGTCACACTTAGTGGTTAACTGTCAAATATTTGTATAATATATTGTGTCTGCTCTGTAACTATGTCAAGGAGATTCTAAAATAATGTGACACAAATATTCCCCATATGAACATGATGTGTCACGTTTGAGACCTGTTGCCAACCCCAAATGACAAGGTCTCACTTGCATGTTAACCCTTTCAACACCACAGACCTCTAAATAGGCTTACAAAAAGTGTAGATCCAGATGAGCCGGCTCATGACGAGCCATCTCATCAGGATCTGCACTTTTTGCCAGTGATATGACTATTTTTAGACATAATTACCCATTTTGATAAATGAACTTGTCCAAATGTGATTTTCTGATTCATTTATTGGTTTATGAATATCATGGACCAGTCCATGTGAGTTACTTGGTGTTGAATGGGTTAATGGTCAATTTTGATATATTGAAGTGATCATCAGCATAAACTCGCTAGTCATTGTAGAATTTTCAATTAACATAGCACTAATGTTCATTGCCGTCCGTACCCGCTCATGACCCCCTCCCCCACCCACCTGACCCCCTCCCCCACCTGACCCCCTCCCCCAACATGTTTTCTGTTTTATTTGCTGCCATCTGGTGGGGGACTTTGTGTTACATGGCAATACTTGATTTTTTCAGAGTCGCTATCGCAGAATGGACCGGTTTCAGGAGGACATGTTTAAAGTGTTTTCTCGTGCTCGTGCACTCAGTCGATCGGACTCCCAGTTGTACGAGGATACAGTAGAGATGCAGATGTTCTTCATCAAGACGAGGGATTCCCTGTGTAAAAACGGAGAAGTTCTACTCACTCCGGCTCTCAGCTTTACAGAGAAACATATATATAGCATAGTTGAGGTAACATACTTTATCATAATATAGTAGAGGTAACAGACTTTATCATAACATAGTAGAGGTAACAGACTTTATCATAGTATAGTAGGGATAACAGACTTTATCATAACATGGTAGAGGTAACAGACTTTATCATAGTATAGTAGGGGTAACAGACTTTATCATAGTATAGTAGGGGTAACAGACTTTATCATGACATAGTAGAGGTAACAGACTTTATCACAGTATAGTAGGGATAACAAACATTATCATAACATATTAGAGGTAACGGACTTTATCATAACATAGTAGATGTTATTTTTATATGTTATGTTATGATTCGGGTTTTACGCCTGCATCAGCACCATTTTGGGCTAGCATAGTAGATGTAACAGACTTTATCATACCATAGTAGAGGTAACAGACTTTATCATACCATAGTAGAGGTAACAGACTTTATCATAACATAGTAGAGGTAACAGACTTTATCATACCATAGTAGAGGTAACAAACATTATCATAACATAGTAGAGGTAACAGACTATAACATAGCATAGTAGATGTAACAGACTTTATCATAACATAGTAGAGGTAACAGACTTTATCATAACATAGTAGAGGTAACAGACTTTATCATAACATAATTGAAGTAACGTACTTCATCATAAAATGAACGTAGAGATAATAGACTTATCTATTTCATGTTATGAAGATATTAGAAATAAATATATCAAAAGATATCATCAGTACCGGCTATTTATGTTCAAATTTATTGAACTGATAACTTCAACCCAAAACTTTTGTATTAAACCTAGTGAAACACATAAAAGAAACAATTTTTCATTAAGAAATACTATTAGTATTGTAAATGCTAACAATTTAATATCATCGGTTGTGCCCAAAAGAAAACGCATAGTTACATATGTGGATTACTAAGCAGACATTGCATACCGGTACTACATGTATCGCTCATTTAGGCTCATGTTTTACAATGAGTAATATATGTAATGGCGCCAACTGTAATTGATTGATAGCATACAGCTTACATTAAATATATTCAAGCAATGTTCATCCTCTATACCATAAATCAAATCATAATTATTTATAATACTACCGTCATTTGCTATGTATACTGCGCACATTTATTACTAAAAATGATCGTAGAATTATTCTAGTGCGCACTATACACAGGTACAGCCATCATTTAGCAATTTAGCGATAATTTCGACCCCATTCGCTCCCACAATGATTCAATAAGTTGGTATGTTCCCAAAGCATAGTTTTGGTAACATAACTGTTTAAAATAACTGTTAAAACAATCTATCGATAGTATAATGGCCACCTGTTGATAAGAGAAAACTCTGATTGAGACTTGTATTGACCTTTCTTTGTGATTCAGGCTGAGAAGTTGGCTAAGAGTGTAGTTGAACAGACCGAAGATGAAAAGAAGAGCACTGAGGGTGAAGAAACACCACAAGTATCGTCAGAGGTGAACATATGCTTGATAAATATAAACATTATACCCTTATTATTTAGCTTTCCTGAAGGGTGAGTCAGCTTTTGTGACATAATGTGAAGTGCCGTATTACAGGGAATTTAGAAAGGTCATTTCATAAAACAATTAATACTATTAATTGTTGTAGGATTTTCTCTAAGATTAAAGAAGATATCATTTTTACTATTAATTGTTGTAGCATTTCTCTAACGTTTAGCTCTATGTAATGCTTCATATATACGCGTTTCTAGGGGAACGGACAATATCCCCCCTGGACAATATCCCCCCATATATTTTGACACAGGCGGACAATATCCTCCCCCTCCGTCAAAAAGACAGGGCGGACAATATTCTCCCCCATCAAAAAGTCAAGGCGGACAATATCCCCCCCCCATGGAAAATCATAGGGCTGACAATATCCCCCCATTGGAATTCACAGGTAGGACAATATCCCCCCCACGGACATTATCCACCCCCCTTATAAACTAACAACCTTTATTTCTGTATAGGTAATAATGTAGCACAAGTAGTCGGATATTTTGTTTGACCTTTGATATTTTGTTTGACCTTTGATATTTTGTTTGACCTTTGATATTTTGTTTGACCTTTGATATTTTGTTTGACCTTTGATATTTTGTTTGACCTTTGATATTTTGTTTGACCTTAGTTATTTTTGGGCTTTGATCATGTTAATTGTTTGGCTAATTGATGCTTTGATTGCTTCTTTCAACTTCACTAAAATGGGGGGATATTGTCCGCCTTGACTTTTTGATGGGCGGGATATTGTCCGCCCTGTCTTTTTGATGGGGTGAGGGATATTGTCCTACACCCGCCTTTCTACGCCTCTGTCCCCTCTCCATATATTCGCTTAATTACGAGTGTATTGATTACTCCATATATACACCATTCTATGCATGTACGCTAGCCCCATATATACACCATTCTACGCATGTACGCTAGCCCCATATATACACCATTCTATGCATGTCGGCTAGCCCCATATATACACCATTCTATGCATGTACGCTAGCCCCATATATACACCATTCTATGCATGTACGCTAGCCCCATATATACACCATTATATGCATGTACGCTAGCCCCATATATACACCATTCTATGCATGTACGCTAGCCCCATATATACACCATTCTACGCATGTACGCTAGCCCCATATATACACCATTCTATGCATGTACGCTAGCCCCATATATACACCATTTTTATGTACGCTAGCCCCATATATACACCATTCTACGCATGTACGCTAGCCCCATATATACACCATTCTATGCATGTACGCTAGCCCCATATATACACCATTCTATGCATGTATGCTAGCCCCATATATACACCATTCTATGCATGTACGTTAGCCCCATATATACACCATTCTATGCATGTACGCTAGCCCCATATATACACCATTCTATGCATGTACGCTAGCCCCATATATACACCATTCTACGCATGTACGCTAGCCCCATATATACACCATAATACGCATGTACGCTAGCCCCATATATACACCATTCTATGCATGTACGCTAGCCCATATATACACCATTCTACGCATGTACGCTAGCCCCATATATACACCATTCTATGCATGTACGCTAGCCCCATATATACACCATTCTATGCATGTACGCTAGCCCCATATATACACCATTATATGCATGTACGCTAGCCCCATATATACACCATTCTACGCATGTACGCTAGCCCCATATATACACCATTCTATGCATGTACGCTAGCCCCATATATACACCATTCTATGCATGTACGCTAGCCCCATATATACACCATTCTATGCATGTACGCTAGCCCCATATATACACCATTCTATGCATGTACGCTAGCCCCATATATACACCATTCTATGCATGTACGCTAGCCCCATATATACACCATTCTATGCATGTACGCTAGCCCCATATATACACCATTCTATGCATGTACGCTAGCCCCATATATACACCATTCTATGCATGTACGCTAGCCCCATATATACACCATTCTATGCATGTACGCTAGCCCCATATATACACCATTCTATGCATGTACGCTAGCCCCATATATACACCATTCTATGCATGTACGCTAGCCCCATATATACACCATTCTACGCATGTATGCTAGCCCCATATATACACCATTCTACGCATGTACGCTAGCCCCATATATACACCATTCTATGCATGTACGCTAGCCCCATATATACACCATTCTACGCATGTATGCTAGCCCCATATATACACCATTCTACGCATGTATGCTAGCCCCATATATACACCATTCTACGCATGTACGCTAGCCCCATATATACACCATTCTACGCATGTACGCTAGCCCCATATATACACCATTCTATGCATGTACACTAGCCCCATATATACACCATTCTATGCATGTACGCTAGCCCCATATATACACCATTCTACGCATGTCCGCTAGCCCCATATATACACCATTCTACGCATGTACGCTAGCCCCATATATGCACCATTCTACTCATGTACGCTAGCCCCATATATACACCATTCTATGCATGTACGCTAGCCCCATATATACACCATTCTATGCATGTACGCTAGCCCCATATATACACCATTCTATGCATGTCCGCTAGCCCCATATATACGCGTTTCTACTCCTGCTACTTTAAATGCCCCCTAAACAACCCACGATTGCAAACAGACTCCCGAGAAGTGGATTAATATCAACTTATAACATGTTCAAATTGATTACCGTCCAAAAAACATACTGTTTCTATTGAAGAAATTTCTGAAAATAATGAATTAAGATGCTTGGTTTTTTTCCAAAAGTAAGTATATGCGTGTGCGCGAGATTCATTTTCAGTGGAAAACTTTACATATTGTCTGGGGGGGGGAGATATTGTCCTACACCCGCCTTTCTACGCATCTGTCCCCACTCCATATATACCCCTAATTAAGAGTGTATTGATTACTCCATACTATGAAACTGTTAAAACTCAAGGT
This sequence comes from Archivesica marissinica, assembly GCA_014843695.1. Classification (NCBI taxonomy): domain Eukaryota; kingdom Metazoa; phylum Mollusca; class Bivalvia; order Venerida; family Vesicomyidae; genus Archivesica; species Archivesica marissinica. The sequence continues at coordinate 59,272,835 of CM026386.1, forward strand.
TTTAATCTACCTACCAGTACATTGTACAATTGGTATTTATAAATATCACATCATGGGTCATAGGTCATGATCACAGCAGCTGTGTAAAGAACATGTAAAGAACACGGTCTGGTCTGTTTATTGTGGGCACACAAGGCAATAAAACACAAATGATATGTCAGTTTATGATCAAAGTAAGTCAATCAGCATCTAATCGGATGCAGTATTGTATCATGTAAGGAAGGTATCTGGTCGGATGCAGTATTCTATCATGTAAGGAAGGTATCTAGTCTGATGCAGTATTCTATCATGTAAGGAAGGTAACTAGTCTGATGCAGTATTGTATCATGTAAGGAAGGTATCTAGTCTGATGCAGTATTGTATCATGTAAGGAAGGTATCAAGTCTGATGCAGTATTGTATCATGTAAGGAAGGTATCTAGTCTGATGCAGTATTGTATCATGTAAGGAAGGTATCTAGTCTGATGCAGTATTGTATCATGTAAGGAAGGTATCTAGTCTGATGCAGTATTGTATCATGTAAGGAAGGTATCTAGTCTGATGCAGTATTGTATCATGTAAGGAAGGTATCTAGTCTGATGCAGTATTGTATCATGTAAGGAAGGTATCTAGTCTGATGCAGTATTGTATCATGTAAGGAAGGTATCTAGTCTGATGCAGTATTGTATCATGTAAGGAAGGTATCTAGTCTGATGCAGTATTGTATCATGTAAGGAAGGTATCTAGTCTGATGCAGTATTGTATCATGTAAGGAAGGTATCTAGTCTGATGCAGTATTGTATCATGTAAGGAAGGTATCTAGTCTGATGCAGTATTGTATCATGTAAGGAAGGTATCTAGTCTGATGCAGTATTGTATCATGTAAGGAAGGTATCTAGTCTGATGCAGTATTGTATCATGTAAGGAAGGTATCTAGTCGGATGCAGTATTGTATCATGTAAGGAAGGTATCTAGTCTGATGCAGTATTCTATCATGTAAGGAAGGTATCTAGTCGGATGCAGTATTCTATCATGTAAGGAAGGTATCTAGTCGGATGCAGTAGCAGAGATAAAAAAGAGAAATTAGCGTGCTAATAGGACAGCTGAAAAAGTATTTTGATGTGAATGTTTTATTATCTCATGTTTCTTGTTTAGGGAGATGACAATGAAAACAGCTTGAAGTACAAGGATCAAATCTACACCATTGGAGACTTTGTATACATTGAACCACGGTAAATGAATATATATATATATGAACTAGGGATGGCAATGAATTGTGATTTTGGCATTCAAATATTTGGATGACAATGATTAATTTCTTGAACTTTCTAAATTTACACATTCTTTTCTTTTGTATTTTAGCCTTGGTACATAACACTGTTTTCAATCAAACAGTGGTTTGGTAGAATTACCTAATATTGCGTCATCCTCCAATATTTGACCCCCTGTAGAGGTCACCTAATTTACATTGACTTTCTCAGAAACCACAATATATACCATTATTTAGTGAACCACTACTAAGTTTGCTCAAATGGTGATCCTGTAGTCAGAATTGACCCCACTGTAGAGGTCAAATAGTTTACATTGTACATAGTAAAACTTTAAAAATCCTCTCAGAAACCACAATGTCAAGATCTTTGATATTTTGCATGTAGTATCACCTAGTGGTCCACTTTTTTCTAATTTCTTGGTTTACGGATTTTTTCATTTAAAGTCTAGGGTCGAAAAATAATAAGCTTATTTATTAATTTTTTAGATTTTTTGAGAAGCTAGGGTCAGTGGCAAAAAAAGTGTATTCAATCCAAAGTATCATTGACTAGAATCTTAATATAGTGAACTTGTCTACTTTGCCTGTACCCATGTGCTTCAACGTAGGCGGCTAACTTCTTATTCGCCGGGTATGATCGTGTGTGTTTTACGTTTATTTATCATCGCTACCGGTTGCCCATATGAGTGACGCCTCCTGAAGAGATCAATCATTTTAGATGCTTGGAGGATAGTGCAATGATACAGAGAGAGACCCAGTCCAGAGTCTCCTCTGGTTCTTTTTCGTGCACGATGTAAAGCACCGGCACGAGACCTCGGTTTAACGTCCCATCTGAAAGACTGTTAATTTTATTAGGGTCAGACGGGGGATCAAACCTGCGATCCCTGGATTACCAGTCCAGCGTGTTACCACTGGACTACAGATTCGTCTGTAAAGGGTATGATCGATCGATCAATATTATTTTCTGTATAGTCGCCTCCACTGAGGCATTTGGGCGACTGGTTTCTCTAAGTAGTTTACATTGTCATCTAAGTTGTTTTTATTTGGACAACTGGAAAGGCATCTTCGTTCTTCTCAGGGTGACAAATCCTGTATCATCTTTCGATGGGGGTCCCTTGTAGGGCCACATCCTCCACGATTTGTCAGCTCACAGCAGCAATAATGGTTCTGGTTTCTTCACTGGGGTCCTCACGCCATCAAAAAAGAAAACCAGCTATCCACGTCGCCAGCACTAAGTGTTGCTGTCTTGCCAAGTAGGGAAATTAGTAATACGGTACTCTATACGATGGCGTGGCTTCCGTCAGCGAAGTCCTTGACCCATATACCTGCTGTGAGCTGTGTCTAGGTCACAATGTGCATGTTGTTGAGGAACGACCTGGAGGGTATAATCAGATGATGATGATTGAGCTTATTTACCCTCGCCTCCGGCGAACCATATGGGCGAGCGTACTAAGAAGTTTAGTTAGCACTCATATATTATAAACTAAGGTGATTAAGTTGTGTGTGTTAATAATACGATTTGAATGCTCAGCCCAGCCATAGATTAGGCTACAAGCATCAAAATGTATAGGGTCAGTACATGAGTCACTCTATACTGTCTCACATCTCATATTCGTAAATGTATGAATATGTTTGATGTATAATATTATTTGCATGCTCAGCCCGGCCATAGATTAGGCTACAAGCACCAAACTATATAGAGTCGGTACAAGAGTCACGCTGTACTAACACGCATCTTAATTCAATAATGTGTGAATTAGATGAGTAATGTTATTTGATAACTCAGCCCGACCATAACTTAGGCTACAAGCATCAAATTACATAGGGTCTGTTTAGGAGTCGCTCATAACTGTCCTCGTATCTCTTGTAATTTTATATCTTTTTCTTTTCCATGTTCTCTGATCTCTGTGTCTCCGCACGCGACCAATTCACGACCCGATCTATTATGCCTCTCGCCGTTTATATGTCTTTTTTTTTTATGGTTTAAACAGTCACAAATTGACTAAAATAATTACATACTTTATGCTTAAAGACACGATGTGTTGGTTATTTTTACGGGAAATATTTACTATGTGCAAACTTTTTTTGGCTGCAGTATTTCAATTGTTTGTAGCGATAATTAATTTCGACAAACCTTTTACAATGTCCCAGTTAATTAGGTAGGCTACACGTGTTGAGAAGTTTGAGCATCTGCTGACATGTTTGAGAACGTGTTGAGATGTTTGAGAACGTGTTGAGAAATTTGAGCAGGTGTTAAGTTTGAGAAATTAATTATCGCTCAACTTGTCAATTTAATACCATGTCATCGAAGCTGTCATCAGACAAGCAGTAAACATTCTCTGATTGACATCATATCACTCAGAATACCTCTCAGATTTGTCACACCTCTCAGTTATTGTCAAAACGTATCTACTTATAATTGTCTTATCATAAACTTGTGTTGTTTTCTTTTATGCAACATTTCCTGAAACGTGTATTTCTGCACGTACGCATCCACGATATGCATGTAATTTTCATGAAATCATGCCTGAGTGCGTTACCGTTCCTCGATGAGGTATCTCGAGTGATTAATATAAGTTGTAAAAATCACGGAGCACAATTTTTAGCGATTCTTGAGAAAAGTTAAATTTTGACTTGGAAAATTGCGTTTTTCACGTGCGCAGTATACATCGGAACTCAGTTTCCCCCCCCGATTTCCGTGCCAAATCGTGGGTGCGCATTATACACGATAGCGCACTATACATAGCTAAATACGGTATGCCACATGTGTGACAAACTTCAAACATTTACAAACATTTTGGTATATAACTCAATTTGTTAGCTAACTGGGTACTGTTGCACCTCAAAATAGTGATACTATAAGCTAATAGTCACCTAACCAATTATTACTCCTGATAATTAACTTTTTAAGCAAAATTAGTCGCTGCAACGCACATGTTGTATAATTCGGCCGATATATCGATATCGATTATCATGGTAAACAAGTGAAATAAAACAAATAATTTCCGAAATTGTATTTCAATAATTCTTATGATCAATAAAAAATAAACATAAATCACCTGATTTCCTTTTCTTACAAGATAGTATGCACGCACAGTATAACACAATATAGCTATGCATAACCTTGTCGACCAATCAAATAGCTATTAATGTAATGGGGGAAACTGTCAGTAAAATAGTTTACCAATGATGTCAATAATTCCATATTATTGAAGGGAAATCAGTCAGTACAGAAATATTGCAGCGGTTAATATATATATATAATAGCAAAAGAATAATAAAATAAAAAAAAGAAATATTGCAGCGGTTATAAAAATTACTATAAAACCCCGCTAAACTTTTAGAAAACTAAAGTAGATGATTGTATGTGATTAAACATTTATTTAACAAATATATATGTTACATACTATGTACTTAAATACTATGTTAAAAACAAATGAGTGTGTGCAATATTGCTATGGTTCCTATTACCTTTAACCCTTTCAACCCCACAGGCCTCTAAATAGGCTTATGAAAAGTGTAGATCCAGATGAGCCGGCTCGTAACGAGCCGTCTCATCAGGATCTGCACTTTTTTGCCAGTAATAATTATTACTAGTTTTAGATAAAATTACCCATTTTGATAAATGAACTGGTCCAAATGTAATTTTGTTATTAATTTATTGGTCTAAAAATATCATGGACCAGTCCATGTCAGTTACTTTGGGTTGAAAGGGTTAAATTAATCAATCAAACACACAAGTGATCTCCATTTATTTTGTGCAAAGCATTATCATGATCTGTAAAACCTTGAACATTTCTACAAAATATAACTGTGATGTTAGCTGACACGTATTCCACTTGCACAGCTCATCTACATCTTACATATTTTTGAGATGCGTTTTCGAAGTTCTAGAAAACTCATTATGTAGGCATCAAGTTTATGTCTATTCTATATTGTGAAAGCAGCACAAAATCCAAATCTGGCCGTCTTGGAAGAAGAAATTCAAAGTACTTGAGGTATTTTGTTGATATATTTGTTGATGAACCGTTTTCTTCAACATTTATTCCAGTTGCGTTTAGTTCAGAATTGAAGTTGTAAAGGGCATATCATGTTTTATGATTTCTAGATTTGTGTTACTTTTAATTTAATCATATTTTATTGTTCAATTCATTTTACATATATTTGTGAATACCAGGGTTCAACTTTAGTTTATACAAATTTATTTTAGCTCGATTGTGAAACAAGTTATTTCAACTTATATAAATCACTCTCGAGACCTCATTCCTGATGGAATCCATCGCCACGAGGGAGAGAGAAGAGGCAACGTGGAATTTAAATGCCTTGCCTAAGGGCACAATCGTAACGGCTCCAGTGGGGCTCGAACTCCAGACCTTTCGCACCTGAAGCGAACGCGCATCCACTGCGCTATCACGACTTCCGGTTCAACTTTGGGGGCAAAGTGGGCGAAATCGTCGCTTTGTTTGTGTCCAATCCTGTTCACTTGTTGGATAGTATTTGACCAGTATTTGTAAGTGGATTGTACCTACTGTAATTGAATTTTATTTTCTCCTGCATGAGAGATTGTATCATTCAGAAATTTAGACTTTTAAACGTTTTTAGAAACCAAATTAAACAAGTAGATGTATGGATGTACTTATCGGATATGTACATATTTACCAAGCTTGAATAATTTGTGGTTATTGAATATCATATATGTTGCATGTGTTGAGTGTTTATGTTGAAATAAAGAAGATAGGAATAAATAATGCTGAAAATAATCACAGTATCCGTAATGCAAACATTTCTATTTTTATCATTTATGGATCGTTTGTCCAGTACATGTATGCAAAATCTTGTTGAGTATAGAGTCGTATTCTGACAGTAATATCATTTATGGATCGTTTGTCCAGTACATGTATGCAAAATCTTGTTGAGTATAGAGTCGTATTCTGACAGTAATATCATTTATGGATCGTTTGTCCAGTACATGTATGGACAATCTTGTTGAGTATAGAGTCGTATTCTGACAGTAATATCATTTATGGATCGCTTGTCCAGTACATGTATGGACAATCTTGTTGAGTATAGAGTCGTATTCTGACAGTAATATCATTTATGGATCGCTTGTCCAGTACATGTATGGACAATCTTGTTGAGTATAGAGTCGTATTCTGACAGTAATATCATTTATGGATCGCTTGTCCAGTACATGTATGGAAAATCTTGTTGAGTATAGAGTCGTATTCTGACAGTAATATCATTTATGGATCGCTTGTCCAGTACATGTATGGAAAATCTTGTTGAGTATAGAGTCGTATTCTGACATTAATCGGAAGAGCACTAGCGTATTCATAGTTTTAATCTGTTTTTGACTTTCAGAGATTCCGACAGTGAGCCGCATATTTTCTGTATAGAAAAAATTTACACGGACACTACAGGGCAACAACAAGTGTATGGTAACTGGTTTTACCGACCTAATGAGACGTTCCATCTAGCGACGAGGAAGTTCCTACAGAAGGAGGTGTTGAAGAGTGACTGTTACGCGAGCAATTCTCCAAACCAGATCATTGGCCGTTGTTTTGTGATGAACGTACGGGAATATTTCAAATATAAACCAGAGGTAACTGCTGAAAATCTCCATTTTGTAATATTCGAATGTTAAAATTGTATTCTAATAACAAACAAAAAAAGGCATTTTTATAAAAAAAATTGGAAATGCTGAATCTGTTCCCCACATAAATGTTCCTTGCCTTTTTGACAGTAGAGGTATGTGATGTTTGTAAACATAATTCTACCAAGCCACCATTTTCTATTGGAAATGTTACATAAAAAGTGTAAAATTCGAAAATTCAAGAAATCTGGTTGTCTGTCTTGTATGTGGTCTGGTTGTCTGTCTTGCAGGTGTTCTGGCTGTCTGTCTTGCAGGTGTTCTGGTTGTCTGTCTTGTATGTGTTCTGGTTGTCTGTCTTGTATGTGTTCTGGTTGTCTGTCTTGCAGGTGTTCTGGCTGTCTGTCTTGCAGGTGTTCTGGCTGTCTGTCTTGTATGTGTTCTGGCTGTCTGTCTTGTATGCATTCTGGCTGTCTGTCTTGCAGCTGTTCTGGCTGTCTGTCTTGTATGTGTTCTGGTTGTCTGTCTTGCAGGTGTTCTGGCTGTCTGTCTTGTATGTGTTCTGGCTGTCTGTCTTGTATGTGTTCTGGTTGTCTGTCTTGCAGGTGTTCTGGCTGTCTGTCTTGCACGTGTTCTGGCTGTCTGTCTTGTATGTGTTCTGGTTGTCTGTCTTGCAGGTGTTCTGGCTGTCTGTCTTGCAGCTGTTCTGGCTGTCTGTCTTGTATGTGTTCTGGCTGTCTGTCTTGCAGGTGTTCTGGCTGTCTGTCTTGCATGCATTCTGGCTGTCTGTCTTGCAGGTGTTCTGGCTGGCTGTCTTGTATGTGTTCTGGTTGTCTGTCTTGTATGTGTTCTGGCTGTCTGTCTTGTATGTGTTCTGGCTGTCTGTCTTGTATGTGTTCTGGCTGTCTGTCTTGTATGTGTTCTGGTTGTCTGTCTTGCAGGTGTTCTGGCTGTCTGTCTTGTAGCTGTTCTGGCTGTCTGTCTTGTATGTGTTCTGGCTGTCTGTCTTGCAGGTGTTCTGGCTGTCTGTCTTGCATGCATTCTGGCTGTCTGTCTTGTATGTGTTCTGGTTGTCTGTCTTGTATGTGTTCTGGCTGTCTGTCTTGTATGTGTTCTGGTTGTCTGTCTTGTATGTATTCTGGCTGTCTGTCTTGCAGGTGTTCTGGCTGTCTGTCTTGCATGTGTTCTGGTTGTCTGTCTTGTATGTGTTCTGGCTGTCTGTCTTGCAGGTGTTCTGGTTGTCTGTCTTGTATGTGTTCTGGCTGTCTGTCTTGCATGTGTTCTGGCTGTCTGTCTTGCATGTGTTCTGGTTGTCTGTCTTGTATGTATTCTGGCTGTCTGTCTTGCAGGTGTTCTGGCTGTCTTGCATGTGTTCTGGTTGTCTGTCTTGTATGTGTTCTGGCTGTCTGTCTTGCAGGTGTTCTGGTTGTCTGTCTTGTATGTGTTCTGGCTGTCTGTCTTGCAGGTGTTCTGGCTGTCTGTCTTGCATGTGTTCTGGCTGTCTGTCTTGCATGTGTTCTGGTTGTCTGTCTCGTAGGTGTTCTGGTTGTCTGTCTTGCAGGTGTTCTGGCTGTCTGTCTTGCACGTGTTCTGGTTGTCTGTCTTGCAGGTTGTCTGTCTTGTCTTGTATGTGGTCTGGTTGCATGTCTTGCAGGTGGTCTGGTTTCCTGACTTGCAGGTGGTCTGATTGTCTGTCTTGCAGGTAGTCTGTCTTGCAGGTGGTCTGATTGGCTGTCTTGCAGGCGGTCTGGTTGTCTGTCTTGCAGGCGGTCTGGTTGTCTGTCTTGCAGGTGGTCTGTCTTGCAGGTGGTCTGATTGGCTGTCTTACAGGTAGTCTGGTTGTCTGTCTTGCAGGTAGTCTGGTTGTCTGTATTGCAGGTGGTCTGGTTGTCTGTCTTGCAGGTGGTGTGGTTGGCTGTCTTGCAGGTAGTCTGGTTGGCTGTCTTGCAGGTGGTCTGGGTTGGCTGTCTTGCAGGTCTGTCTTGCAGATGGTCTGGTTGTCTGTCTTGCAGGTGGTCTGGTTGGCTGTCTTGCAGGTCTGTCTTACAGGTGGTCTGGTTGCCTGACTTGCAGGTGGTCTGATTGTCTGTCTTGTCTTGTATGTTGTCTTGGTTGCCTGTCTTTCAGGTGGTCTGGTTGCCTGTCTTGCAGGTTTTCTGGTTGCCTGACTTACAGGTGGTCTGGTTGTCTATCTTACAGGTGGCCTGGTTGGCTGTCTTGCAGGTTGTCTTGTTACCTGACTTACAGGTGGTCTGGTTGTCTGTCTTGCAGGTGGTCTGATTGTCTGTCTTGTAAGTGGTCTGGCTGTCTGTCTTGCAGGAGGTCTGGTTATCTGTCTTGCAGGTGGTCTTGTTGCCTGTCTTGAATGTGGTCTGGTTGCCTGACTTGCAGGTGGTCTGGTTGTCTGTCTTGCAGGAGGTCTGGTTGTCTGTCTTGCAGGTGGTCTTGTTGCCTGTCTTGTAGGTGCAGGCTGTCTGATTGTCTATCTTGCAGGTGGTCTGGTTGTCTGTCTTACATATTGTCTGGTTAGCTGTCTTGCAGGTGGTCTGGTTGTCTGTCTTGCAGGTGGTCTGGTTATCTGTATTGCAGGTGGTCTGGTTGTCTGTCTTGTAGGTTGGCTGTATGCCTATCTTGCAGGTGGTCTTGTTGCCTGTCTTGCAGATGGTCTGGTTGTCTGTCTTGTAGGTGGTCTGGTTGTCTGTCTTGCAGGTCTGTCTTGCAGATGGTCTGGTTGTCTGTCTTGCAGGTGGTCTGGTTGGCTGTCTTGCAGATAGTCTGGTTGTCTGTCTTGCAGGTGGTCTGGTTGTCTGTCTTGCAGGAGGTCTGGTTGGCTGTCTTGCAGGTGGTCTGGTTGTCTGTATTACAGGTGGTCTGTTGTCTGTATTGCAGGTAGTCTGGTTGTCTGTCTTGCAGGTGGTCTGTTTGTCTGTCTTGCAGGTGGTCTGGTTGTCTGTCTTGTATGTCTGTCTTGCAGGTGGTCTGGTTGTCTGTCTTGCAGGTGGTCTGGTTGGCTGTCTTGCAGGTGGTCTGGTTGTCTGTCTTGCAGGTTGTCTTGTTGCCTGACTTGCAGGGTATCTGTCTTGTCTTGCAGGTGGTCTGGTTGCCTGACTTACATGTGGTCTGGTTGCCTGACTTACAGGTGGTCTGATTGTCTGTCTTGTCTTGTATGTGGTCTTGGTTGCCTGTCTTTCAGGTGGTCTGGTTGTCTGTCTTGCAGGTTGTCTGGTTGCCTGTCTAGTCTTGCAGGTGGTCTGGTTGCCTGTCTAGTCTTGCAGGTGGTCTGGTTTCCTGGTTCTCTGTCTTGTTGGTGGTCTGGTTGTCTGCCTTGCATGTGGTCTGGTTGTCTGTCTAGTCTTGCAGGTGGTCTAGTTTCCTAGTTATCTGTCTTGTTGGTGGTCTGGTTGTCTGCCTTGCATGTGGTCTGGTTGTCTGTCTTGCAGGTGGTCTTGTTGCCTGTCTTGCAGGTGGTCTGGTTGTCTTGTCTTGCAGTTGGTCTGTCTTACATGTGGTCTGGTTAGCTGTCTTGCAGGTGGTCTGGTTGTCTGTCTTGCAGGTGGTCTTGTTGCCTGACTTGCAGGTGGACTGGTTGTCTGTCTTGCAGGTGGTCTGTCTTACATGTGGTCTGGTTAGCTGTCTTGCATGTGGTCTGGCTGCCTGTCTTGCAGGTTGGCTGTATGCCTGTCTTACATGTGGTCTGGTTGCCTGTCTTGCAGGTTGTCTGTACCACCAGGTGGGACTGTATTTGCATTTCACAATGTCCCAAGTCCATAAATAGTCTATATGTCCATTACTGTTTTGGATGTCTTGTGTGAAACAGTTGTATGTCTTTCAGGGTTTTGTAGACACTGATGTCTATGTTTGTGAGTTTAGATACACAAGCAAAACAAGGAGCTTCAAGAAAATCAAGGTAAAAGTGATAAACAGATTCGTAAACTCTGATAATTAAATACAAGTGGATATGAAATTAGATATAATGTACTGACATGTCCACATTGTAAATGGTATGATGTCAGTGGCGTGTAAATCAGTAAATAATGCTGATATATGATCCTGTGTACTGTGGCACAACAAATGGAACAAGCACATACCTACCATTTATTTAGTTAACCCATTCAACACCAAGTAACTCACATGGACTGGTCCATGATATTCTTAGACCAATAAATGAATAAGCAAATTACATTTGGACCAGTTCATTTATCAAGATGGGTAATTTTGTCTAAAATTAGTAATACTACTTGCAAAAAGTGCAGATCCTGATGAGACGGCTCGTCACGAGCCGGCTCATCTGGATCTACACTTTTTGTAAGCCTACATAGAGGTCTGTGGTGTTGAAAGGGTTAAAACATCAAAGCGTCTAAATGATATTTGTACAAAAATTGCCTATATTTAGATATTCCCAAATATGTAAAACAAAAACATGTGTCAGGCGTGACCTAGTCGTTTTTGTTTTTCGAGTTGTTCATATAGAGCAGTTAAATAAAATACTATTGAAGCGCGGTGCAATGATGAGTAAAGCATGTAACACATGTATACATTATTATATTGATGATGAGTAGCATGTAACACATGTATACATTATTATATTGATGATGAGTAGCATGTAACACATGTATACATTATTATATTGATGATGAGTAGCATGTAACACATGTATACATTATTATATTGATGATGAGTAGCATGTAACACATGTATACATTATTATATTGATGATGAGTAGCATGTAACACATGTATACATTATTATATTGATGATGAGTAGCATGTAACACATGTATACATTATTATATTGATGATGAGTAGCATGTAACACATGTATACATTATTATATTGATGATGAGTAGCATGTAACACATGTATACATTATTATATTGATGATGAGTAGCATGTAACACATGTATACATTATTATATTGATGATGAGTAGCATGTAACACATGTATACATTATTATATTGATGATGAGTAGCATGTAACACATGTATACATTATTATATTGATGATGAGTTTCATGTAACACATGTATACATTATATATTGATGATGAGTAGCATGTAACACATGTATACATTATTATATTGATGATGAGTAGCATGTAACACATGTATACATTATTATATTGATGATGAGTAGCATGTAACACATGTATACATTATTATATTGATGATGAGTAGCATGTAACACATGTATACATTATTATATTGATGATGAGTAGCATGTAACACATGTATACATTATTATATTGATGATGAGTTTCATGTAACACATGTATACATTATTATATTGATGATGAGTAGCATGTAACACATGTATACATTATTATATTGATGATGAGTTTCATGTAACACATGTATGCATTATTATATTGATGATGAGTAGCATGTAACACATGTATACATTATTATATTGATGATGAGTAGCATGTAACACATGTATGCATTATTATATTGATGATGAGTAGCATGTAACACATGTATACATTATTATATTGATGATGAGTAGCATGTAACACATGTATGCATTATTATATTGATGATGAGTAGCATGTAACACATGTATGCATTATTATATTGATGATGAGTAGCATGTAACACATGTATACATTATTATATTGATGATGAGTTTCATGTAACACATGTATACATTATTATATTGATGATGAGTAGCATGTAACACATGTATACATTATTATATTGATGATGAGTAGCATGTAACACATGTATACATTATTATATTGATGATGAGTAGCATGTAACACATGTATACATTATTATATTGATGATGAGTAGCATGTAACACATGTATACATTATTATATTGATGATGAGTAGCATGTAACACATGTATACATTATTATATTGATGATGAGTAGCATGTAACACATGTATACATTATTATATTGATGATGAGTAGCATGTAACACATGTATACATTATTATATTGATGATGAGTTTCATGTAACACATGTATGCATTATTATATTGATGATGAGTAGCATGTAACACATGTATACATTATTATATTGATGATGAGTTTCATGTAACACATGTATACATTATTATATTGATGATGAGTAAAGCATGTAACACATGTATACATTATTATATTGATGATGAGTTTCATGTAACACATGTATGCATTATTATATTGATGATGAGTAGCATGTAACACATGTATACATTATTATATTGATGATGAGTAGCATGTAACACATGTATACATTATTATATTGATTGTGCTGGATTTTATGTAGTCACTGGTGTCATACTGGAATACAGGTTGACGCACATACGATGTTGACTGATGGTTTGAGCTGTGTTGTTCATAGATATTCATATATAATACCTCCCTCATTGTACCACCAGGGCTTAACATAGACCTACAAAAAAGGTGTAAGTTTATTGTCCAAGTAACACTTCTCCATATAACTTGTTTTTCTTGTTCCTGTGTTTTAGCTATGGTCAGTTCCCAGAAACGAGGAGTTGATTTTGAATGAACGAGAACTACCGCTACATCCGATACGTGTAGCTTCAATTTTTGCAGACAAGGTGAAGGACGAGTATGATGATGGAGATACGAGTCTGCTTGACAAGGAAAGAAATGTAAGTGTGCAGAGTTAGAGGTGAAGTATTATGATGGAGATACGAGTCTGCTTGACAAGGAAAGAAATGTAAGTGTGCAGAGTTAGAGGTGAAGTATTATGATGGAGATACGAGTCTGCTTGACAAGGAAAGAAATGTAAGTGTGCAGAGTTAGAGGTGAAGTATTATTATGGAGATTCGAGTCTGCTTGACAAGGAAAGAAATGTAAGTGTGCAGAGTTAGAGGTGCCACCCGTCCTCCACTTATTTAAACATGATGGTATTGCGTTCTTATGTTCATATAAAATTAAATATTATTTTCATGCACTATATCTAGTGTGAATTTAATGTGCTATCTTTGTAAAACAGTTGAAGTTTAGCTTGCGTTCTTCGTTGTGTTATTATTGCCAGGAGATGCACAGGTTTTACAGGATTAGCACTTGTAAGACTTTGTACGCTGCATATATATCATGAGTGACTCATTCCTTACAGGATGTTTTGGTCAATGTTGGTTCACCAAATGATGAAGGACAAATTTTGTATGAGCAAATGAGAATAATCACAGGATTTTACAAAGTTGGTTAGTAACTTTACACTTCTTGTCTTACAAAGTTGGTTAGTAACTACACTTCTTGTCTTTTACAAAATTGGTTAGTAACTTTACACTTCTTGTCGTTTACAAAGTTGGTTAGTAACTTTACACCCTCTTGTCTTACAAAGTTGGTTAGTAACTTTACACTTCTTGTTGTTTACAAAGTTAGTTAGTAACTTTACACTTCTTGTCTTACAAAGTTGGTTAGTAACTACACTTCTTGTCTTTTACAAAGTTGATTAGTAACTTTACACTTCTTGTCTTTTACAAAGATTGTTAGTAACTTTACACTTCTTGTCTTTTACAAAGATTGTTAGTAACTTTATACTTCTTGTCTTTTACAAAGTTGGTTAGTAACTTTACACTTCTTGTCATTTACAAAGTTTGTTAGTAACTTTATACTTCTTGTCGTTTACAAAGTTTGTTAGTAACTTTACACTTCTTGTCATTTACAAAGTTGGTTAGTAACTTTACACTTCTTGTCGTTTACAAAGTTTGTTAGTAACTTTATACTTCTTGTCGTTTACAAAGTTTGTTAGTAACTTTATACTTCTTGTCGTTTACAAAGTTTGTTAGTAACTTTATACTTCTTGTCGTTTACAAAGTTTGTTGGTAACTTTACACTTCTTGTCATTTACAAAGTTGGTTAGTAACTTTACACTTCTTGTCGTTTACAAAGTTTGTTAGTAACTTTACACTTCTTGTCTTACAAAGTTGGTTAGTAACTACACTTCTTGTCTTTTTCAAAGTTGATTAGTAACTTTACACTTCTTGTCTTTTACAAAGTTGGTTAGTAACTTTACACTTCTTGTCTTTTACAAAGTTGGTTAGTAACTTTACACTTCTTGTCTTTTACAAAGTTGGTTAGTAACTTTACACTTCTTGTCATTTACAAAGTTGGTTAGTAACTTTACACTTCTTGTCGTTTACAAAGTTTGTTAGTAACTTTACACTTCTTGTCTTACAAAGTTACAAAGTCACCATGAAGTTTATTATGGAATTAATGTTGACATCAATATTGCATTTCCTTTGTATACATTATCGTATGTGGGTTCCCAACTAATGATATGCAGCTGACATGACCACTCAAAGTTATGGGCCTGCGTAATCACAGTGTTAGGCAGCGTTGTCACGAGAAAAGGCGTGTCTTACAGTTTACGCAGTTCCAAGGATGATCTATTTACCTGTTCCGTGACACGGTAAGTTGCAAATGTGGACCTAAAACATTTTAAATGCAAGGTGCTATATTTTCTTTGTGTCATTGAAAAGAATAATTAATGTAAATATAAGTAATGTAAGTATAAGTAATGACTCGCAGGTTAATAGTTTCCATCGGGGTATGAACTACATTGGGCGTGTGTAAAGTTAGCGTGGATGCCTTCGGCCTCCATACACTTTAACCACTATTAACCCACGATTCATTCTTTAAATGTATACTGCCAGTGACGTAGCTTGAAATGTGATACAAAATGAAGGGTAAGAGGGTGGAGGTGTATGATGTGCATCGAACCAATCGAACATGAAAATATGTTGCTATTTGTTACTTTTTAATTCATAAAAGAGGATTAAAAAACTGAAAAAATATGTTCCTTATTTCTCGTGCTCAAAGCTTGCGGTAATATAGACCGATACAAATACCTACACATATATTAGAGCCAAGCTACGCCATTGACTGCTCACAGATCTTATAGTATTGCAGTTTATAATGTAACTCTGTGCTATATGATCCTATATGAAGTATGATGTTGCTATATGATCCTATATGATGTTGCTATATGATCCTGTATGATGTTGCTATATGATCCTATATGATGTTGCTATATGATCCTGTATGATGTTGCTATATGATCCTGTATGATGTTGCTATATGATCCTGTATGATGTTGCTATATGATCCTATATGATGTTGCTATATGATCCTGTATGATGTTGCTATATGATCCTGTATGATGTTGCTATATGATCCTATATGATGTTGCTATATGATCCTGTATGATGTTGCTATATGATCCTGTATGATGTTGCTATATGATCCTGTATGATGTTGCTATATGATCCTGTATGATGTTGCTATATGATCCTGTATGATGTTGCTATATGATCCTGTATGATGTTGCTATATGATCCTGTATGATGTTGCTATATGATCCTGTATGATGTTGCTATATGATCCTGTATGATGTTGCTATATGATCCTGTATGATGTTGCTATATGATCCTGTATGAAGTTTGATGTTGCTATATGATCCTGATGAAGTATGATGTTGCTATATGATCCTGTATGATGTTGCTATATGATCCTGTATGAAGTATGTATGATGTTGCTATATGATCCTGTATGAAGTATGAAGTTGCTATATGATCCTGTATGAAGTATGAAGTTGCTATATGATCCTGTATGAAGTTGCTATATGATCCTGTATGAAGTTGCTATATGATCCTGTATGATGTATGATGTTGCTATATGATCCTGTATGATGTTGCTATATGATCCTGTATGATGTTGCTATATGATCCTGTATGAAGTTGCTATATGATCCTATATGAAGTTGCTATATGATCCTGTATGAAGTTGCTATATGATCCTGTATGATGTATGATGTTGCTATATGATCCTGTATGAAGTATGATGTTGCTATATGATCCTGTATGATGTATGATGTTGCTATATGATCCTGTATGAAGTATGATGTTGCTATATGATCCTGTATGATGTATGATGTTGCTATATGATCCTGTATGATGTTGCTATATGATCCTGTATGATGTATGATGTTGCTATATGATCCTGTATGAAGTATGATGTTGCTATATGATCCTGTATGATGTTGCTATATGATCCTGTATGAAGTATGAAGTTGCTATATGATCCTGTATGATGTTGCTATATGATCCTGTATGAAGTATGATGTTGCTATATGATCCTGTATGAAGTTTGATGTTGCTATATGATCCTGTATGAAGTATGAAGTTGCTATATGATCCTGTATGATGTTGCTATATGATCCTGTATGAAGTATGATGTTGCTATATGATCCTGTATGAAGTTTGATGTTGCTATATGATCCTGTATGAAGTATGAAGTTGCTATATGATCCTGTATGATGTTGCTATATGATCCTGTATGAAGTATGATGTTGCTATATGATCCTGTATGAAGTTTGATGTTGCTATATGATCCTGTATGAAGTATGAAGTTGCTATATGATCCTGTATGATGTTGCTATATGATCCTGTATGAAGTATGAAGTTGCTATATGATCCTGTATGAAGTATGAAGTTGCTATATGATCCTGTATGAAGTATGAAGTTGCTATATGATCCTGTATGAAGTTGCTATATGATCCTGTATGAAGTTGCTATATGATCCTGTATGATGTATGATGTTGCTATATGATCCTGTATGATGTTGCTATATGATCCTGTATGATGTTGCTATATGATCCTGTATGAAGTTGCTATATGATCCTATATGAAGTTGCTATATGATCCTGTATGAAGTTGCTATATGATCCTGTATGATGTATGATGTTGCTATATGATCCTGTATGAAGTATGATGTTGCTATATGATCCTGTATGATGTATGATGTTGCTATATGATCCTGTATGCAGTTTGATGTTGCTATATGATCCTGTATGAAGTATGATGTTGCTATATGATCCTATATGATGTTGCTATATGATCCTGTATGATGTTGCTATATGATCCTATATGATGTTGCTATATGATCCTGTATGATGTTGCTATATGATCCTGTATGATGTTGCTATATGATCCTGTATGATGTTGCTATATGATCCTATATGATGTTGCTATATGATCCTGTATGATGTTGCTATATGATCCTGTATGATGTTGCTATATGATCCTGTATGATGTTGCTATATGATCCTGTATGATGTTGCTATATGATCCTGTATGATGTTGCTATATGATCCTGTATGAAGTTTGATGTTGCTATATGATCCTGTATGATGTTGCTATATGATCCTGTATGATGTTGCTATATGATCCTGTAAGATGTTGCTATATGATCCTGTATGATGTTGCTATATGATCCTGTATGAAGTTTGATGTTGCTATATGATCCTGTATGATGTTGCTATATGATCCTGTATGATGTTGCTATATGATCCTGTATGATGTTGCTATATGATCCTGTATGATGTTGCTATATGATCCTGTATGAATAGTTGCTATATGATCCTGTATGATGTTGCTATATGATCCTGTAGATGTTGCTATATGATCCTGTATGATGTTGCTATATGATCCTGTATGATGTTGCTATATGATCCTGTATGATGTTGCTATATGATCCTGTATGAAGTTTGATGTTGCTATATGATCCTGTATGATGTTGCTATATGATCCTGTATGATGTTGCTATATGATCCTGTATGATGTTGCTATATGATCCTGTATGATGTTGCTATATGATCCTGTATGAAGTTTGTTGCTATATGATCCTGTATGATGTTGCTATATGATCCTGTATGATGTTGCTATATGATCCTGTATGATGTTGCTATATGATCCTGTATGATGTTGCTATATGATCCTGTATGATGTTGCTATATGATCCTGTATGAAGTTTGATGTTGCTATATGATCCTGTATGATGTTGCTATATGATCCTGTATGATGTTGCTATATGATCCTGTAAGATGTTGCTATATGATCCTGTATGATGTTGCTATATGATCCTGTATGAAGTTTGATGTTGCTATATGATCCTGTATGATGTTGCTATATGATCCTGTATGATGTTGCTATATGATCCTGTATGATGTTGCTATATGATCCTGTATGATGTTGCTATATGATCCTGTATGAAGTTTGAAGTTGCTATATGATCCTGTATGATGTTGCTATATGATCCTGTAAGATGTTGCTATATGATCCTGTATGATGTTGCTATATGATCCTGTATGATGTTGCTATATGATCTTGTATGATGTTGCTATATGATCCTGTATGCAGTTTGATGTTGCTATATGATCCTGTATGACGTTGCTATATGATCCTGTATGATGTTGCTATATGATCCTGTATGAAGTTTGAAGTTGCTATATGATCCTGTATGATGTTGCTATATGATCCTGTAAGATGTTGCTATATGATCCTGTATGATGTTGCTATATGATCCTGTATGATGTTGCTATATGATCTTGTATGATGTTGCTATATGATCCTGTATGCAGTTTGATGTTGCTATATGATCCTGTATGACGTTGCTATATGATCCTGTATGATGTTGCTATATGATCCTGTATGATGTTGCTATATGATCCTGTATGATGTTTGATGTTGCTATATGATCCTGTATGATGTTGCTATATGATCCTGTAAGATGTTGCTATATGATCCTGTAAGATGTTGCTATATGATCCTGTAAGATGTTGCTATATGATCCTGTATGATGTTGCTATATGATCCTGTATGATGTTGCTATATGATCCTGTATGATGTTGCTATATGATCCTGTATGATGTTGCTATATGATCCTGTATGATGTTGCTATATGATCCTGTATGATGTTGCTATATGATCCTGTATGAAGTTGCTATATGATCCTGTATGAAGTATGATGTTGCTATATGATCCTGTATGCGTTGATGTTGCTATATGATCCTGTATGAAGTTTGATGTTGCTATATGATCCTGTATGATGTTGCTATATGATCCTGTATGATGTTGCTATATGATCCTGTATGATGTTGCTATATGATCCTGTATGATGTTGCTATATGATCCTGTATGAAGTTGCTATATGATCCTGTATGAAGTTTGATGTTGCTATATGATCCTGTATGATGTTGCTATATGATCCTGTAAGATGTTGCTATATGATCCTGTATGATGTATGATGTTGCTATATGATCCTGTATGAAGTATGATGTTGCTATATGATCCTGTATGAAGTATGATGTTGCTATATGATCCTGTATGAAGTTTGATGTTGCTATATGATCCTGTATGAAGTATGAAGTTGCTATATGATCCTGTATGATGTTGCTATATGATCCTGTATGAAGTATGAAGTTGCTATATGATCCTGTATGAAGTATGAAGTTGCTATATGATCCTGTATGAAGTATGAAGTTGCTATATGATCCTGTATGAAGTTGCTATATGATCCTGTATGAAGTTGCTATATGATCCTGTATGATGTATGATGTTGCTATATGATCCTGTATGATGTTGCTATATGATCCTGTATGATGTTGCTATATGATCCTGTATGAAGTTGCTATATGATCCTATATGAAGTTGCTATATGATCCTGTATGAAGTTGCTATATGATCCTGTATGATGTATGATGTTGCTATATGATCCTGTATGAAGTATGATGTTGCTATATGATCCTGTATGATGTATGATGTTGCTATATGATCCTGTATGAAGTATGATGTTGCTATATGATCCTGTATGATGTATGATGTTGCTATATGATCCTGTATGATGTTGCTATATGATCCTGTATGATGTATGATGTTGCTATACGATCCTGTATGAAGTATGATGTTGCTATATGATCCTGTATGATGTTGCTATATGATCCTGTATGATGTTGCTATATGATCCTGTATGATGTTGCTATATGATCCTGTATGATGTTGCTATATGATCCTGTATGATGTTGCTATATGATCCTGTATGAAGTTGCTATATGATCCTGTATGAAGTTTGATGTTGCTATATGATCCTGTATGATGTTGCTATATGATCCTGTAAGATGTTGCTATATGATCCTGTATGATGTTGCTATATGATCCTGTATGAAGTATGATGTTGCTATATGATCCTGTATGAAGTATGATGTTGCTATATGATCCTGTATGAAGTTTGATGTTGCTATATGATCCGTATGAAGTATGAAGTTGCTATATGATCCTGTATGATGTTGCTATATGATCCTGTATGAAGTATGAAGTTGCTATATGATCCTGTATGAAGTATGAAGTTGCTATATGATCCTGTATGTAGTATGAAGTTGCTATATGATCCTGTATGAAGTTGCTATATGATCCTGTATGAAGTTGCTATATGATCCTGTATGATGTATGATGTTGCTATATGATCCTGTATGATGTTGCTATATGATCCTGTATGATGTTGCTATATGATCCTGTATGAAGTTGCTATATGATCCTATATGAAGTTGCTATATGATCCTGTATGAAGTTGCTATATGATCCTGTATGATGTATGATGTTGCTATATGATCCTGTATGAAGTATGATGTTGCTATATGATCCTGTATGATGTATGATGTTGCTATATGATCCTGTATGAAGTATGATGTTGCTATATGATCCTGTATGATGTATGATGTTGCTATATGATCCTGTATGATGTTGCTATATGATCCTGTATGATGTATGATGTTGCTATACGATCCTGTATGAAGTATGATGTTGCTATATGATCCTGTATGAAGTATGAAGTTGCTATATGATCCTGTATGAAGTATGATGTTGCTATATGATCCTGTATGATGTTGCTATATGATCCTATATGAAGTATGTTGTAGGATGTATTTGTATAGATGCTATGATACATTTCCAGGTGATTGTGTGTATGTCAACTCTGACATAGACAAACCAATGATATATCGGATAGACAGAATGTGGTCAGACAAATATGGTCAAAGATACTTCTATGGTCCACTGTTCATCCGTCCAGGTGACATCGAGCACCCGCCTACTCGACTGTTCTATAAGAATGAGATGTTTATATGTGGGGTGGAGGAGGCTCGGACCATGGACAGTGTCAGGGAAAGGTGCTGTGTACTCCATGTGAAAGACTACTGTAGTAGTAAGTTTCTATCATCATTTCCTAATTAGTTAACAGGTATTTCTCTGCTCTATTATTGCTTGCATTTTGTATTCTGAATTCTCCCCTTAACTATGACCTCTTTTCTCTACCATACCCCACCACTCTCTACCATACCCCCCACTGCTCTCTACCATACCCCACCACTCTCTACCATACCCCCACTGCTCTCTACCATACCCCACCACTCTCTACCATACACCACCACTCTATACCATACCCCCACTGCTCTCTACCATACCCCACCACTCTCTACCATACCCCACCATTCTCTACCATACCCCACCACTCTCTACCATTCCCCACCACTCTCTACCGTCCCCACCACTCTCTACCGTACCCCACCACTCTCTACCATACCCCACCACTCTCTACCATACCCCACCACTCTACCATACCCCACCACTCTCTACCATACCCCAACCCCACCACTCTCTACCATACCCCACCACTCTCTACCATACCCCACCACTCTCTACCATACCCCACCACTCTCTACCATACCCCACCACTCTCTACCATACCCCACCACTCTTAACCATACCCCCACTGCTCTCTACCATACCCCACCACTCTCTACCATACCCCATTGCTCTCTACCCTACCCCACCACTCTTAACCATACCCCCACTGCTCTCTACCATACCCCACCACTCTCTACCATACCTCACCACTCTTAACCATACCCCCACTGCTCTCTACCATACCCCACCACTCTCTACCATTCCCCACCACTCTCTACCATACCCCACCACTCTTAACCATACCCCCACTGCTCTCTACCATACCCCACCACTCTCTACCATACCCCATTGCTCTCTACCCTACCCCACCACTCTTAACCATACCCCCACTGCTCTCTACCATACCCCACCACTCTCTACCATACCTCACCACTCTTAACCATACCCCCACTGCTCTCTACCATACCCCACCACTCTCTACCATACCCCACCACTCTTAACCATAACCCCACTGCTCTCTACCATACCCCACCACTCTCTACGATACCCCACCACTCCTAACCATACCCCCCTGCTCTCTACCATACCCCACCACTCTACCATACCCCGTCACTCTCTACCATACCCTGCCACTCCCTACCTGTACCATACCAGGGGTGGCGAAATAAGAGAATTTTCTACTTGTCCACGGACAAGTAGATTTGAAAATTTACTTGTCCGTAGTGAAAACCCAATTGCCCGTATATCCGAACTTTATTTATTTTAAATAATATAAACCAACCTTATTTAAAAATCGATACACAGTCCCGCTAAGTTACATGATTGTTTACCTGTCGTCTTCAATAATAAGGCTGCGTCACGTATCCGTTCCCGTATATCGATTTAGCGACCGCGTAGTATACTTGTAACTGACGCATGCGCTATAGCACATTAAATTACCCATACCCGGGATTATGGGGTCACATCGCCTACTTTGCTCACTATTCAGTACCAATCAGCCATTTTCGACAGTAGTTTTTCTTTTTTCGACAGTAGTTTTTCTTATTGACAGCTGGCTTGTTTTGAGCGGAAAATAAATTACATACGCACCGCATTTTACACCGTTTTTATGTGACGTGCGATAACTCTTGACATATCCGGTTCTTAGTCAGGTTATTGTCGGCTGGGAATTGTTGTCCGCCACCGTTGTCGGCTGGCTTGTGTTCAAAATAAAGAAAATTCACCGATGCTTTCTCATTAAAATACGATTTAAATGCCATGGGAACATGAAGTAAATGCACTCGCCGGTATTTTACTTGTCCATGGACAAGTTACATTCTAAAATCTACTTGCCCGGCGTAACAAATGACCGGGTCGGGCAACTTGGGCTATTGATTTCGCCACCCCTGCATACCCTGTCACTCTCTACCTGTACCATATCCCACCACTCTTCCATACCCGCCACTCTCTACCTTACTCCACCACTCTCTACCTCTACCATACCCTTCCACTCTCTACCTCTACCATACCCCGCCACTCTCTACCATATCCTGCCACTCTCTACCATACACCGCCACTCTCTACCATACACCGCCACTCTCTACCATACCACACCACTCTCTACCATACCCCACCACTCTCTACCATACCCCGCCACTCTCTACCTCTACCATACCCGCCACTCTCTACCATACCCCGCCACTCTCTACCATACACCGCCACTCTCTACCTCTACCATACCCCACCACTCTCTACCATACACCACCACTCTCTACCATACCCCGCCACTCTCTACCATACACTGCCATTCTCTACCTCTACCATACCCCGCCACTCTCTACATCTACCATACCCCGCCACTCTACCTCTACCATACCCCGCCACACTACCTCTACCATACCCTGCCACTCTCTACCATACCCCGCCACTCTACCTCTACCATACCCCGCCACTCTACCATACCCTGCCACTCTCTACCTCTACCATACCCCGCCACTCTCTACCATACACCGCCACTCTCTACCATACCCCGCCACTCTCTACCTCTACCATACCCCGCCACTCTCTACCATACCCCGCCACTCTCTACATCTACCATACCCCGCCACTCTACCTCTACCATACCCCGCCACACTACCTCTACCATACCCTGCCACTCTCTACCATACCCCACCACTCTACCATACCCGCCACTCTCTACCATACACCGCCACTCTCTACCATACCCCGCCACTCTCTACCTCTACCATACCCCGCCACTCTCTACCATACCCCGCCACTCTCTACCTCTACCATACCCCGCCACTCCTACCTCTACCATACCCCGCCACTCTCTACCATACACCGCCACTCTCTACCATAACCCGCCACTCTCTACCTCTACCATACCCCGCCACTCTCTACCATACCCTGCCACTCTCTACCTCTACCATATCCCGCCACTCTCTACCTCTACCATACCCTGCCACTCTCTACCTCTACCATACCCCGCCACACTACCTCTACCATACCCTGCCACTCTCTACCATACCCTGTCACTCTCTACCTCTACTATACCCCGCCACTCTCTCTACCATACCCCGCCACTCTCTACCATACCCTGTCACTCTCTACCATACCCTGTCACTCTCTACCTCTACCATACACCGCCACTCTCTACCATACACTGCCACTCTCTACCTCTACCGCCACTCTCTACCATACCCCACCACTCTCTACCATACCCCACCACTCTCTACCTCTACCATACCCCGCCACTCTCTACCATACCCCGCCACTCTCTACCATACACCGCCACTCTCTACCTCTACCATACACCGCCACTCTCTACCATACACCGCCACTCTCTACCATACACCGCCACTCTCTACCATACCCCGCCACTCTCTACCATACCCCGCCACTCTCTACCATACACTGCCACTCTCTACCTCTACCATGCCCCACCACTCTCTACCATACCCTGCCACTCTCTACCTCTACCATACCCCACCACTCTCTACCTCTACCATACCCCACCACTCTCTACCTCTACCATACCCCGCCACTCTCTACCTCTACCATACCCCGCCACTCTCTACCATACACCGCCACTCTCTACCTCTACCATACCCCACCACAATCTAGTCTCAGAGAACTGTGACGACGATGTGTTTATATCATAACATTAATTTATGAGTGCATGTTTTTATAACTTTAAAGTACAGTAAATATTTTTTGAATTATGCCTGCCTCTTTTGTACTTCACTATATCGGCAGTCCGCGCAGTGGTTAGCACGCTTGCTTTTAACCAATTCAATCCAGATTCGATCCTCGGACCTGGAAGTATGTGAGATGTACGGTGGTCGCCAGAGCGAACAGGTGGCTATTAGGGACAGGTGGCCGATAGTTGGCCTGACCGGTTCAATGTTTGCCTCACATGTTCGGTTGTCGGGCAATTTCGGGAAGCCTGCAATCGCATATTGTCTGGACTTTCAGATCCGATGAACTGAATTATGCTCTTCTCTGCCATATTGCAATGGAACAAATCTGAACCGTGTGACATGAAGTCGTCCTGCAGTTTTCATCCAATTGAATTGAGACTAGGTATACATCTTCCACATCAAGTGGGAAAGCGCATATTGTCGGGACTTTCCCCTCTCAATGAATTATCGACTTATGCCCCATTTACACATCACTATATTACAATATAGTACATTTGTACATAGAGACCGTCATGCATTCAGTATTCATCCAAATTGACATGAGATTAGGTATCCAACTACGACAATAAGTGGACTTAATTGGCACTGTCAAATGAAATAATGGTATATTTGTGGCAGATCGTCCAACGGAAGTACAAGAATGTAATGTATACGTCTGTGAGTCAAAGTACCATGAAGTGGAAAAGAATGTACGCAGGCTTTCCAAAGGACTCAAGGTAAAATCATTTATCTTTACTATAGGGTAGTGGCCGAGTGCTTAATGATGTGCACTGTCAATACAAACACGGGGCGGGGCCGAGTGCTTAATGCTATGCACTGCCAATACAAACACGGGTAGTGGCCGAGTGCTTAATGCTGTGCACTGCCAATACAAACACGGGGCGGGACCGAGTGCTTAATGATGTGTACTGCCAGTCCAAACACGGGGCGGGGCCGAGTGCTTAATGCTGTGCACTGCCAGTCCAAACACGGGGCGGGGCCGAGTGCTTAATGCTGTGCACTGTCAATACAAACAAGGGGCGGGGCCGAGTGCTTAATGATGTGTACTGCCAGTCCAAACACGGGGCGGGGCCGAGTGCTTAATGATGTGCACTGCCAATCCAAACACGACGGGGCCTCTGTGGCCAAGTGCTTAATGCTGTGCCCTGCCAATCCAAACACAGGGCAAAGTGCTTAATGCTGTATGCTGCCAGTCCAAACATGTGGCCTCCATGGTCGAGTGTTTAATGCTGTATACTGCCAGTCCAAACTAGTTCACGTAGCACTAGAAGAGTGGCTATGTAACCTTACAGTTCATGTAGAGTGGCTATGTAACCTTACAGTTCACGTAACACTAGAAGGGTAGTTATGTAACCTTACAGTTCATGTAGAGTGGCTATGTAACCTTACAGTTCATGTAGAGTGGCTATGTAACCTTACAGTTCACGTAACACTAGAAGGGTAGTTATGTAACCTTACAGTTCATGTAGAGTGGCTATGTAACCTTACAGTTCATGTAGAGTGGCTATGTAACCTTACAGTTCACGTAACACTAGAAGGGTAGTTATGTAACCTTACAGTTCATGTAGAGTGGCTATGTAACCTTACAGTTCATGTAGAGTGGCTATGTAACCTTACAGTTCACGTAACACTAGAAGGGTAGTTATGTAACCTTACAGTTCATGTAGAGTGGCTATGTAACCTTACAGTTCATGTAGAGTGGCTATGTAACCTTACAGTTCACGTAGCACTAGAAGGGTAGTTATGTAACCTTACAGTTCATGTAGAGTGGCTATGTAACCTTACAGTTCACGTAACACTAGAAGAGTGGTTATGTAACCTTACAGTTCATGTAGAGTGGCTATGTAACCTTACAGTTCACATAACACTAGAAGAGTGGCTATGTAACCTTACAGTTCATGTAGAGTGGCTATGTAACCTTACAGTTCACGTAGCACTAGAAGAGTGGATATGTAACCTTACAGTTCACGTAGCACTAGAAGAGTGGCTATGTAGCCTTACAGTTCACGTAGAGTGGCTATGTAACCTTACACTTCACGTAACACTAGAAGAGTGGCTATGTAACCTTACAGTTCATGTAGAGTGGCTATGTAACCTTACAGTTCATGTAGAGTGGCTATGTAACCTTACAGTTCATGTAGAGTGGCTATGTAACCTTACAGTTCATGTAGAGTGGCTATGTAACCTTACAGTTCATGTAGAGTGGCTATGTAACCTTACAGTTCACGTAACACTAGAAGAGTGGCTATGTAACCTTACAGTTCACGTAACACTAGAAGAGTGGCTATGTAACCTTACAGTTCACGTAGCACTAGAAGAGTGGCTATGTAACCTTACAGTTCACGTAGCACTAGAAGAGTGGCTATTTAACTTTACAGTTCACGTAGCACTAGAAGGGTGGCTATGTAACCTTACAGTTTATGTAGAGTGGCTATGTAAC
Source organism: Archivesica marissinica (assembly GCA_014843695.1). Classification (NCBI taxonomy): domain Eukaryota; kingdom Metazoa; phylum Mollusca; class Bivalvia; order Venerida; family Vesicomyidae; genus Archivesica; species Archivesica marissinica. Next base: position 59,300,769 of record CM026386.1, read on the forward strand.
CTTACAGTTCACGTAACACTAGAAGAGTGGCTATGTAACCTTACAGTTCATGTAGAGTGGCTATGTAACCTTACAGTTCATGTAGAGTGGCTATGTAACATTACAGTTCACGTAGCACTAGAAGAGTGGCTATCTAACCTTACAGTTCACGTAGCACTAGAAGAGTGGCTATGTAACTTTACAGTTCATGTAGAGTGGCTATGTAACCTTACAGTTCATGTAGAGTGGCTATGTAACCTTACAGTTCATGTAGAGTGGCTATGTAACCTTACAGTTCACGTAGCACTAGAAGGGTAGCTATGTAACCTTACAGTTCATGTAGAGTGGCTATGTAACTTTACAGTTCACGTAGCACTAGAAGGGTGGCTATGTAACCTTACAGTTTATGTAGAGTGGCTATGTAACCTTACAGTTCACGTAACACTAGAAGAGTGGCTATGTAACCTTACAGTTCATGTAGAGTGGCTATGTAACCTTACAGTTCATGTAGAGTGGCTATGTAACATTACAGTTCACGTAGCACTAGAAGAGTGGCTATCTAACCTTACAGTTCACGTAGCACTAGAAGAGTGGCTATGTAACTTTACAGTTCATGTAGAGTGGCTATGTAACCTTACAGTTCATGTAGAGTGGCTATGTAACCTTACAGTTCACGTAGCACTAGAAGGGTAGCTATGTAACCTTACAGTTCATGTAGAGTGGCTATGTAACCTTACAGTTCACGTAACACTAGAAGAGTGGTTATGTAACCTTACAGTTCATGTAGAGTGGCTATGTAACCTTACAGTTCACGTAACACTAGAAGAGTGGCTATGTTACCTTACAGTTCACGTAGCACTAGAAGAGTGGCTATGTAACCTTACAGTTCACGTAGCACTAGAAGAGTGGCTATGTAACTTTACAGTTCACGTAGCACTAGAAGGGTGGCTATGTAACCTTACAGTTCATGTAGTCCGCCTCTGTGGTCGAGTGGTTAAGGTCGCTGACTTATATACCACTGTAACCTATCATCACTGATGGTCACGGGTTCGAGCCCCGCTCAGACCGTGTCTCATTTATATGAAAAAGTTGGCAGTTTCTTACGGAGGTTGGTGCACCCAAGTACTGGTTAACCGCTGGAGCCTGCCCAGGAAAGGTGTTGTTAGGTAAACTGCCTGCCGGCGATATAGCCCAAAAATGGTGCTGATGCAGGCGTAAAACCCGAAATATAAATAAATAAATAAATAAAACAGTTCATGTAGAGTGGCTATGTAACCTTACAGTTCACGTAACACTAGAAGGGTGGCTATGTAACCTTACAGTTTATGTAGAGTGGCTATGTAACCTTACAGTTCACGTAACACTAGAAGAGTGGCTATGTAACCTTACAGTTCATGTAGAGTGGCTATGTAACCTTACAGTTCATGTAGAGTGGCTATGTAACATTACAGTTCACGTAGCACTAGAAGAGTGGCTATCTAACCTTACAGTTCACGTAGCACTAGAAGAGTGGCTATGTAACTTTACAGTTCATGTAGAGTGGCTATGTAACCTTACAGTTCATGTAGAGTGGCTATGTAACCTTACAGTTCACGTAGCACTAGAAGGGTAGCTATGTAACCTTACAGTTCATGTAGAGTGGCTATGTAACCTTACAGTTCACGTAACACTAGAAGAGTGGTTATGTAACCTTACAGTTCATGTAGAGTGGCTATGTAACCTTACAGTTCACGTAACACTAGAAGAGTGGCTATGTTACCTTACAGTTCACGTAGCACTAGAAGAGTGGCTATGTAACCTTACAGTTCACGTAGCACTAGAAGAGTGGCTATGTAACTTTACAGTTCACGTAGCACTAGAAGGGTGGCTATGTAACCTTACAGTTCATGTAGTCCGCCTCTGTGGTCGAGTGGTTAAGGTCGCTGACTTATATACCACTGTAACCTATCATCACTGATGGTCACGGGTTCGAGCCCCGCTCAGACCGTGTTTCATTTATATGAAAAAGTTGGCAGTTTCTTACAGAGGTTGGTGCACCCAAGTACTGGTTAACCGCTGGAGCCTGCCCAGGAAAGGTGTTGTTAGGTAAACTGCCTGCCGGCGATATAGCCCAAAAATGGTGCTGATGCAGGCGTAAAACCCGAAATATAAATAAATAAATAAATAAAACAGTTCATGTAGAGTGGCTATGTAACCTTACAGTTCACGTAACACTAGAAGAGTGGCTATGTAACCTTACAGTTCACATAGAGTGGCTATGTAACCTTACAGTTCATGTAGAGTGGCTATGTAACCTTACAGTTCACATAGAGTGGCTATGTAACCTTACAGTTCATGTAGAGTGGCTATGTTACCTTACAGTTTATGTAGCACTAGAAGAGTGGCTATGTAACCTTACAGTTCATGTAGCACTAGAAGAGTGGCTATGTAACCTTACAGTTCACGTAGCACTAGAAGGGTGGCTATGTAACCTTACAGTTCACGTAGCACTAGAAGAGTGGCTATGTAACCTTACAGTTCATGTAGAGTGGCTATGTAACCTTACAGTTCACGTAGCACTAGAAGAGTGGCTATGTAACCTTACAGTTCATGTAGAGTGGCTATGTAACCTTACAGTTCACATAACACTAGAAGAGTGGCTATGTAACCTTACAGTTCATGTAGAGTGGCTATGTAACCTTACAGTTCACGTAACACTAGAAGAGTGGCTATGTTACCTTACAGTTCACGTAGCACTAGAAGAGTGGCTATGTAACCTTACAGTTCATGTAGAGTGGCTATGTAACCTTACAGTTCACGTAACACTAGAAGGGTAGTTATGTAACCTTACAGTTCATGTAGAGTGGCTATGTAACCTTACAGTTCATGTAGAGTGGCTATGTAACCTTACAGTTCACGTAACACTAGAAGGGTAGTTATGTAACCTTACAGTTCATGTAGAGTGGCTATGTAACCTTACAGTTCATGTAGAGTGGCTATGTAACCTTACAGTTCACGTAACACTAGAAGGGTAGTTATGTAACCTTACAGTTCATGTAGAGTGGCTATGTAACCTTACAGTTCATGTAGAGTGGCTATGTAACCTTACAGTTCACGTAACACTAGAAGGGTAGTTATGTAACCTTACAGTTCATGTAGAGTGGCTATGTAACCTTACAGTTCATGTAGAGTGGCTATGTAACCTTACAGTTCACGTAGCACTAGAAGGGTAGTTATGTAACCTTACAGTTCATGTAGAGTGGCTATGTAACCTTACAGTTCACGTAACACTAGAAGAGTGGTTATGTAACCTTACAGTTCATGTAGAGTGGCTATGTAACCTTACAGTTCACATAACACTAGAAGAGTGGCTATGTAACCTTACAGTTCATGTAGAGTGGCTATGTAACCTTACAGTTCACGTAGCACTAGAAGAGTGGATATGTAACCTTACAGTTCACGTAGCACTAGAAGAGTGGCTATGTAGCCTTACAGTTCACGTAGAGTGGCTATGTAACCTTACACTTCACGTAACACTAGAAGAGTGGCTATGTAACCTTACAGTTCATGTAGAGTGGCTATGTAACCTTACAGTTCATGTAGAGTGGCTATGTAACCTTACAGTTCATGTAGAGTGGCTATGTAACCTTACAGTTCATGTAGAGTGGCTATGTAACCTTACAGTTCATGTAGAGTGGCTATGTAACCTTACAGTTCACGTAACACTAGAAGAGTGGCTATGTAACCTTACAGTTCACGTAACACTAGAAGAGTGGCTATGTAACCTTACAGTTCACGTAGCACTAGAAGAGTGGCTATGTAACCTTACAGTTCACGTAGCACTAGAAGAGTGGCTATTTAACTTTACAGTTCACGTAGCACTAGAAGGGTGGCTATGTAACCTTACAGTTTATGTAGAGTGGCTATGTAACCTTACAGTTCACGTAACACTAGAAGAGTGGCTATGTAACCTTACAGTTCATGTAGAGTGGCTATGTAACCTTACAGTTCATGTAGAGTGGCTATGTAACATTACAGTTCACGTAGCACTAGAAGAGTGGCTATCTAACCTTACAGTTCACGTAGCACTAGAAGAGTGGCTATGTAACTTTACAGTTCATGTAGAGTGGCTATGTAACCTTACAGTTCATGTAGAGTGGCTATGTAACCTTACAGTTCATGTAGAGTGGCTATGTAACCTTACAGTTCACGTAGCACTAGAAGGGTAGCTATGTAACCTTACAGTTCATGTAGAGTGGCTATGTAACTTTACAGTTCACGTAGCAAGAGTGGCTATGTAACCTTACAGTTCACGTAGCACTAGAAGGGTGGCTATGTAACCTTACAGTTCACGTAGCACTAGAAGAGTGGCTATGTAACCTTACAGTTCATGTAGAGTGGCTATGTAACCTTACAGTTCACGTAGCACTAGAAGAGTGGCTATGTAACCTTACAGTTCATGTAGAGTGGCTATGTAACCTTACAGTTCACATAACACTAGAAGAGTGGCTATGTAACCTTACAGTTCATGTAGAGTGGCTATGTAACCTTACAGTTCATGTAGCACTAGAAGAGTGGCTATGTAACCTTACAGTTCACATAACACTAGAAGAGTGGCTATGTAACCTTACAGTTCACATAACACTAGAAGAGTGGCTATGTAACCTTACAGTTCATATAGCACTAGAAGAGTGGCTATGTAACCTTACAGTTCACGTAGAGTGGCTATGTAACCTTACAGTTCACGTAGAGTGGCTATGTAACCTTATAAAACCAATTTGTATCAGTGTAAAGCTCTACTCTTGTAAATACAACCAATTTGTAGCAATGTAAAGCTCTACTCTTGTATATAAAACCAATTTGTATCTGTGTAAAGCTCTACTCTTGTATATAAAACCAATTTGTATCTGTGTAAAGCTCTACTCTTGTATATAAACCAATTGGTATCTGTGTAAAGCTCTACTCTTGTATATAAAACCAATTTGTATCAGTGTAAAGCTCTACTCTTGTATATAAAACCAATTTGTATCAGTGTAAAGCTCTACTCTTGTATATAAAACCAATTTGTATCAGTGTAAAGCTCTATTCTTGTAAATATAACCAATTTGTTGCAGTGTAAAGCTCTATTCTTGTATATAAAGCCAATTTGTATCAGTGTATTAAAGCTCTACTCTTGTATATAAAACCAATTTGTATCTGTGTAAAGCTCTACTCTTGTAAATACAACCAATTTGTATCTGTGTAAAGCTCTACTCTTGTATATAAAACCAATTTGTATCAGTGTATTAAAGCTCTACTCTTGTATATAAAACCAATTTGTATCTGTGTAAAGCTCTACTCTTGTATATAAACCAATTGGTATCTGTGTAAAGCTCTACTCTTGTATATAAAACCAATTTGTTGCAGTGTAAAGCTCTACTCTTGTATATAAAACCAATTTGTATCAGTGTAAAACTCTATTCTTGTAAATATAACCAATTTATATCTGTGTAAAGCTCTACTCTTGTATATACATCCAATTTGTATCTGTGTAAAGCTCTACTCTTGTAAATACAACCAATTTGTAGCAATGTAAAGCTCTACTCTTGTATATAAAACCAATTTGTATCTGTGTAAAGCTCTACTCTCTTGTATATACAACCAATTTGTATCTGTGTAAAGCTCTACTCTCTTGTATATACAACCAATTTGTATCTGTGTAAAGCTCTACTCTTGTAAATACAACCAATTTGTAGCAATGTAAAGCTCTACTCTTGTATATACAACCAATTTGTATCTGTGTAAAGCTCTACTCTTGTAAATACAACCAATTTGTATCTGTGTAAAGCTCTACTCTTGTATATAAAACCAATTTGTATCTGTGTAAAGCTCTACTCTTGTATATAAAACCAATTTGTATCAGTGTATTAAAGCTCTACTCTTGTATATAAAACCAATTTGTATCAGTGTATTAAAGCTCTACTCTTGTATATAAAACCAATTTGTATCTGTGTAAAGCTCTACTCTTGTATATAAAACCAATTTGTATCAGTGTATTAAAGCTCTACTCTTGTATATAAAACCAATTTGTATCTGTGTAAAGCTCTACTCTTGTATATAAACCAATTGGTATCTGTGTAAAGCTCTACTATTGTATATAAAACCAATTTGTTGCAGTGTAAAGCTCTACTCTTGTATATAAAACCAATTTGTATCAGTGTAAAACTCTATTCTTGTATATAAACCAATTTGTATCTGTGTAAAGCTCTACTCTTGTATATACAACCAATTTGTATCTGTGTAAAGCTCTACTCTTTTATATACAACCAATTTGTTGTGTGTACCGGTAGCCTAATGCAATTGTCACCTGACTGGTTCAGTAGCCAAATATAAACAGACAACTTGTTGGGAGAATTTTTTTCACTGAAATGATGTGGTTTATGAGCATTTCAGGTAGCTATCCGAATTTGGGGGGGGGGGGGGAGTACAAATAACCAGAAAAAAAAGTTTCTTATGAGTTGTAATATTGTTAGTTATTGATGTTACTAAGTCAAAATAATATATTCAATCTTTTCCCATGCATAAATAAAAATGTTCATGTACTCTGTGCATAGGTGCCAATGTATCTAGTTCCCTATGAGTCGCATTGTCACGTAATGGAGCTAAAAACTTTTGAAAGTTGTGTTCACGACTTAAGAAAATAATAATATACGGCAACTGCATTTAGCCTTTTTTATAGGCCATGATATGTGGGATTTACGCCGAGCATAGATTCAACCACTTTATATGTAGATAGGAACTGTTCACACTCTTTTTGCATGTAAATTGTCTTTCAGAAACATTCGTTGTCCGCACGTGTAACAGATGATGAGGTGTTATTCTTCAAGAAACAGATCGTTCCGACCAAGGTAAACCGTTACAACTATGGTCTCTTCATGTTGTGTTTAACTTGTAGCATGTAGAGTTCAGTTACTATTAGCTCCCATGTACAAGGCTTTTTTTACACCACTTTTTGTAAATTTGCTGCATTTTCAATGACCACCGTCTTTGGTATTGGTTCACTTTATTGACATAAATAACTCACTTTATTGACATGGTCTAGTATAAATAACACACTTTACTGACATGGTCAAATATAAATAACTCACTTTATTGACATGGTCTAGTATAAATAACACACTTTATTGACATGGTCTAGTATAAATAACTCACTTTATTGACATGGTCTAGTATAAATAACACACTTTACTGACATGGTCAAATATAAATAACTCACTTTATTGACATGGTCTAGTATAAATAACACACTTTATTGACATGGTCTAGTATAAATAACTCACTTTATTGACATGGTCTAGTATAAATAACACACTTTACTGACATGGTCAAATATAAATAACTCACTTTATTGACATGGTCTAGTATAAATAACACACTTTATTGACATGGTCTAGTATAAATAACACACTTTATTGACATGGTCTAGTATAAATAACTCACTTATTGACATGGTCTAGTATAAATAACACACTTTATTGACATGGTCTAGTATAAATAACACACTTTATTGACATGGTCTAGTATAAATAACACACTTTATTGACATGGTCTAGTATAAATAACTCACTTTATTGACATGGTCTAGTATAAATAACTCACTTTATTGACATGGTCTAGTATAAATAACTCACTTTATTGACATGGTCTAGTATAAATAACACACTTTATTGACATGGTCTAGTATAAATAACTCACTTTATTGACATGGTCTAGTATAAATAACACACTTTATTGACATGGTCTAGTATAAATAACTCACTTTATTGACATGGTCTAGTATAAATAACACTTTCTCACACCAACATTTGTTAGCTATTGGTAGATTATAGAACTTAAATGTGTACATTTATAGAAGTTATTGCACCATACATTTATAGAAGTTATTGCACCATACATTTATAGAAGTTATTGCACCATACATTTATAGAAGTTATTGCACCATACATTTATAGAAGTTATTGCATCTCTCTGTGTCACAATATGTTGTGTAAATTCTATTAATTAAATATGAACTGTGGGTAATATTTCATTTCTACATGAAATAAACATACAGTCAAACCTGTGGTAACTGTCACATCTAAATAACTATCATTTTACCATTCATTTCTTGTACAAGAACATATTTTTTTTAATTGATCGCAAAAACAATGTGTTACCTGCTGAGTGTGGATGAGCGGCCATGTGTATTGGCATTACCTGCTGAGTGTGGACGAGCGGCCGTGTGTATTGGCATTACCTGCTGAGTGTGGACGAGCGGCCATGTTTATTGGCATTACCTGCTGAGTGTGGACGAGCGGCCGTGTGTATTGGCATTACCTGCTGAGTGTGGACGAGCGGCCATGTTTATTGGCATTACCTGCTGAGTGTGGAAGAGCGGCCATGTTTATTGGCATTACCTGCTGAGTGTGGATGAGCGGCCATGTTTATTGGCATTACCTGCTGAGATTGGATAAGCTGCCATGTGTATTGGCATTACCTGCTGAGTGTGGATGAGCTGCCATGTGTATTGGCATTACCTGCTGAGTGTGGACGAGTGGCCATGTGTATTGGCATTACCTGTTGAGTGTGGATAAGCGGCCATGTGTATTGGCATTACCTGCTGAGTGTGGACGAGCGGCCGTGTGTATTGGCATTACCTGCTGAGTGTGGACGAGCGGCCATGTTTATTGGCATTACCTGCTGAGTGTGGACGAGCGGCCGTGTGTATTGGCATTACCTGCTGAGTGTGGACGAGCGGCCATGTTTATTGGCATTACCTGCTGAGTGTGGAAGAGCGGCCATGTTTATTGGCATTACCTGCTGAGTGTGGATGAGCGGCCATGTTTATTGGCATTACCTGCTGAGATTGGATAAGCTGCCATGTGTATTGGCATTACCTGCTGAGTGTGGATGAGCTGCCATGTGTATTGGCATTACCTGCTGAGTGTGGACGAGTGGCCATGTGTATTGGCATTACCTGTTGAGTGTGGATAAGCGGCCATGTGTATTGGCATTACCTGCTGAGTGTGGATAAGCTGCCATGTGTATTGGCATTACCTGCTGAGTGTGGACGAGTGGCCATGTGTATTGGCATTACCTGCTGAGTGTGGATAAGCTGCCATGTGTATTGGCATTACCTGCTGAGTGTGGACGACCGGCCATGTTTATTGGCATTACCTGCTGAGTGTGGATGAGCGGCCATGTTTATTGGCATTACCTGCTGAGTGTGGACGAGTGGCCATGTGTATTGGCATTACCTGCTGAGTGTGGACGAGCGGCCGTGTGTATTGGCATTACCTGCTGAGTGTGGATAAGCTGCCATGTGTATTGGCATTACCTGCTGAGTGTGGACGAGCGGCCATGTTTATTGGCATTACCTGCTGAGTGTGGATGAGCGGCCATGTTTATTGGCATTACCTGCTGAGTGTGGATGAGCGGCCATGTGTATTGGCATTACCTGCTGAGTGTGGATGAGCGGCCATGTTTATTGGCATTACCTGCTGAGTGTGGATAAGCTGCCATGTGTATTGGCATTACCTGCTGAGTGTTGATAAGCTGCCATGTGTATTGGCATTACCTGCTGAGTGTGGACGAGTGGCCATGTGTATTGGCATTACCTGTTGAGTGTGGATAAGCGGCCATGTGTATTGGCATTACCTGCCGAGTGTGGATAAGCTGCCATGTGTATTGGCATTACCTGCTGAGTGTGGACGAGTGGCCGTGTGTATTGGCATTACCTGCTGAGTGTGGATGAGCGGCCATGTGTATTGGCATTACCTGCTGAGTGTGGATGAGCGGCCATGTGTATTGGCATTACCTGCTGAGTGGGGATGAGCGGCCATGTTTATTGGCATTACCTGTTGAATGTGGATGAGCGGCCATGTGTATTGGCATTACCTGCTGAGTGTGGACGAGCGGCCATGTTTATTGGCATTACCTGTTGAGTGTGGATGAGCGGCCATGTTTATTTGCATTACCTGCTGAGTGTGGATAAGCTGCCATGTGTATTGGCATTACCTGCTGAGTGTGGATAAGCTGCCATGTGTATTGGCATTACCTGCTGAGTGTGGATGAGCGGCCATGTTTATTGGCATTACCTGTTGAGTGTGGATGAGCAGCGTTGTTTATTTGCATTACCTGCTGAGTGTGGATGAGCGGCCATGTTTATTGGCATTACCTGCGGAATGTGGATGAGCGGCCATGTGTATTGGCATTACCTGCTGAGTGGGGATGAGCGGCCATGTTTATTGGCATTACCTGTTGAGTGTCGATAAGCTGCCATGTGTATTGGCATTACCTGCTGAGTGTGGATGAGCGGCCATGTTTATTGGCATTACCTGTTGAGTGTGGATGAGCGGCGTTGTTTATTTGCATTACCTGCTGAGTGTGGATGAGCGGCCATGTTTATTGGCATTACCTGCTGAATGTGGATGAGCGGCCATGTGTATTGGCATTACCTGCTGAGTGGGGATGAGCGGCCATGTTTATTGGCATTACCTGCTGAATGTGGATGAGCGGCCATGTGTATTGGCATTACCTGCTGAGTGTGGACGAGCGGTCATGTGTATTGGCATTACCTGTTGAGTGTGGACGAGCGGCCATGTGTATTAGCATTACCTGCTGAGTGTGGATGAGCGGCCATGTTTATTAGCATTACCTGTTGAGTGTGGATGAGCGGCCATGTGTATTGGCATTACCTGCTGAGTGTGGATGAGCGGCCATGTTTATTGGCATTACCTGTTGAGTGTGGATAAGCTGCCATGTGTATTGGCATTACCTGCTGAGTGTGGATGAGCGGCCATGTTTATTGGCATTACCTGTTGCGTGTGGATAAGCTGCCATGTGTATTGGCATTCCTGCTGAGGGTGGATAGGCTGCCATGTGTATTGGCATTACCTGCTGAGTGTGGATAAGCTGCCATGTGTATTGGCATTACCTGCTGAGTGTGGATAAGCTGCCATGTGTATTGGCATTACCTGCTGAGTGTGGATACGCTGCCATGTGTATTGGCATTACCTGCTGAGTGTGGATGAGCGGCCATGTTTATTAGCATTACCTGTTGAGTGTGGATGAGCGGCCATGTGTATTGGCATTACCTGCTGAGTGTGGATGAGCGGCCATGTGTATTGGCATTACCTGCTGAGTGTGGACGAGCGGCCATGTGTATTGGCATTACCTGCTGAGTATGGATGAGCGGCCATGTTTATTGGCATTACCTGTTGAGTGTGGATAAGCTGCCATGTGTATTGGCATTACCTGTTGAGTGTGGATAAGCTGCTATGTGTATTGGCATTACCTGCTGAGTGTGGATGAGCGGCCATGTTTATTTGCATTACCTGCTTAGTGTGGATAAGCTGCCATGTGTATTGGCATTACCTGCTGAGTGTGGACGAGCGGCCATGTTTATTGGCATTACCTGCTGAGTGTGGATGAGCGGCCATGTTTATTGGCATTACCTGTTGAGTGTGGATAAGCTGCCATGTGTATTGGCATTACCTGCTGAGTGTGGATGAGCGGCCATGTTTATTGGCATTACCTGTTGAGTGTGGATGAGCGTCGTTGTTTATTTGCATTACCTGCTGAGTGTGGATGAGCGGCCATGTGTATTGGCATTACCTGCTGAATGTGGATGAGCGGCCATGTGTATTGGCATTACCTGCTGAGTGTGGATGAGCTGCCATGTTTATTGGCATTACCTGCTGAATGTGGATGAGCGGCCATGTGTATTGGCATTACCTGCTGAGTAGGGATGAGCGGCCATGTTTATTGGCATTACCTGCTGAATGTGGATGAGCGGCCATGTGTATTGGCATTACCTGCTGAGTGTGGACGAGCGGCCATGTGTATTGGCATTACCTGCTGAGTGTGGATGAGCGGCCATGTTTATTAGCATTACCTGTTGAGTGTGGATGAGCGGCCATGTGTATTGGCATTACCTGCTGAGTGTGGATGAGCGGCCATGTTTATTGGCATTACCTGTTGAGTGGATAAGCTGCCATGTGTATTAGCATTACCTGCTGAGTGTGGATGAGCGGCCATGTTTATTGGCATTACCTGCTGAGTGTGGATAAGCTGCCATGTTTATTGGCATTACCTGCTGAGTGTGGATAAGCTGCCATGTGTATTGGCATTACCTGCTGAGTGTGGATAAGCTGCCATGTGTATTGGCATTACCTGCTAAATGTGGATGAGCGGCCATGTTTATTGGCATTACCTGCTGAGTGTGGATGAGCGGCCATGTTTATTGGCATTACCTGTTGAGTGTGGATAAGCGGCCATGTGTATTAGCATTACCTGCTGAGTGTGGATAAGCGGCCATGTGTATTAGCATTACCTGCTGAATGTGGATAAGCGGCCATGTGTATTAGCATTACCTGCTGAATGTGGACGAGCGGCCATGTTTATTAGCATTACCTGCTGAATGTGGACGAGCGGCCATGTTTATTAGCTTACCTGCTGAATGTGGACGAGCGGCCATGTTTATTAGCTTACCTGCTGAATGTGGACGAGCGGCCATGTTTATTGGCATTACCTGTTGAGTGTGGACGAGCGGCCATGTTTATTAGCTTACCTGTTGAGTGTGGACGAGCGGCCATGTTTATTAGCTTACCTGTTGAGTGTGGACGAGCGGCCATGTTTATTAGCTTACCTGTTGAGTGTGGACGAGCGGCCATGTTTATTAGCTTACCTGTTGAGTGTGGACGAGCGGCCATGTTTATTGGCATTACCTGCTGAGTGTGGACGAGCGGCCATGTTTATTAGCTTACCTGCTGAGTGTGGACGAGCGGCCATGTTTATTAGCTTACCTGCTGAATGTGGACGAGCGGCCATGTTTATTAGCATTACCTGCTGAATGTGGACGAGCGGCCATGTGTATTAGCTTACCTGCTGAGTGTGGACGAGCGGCCATGTTTATTAGCTTACCTGCTGAATGTGGACGAGCGGCCATGTTTATTAGCATTACCTGCTGAATGTGGACGAGCGGCCATGTGTATTAGCTTACCTGCTGAGTGTGGACGAGCGGCCATGTTTATTAGCTTACCTGCTGAATGTGGACGAGCGGCCATGTTTATTAGCTTACCTGCATGCCAGTTACCGCAGTGATTTTATTGAACGTAATATTGTTTCTATGCCATTTCTATGGCTGCGATAGATTATTTGGAAATTGTTTTCTTTGTTTAATTATGCAGGAGCCATCGCCACTTCTAGTAAAAGCATCTGAAGACAACCTGGCATATGATGGTGATGAGTCGTGTGACACGTTTACGACAGACACTGTACCAGAAATATTGAATGAGTCACTGGATGAATATGGCATGCCTAATCCACCAGTTGTTGTTGTTAAAACACCACAACCCACGAAGAAGGTATTGTCTCATGTTTCAGTTTGTTCCTCAATATGTTTTGTTTATGCGTATGTAGTCCAACCTGCAAATCAAGACCACTCAAGAACAACTGCTCTCAAAACATTACCTGTTAGCAACTCTGTCTCTAAGATCAACTGCAAATGAAAGACAACAATGGTAAATGGGTTCTAGACTACCATTTTCTTGCTCTCTCATCTAGCCATCTGTGCATTTTTATTTGTTTCGAGACCTGCCCTGTCACTAATGACCATCTTTTGGAAATTTGCCATGTTGTATATACCCATTGTTCATGGACATGATACTTGTCATGCTGTATATACCCATTGTTCATGGTACTTGCCATGCTGTATATACCCATTGTTCATGATACTTGCCATGTTGTATATACCCATTGTTCATGGACATGATACTTGCCATGTTGTATATACCCATTGTTCATGGACATGATACTTGCCATGTTGTATATACCCATTGTTCATGATACTTGTCATGCTGTATATACCCATTGTTCATGGTACTTGTCATGCTGTATATACCCATTGTTCATGGTACTTGCCATGCTGTATATACCCATTGTTCATGATACTTGTCATGCTGTATATACCCATTGTTCATGGACATAGTACTTGCCATGCTGTATATACCCATTGTTCATGGACATAGTACTTGCCATGCTGTATATACCCATTGTTCATCGTACTTGTCATGCTGTATATACCCATTGTTCATGGTACTTGTCATGCTGTATATACCCATTGTTCATGGACATGTTACTTGCCATGCTGTATATACCCATTGTTCATGGTACTTGTCATGCTGTATATACCCATTGTTCATGGTACTTATCATGCTGTATATACCCAGTGTTCATGGTACTTGTCATGCTGTATATACCCATTGTTCATGGTACTTGTCATGCTGTATATACCCAGTGTTCATGGTACTTGTCATGCTGTATATGCCCATTGTTCATGGTACTTGTCATGCTGTATATACCCATTGTTCATGGTACTTGCCATGCTGTATATACCCATTGTTCATGGTACTTGTCATGCTGTATATACCCATTGTTCATGGTACTTGCCATGTTGTATATACCCATTGTTCATGGTACTTGCCATGTTGTATATACCCATTGTTCATGGACATGGTACTTGCCATGCTGTATATACCCATTGTTCATGGACATGATACTTGCCATGCTGTATATACCCATTGTTCATGGTACTTGTCATGCTGTATATACCCATTGTTCATGGTACTTGCCATGCTGTATATACCCATTGTTCATGGACATGATACTTGCCATGCTGTATATACCCATTGTTCATGGTACTTGTCATGCTGTATATACCCATTGTTCATGGTACTTGCCATGCTGTATATACCCATTGTTCATGGACATGATACTTGCCATGCTGTATATACCCATTGTTCATGGTACTTGTCATGCTGTATATACCCATTGTTCATGGTACTTGCCATGCTGTATATACCCATTGTTCATGGACATGATACTTGCCATGCTGTATATACCCATTGTTCATGGTACTTGTCATGCTGTATATACCCATTGTTCATGGTACTTGCCATGCTGTATATACCCATTGTTCATGGACATGATACTTGCCATGCTGTATATACCCATTGTTCATGGTACTTGCCATGCTGTATATACCCATTGTTCATGGTACTTGCCATGCTGTATATACCCATTGTTCATGGTACTTGCCATGTTGTATATACCCATTGTTCATGGTACTTGTCATGCAGTATATACCCATTGTTCATGGTACTTGCCATGTTGTATATACCCATTGTTCATGGTACTTGTCATGCAGTATATACCCATTGTTCATGATACTTGCTATGCTGTATATACCCATTGTTCATGGTACTTGTCATGCTGTATATACCCATTGTTCATGGACATGATACTTGTCATGCTGTATATACCCATTGTTCATGGTACTTGCCATGCTGTATATACCCATTGTTCATGGACATGATACTTGTCATGCTGTATATACCCATTGTTCATGGTACTTGCCATGCTGTATATACCCATTGTTCATGGTACTTGCCATGCTGTATATACCCATTGTTCATGGACATGATACTTGCCATGTTGTATATACCCATTGTTCATGATACTTGTCATGCTGTATATACCCATTGTTCATGGTACTTGCCATGCTGTATATACCCATTGTTCATGGTACTTGCCATGCTGTATATACCCATTGTTCATGGTACTTGTCATGCTGTATATACCCATTGTTCATGGTACTTGCCATGCTGTATATACCCATTGTTCATGGTACTTGTCATGCTGTATATACCCATTGTTCATGGTACTTGCCATGCTGTATATACCCATTGTTCATGGTACTTGCCATGCTGTATATACCCATTGTTCATGGACATGATACTTGTCATGCTGTATATACCCATTGTTCATGGTACTTGCCATGCTGTATATACCCATTGTTCATGGTACTTGCCATGTTGTATATACCCATTGTTCATGGACATGATACTTGTCATGCTGTATATACCCATTGTTCATGGACATGTTACTTGCCATGCTGTATATACCCATTGTTCATGGACATGATACTTGCCATGCTGTATATACCCATTGTTCATGGACATGATACTTGTCATGCTGTATATACCCATTGTTCATGGACATGTTACTTGCCATGCTGTATATACCCACCCATTGTTCATGGTACTTGCCATGTTGTATATACCCATTGTTCATGGACATGATACTTGTCATGCTGTATATACCCATTGTTCATGGACATGTTACTTGCCATGCAGTATATACCCATTGTTCATGATACTTGTCATGCTGTATATACCCATTGTTCATGGACATGATACTTGTCATGCTGTATTTACCCATTGTTCATGGACATGATACTTGCCATGCAGTATATACCCATTGTTCATGGTACTTGCCATGCTGTATATACCCATTGTTCATGGACATGATACTTGCCATGCTGTATATACCCATTGTTCATGGTACTTGCCATGCTGTATATACCCATTGTTCATGGTACTTGCCATGCTGTATATACCCATTGTTCATGGTACTTGCCATGCTGTATTTACCCATTGTTCATGGACATGATACTTGCCATGCTGTATATACCCATTGTTCATGGACATGATACTTGCCATGCTGTATATACCCATTGTTCATGGACATGATACTTGTCATGCTGTATATACCCATTGTTCATGGACATGATACTTGCCATGCTGTATATACCCATTGTTCATGGTACTTGTCATGCTGTATATACCCATTGTTCATGGTACTTGTCATGCTGTTTATACAGTGTAATTGTGATGTATCAGGGTAAACAGTGTAATTGTGTTGTATCAGGGTAAACAGTGTAATTGTGTTGTATCAGGGTAAACAGTGTAATTGTGATGTATCAGGGTAAATAGTGTAATTGTGTTGTATCAGGGTAAACAGTGTAATTGTGTGGTATCAGGGTAAACAGTATAATTGTGTTGTATCATGGTAAACAGTGTAATTGTGTTGTATCAGGGTAAACAGTGTAATTGTATGGTATCAGGGTAAACAGTGTAATTGTATGGTATCAGGGTAAACAGTGTAATTGTGTTGTACCAGGGTAAACAGTGTAATTGTATGGTATCAGGGTAAACAGTGTAATTGTGTTGTATCTGGGTAAACAGTGTAATTGTATGGTATCAGGGTAAACAGTGTAATTGTGATGTATCAGGGTAAACAGTGTAATTGTGTTGTATCATGGTAAACAGTGTAATTGTGTTGTATCAGGGTAAACAGTGTAATTGGATGGTATCAGGGTAAACAGTGTAATTGTGTTGTATCAGGGTAAACAGTGTAATTGTGTTGTACCAGGGTAAACAGTGTAATTGTATGGTATCAGGGTAAACAGTGTAATTGTGTTGTATCAGGGTAAACAGTGTAATTGTATGGTATCAGGGTAAACAGTGTAATTGTGATGTATCAGGGTAAACAGTGTAATTGTGTTGTATCATGGTAAACAGTGTAATTGTGTTGTATCAGGGTAAACAGTGTAATTGTATGGTATCAGGGTAAACAGTGTAATTGTGTTGTATCAGGGTAAACAGTGTAATTGTGTTGTATCAGGGTAAACAGTATAATTGTGTTGTATCAGGGTAAACAGTGTAATTGTGTGGTATCAGGGTAAACATTGTGTTGTATCAGGGTAAACAGTGTAATTGTGTTGTATCAGGGTAAACAGTGTAATTGTGTTGTATCAGGGTAAACAGTATAATTGTGTTGTATCAGGGTAAACAGTGTAATTGTGTTGTATCAGGGTAAACAGTATAATTGTGTTGTATCAGGGTAAACAGTGTAATTGTGTGGTATCAGGGTAAACAGTGTAATTGTATGGTATCAGGGTAAACAGTGTAATTGTGTTGTATCAGGGTAAACAGTGTAATTGTGTTGTATCAGGGTAAACAGTATAATTGTGTTGTATCAGGGTAAACAGTGTAATTGTGTGGTATCAGGGTAAACAGTGTGATTGTGTTGTATCAGGGTAAACAGTGTAATTGTGTTGTATCAGGGTAAACAGTGTAATTGTGTTGTATCAGGGTAAACAGTGTAATTGTGTTGTATCAGGGTAAACAGTGTAATTGTGTGGTATCAGGGTAAACAGTATAATTGTGTTGTATCAGGGTAAACAGTGTAATTGTGTTGTATCAGGGTAAACAGTGTAATTGTGTTGTATCAGGGTAAACAGTGTAATTGTGTTGTATCAGGGTAAACAGTATAATTGTGTTGTATCAGGGTAAACAGTGTAATTGTGTTGTATCAGGGTAAACAGTATAATTGTGTTTATTTTATTTTCATACACTGGAAATACCCCTAGATGTTGTGTGATTTAAGGTTACTACTTTTGGGTGTTACAAATGAATTATTTGATTTTAAGGTTGAGAGCAGCCATCCGGCAGAAGGCAGCAAGAAAAAGGTGATTAATAATCTGTTTGTATTGTAAGAACTGCTGAGAAATAATTGTTACATTTTGAATGTATAATAGGCCTATACATACATAGTGATCCGCGAGTCTTGAACATCATATAGACCAACTATGTCTAGTGCATCATATAGACCGTGTATGTCTAGTACATCATATAGACCGTGTATGTCTAGTACATCATATAGACTGAGTGTGTCTAGTACATCATATAGACTGAGTGTGTCTAGTACATCATATAGACTGAGTGTGTCTAGTATATCATATAGACTGAGTATGTCTAGTACATCATATAGACCGTGTATGTCTAGTACATCATATAGACCGTGTATGTCTAGTACATCATATAGACTGAGTATGTCTAGTACATCATATAGACCGTGTATGTCTAGTACATCATATAGACTGAGTGTGTCTAGTACATCATATAGACCGAGTATGTCTAGTACATCATATATACTGAGTATGTCTAGTACATCATATATACTGAGTATGTCTAGTACATCATATATACTGAGTATGTCTAGTACATCATATATACTGAGTATGTCTAGTACATCATATATACTGAGTATGTCTAGTACATCATATAGACTGAGTATGTCTAGTACATCATATATACTGAGTGTGTCTAGTACATCATATATACTGAGTATGTCTAGTACATCATATATACTGAGTATGTCTAGTACATCATATATACTGAGTATGTCTAGTACATCATATAGACTGAGTATGTCTAGTACATCATATATACTGAGTATGTCTAGTACATCATATAGACTGAGTATGTCTAGTACATCATATATACTGAGTGTGTCTAGTACATCATATATACTGAGTATGTCTAGTACATCATATATACTGAGTATGTCTAGTACATCATATAGACTGAGTGTGTCTAGTACATCATATAGACTGAGTGTGTCTAGTACATCATATAGACTGAGTGTGTCTAGTACATCATATAGACTGAGTGTGTCTAGTACATCATATAGACTGAGTGTGTCTAGTACATCATATAGACCGAGTATGTCTAGTACATCATATAGACCGAGTATGTCTAGTACATCATATAGACCGAGTATGTCTAGTACATCATATATACTGAGTATGTCTAGTACATCATATAGACTGAGTATGTCTAGTACATCATATAGACCGTGTATGTCTAGTACATCATATAGACTGAGTATGTCTAGTACATCATATAGACTGAGTGTGTCTAGTACATCATATAGACTGAGTGTGTCTAGTACATCATATAGACTGAGTGTGTCTAGTACATCATATAGACCGAGTATGTCTAGTACATCATATATACTGAGTATGTCTAGTACATCATATATACTGAGTATGTCTAGTACATCATATATACTGAGTATGTCTAGTACATCATATATACTGAGTATGTCTAGTACATCATATATACTGAGTATGTCTAGTACATCATATAGACTGAGTATGTCTAGTACATCATATAGACTGAGTATGTCTAGTACATCATATAGACTGAGTATGTCTAGTACATCATATAGACTGAGTATGTCTAGTACATCATATAGACTGAGTATGTCTAGTACATCATATATACTGAGTATGTCTAGTACATCATATAGACTGAGTATGTCTAGTACATCATATATACTGAGTATGTCTAGTACATCATATAGACTGAGTATGTCTAGTACATCATATAGACTGAGTATGTCTAGTACATCATATAGACTGAGTATGTCTAGTACATCATATAGACTGAGTATGTCTAGTACATCATATAGACTGAGTATGTCTAGTACATCATATAGACTGAGTATGTCTAGTACATCATATAGACTGAGTATGTCTAGTACATCATATAGACTGAGTGTGTCTAGTACATCATATAGACCGAGTATGTCTAGTACATCATATAGACTGAGTGTGTCTAGTACATCATATAGACTGAGTATGTCTAGTACATCATATAGACTGAGTATGTCTAGTACATCATATAGACTGAGTATGTCTAGTACATCATATAGACTGAGTATGTCTAGTACATCATATAGACTGAGTATGTCTAGTACATCATATAGACCGAGTATGTCTAGTACATCATATAGACTGAGTATGTCTAGTACATCATATAGACCGTGTATGTCTAGTACATCATATATACTGAGTATGTCTAGTACATCATATAGACTGAGTATGTCTAGTACATCATATATACTGAGTATGTCTAGTACATCATATAGACTGAGTATGTCTAGTACATCATATAGACTGAGTATGTCTAGTACATCATATAGACTGAGTATGTCTAGTACATCATATAGACTGAGTATGTCTAGTACATCATATAGACTGAGTATGTCTAGTACATCATATAGACTGAGTATGTCTAGTACATCATATAGACTGAGTGTGTCTAGTACATCATATAGACCGAGTATGTCTAGTACATCATATATACTGAGTATGTCTAGTACATCATATAGACTGAGTATGTCTAGTACATCATATAGACTGAGTATGTCTAGTACATCATATAGACCGTGTATGTCTAGTACATCATATAGACCGTGTATGTCTAGTACATCATATATACTGAGTATGTCTAGTACATCATATAGACTGAGTATGTCTAGTACATCATATAGACTGAGTATGTCTAGTACATCATATAGACCGTGTATGTCTAGTACATCATATAGACCGTGTATGTCTAGTACATCATATATACTGAGTATGTCTAGTACATCATATAGACTGAGTATGTCTAGTACATCATATAGACTGAGTATGTCTAGTACATCATATAGACCGTGTATGTCTAGTACATCATATAGACCGTGTATGTCTAGTACATCATATATACTGAGTATGTCTAGTACATCATATAGACTGAGTATGTCTAGTACATCATATAGACTGAGTATGTCTAGTACATCATATAGACCGTGTATGTCTAGTACATCATATAGACCGTGTATGTCTAGTACATCATATAGACTGAGTATGTCTAGTACATCATATAGACTGAGTATGCCTTTGATATCGTATATACCCAGTATGTCATTCATCATTTCCATTGTCTAAGATCAGGCCATCATTCACCATCATTTCCATTGTCTAAGATCAGGCCATCATTCACCATTTCCATTGTCTAAGATCAGGCCATCATTCACCAGCATTTCCATTGTCTAAGATCAGGCCATCATTCACCATTTCCATTGTCTAAGATCAGGCCATCATTCACCACCATTTCCATTGTCTAAGATCAGGCCATCATTCACCATTTCCATTGTCTAAGATCAGGCCATCATTCACCACCATTTCCATTGTCTAAGATCAGGCCATCATTCACCATTTCCATTGTCTAAGATCAGGCCATCATTCACCACCATTTCCATTGTCTAAGATCAGGCCACCATTCACCACCATTTCCATTGTCTAAGATCAGGCCATCATTCACCACCATTTCCATTGTCTAAGATCAGGCCATCATTCACCACCATTTCCATTGTCTAAGATCAGGCCACCATTCACCACCATTTCCATTGTCTAAGATCAGGCCACCATTCACCATCATTTCCATTGTCTAAGATCAGGCCACCATTTCCATTGTCTAAGATCAGGCCACCATTCACCACCATTTCCATTGTCTAAGATCAGGCCATCATTCACCATTTCCATTGTCTTAGATCAGGCCATCATTCACCACCATTTCCATTGTCTAAGATCAGGTCACCATTCACCACCATTTCCATTGTCTAAGATCAGGCCACCATTCACCATCATTTCCATTGTCTAAGATCAGGCCACCATTTCCATTGTCTAAGATCAGACCACCATTCACCACCATTTCCATTATCTAAGATCAGGCCACCATTCACCATTTCCATTGTCTAAGATCAGGCCATCATTCACCACCATTTCCATTGTCTAAGATCAGGTCACCATCTCCATTGTCTAAGATCAGGTCACCATTTCCATTGTCTAAGATCAGGCCATCATTCACCATTTCCATTGTCTAAGATCAGGCCACCATTCACCACCATTTCCATTGTCTAAGATCAGGCCACCATTCACCATCATTTCCATTGTCTAAGATCAGGCCACCATTCACCATCATTTCCATTGTCTAAGATCAGGCCACCATTCATCATTTCCATTGTCTAAGATCAGGCCACCATTCACCATCATTTCCATTGTCTAAGATCAGGCCACCATTCACCATTTCCATTGTCTAAGATCAGGCCACCATTCATCATTTCCATTGTCTAAGATCAGGCCATCATTCACCATTTCCATTGTCTAAGATCAGGCCATCATTCATCATACATTGAAGCATGAATGATTTTTGAACCATAATGTGTTAACGTTCCTCAATATAATTGATGAAATAAATATGTTTGGTTCATTAGTAAACTGTGTATGGATTGTTGCAGTGAAGGAAACAATAATTAGGTATGTTATCAAAGCATTTTCAAATACATAATATGTCTGACAAGGTTAGATCCTGCCACTTTTATTTTCTACTTTTGTTTTACAAATACGACATTTTCAACTTGTATGATATGTCTCAGTTTCAACAGGACTTATTATATCTCGGTATATCTGATCCAATCACGGTCAGGGTGATCAAAGGAGTAAGTGTTTTTGCTCTATTTCTGTGTTCAGCAGCGATGTGTTTATTTTAGGGTAAAGGTATGAATTGGAAATGCCGAACAAAAGATAAAGATAAGCGGACACAAATTAGTGGCTACATAGTGTTCTCGGGGGAGTTTCGTAAAATTGTACAACAAGAAAACCCAGAATGCAATTTTGGCGAAATTAGTCGTCTAGTCGGTGCTAAGGTACAGTATTGGCTGTTGTCTTGGTCATGTGATGTTGTCGTCATAGTAATGTGTTGTCATAATGTCCAGGATGTTTTCACCACTATAGCGGGCATGAAGCATGGATTTATCTATTTTGTTTGCTTTTTTGCAGGGTCAAACACAACTGACTAATTTTTCATGGATTGTGTACTTATTTTCAACTAATGCTTGGTTAGAATCTCAAATTCTTTCATGAGGAATCTGCAGAAGGCAAGTAAATTGGCCCAGGTGCCAGCCCATGCCTAACACAATGCTCGGAGGACTGGCCACTGTGGTCTATTACAGCCACCTGTTGCTGAACAGTTGTTATATGCATTTAGATGTTGGTGAAACTCTAAATCCAAAACATTTTGTAATGTTTGTCATTTGAATAATTAGATACAAGCCTCCCTGTGCTTCTCCCTATCTTAGTTCAGGAATATATTATTTCATATGGAATATATAGAGGACACTCGGCACAGTCAACAGACCATGCATATACCGCAATAATTTCTCACTATTTTGAAGGCTGCATTATGTTTTTTCTTAAATCCTTGTAAATTATTTGATGATTTGTTCTTCAAAAAAAAAAGGTTAACACAAATCCAAGAAAAGTCTGTCAGTTTTGTGTCTAAGTAGACTGTGAACAATTTCTAGGTTCCCATGCAAACGTGGTGCATATTCGTAACCATGGAAACACAATGTTCCAAGACAATGTTTGACCTTGTACCAAATTTATTTTGCATGTTGATTTACTCATATTATAGGTGCGAGCTAAACGATATCCCAGCGGATTTGTCTTGTTTTCTGGGGATTTTAGACGGAAATTATCTGAAGAAGGGAAAAATCAGTACACCTTTGGCGAGATAAGTCGGATGGTAGGAATTCAGGTAAAAAAATGCAGCAATTTGACCATTCTGCTCAATCTTCGTAATGGAATGATCCGTTTTTGAATCAGTTCATTCACCACAAGCAAGAAGCTTTTTTTATGGAATGGCATTTATAGTAAGGCACAATGATGTTCATATCAGATTGTTACAGTATGTGCTATCTGACAGTAATTACATTTAATATGAATGTCTTAGGTTTGCTTTGTTTAATGCTGCATTAACATCCATGATGAATATTAGCTGGACCAGTCTAACAAATGGTCAGCAGTTACTACCAATATGGTGAATATTAGCTGGACCAGTCTAACAAATGGTCAGCAGTTACTACCAATATGGTGAATATTAGCTGGACCAGTCTAACAAATGGTCAGCAGTTACTACCAATATGGTGAATATTAGCTGGACCAGTCTAACAAATGGTCAGCAGTTACTACCAATATGGTGAATATTAGCTGGACCAGTCAAACAAATGGTCAGCAGTTACTACCAATATGGTGAATATTAGCTGGACCAGTCTTAACAAATGGTCAGCAGTTACTACCAATATGGTGAATATTAGCTGGACCAGTCTTAACAAATGGTCAGCAGTTACTACCAATATGGTGCATATCAGACACATGAATTCAATTTCACAATTTTACCATATCTCACTGAAATAATGGTGTATATGAGCCAAGCACTTACAAACATTATTACAAGTCTATATATGATAATTGATATGGTTGAATTCCATCAACTTAAGCGACAATTTTGTTGTACAATTTACTGGGTTATTCTCTATCATGCTTACTTAGTTCAATCAATGATGGCATGTCAGTTTTAAAATATAAACATTTTGATTCATGTCTGATCGGAATTATTTCCTGGTATTGGTTTAGCTTGTGTTTCATTTTGGAATCATTTTTAGCTTGTCTTCCAATCTAGTAATCTCGCATTGGCTTTATGCATGGATTATATTCTTGACAAAGGCAGTTGACCTCCGAGAGAGTTAAACAATCCATTGTTTACTAGTCGTTGCAAGTACGCATTACCTCTTATGCTAGTGCATTTCTATGGCAGTACAGCTAAGAAATGCATGAGAGAATTACATGTATTACCCAAACTCCCATCATTTGCTATGTATAACACACACTTTTATTACTGAAATCCTTGGGGAATTTGTCTAGTGCGCATTATACACGGGTACAGCCTTCACAACATTTTTTTCTCAGGCGAAATTTCGACCCACATCGTCCCCACCACTTTTCAATAAGTAGGTACGTTTGGCAAACGTTATAAAATAACTGTTCTAACAATGTACCGATGATATATAATGGCATTTATTTAGACCAACTATGAACTTAGATAGCATTTATTTGCTTTGAATTTGGGAAATTTCATCAAAAACGTAAATGCCAAACAACAATGGCAGATGTTGAATGATTTTATTGATTGTCTATTTCCCGTACATTTTCGTACTATATCGTATAAAGCGATTCTTCGGTGGTATTGAGCTCTAGGCCTAGGTAGGTAAGATAACAGAACATTGGAATTTATAGTTTATCTGAGATATTGAGATCATATATCATATGTTTTAAATATATTTATTTCATTCTTTATTAGAAATATTAAAATGTAATTCTTAGAAGCAAATACAAATAATGTGTTAGCTTTTAACAAATTGTTTGTAACACTGT
Organism: Archivesica marissinica; assembly: GCA_014843695.1. Classification (NCBI taxonomy): domain Eukaryota; kingdom Metazoa; phylum Mollusca; class Bivalvia; order Venerida; family Vesicomyidae; genus Archivesica; species Archivesica marissinica. Next base: position 59,326,534 of record CM026386.1, read on the forward strand.
TTATGAACCCAATACAATGGGGCCCATGTTAATTAGTTTGACACGTTTTGAAGTTTGCCTAGACATATTTGAGGTGTTAAGAAATTTAACCCATTCCCTGATATATACGTATTTCTACGTGTGCTACAAGAAATTCTACGGCACTCGTCAATTAAAAATATCTCCTACAGGTGTTATATAAATCACCACAGCTGGGTCAATGCTGGCATAATCATGGAAAATTACTTGGGCGTTCTAAAAATAGATATATGTAATAGACAAGACTTTAGTGTACTATGTAACTCTAGGCTGGTTTAATTTTCTGAAATTCCTGAGGTTACGACTTTTATACTTATTTGTTAACATAAAGATCAAAGAGGCATACGTCACAGCTTAGCTTTGAATGCAGTAAGTCACAGCGTTTAACAAGGAATTTATTTATCATGGAAAATTACTGGGTTTGTTAATGATAATTTCAATTTCTGAAAATGTGTGCAAGGCGTGTGCTTTATAATGAGACAACCAATCAAATTTAATACATGCATAGATCACAGGCATTATGCATGCATGATTCTACGACTGGCTATCAATTTTATATACGCTGTGCTGCGTACATGTAGGCACTGAAATAATTGGTAAGCCAACCCGATAAATTTAGTCACAACCACAGAATATTACCTTGACCCGAGTAATTTTCCGTAAATAGCTTTGGGATATTCCAATTTCCAGCAAATTGGTTTTTTAATAGTCAATTTTGTAACCTGTATTTCAACACTGATTGTTATAAATTGGTATCTTGTGTCATACAACATCGATAATTTGGGTAATATCATCCGGCTATTTATGTTAATTAGGCTGGGAATGTAAATATGTTTTTTGCTTCGGCATCGGTGATTGGCTATGCATATTAACGGTATTAAGTTGATTGGCTTATCAAGGCTGTCAAATGACAAAATGGATTACCATTAATTAGCAATTATATCCTCCAGAAATAAGGCGAAATGGATGTCGCCCTGATGACTATTGTCGGCACAAAGTGGCGGAAAATAAAGCGACCACTTCGCCCAAATCGCCCTCTAGCATGAGTCCTGCTCTTTATCTCGAGTTATGAATCACATTCTATGCCATATTGAATTGTTATTGTTTACCAGTGTACTAATTTCTTTTAGCTTGATTGTGAAACAAGTTCTTACAACATTTGTTTAATCGCTCTCATTATCAGACCTCATTCCTGATGGTTCTGGTGGGGTTCGAACTAATAACCTCTTCATTATGAGGCAAGCTCCAATTCTTTTCATAATTATCATGTACCGTATTTAGCTATGTATAGTGCGCTACCGTGTATAGTGCGCACCCACGATCTGGCACGAAAATCGGGGGGAAAACTGAGTTCCGATGTATACTACGCACGTGAAAAACGCAATTTTCCAAGTCAAAATTTAACATTAAAATCAAGAATCGCTAAATATTGTGCTCCGTGATTTTTACAACTTATATTAATCACTCGAGATACCTCATCGAGGAACGGTAACGCACCCATAATTTCATGAAAATTACATGCATTAAATTGACAAGTTGAGTGATAATTAATTTCTCAAACTTAACACCTGCTCAAACATCTCAACACATTCTCAAACATGTCAGCAGATGCTCAAACTTCTCAACACGTGTAGCCTACCTAATTAACTGGGACCCATTGTGAAAGGTTTGTCGAAATTAATTATCGCTACAAACAATTGAAATACTGCACCCAAAAAAAGTGTGTCGCTTTATGCGGCGAAGTACGCGAAAAGTACGGGAAATATTACATACGATAAAACCACGTGATGTTATCAAATCGCCATTTTTTATGCATTTAGTAATTTCAATTAAATTCTTCAAAGTTTGCCAAAATAAACGCAATATATGCTAATGTTGTGGTCTTATTCATTTCATTTATTTATATAGACTATCGGCAACTGGTTTTAATAGCTAGTTTATAACGTTTGTCGAATGTAACAAATTATAGAATGACTGTGGGGCCGTTCGGGTCGAATTTCATGAAATATTGGTCAATTTTGGTCCGAAAAAAAATGTCCTGATGTCTGTACTGGTGTATAATGCGCAGTAGATAAATTGGATGAGGATTTCAGTAAGAAATGTGCGCACTATACACAGCTAAATACGGTAGCTAACCGTGTTGTTGAATATAGCCGTTTCTGTTTCCTCCATTGTTAAATGTAGCCCCATTTCCTCCTCCATTGTTGTTGTTGAATGTAGCCCCATTTCCTCCTCCATTGTTGTTGTTGAATGTAGCCCCATTACCTCCTCAGTTGTTGTTGTTGAATGTAGCCCCATTTCCTCCTCCATTGTTGTCTTGGTTGCATGCATAGTCCTACTATGGGTACAATTAATTGTTTGATCATTTTATGTTTATTGTTTCTGTAGATTTATTTTTGTATTTGAATATGAATTTAATATTGTAACGTGACCCTAAGGTGCTGTGAGAGGATGAGTATCAGGCAGCACATCTTGAAGGGAAACCATTAAACAACTTCTCATCAGCCAGTAGTAGGGATTGTGTCAAGTTTAGTGAACAACATCCTTTCGACAACCTCTACCAAGTCTATACAAATGCAGTCACTGGTGTCAACTTAATGGAGTATGTTTATATGACTTCTTCTTCTGTGCTAATTAACCAGTCGCCAATTGCGCAATCGCTCTGCCACTAATAACACCATGACGCAGTAATACGAAGCCTCTGCCAAACAAATACAATATGGCTATGTGATATATAGAACTATATGGATTTAACCAGGATTATAGATAGATAAAACAGGTCCTCATTGAACATATTATATTTATAATTTACCAGAACAATTTTTCTGATGGGACTGGTAACATCAGTAACATAAAAATTCAACTTGTGAATAGACCATGAAAAATTACGTGTTACAATTTAAAATATTTATGACAATAATGTAATTTCCATAAGTATATGGTCCTCACTCATATGTCACTGGCATGATTCATTTAGAACTTATAGAACTACCAACACATTTACTGTGACTGATCCCTGTAACATTGTAATGATGCAATAATAATTTTGTCTATGATAATAAATGTAAAACTATATATCCATATCAGGCTTGAATTATATTTCCTGAGTCTATGTTTGGCCGACAACTACTGTCTAAGCACACAATCAGTCCCCAATCAATATAGTGGTTTGTTTAATACACAAGGTCACTAAACACTTTAATGTGGTGCCTGGAGCATTCAGATTAGTAAAGCTAGGCGCACATGGTTGCGGTTGCGGAAACTAATATTTTCGGATCTGTTCATTGAATCCGTTTGCCGTGCGAAACTACCCGCACATGTATGCGTAGTCGTTCCATTGTGGTTATGCGACAGCTGTCCGATGATGGTGCATTTCAGTCACCTACAACATGGATATCGACGAGGTTGACAATGAGTTTTGTTAGTGATGATAGCTCTACACTATCACAGGAATTTAAGGAAGACACGGATGAAGAGAAGGATGTGGGTTCATGAAATTAACCGCCAACGGAAAGAAAAGGACATGTTTTGCTCATTAATGCCAGAACGTTATAGCGACGATTTTGGCTACTTTAGACTCACCATGGAACAATTTGCTCAGGTGCTTTACTTACTAGGAGAAGGCATGCAAAAGATGTATGTTACTAGAGAACCAATCTCTCCCAGGGAACGACTAGCAATATACCATCCACTGCTGAATTTCCCATCTGTTCGCATATTTGGTTCCATGTATTTGGCTGTCATGGTATATGTTGACTTATGTAAGAGGTAGTAGGCCTGCGGCCTCACCAAATTACATAAATCTTCAACTTCTTGTGGTGAAATTGGCACCGACCGACCTTGTGGCATGATTAAATCATTGGGTTTCCCAAGATGACGTCACAAATACTCTGGAGTTCCCTCTGTGATAGCATTCCGAGCGACGAATTTTAACGGATGGAAAATAGTAGAGTATTTTCAGTCCGGCAACATTCACAGTGGCAGATTAGTTTCGTATTGAAACCTCATGCATGTGCTGGTGTTAATGAATTTCTGTTTTATTTTCTGTCCGGCAATCTCATGCGAAAAAAATAACACATCGGACGAGAGATTCGTTGCCGTAACCGCAAGCATGTGCGCCTAGTTTAACACTTCAAATTTCAACAAAAGAATGATGGTCTTTATAAAAGTGAAATAAATATTTCTATGCGCAACAACCATGACCATGACTATCGTTGCTGGTTTATCTTTAGAAGTGACTGGCCAGCATTTTTGTCTTTATATGTATATTTGTTATTTGCTTACATACAATTTATTTCCATATCTATATGTAATGGGTTAACCAATATTTTCTAAGTAAAACATCAGGTTTACCATTGCTCAACTGTAGTTTGATTCTAGCTTGTCTGGAGGATATTATTTAGAGATAATCAATGTGTGAGGGTGTTGTGAAATAACGATAGCTGATTGGATTATTGATTAATTTGATTGACAGGCGGCTACTGGTCAATGTCAGAATGTTGCCAAATTTGATGAATAGCATATATCTCTATCAAGTTTGATCTAAAAACTAAGTCTATTTAACCCTTTCCCTCATAATAAAACAGTCATATAAGGTTCTCCAGCCCAATACAGTAACTATGTAATAGCTTATCAGTTACCAATAGATAAGAAACCAATAACTGTACACTGTCCCCATACGGTATTTCAGGATAAACTTATAAAATTACCCCTATCATGTTTAACCCTGTTTTCCCTGATAAAAACTTACTTTAATATATTTATGATAAGAATAAAAAAATTAGAAAAATAAATGATGTTTTCAACGATATAATTTTTAAAAGAAACTTTTTAGTATTTACTTAGATACGGAGGTGTAAATATTGGACATGCAGGTTTTGGAGAATAATTATTATATTCGACTATATTTGTTTATTTAATAGTTAATACCGATTACTATAATGAATTGCACTTTATCAATGTGATACAAGTTGCAAGTTAAAACTGTTTCGTCCTATTTTCTAACCAATTCATTGGACAAGGCCATGCCCCTGGGTTTATTACCCTCTGTTTAGCTGGCAACATTAGCCATTCCATGAGGCTACAACACAACACACCACACATCCTTTGATATCAACAAGTTCTTAAGACGCCCCCCTGTGTATTTCAAACTGGATGCTTCCTGTCAAACTGTTGTCATGCCGACATTAGTCGGTAATTAGTATTAAAACCTTAGAACCCAAACTTTTATTACCCTCCGACCGATGCAGTATGTATACTATATAGCAAAAAACACCATGCTTGCATAACATTGTGACTTACATGCACTTTGATCTATAGCCGTGGTCATAGAAAACAAACTTCAAACAAAAAATTGTTTCCACAGCTGACACCTGCATTTCCGGTGGGGGGAACCCATTTAATGTATCATAATGTCACGTGATAAATGTTCTAATTCCAATCCAATTCTAATTCGTCAATATGCATGAATTGGCCTTCACCGTGGAAATTTACCAGATACCTAGATGTTTTTATCCAAGCTAATGAATGGGGATTGCCCTGAGTAATTGCTATTTTTAGATTTATTTTAACTTCTGACATTTATAGATAAATGCTTGTTGCTTACTGAAACATATTTTGACTGCTTTTCTGCCGTATTAGTAGCGAAAATGATGGTTTTAAAACGGACACGTAAAAACACGTACTTATCAGGTGACTGGTATAGTCGTAAATATACGTATTTATCAGGTGCCCGATAACACGTATATATCAGGTAGTGATAGCACACATAGAAATATGTATATATCAGGATATGGGTTAAAGGGAAATGAAATATTGCCAAATTTTGTGAGTAACATTCTTATAATAACATATTGAATACAAAAAATTAGCAAATTATGTTGAGACCTTTTCATGCTGCATGTGTAAGAGTGACTGGCCGATATAGTATTGAACAAGTGTAGTGGCATACAGTGTGTGTGTGGTATAGATCCTCACTGAATATAGTCTGTATAGAAAGTAGAGTATCTGTAGATCGTATTAAGCTGTCTGATCAGGATCTATTTTGTTTGTCTTTCAAACAAGTGTTTTAGCTCAACTCTTCGAATAGCAAACAGCATAGAGCCTGATCAGATGGCACATTCTGTTTGCAAAAGTGACTTTAGTTGTGATTGGCAGGTTATGAGTTAAACAAATTTGGGTGTTTATTTGTTCAACAAGAAAATATGAATTGTCATGAATCCAGAGGGTTTTCATCCCACCAATAGTAGCTGGGGAGACGCAGTAACACCTAAACACACAAAAACCAACAAACAAACCAGTGATCGTGGACAAACATTCATCAACAACTGTATGTGAACAGGCCTAAGTTATTGGTAACTGTAAACATGTATATGAGAAATGTAATTAGTGTAATTGAAACAGGGAAGGTGTTAACATTCAGGTGAGACTACTGTTGGTCGGATTAGGATTTTCACCGTCGGGCATTCGATTTTCAGGGTAATTTGAAACATATTGTTCCGAAATCTTGTCTGGTGTTCCGGTTTATAGATATTTTTTACATTGAATAAAGAAGGAAAAATATCGGGACCAGAAAAATTGTCCGGTGTAGCGGGAATTCGGTTTTAGCGAGTTCCGGTTTTGATATTTATTAAGGTATATTTAATTTAATATTTATTTAGCCTGGAATATTTAATTGCTTTGATAGATTATTTTTGTGATATATAAGATATTATGAAATTTATCCTGTATGTTTAGTGTAAAGATGCGAAGATGGAGGTGAGAAACAGAAATTGTTGGACCAAAATGGCAGATTTTGTTACTATTGATAGTTTACATTTAACAGTTTTGTTATTTTGTGTTTAGCATTTTATTTGTTGGTCAACTGCTCTTGATATGTTTATAAAATTCAGTATTGTACTTCAGGGTACCTGACTTGTTACTATAAATAGTTTATGTTTAACATTTTGCGTTTAGCATTTTTGTTGTTGATAAGCTGTTTCTCATATTTTTATCATCTGGACCTTTAACGTATTGTGATGGATGTCAATGTATTTAATGTCTTGTTGGTGCCTAAACCATTCAAGTATCTTCATGTATTTCATCGTTGCCCTTTTATAGCATTGAGGCTGGTTTCCTGTTGGAGTGCTACTGTGCCATTTTCAACCTCTTATAAAATCAATCTAAAGTCATTTATGTGAATGGTTATATTGTACATGGTTATATGTAGTATTGTACATAGTTATATGTAGTATTGTACACAGTTATATGTAGTATTGTACACAGTTATATGTAGTATTGTACATAGTTATATGTAGTATTGTACATAGTTATATGTACATGGATATATGTAGTATTGTACACAGTTATATGTAGTATTGTACATGTTTGTGTTTGTAGTTATATGTAGTATTGTACACAGTTATATGTAGTATTGTACATAGTTATATGTACATGGTTATATGTAGTATTGTATATGGTTATATGTAGTATTGTACATGGTTATATGTACATGGTTATATGTAGTATTGTACATAGTTATATGTAGTATTGTACACAGTTATATGTAGTATTGTACATGGTTATATGTAGTATTGTACATGGTTATATGTAGTATTGTACATGTTATATGTAGTATTGTACATGTTATATGTAGTTTCATGGTTATATGTAGTATTGTACATGGTTATATGTAGTATTGTACATGGTTATATGTAGTATTGTACATGGTTATATGTAGTATTGTACATGGTTATATGTAGTATTGTACATGGTTATATGTAGTATTGTACATGGTTATATGTAGTATTGTACATGGTTATATGTAGTATTGTACATGGTTATATGTAGTATTGTACATGGTTATATGTAGTATTGTACATGGTTATATGTAGTATTGTACATGGTTATATGTAGTATTGTACATGGTTATATGTAGTATTGTACATAGTTATATGTAGTATTGTACACAGTTATATGTAGTATTGTACATGGTTATATGTAGTATTGTACATGGTTATATGTAGTATTGTACATGGTTATATGTAGTATTGTACATGGTTATATGTAGTATTGTACATGGTTATATGTAGTATTGTACATGGTTATATGTAGTATTGTACATGGTTATATGTAGTATTGTACATGGTTATATGTAGTATTGTACATGGTTATATGTAGTATTGTACATGGTTATATGTAGTATTGTACATGGTTATATGTAGTATTGTACATGGTTATATGTAGTATTGTACATGGTTATATGTAGTATTGTACATGGTTATATGTAGTATTGTACATAGTTATATGTAGTATTGTACATGGTTATATGTAGTATTGTACATGGTTATATGTAGTATTGTACATGGTTATATGTAGTATTGTACATGGTTATATGTAGTATTATACATGGTTATATGTACATGGTTATATGTAGTATTGTACATAGTTATATGTAGTATTGTACACAGTTATATGTAGTATTGTACACAGTTATATGTAGTATTGTACATGGTTATATGTAGTATTGTACATGGATATATGTAGTATTGTACACAGTTATATGTAGTATTGTACACAGTTATATGTAGTATTGTACATGGTTATATGTAGTATTGTACATGGTTATATGTAGTATTGTACATAGTTATATGTAGTATTGTACATGGTTATATGTAGTATTGTACATAGTTATATGTACATGGTTATATGTAGTATTGTACATGGTTATATGTAGTATTGTACATGGTTATATGTAGTATTGTACATGGTTATATGTAGTATTGTACATGGTTATATGTAGTATTGTACATGGTTATATGTAGTATTGTACACAGTTATATGTAGTATTGTACATGGTTATATGTAGTATTGTACATGGTTATATGTAGTATTGTACATGGTTATATGTAGTATTGTACACAGTTATATGTAGTATTGTACATGGTTATATGTAGTATTGTACATGGTTATATGTAGTATTGTACATGGATATATGTAGTATTGTACATGGTTATATGTAGTATTGTACATGGTTATATGTAGTATTGTACATGGTTATATGTAGTATTGTACATAGTTATATGTAGTATTGTACATGGTTATATGTACATGGTTATATGTAGTATTGTACATGGTTATATGTACATGGTTATATGTAGTATTGTACATAGTTATATGTACATGGTTATATGTAGTATTGTACATGGTTATATGTAGTATTGTACACAGTTATATGTAGTATTGTACATGGTTATATGTAGTATTGTACATAGTTATATGTAGTATTGTACATAGTTATATGTAGTATTGTACATGGATATATGTAGTATTGTACATAGTTATATGTACATGGTTATATGTAGTATTGTACATGGTTATATGTAGTATTGTACATGGTTATATGTAGTATTGTACATGGTTATATGTAGTATTGTACATGGTTATATGTAGTATTGTACATGGTTATATGTAGTATTGTACATGTTTTGTTGGTTATATGTAGTATTGTACATGGTTATATGTAGTATTGTACATGGTTATATGTACATGGTTATATGTAGTATTGTACATGGTTATATGTAGTATTGTACATGGTTATATGTAGTATTGTACATGGTTATATGTAGTATTGTACATGGTTATATGTAGTATTGTACATGGTTATATGTAGTATTGTACATGGTTATATGTAGTATTGTACATGGTTATATGTAGTATTGTACATGGTTATATGTAGTATTGTACATGGTTATATGTAGTATTGTACATGGTTATATGTAGTATTGTACATGGTTATATGTAGTATTGTACATGGTTATATGTACATGGTTATATGTAGTATTGTACATGGTTATATGTAGTATTGTACATGGTTATATGTAGTATTGTACATGGTTATATGTAGTATTGTACATGGTTATATGTAGTATTGTACACAGTTATATGTAGTATTGTACATGGTTATATGTAGTATTGTACATGGTTATATGTAGTATTGTACATGGTTATATGTAGTATTGTACAAGGTTATATGTAGTATTGTACATGGTTATATGTAGTATTGTACATGGTTATATGTAGTATTGTACATGGTTATATGTAGTATTGTACACAGTTATATGTAGTATTGTACATGGTTATATGTAGTATTGTACATGGTTATATGTAGTATTGTACATGGTTATATGTAGTATTGTACACGGTTATATGTAGTATTGTACATGGTTATATGTAGTATTGTACATGGTTATATGTAGTATTGTACATGGTTATATGTAGTATTGTACATAGTTATATGTAGTATTGTACATGGTTTATGTAGTATTGTACATGGTTATATGTAGTATTGTACATAGTTATATGTACATGGTTATATGTAGTATTGTACATGGTTATATGTAGTATTGTACATGGTTATATGTAGTATTGTACATGGTTATATGTAGTATTGTACATGGTTATATGTAGTATTGTACATGGTTATATGTAGTATTGTACATGGTTATATGTAGTATTGTACATGGTTATATGTAGTATTGTACATGGTTATATGTAGTATTGTACATGGTTATATGTAGTATTGTACATGGTTATATGTAGTATTGTACATGGTTATATGTAGTATTGTACATGGTTATATGTAGTATTGTACACAGTTATATGTAGTATTGTACATGGTTATATGTAGTATT
>CM026386.1:59338221-59401228 GCA_014843695.1 Archivesica marissinica
TGTACATGGTTATATGTAGTATTGTACATGGTTATATGTAGTATTGTACACAGTTATATGTAGTATTGTACATGGTTATATGTAGTATTGTACATGGTTATATGTAGTATTGTACATGGTTATATGTAGTATTGTACACAGTTATATGTAGTATTGTACATGGTTATATGTAGTATTGTACATGGTTATATGTAGTATTGTACATGGATATATGTAGTATTGTACATGGTTATATGTAGTATTGTACATGGTTATATGTAGTATTGTACATGGTTATATGTAGTATTGTACATAGTTATATGTAGTATTGTACATGGTTATATGTAGTATTGTACATGGTTATATGTAGTATTGTACATGGTTATATGTAGTATTGTACATGGTTATATGTAGTATTGTACACAGTTATATGTAGTATTGTACATGGTTATATGTAGTATTGTACATAGTTATATGTAGTATTGTACATGGTTATATGTAGTATTGTACATGGTTATATGTAGTATTGTACATGGTTATATGTAGTATTGTACATGGTTATATGTAGTATTGTACATGGTTATATGTAGTATTGTACATGGTTATATGTAGTATTGTACATGGTTATATGTAGTATTGTACATGTTTTGTGTTTGTTGGTTATATGTAGTATTGTACACAGTTATATGTAGTATTGTACATGGTTATATGTAGTATTGTACATGGTTATATGTAGTATTGTACATGGTTATGTGTAGTATGGGACATTCCAATTTCCAGCAAATTGATTTTATATTAGTCAATTTTCGCAAATTAAATCTGATCAGTCTGAAAATACAGATGCCAGTCACATATGTGAGATATAAGAGTAAATACCATATGTGAGATATAAGAGTAAATACCATATGTGAGATATAAGAGTAAATACCATATGTGAGATATAAGAGTAAATACCATATGTGAGATATAAGAGTAAATACTATATGTGAGATATAACAGTAAATACCATATGTGAGATATAAGAGTAAATACCATATGTGAGATATAAGAGTAAATACCATATGTGAGATATAAGAGTAAATACCATATGTGAGATATAAGAGTAAATACCATATGTGAGATATAAGAGTAAATACCATATGTGAGATATAAGAGTAAATACCATATGTGAGATATAACAGTAAATACCATATGTGAGATATAACAGTAAATACCATATGTGATGTGGTTGTTTTGTGGTTGTTTTGTGTATAACAGTTCATACCATATGTTATTCAGGATATTGCACATGGATGTTTGCCCAATTTACATTATTTTGTTTTGTCAGCAAGCGTTGTATACAATGCTTGTTTATTAGTTGAAACACTCGGCTTCTGTGACAAATATTCAGAAAAAATATATCATATAATAGGGAATTACCATTTGTAGATATTTGCATTTTTCACTGCTAATTTAAATATATATTTAATTTATAATTTAAATGCTAATTCATACCTAGAAAAATGTTCATTGTATGAAAACAAAATATAACAGTCTCATGCAAAACCTATTAACCTGTGTTGCTTGTAGAATGGGTTAATGGTACCTCTTGTAGATGGGGTTAACAGTGCTGCTTCATGGGGTAGACATTGCTGCATGTACATTTGGTTAACCATGCTACTTCTAGATTGGGTTAATAGTGCTCTTTGTAGATGGGATTATCAGTGCTACTTCTAGATCGGGTTAACAGTGCTGTTTGTAGATGGGTTTAACAGTCTTGCTTTTTGATTGTGTTAACTGTGCTGCTTCTAGATGGGGTGAACATTGTTGCATGCAGATGGCGTTAACATTGCCACTTCTAGATGGGGTTAACAGTACTGCATGTAGATGGGGTTAACAGTGATGCTTGTAGATGGGGTTAACAATGCCATTTCTAGATGGAGTTAAAATGTCTGCTTCTAGATTGGGTTAACAGTGCTGTTTATAGAATGGTCTAACAGTGTTGCCTCTAGATAGGGTTTTAAAAGTGTGTTGCTAGATTTGGTTAACAGTGCTGTTTGTAGAAAGGTTTAACAGTGCCGTTTCTAGATTGGGTTAACAGTGCCATTTCTAGATTGGGTTAACAGTGCCGTTTGTAGAATGATTTAACAGTGCCATTTGTAGAATGATTTAACAGTGCCGTTTCTAGATTGGATTAACAGTGCTGTTAGTAGAATGATTTAACAGTGCCGTTTCTAGATTGGGTTAACAGTGCCGTTTGTAGAATGATTTAACAGTGCCGTTTGTAGAATGATTTAACAGTGCCGTTTCTAGATTGGGTTAACAGTGCTGTTTCTAGATTGGGTTAACAGTGCTGTTTGCAGAATGATTTAACAGTGCCGTTTCTAGATTGGGTAAACAGTGCCGTTTCTAGATTGGGTTAACAGTGCTGTTTGTAGAATGATTTAACAGTGCCGTTTCTAGATTGGGTAAACAGTGCCGTTTCTAGATTGGGTTAACAGTGCCGTTTCTAGAATTATTTAACAGTGCCGTTTCTAGATTGGGTTAACAGTGCTGTTTGTAGAATGATTTAACCGTGCCGTTTCTAGAATTATTTAACAGTGCCGTTTCTAGATTGGGTTAACAGTGCTGTTTGTAGAATGATTTAACAGTGCCGTTTCTAGAATGATTTAACAGTGCCATTTGTAGAATGATTTAACAGTGCTGTTTCTAGATTGGGTTAATAGTGCTGTTTCTAGATTGGGTAAACAGTGCCGTTTCTAGATTGGGTTAACAGTGCTGTTTGTAGAATGATTTAACCGTGCCGTTTCTAGATTTGGTAAACAGTGCCGTTTCTAGATTGGGTTAACAGTGCTGTTTGTAGAATGATTTAACCGTGCCGTTTCTAGATTGGGTAAACGGTGCCGTTTGTAGAATGATTTAACAGTGCCGTTTGTAGAATGATTTAACAATGCCGTTTCTAGATTGGGTTAACAGTGCCGTTTCTAGATTGGGTTAACAGTGCCAATGGAGAATGATTTAACAGTGCCGTTTCTAGATTGGGTTAACAGTGCTGTTTGTAGAATGATTTAACAGTGCCGTTTGTAGAATGATTTAACAGTGCTGTTTCTAGATTGGGTTAACAGTGCCGTTTCTAGATTGGGTTAACAGTACCGTTTCTAGATTGGGTTAACAGTGCCGTTTCTAGATTGGGTTAACAGTGCCGTTTCTAGATTGGGTTAACAGTGCCATTTCTAAATTGGGTTAACAGTGCCGTTTGTAGAATGATTTAACAGTGCCGTTTCTAGATTGGGTTAACAGTGCTATTTGTAGAATGATTTATCAGTGCCATTTCTAGATTGGGTTAACAGTGCCATTTCTAGATTGGGTTAACAGTGCTGTTTGTAGAATGATTTAACAGTGCCGTTTCTAGATTGGGTTAACAGTGCTATTTGTAGAATGATTTAACAGTGTCGTTTGTAGAATGATTTAACAGTGCCGTTTCTAGATTGGGTTAACAGTGCTGTTTCTAGATTGGGTTAACAGTGCCGTTTGTAGAATGATTTAACAGTGCCGTTTCTAGATTGGGTTAACAGTGCTGTTTGTAGAATTATTTAACAGTGCCGTTTCTAGATTGGGTTAACAGTGCTGTTTCTAGATTGGGTAAACAGTGCCGTTTCTAGATTGGGTTAACAGTGCCATTTCTAGATTGGGTAAACAGTGCCATTTCTAGATTGGGTTAACAGTGCCGTTTGTAGAATTATTTAACAGTGCCGTTTCTAGATTGGGTTAACAGTGCTGTTTCTAGATTGGGTAAACAGTGCCGTTTCTAGATTGGGTAAACTGCCATTTCTAGATTGGGTTAACTGTGCCGTTTGTAGAATGATTTAACAGTGCTGTATCTAGATTGGGTTAACAGTGCTGTTTGTAGAATTATTTAACAGTGCCGTTTCTAGATTGGGTTAACAGTGCCGTTTCTAGATTGGGTAAACAGTGCCGTTTCTAGATTGGGTAAACAGTGCCGTTTCTAGATTGGGTTAACAGTGCCGTTTCTAGATTGGGTTAACAGTGCAGTTTCTAGATTGGGTTAACAGTGCCATTTCTAGATTGGGTAAACAGTGCCGTTTCTAGATTGGGTTAACATACATGGTGATTGCAACAAGTAACCATTCACTTGTCATGTACGACAACTAAATGTGAACCATGATCCATATATACATACTTTATGTTTATGCAAATAATTTTGTCAGTAATTAATGCAATTTGCATGTTTTGTGTATACACCATTCTCCTTTAATTTTGCTTTTGAAATTGTTCAAGGATGTAAAAACAATTTACTTTCGGGATAATATTTTCTCGCCTATAGACAGGGTTTTCGCACGTTTTTGGGGTGCGAGATAAATCTTGTCTAACTGGGTAGACAAGGGAATACTTTATGCTAATTAAATATCACGAACAAGTCTGGTAGTTTCCATTTATATCCGCGTCCAAATTTATATAATTTTATTGGATAATGGTAAAATCCGAACATTTACGTATACATTATGAACTTGCATTGTTTATTCCAAATCTAATAACAGTGCAACTGATTTCCCTTTAAATCTTGTTATTTATTATTTCCTTTTATTATGATGGTTAATGTCATAGATTATTGACCCGCGTTGGATGTAAAGGTTTCGCATCAAAGAAATTAAACCGTTAAACTTAACGTGTATGTGGTGTTTACTTTTAAATGTCATTCAACATAAATTTGAGTATATTGTCATGATGATGATTGAGCTTATTTACCCTCCGGTGAACCCTATTGTCAAGGTGAACCCTATTGTCAAGCGGTAAATTGTCACATTCCAATGACCTCAATTATAGTAAATTCATACATCATTCATGCGTGTTTATAAGCTGCCATAATTCGTAAGTGCATCAAAAGCATAAGAAAGGTGAGAAAATAAATCATGCACCTCCATAGAGTTGTAGATAAGGAAATCCCACCCTCAGCTGAAGATGCATGCAAAGAACATGACAGAGCTGGAATTTCCTTATCTCTTTAGGTATAAGTAAATAATATTAGAATGATGCTGTAACAATAAACTTATATTCTATGTGTAATGGTTTCCCTTTCTGTTATGTGTAATGGTTTCCCTTTCTGTTATGTGTAATGGTTTCCCTTTCTGTTATGTGTAATGGTTTCCCTTTCTGTTATGTGTAATGGTTTCCCTTTCTGTTATGTGTAATGGTTTCCCTTTCTGTTATGTGTAATGGTTTCCCTTTCTGTTATGTGCAATGGTTTCCCTTTCTGTTATGTGCAATGGTTTCACTATCATATTACGTTCTATGTGTAATGCTTTCACTTTCAATTACGTTCTATATGTAATGCTTTCACTTATGTTCTATATGTAATGCTTTCACTATGATATTATGTTCTATATGTAATGCTTTCACTATGATATTATGTTCTATATGTAATGCTTTCACTATGATATTACGTTCTATGTGTAATGCTTTCACTATGATATTACGTTCTATGTGTACTGCTTTCACTATGATATTACGTTCTATATGTAATTGTTTCACTTTCAATTATGTTCTATATGTAATGGTTTCACTATGATATTATGTTCTATGTGTAATACTTTCACTATGATATTACGTTCTATATGTAATGGTTTCACTATGATATTACGTTCTATATGTAATGCTTTCACTATGATATTACGTTCTATATGTAATGCTTTCACTATGATATTACGTTCTATATGTAATGGTTTCACTATGATATTACGTTCTATATGTAATGCTTTCACTATGATATTACGTTATATATGTAATGGTTTCACTATGATATTACGTTCTATGTGTAATGCTTTCACTATGATATTACGTTATATGTGTAATGGTTTCACTATGATATTACGTTCTATGTGTACTGCTTTAACTATGATATTACGTTCTATATGTAATGGTTTCACTATGATATTACGTTCTATGTGTAATGCTTTCACTATGATATTACGTTCTATGTGTAATGCTTTCACTATGATATTACGTTCTATGTGTACTGCTTTAACTATGATATTACGTTCTATATGTAATTGTTTCACTATGATATTGCGTTCTATATGTAAAGCTTTCACTATGATATTGCGTTCTATGTGTAATGCTTTCACTATGATATTACGTTCTATATGTAATGGTTTCACTATGATATTACGTTCTATATGTAATGGTTTCACTATGATATTACGTTCTATATGTAATGGTTTCACTATGATATTACGTTCTATGTGTAATGCTTTCACTATGATATTACGTTCTATATGTAATGGTTTCACTATGATATTATGTTCTATATGTAATGGTTTCACTATGATATTACGTTCTATGTGTAATGCTTTCACTATGATATTACGTTCTATGTGTAATACTTTCACTATGATATTACGTTCTATATGTAATGCTTTCACTATGATATTACGTTCTATATGTAAAGCTTTCACTATGATATTGCGTTCTATGTGTAATGGTTCCACTATGATATTACGTTCTATATGTAATGGTTTCACTATGATATTACGTTCTATATGTAATGGTTTCACTATGATATTACGTTCTATATGTAATGGTTTCACTATGATATTGCGTTCTATATGTAATGCTTTCACTATGATATTACATTCTATGTGTAATGCTTTCACTATGATATTATGTTCTATATGTAATGCTTTCACTATGATATTACGTTCTATATGTAATGCTTTCACTATGATATTTTAGTGGCGTAACCTGGAGAAAGACGATAAAGACAAATATGAGGAGAAGGCGCACAGGATAGCTGAGGAGCAGCAGGCAAAGCAGGCCGATGCCGAGCGGGCGTTCAACTTGACACTGAAGCAACAGCCACCACAACAGCAGCATGCCACAGCCGTGGAGACACCCAGGCCCAGTACACCGGCACAGCAAGGTACATCATGTAATCTGTCTTATATTGACTTGGTCCTTGCATCACATTGTATTTTTCATGCCATCACAGGTTGTGTTCAATTTTGTACAGACAAGTCCCCCCTCTTGTCCAAACTCGTGTTTTGTGTCTCACTTAACATACGATGGTACACGTGACTGCACAATGATATGCGTGACTTCACGGTGAAGCTCGTGACTGCACGATGATATGCGTGACTGCACAATGACAATGATATGCGTGACTGCACAATGATATGCGTGACTGCACGATGATATGCGTGACTGCACAATGATATGCGTGACTGCATGATGATATGCGTGACTGCACGATGATATGCGTGACTGCACGATGATATGCGTGACTGCACGATGATATGCGTGACTACACGATTATATGCGTGACTACACGATGATATGCGTGACTGCACGATGATATTCGTGACTTCACGTGAAGCTCGTGACTGTACAATGATATGCGTGACTGCACAATGATGCGCGTGACTGCACAATGATGCGCGTGACTGCACAATGATGCGAGTGACTGCATGATGATACATGTGACTGCACGATGATACGAGTGATTGCACGATGATACGAGTGATTGCACGATGATATGCGTGACTGCACGATGATATGCGTGACTGCACGATGATATGCGTGACTGCACGATGATATGCGTGACTGCACGGTGAAACTCGTGACTGCACGATGATACGAGTGATTGCATGATGATACATGTGACTGCATGATGATACGAGTGATTGCACGATGATACGAGTGACTGCACGGTGATACAAGTGATTGCACGATGATACGAGTGACTGCACGATGATACGAGTGATTGAACGATGATACGAGTGACTGCACGATGATACGAGTGATTGCACGATGATACGAGTGACTGCACGATGATACGAGTGATTGCATGATGATACACGTGACTGCATGATGAAGCGCGTGACTGCACGATGATACGAGTGATTGCATGATGATACGAGTGATTGCATGATGATACATGTGACTGCATGATGAAGTGCGTGACTACACGATGATACGAGTGATTGCATGATGAAACAAGTGATTGCATGATGATACATGTGACTGCATGATGAAGTGCGCGACTGCACAGTACAGTGGCTAGAGTAGAAGTGGAATTGATGTAAAGGAGAACTTTGTTGACACTGCTTATGTCCACTATATGTCCTATATGAAAATAAATTCAAAATGGGTATGAGAGCTTGGTGGAGATGAGAGCTCAGTGGAGGTGGGAGCTCTGTGGAGATGTGAGCTCAGTGGAGATTAGAGCACAGTGGAGATTAGAGCACAGTGGAGATGGGAGCTCAGTGGAGATGAGAACTCGGTGGAGATGAGAGCTCAGTGGAGATTAGAGCATGGCTAAGATGGGAGCTCGATGGAGATGAGAGCTCAATGGATTTGGGAGCTTGGTGGAGTTAGGAGCTCGGTGGAGATTAGAGCTCAGTGGAGATGGGAGCTTAATGGAGATGGGAGCTTGGTGGAGATGGGAGCTCAGTGGAGATGGGAGCTCAGTGGAGATGAGAGCTCAGTAGAGATGAGAGCTCGGTGGAGATGAGAGCATGGCTGAGATGGGAGCTCGATGGATTTGGGAGCTTGGTGGAGTTGGGAGCTCGGTGGAGATTAGAGCTCAGTGGAGATGGGAGCTTAATGGAGATGGGAACTCAGTGGAGGTTGAGAGATCAGTGGAGATTGAGAGATCGTGGAGATGGGAGCTCAGTGGAGACTATTTCTCCTAAATCGCTTCTTCCCTATTGCATATAAGACATGTAGAATTATAGCCGTGGTATTCTGTAGTGATTAACCGAATAACTGAATCAACAATCGTGAATCAACAATCGTAATCAGGCAATCTTCTCCAATATATCATGTCGTGAAAACATGATATTTGATAAAACTGTAGTAGATCTTCAAGATGTTTATATTATATCTTCTTTTTATCCGCCAACACCCACTGACGCATGGCGATAACAATAATAGACAATTAACAGCAATGAATAGTCGGCGCCAGTGGGCATTCCGAGATTAAGGAATTAAGTCATCCAGGTGTAAAATCGAATTGACTAGAATATCTTAAGAAATCTTTGGAAATTGTTCTTGATTTTGAAAAGAACACATTGACCATCCTCCTTGTGTGAAGTCACGGGTTGTGAAGTTTTTGCCCAGTAATGTGAACCTGTCACAAGACATATATGTGTATATAATAATAGTTTTGCAGCTCACACTACTCTTGCTGAGTAGATACAATGTAGTATCATGTCATAGATAACAAATGCTTTTAATATTATATTGTACTGCCTCTGTATCTCCCATTCTACAGAATTATAACAATCTTCTTGCTATCTGCACATTCATTATGCTGCTCTATCTCTGTATTTCCAGTAAATAATTTAAGTAATCTAGTGTCTATTTCCAGTAAATAATTTAAGTAATCTAGTGTCTATTTCCAGTAAATAATTTAAGTAATCTAGTGTCTATTTCCAGTAAATAATTTAAGTAATCTAGTGTCTATTTCCAGTAAATAATTTATTTGATCTCATGTGTATAATCCAATATTTCCAGTAAATTTCATACTCTCTGTCTCCAGTACAATGTATTTCTCTTCCTGTATGTAGTATAACATCTGCAGTAAATGATTTACTTCACTAATAGATCCTATGATGTGAGGGAGTGTGTATTACAGGTTTTATGATCTGAAATATTCTCAATTCAATGCTATTTTAATTTAGGATAATAGTAAAACCGTGTTATTGGAGACAGACAGTAATGCATTTATTTATTAAAATATTGATCAACATTTGTCAACTGAGCATCTGTACCTATTGGCGGTCCTTCGGCGAGCATTGGTACCTATTGACGATGCTCAATTGAGCATTGGTACCTATTGGCAATGCTCAACCAAGCGTTGGTACATGTTGGTGATGCTCAGCCGAGCTTGGCGGTGCTCAGCCGAGCGTTGGTACCTATTTGTGGTGCTCAGCCGAGCAATGGTACCTATTGGCGGTACTCAACTGAGTGTTGGTACCTTTTGGTAGTGCTCAGTCGAATGTTGGTACCTATTGGCGGTGTTCAGCCAAGCATTGGTACTTTTTAGCAGTGCTTAGTTGAGTGTTGGTGCATATTGGCAGTGCTCAGCCGAGCGTTGGGGCCTATTGGCGGTGCTCAGCCGAGTGTTGGGGCCTATTGGCAGTGCTCAGCCGAGCGTTGGGGCCTATTGACAGTGCTTAGCCGAGTGTTGGGGCCTATTGACAGTGCTTAGCCGAGTGTTGGAGCCTATTGACAGTGCTTAGCCGAGTGTTGGGGCCTATTGACAGTGCTTAGCCGAGTGTTGGGGCCTATTGACGGTGCTCAACCGAGTGTCGGTGCCTATTGGCAGTACTCAGCCGGGCATAGGTGCCTATTGGCAGTGCTCAACCGAGTGTTGGGGCCTATTGACGGTGCTCAACCGAGTGTTGGTGCCTATTGGCAGTACTCAGCCGGGCATAGGTGCCTATTGGCAGTGCTCAACCGAGTGTTGGGGCCTATTGACGGTGCTCAGCCGAGCGTTGGGGCCTATTGACAGTGCTTAGCCGAGTGTTGGGGCCTATTGACAGTGCTTAGCCGAGTGTTGGAGCCTATTGACAGTGCTTAGCCGAGTGTTGGGGCCTATTGACAGTGCTTAGCCGAGTGTTGGGGCCTATTGACGGTGCTCAACCGAGTGTCGGTGCCTATTGACGGTGCTCAACCGAGTGTCGGTGCCTATTGGCAGTACTCAGCCAGGCATAGGTGCCTATTGGCAGTACTCAGCCGGGCATAGGTGCCTATTGGCAGTGCTCAACCGAGTGTTGGTGCCTATTGGCAGTACTCAGCCGGGCATAGGTGCCTATTGGCAGTGCTCAACCGAGTGTTGGTGCCTATTGGCAGTACTCAGCCGGGCATAGGTGCCTATTGGCAGTGCTCAACCGAGTGTTGGGGCCTATTGACGGTGCTCAACCGAGTGTTGGTGCCTATTGGCAGTACTCAGCCGGGCATAGGTGCCTATTGGCAGTACTCAGCCGGGCATAGGTGCCTATTGGCAGTGCTCAACCGAGTGTTGGGGCCTATTGACGGTGCTCAGCCGAGCGTTGGGGCCTATTGACAGTGCTTAGCCGAGTGTTGGGGCCTATTGACAGTGCTTAGCCGAGTGTTGGAGCCTATTGACAGTGCTTAGCCGAGTGTTGGGGCCTATTGACAGTGCTTAGCCGAGTGTTGGGGCCTATTGACGGTGCTCAACCGAGTGTCGGTGCCTATTGCAGTACTCAGCCAGGCATAGGTGCCTATTGGCAGTACTCAGCCGGGCATAGGTGCCTATTGGCAGTGCTCAACCGAGTGTTGGGGCCTATTGACGGTGCTCAACCGAGTGTTGGTGCCTATTGGCAGTACTCAGCCAGGCATAGGTGCCTATTGGCAGTGCTCAACCGAGTGTTGGGGCCTATTGACGGTGCTCAACCGAGTGTTGGTGCCTATTGGCAGTACTCAGCCAGGCATAGGTGCCTATTGACGGTGCTCAGCCGAGCATTGGTGCCTATTGACGGTGCTCAGCCGAGCATTGGTGCCTATTGATGGTGCTCAGCCGAGCATTGGTGCCTATTGATGGTGCTCAGCCGAGCATTGGTGCCTATTGATGGTGCTCAGCCGAGCATTGGTGCCTATTGATGGTGCTCAGCCGAGCATTGGTGCCTATTGATGGTGCTCAGCCGAGCATTGGTGCCTATTGATGGTGCTCTTGTTTGCATCATTTGTATTGTGCATATATGTTATTTTGCAGATTATCAATTTATATTGCATGTTTTACTCTTAACAAGTCTGTTTGATGTTATAACATTAGGCTACCCAGGCTATTATTCCAGCTATACTGGCATGCCCCAAGGGCCATATGGCCGGTCATATGCCCCGTCTCCTGGGGGTCAGTTTGCACATATGCACCCTCATCACCCAGGTAACAATGAGTTGCTGCAGAAACGTTGGCATTGATGTATAAAGTATCTGATCATACAACAACTTGCAAGTTTGACCAATTTTTAAACATTGTCTGGCTTTATGCTGTTGCCAATCAGAAAATGTATGACATTTGGTTATCATCTATTAAATGTCATTTGATTGGCTGAGAGTTAACCAAATATCAGATACTTGGTAGATCTTCAGCCAAAAACCAACTGCATGCATGCTGTACTAAAATATATATAATCTAATGCTATATTGGTGGTTAAGATTTACTACACAGAAATTTAATGAGTTACTAAGGCCATTGTAAATTAATTACTAGTTTCTCGTACATGTGATTGGTACAATCTCTCTGTTGGGCGCTTCCACAAATTATCTTGTGCCGGAAGTTTCGTGAGGATATTGATTTGGCGTTGTGTGTACATACGTCCGGAGCCAGTTCTCAGTAAACAATGCGTGGAAATTTATGAAACTTTGAATATGTATGTATCACTAATAGTGTGGTGGTGTGTACATGCACTTTTGGGATCGGTCCGAAAACACCACAGTTATTGCTCTTTATTTGACTAAATATCAACAAATTTGTCTGTAACTTTTGTCCGGAGAATACCTCACCCATACTCTTGGTTAACCCTTTCAACACCACAGACCTCTAAATAGGCTTACAAAAAGTGTAGATCCAGATGAGGATCTGCACTTTTTGCCAGTGATATGACTATTTTTAGACATAATTACCCATTTTGATAAATGAACTTGTCCAAATGTGATTTTCTGATTCATTTATTGCTTTATGAATATCCTGGACCAGTCCATGTGAGTTACTTGGTGTTGAATGGGTTAAGTAATTACTGGATTATGGAGCTTTGGAATTTTATGCATTTGCTATAAGAATATATTTGTTCAGCTAAAAACTTTTTTGTCTAGAGAATATGTCAAAAGTATGGATCATCAAAGCATATTCACAACCGGATGTTCATAACTTTGTTTTTGCAAAATATTTAGTTTCTTGTCTCTACTGAAAAGTTGTATAGCTGCAGGTTTGGCATTTTAAATGGATAACCTCACAATCAGGGACACTTTATGATATTCCATGGCACCCTCTCTATTTATTACTGCCTCTATTGGACTAAAAACTGAAATGAACAGATATTTTCCCAAACAATATGTTACTGAATATCTGCTTTTATTTGAATCAGAATCTATCAAATAATTTATAATGGCCTGATTATATAATATTCAATTGTCATTTATACTAATACAAGCGTTAAATGCTGGCTTTGTTTCCATGCTTCTAGTGTTGGGTCACAGCATGACTAGTGTTAGTACTGTCTGTCAGTCCAGCTGTTTGATGCCTCATACAGTCTCACCTTGATCATTGATAATATTATATAACATGATGCTTTTTGTTCTACATTAAAACTGAATAGTGCTTACATCATGTTTTTATGTAGTGTTGCTGTCAAGACACTGGCCAGATATTCCAACACAACTGGTTATTTGGAGATCAATAGTTCACTTTGCCATCACTTTTAGTGGTTGTACAGCCATTTAACTAAGTGAGAACAGATCAAGTAACTACAGGGTCATGGTCACGTTGGGAGAACAAAGCAGCTATATTATATCTTGCATTATACAAGAATGTGGCCGCTGGGATCTTGAGTGTATGACATTGCTTGATGGAGCACATGGATTCTGTCACTGTGTGAAACGATTCTGGGCAATCACTAGTGTTACTGTGTGAGATGATTCTGGACAATCACTAGTGTTACTGTGTGAGATGATTCTGGACAATCACTAGTGTTACTGTGTGAGATGATTCTGGACAATCACTAGTGTTACTGTGTGAGATGATTCTGGACAATCACTAGTGCCACTGTGTTAGATGATTCTGGACAATCACTGGTGTTACTGTGTGAGATGTTTCTGGACAATCACTAGTGTTACTGTGTGAGATGTTTCTGGACAATCACTAGTGTTACTGTGTGAGATGTTTCTGGACAATCACTAGTGTTACTGTGTTAGATGATTCTGGACAATCACTAGTGTTACTGTGTGAAATGTTTCTGGACAATCACTAGTGTCACTGTGTGAGATGATTCTGGACAATCACTAGTGCCACTGTGTGAGATGATTCTGGACAATCACTAGTGTTACTGTGAGATGATTCTGGACAATCACTAGTGTTACTGTGTGAGATGTTTCTGGACAATCACTAGTGCCACTGTGTGAGACGAATCTGGACAATCACTAGTGCCACTGTGTGAGATGATTCTGGACAATCACTAGTGTTACTGTGTAAGATGTTTCTGGACAATCACTAGTGTTACTGTGTGAGATGATTCTGGACAATCACTAGTGTTACTGTGTGAGATATTTCTCGACAATCACTAGTGTTACTGTGTGAGATGATTCTGGACAATCACTAGTGTCACTGTGTGAGATGATTCTGGACAATCACTAGTGCCACTGTGTGAGATGTTTCTGGACAATCACTAGTGTTACTGTGTGAAACGATTCTGGACAATCACTAGTGCCACTGTGTGAGATGATTCTGGACAATCACTGGTGTTACTGTGTGAGATGATTCTGGACAATCACTAGTGTCACTGTGTGAGATGATTCTGGACAATCACTAGTGCCACTGTGTGAGATGATTCTGGACAAT
This sequence comes from Archivesica marissinica, assembly GCA_014843695.1. Classification (NCBI taxonomy): domain Eukaryota; kingdom Metazoa; phylum Mollusca; class Bivalvia; order Venerida; family Vesicomyidae; genus Archivesica; species Archivesica marissinica. The sequence goes on from CM026386.1 coordinate 59,352,776, forward strand.
CACTAGTGTTACTGTGTGAGACAATTCTGGACAATCACTAGTGTTACTGTGTGAGACAATTCTGGACAATCACTAGTACCACTGTGTGAGATGATTCTGGACAATCACTAGTGCCACTGTGTGAGATGATTCTGGACAATCACTAGTGTTACTGTGTGAGATGTTTCTGGACAATCACTAGTGTTTCTGTGTGAGATGTTTCTGGACAATCACTAGTGTTACTGTGTGAGATGTTTCTGGACAATCGCTAGTGTTACTGTGTGAGATGTTTCTGGACAATCACTACTCTTACTATATGACTGTATCTGAGTGCTTGTACAATAATAACGCAAACTAATGATTATGAGTACCAACCTGTTAAATGGCTGGGGTAGCATTTCTTCACATCTTCATTAAATTACTTAAAATTGAATTATTTCTGCAAACGAAAGTTGGATATGTGTTACCATAGCAACCAGTAGTATCTATGCAGTCAGAATTGGACAATTACAACACTGTTTTCATAAAGTAATAGTCATAAAAAGTGTACCAGAAACAAAAGTGCAACAGTTTATATGACATCATGAATATTCCCTTCTACAGTAACCAGTGTGATTGTCTTAACACAGTATGGAGAAGGTTTTACATCCTTACAATGTACATACAGTTTGGCTGTACACACAGTGTGGCTGTACACATAGTTTGGCTGTACACAATTTGGCTGTACACACAGTTTGACTGTGCATACAGTTTGGCTATACACACAGTTTGGCTGTACACAGTTTGGCTGTACACACAGTTTGACTGTACACACAGTTTGGCTGTACACACACAGTTTGGTTGTACACACAGTTTGACTGTACACACAGTTCGGCTGTATATATAGTTTGGCTGTATACATAGTTTGACTGTACACACAGTTCGGCTGTATACATAGTTTGGCTGTACACACAGTTTGGCTGTACGTACAGTTTTGCTGTACACACAGTTTGGCTGTATGCATAGTTTTGCTGTACACACAGTTTGGCTGTATACATAGTTTGGCTGTACACACAATTTGGTTGTACACATGGCTGTACACACAATTTGGTTGTACACACAGTTTGGCTGTACACAGTTTGGTTGTACATACAGTTTGACTGTACACACAGTTTGGCTGACACATAGTTTGGCTGTACACACAGTTTGGCTGTACACATAGTTTGACTGTACACACACAGTTTTGCTGTACACATAGTTTGACTGTACACACACAGTTTGGCTGTACACACAGTTTGGCTGTACACACACAGTTTGGTTGTATACACAGTTTGGCTGTACACACACAGTTTAGCTGTACACACAGTTTGGCTGTACACACACAGTTTGGCTGTATACACAGTTTGGCTGTACACACACAGTTTGGCTGTACACACAGTTTGGCTGTACACACACAGTTTGGCTGTACACACAGTTTTGCTGTACACGCAGTTTGGCTGTATGCATAGTTTTGCTGTACACACAGTTTGGCTGTATACATAGTTTGGCTGTACACACAATTTGGTTGTACACATGGCTGTACACACAATTTGGTTGTACACACAGTTTGGCTGTACACAATTTGGTTGTACATACAGTTTGACTGTACACACAGTTTGGCTGTACACATAGTTTGGCTGTACACACAGTTTGGCTGTACACATAGTTTGACTGTACACACACAGTTTGGCTGTACACAGTTTGACTGTACACACACAGTTTGGCTGTACACACAGTTTGGCTGTACACACAGTTTGGTTGTATACACAGTTGGCTGTACACAGTTTGGCTGTACACAGTTTGGCTGTATACACAGTTTGGCTGTACACAGTTTGGCTGTATACACAGTTGGCTGTACACAGTTTGGCTGTACACACAGTTTGGCTGTACACAGTTTGGCTGTACACACAGTTTGGTTGTACACACAGTTTGGCTGTACACAGTTTGGCTGTACACAGTTTGGTTGTATACACAGTTGGCTGTACACAGTTTGGTTGTATACACAGTTTGGCTGTACACAGTTTGGCTGTATACACAGTTTTGCTGTACACAGTTTTGCTGTACACACAGTTTGGTTGTATACACAGTTTGGCTGTACACAGTTTGGCTGTACACACAGTTTGATTGTACACACAGTTTGGCTGTACACACAGTTTGGCTGTACACAGTTTGGTTGTACACACAGTTTGGTTGTATACACAGTTTGGCTGTACACAGTTTGGTTGTATACACAGTTTGGTTGTACACACAGTTTGGTTGTATACACAGTTTGGTTGTACACAGTTTGGTTGTATACACAGTTGGTTGTACACACAGTTTGGCTGTACACACAGTTTGGCTGTACACAGTTTGGTTGTACACAGTTTGGTTGTATACACAGTTTGGTTGTATACACAGTTTGGCTGTACACAGTTTGGTTGTATACACAGTTTGGTTGTACACAGTTTGGCTGTACACAGTTTGGCTGTACACAGTTTGGTTGTACACACAGTTTGGTTGTATACACAGTTGGTTGTACACATAGTTTGGTTGTACACACAGTTTGGCTGTACACAGTTTGGTTGTATACACAGTTTGGCTGTACACACAGTTTGGTTGTATACACAGTTGGTTGTACACACAGTTTGGTTGTACACACAGTTTGGCTGTACACAGTTTGGTTGTATACACAGTTTGGCTGTACACACAGTTTGGTTGTATACACAGTTGGTTGTACACACAGTTTGGCTGTACACAGTTTGGCTGTATACACAGTTGGTTGTACACAATTTGGTTGTACACAGTTGGTTGTACACAGTTGGTTGTACACACAGTTTGGCTGTACACAGTTGGCTGTACACAGTTTGGCTGTACACAGTTTGGTTGTATACACAGTTGGTTGTACACACAGTTTGGCTGTACACAGTTTGGTTGTACACACAGTTTGGCTGTACACAGTTTGGTTGTATACACAGTTTGGCTGTACACAGTTTGGCTGTATACACAGTTGGTTGTACACACAGTTTGGCTGTACACAGTTTGGTTGTATACACAGTTTGGTTGTATACACAGTTTGGTTGTACACACAGTTTGGTTGTACACACAGTTTGGTTGTATACACAGTTTGGCTGTACACAGTTTGGTTGTATACACAGTTTGGTTGTACACACAGTTTGGCTGTACACAGTTTGGTTGTATACACAGTTGGTTGTACACACAGTTTGGCTCTATGAAATAATGATATATGCTTACATACTTGTAATTTTTCAAAAATGTGACTTCTCTCTGGAGATGGACTCTTCAAATGCTCTCGCTTCACACAGGGTAGCCAGGAGAGTATAATTAATTATACAGGCAGAAAACATTCAAATTGCAAGTTGTTAATTTTGCTCATTTAGTCCCATTTTGTCAGTGATAGTCACATGAACCTTAGCTATTGAAGCAACACTAATACCAATAGCAACACAAATAAACAAACAAAATAGTAAACGTATAGTTGTCAGACTACCATGTATTGAAGATGTGAGCATGCTCGTGTGAACTGGACGTCCAGTGTTGTTAGTTCCTGCATGCTTTGGTTTTAGTTATTACATCTATGCATGAGCATTCCATTTTTTTAACTGTTAATTTGTGTTGTGCGACATTTTGGTTTAAATATATAGCTTACTTTATTTTACGTATTTTATAAGTGATGTTAACATAATTGTTATGTTATATGTCATGTAAGATAATTGTTATGTTATATGTCATGCAAGATAATTGTTATGTTATATGTCATGCAAGATAATTGTTATGTTATATGTCATGTAAGATAATTGTTATGTTATATGTCATGCAAGATAATTGTTATGTTATATGTCATGCAAGATAATTGTTATGTTATATGTCATGCAAGATAATTGTTATGTTATATGTCATGCAAGATAATTGTTATGTTATATGTCATGTAAGATAATTGTTATGTTATATGTCATGCAAGATAATTGTTATGTTATATGTCATGCAAGATAATTGTTATGTTATATGTCATGCAAGATAATTGTTATGTTATATGTCATGCAAGATAATTGTTATGTTATATGTCATGTAAGATAATTGTTATGTTATATGTCATGCAAGATAATTGTTATGTTATATGTCATGCAAGATAATTGTTATGTTATATGTCATGCAAGATAATTGTTATGTTATATGTCATGTAAGATAATTGTTGAGAATTGTTTGAACTGATGAGTTTTTGTTATAGAGCTGTAGTCTGTCCTGCCTAAATCATTATTCTTGAATCTTCCATTCAAAGTTTCACTTGTCTATTTGACATTTGTTAATGTTTGCATTTATCTCTGATTGTAGTCAATGACTTACAGTGTTGTTATTTTCCTCATTGCTACTACTATGTCGCTTTGCCTTGCAACCTATGGAGAAATTAAGCACATTGCCACTTTTCAGGTGCAACTCCAGGATTTGGGGTGGGGGTGGGTGTTCATGGAATTGGGGCGGGGGATCTGGTGCATTCTGGCTACTTTTATGACCACATTATAGAAGATGACGACCCCACTCTTTGTCAAATATGTGGGTTTTGGCATACACTCGCATATAAGTCTGGTTGATAAAGTGGAAATGTATAAATTGCATATTGTCCACTGCAAGTTGAAGAAATGTTAATGTTGGAGTGCATTCTTTTCTAAAACGTAATATGCTAGTTTAGATGTTCATTTATACTATAATTTTAAATCATATAAACAATTACACATACACGCCCTGCTACATTTCAAGTGAAAATATTTGTATAAGTTTATTAAGTTATAGGATCTTACATGAGTGGTAATTTCACAACATATGTTATGATACAAGGTATGGAATTTTGCCTTTTGGTGAGCTCAATAGCAAATTTCCAAAGTGAGTTTAATAAAATATGGTATGAAATCACCACGACCGTAAGATCCTTTTTATCATATTACCACAGTATTGTAAACATCAATTTGAAACTTCTGCTTGCCTGTATACTCCGAGCTATATTAACCCATTCAACACCAAGTAACTGACATGGACTGGTCCATGATATTCATAAACCAATAAATGAATCAGAAAATCACATTTGGACAAGTTCATTTATCAAAATGGGTAATTATGTCTAAAAATAGTCATATCACTGGCAAAAAGTGCAGATCCTGATGAGACGGCTCGTCACGAGCCGGCTCATCTGGATCTACACTTTTTGTAAGCCTATTTAGAGGTCTGTGGTGTTGAAAGGGTTAAACCTCAAGGAAATCAGTCATGGTAGCGCAGTTGTAGCATGTCCGCTTCAGGTGCGAAAGGCCAGGAGTTCGAGCCCAGCTGTAGCCTTTACAATTGTGCCCTTAGGCAAGGCATTTAAATTTCCTCTTCTCTCTCCATTATGGCAATGGATTCCATCAGGAATGATGTCTCGAGGGTGATTGATATAGTTGTAGAAACTTGTTTCACAATCGAGCTAAAGTAAATTTAATAACTACGTAAATCAGTACAATGCATTCATAGTAAATTGTAGCAAAATGCAAACTATATGTCAAATGCGTCATGCCGCATCCAATCAGAATGTTTCCTTTAAACCATGTTTCTATGTCTATATTAACAACATATATCTGTTGTGAGATACACGTTTGTTTGAACAAGCTCAACCACGCAACAGAATTTTTGAACAAATATATTTTTATGTAATAGAATGATATGATTTGAAATGGAGACAAATTATTTTCTTACTCTTAAGTGTAAATAGATCTAGTTAAACCTTTTTATCAAGGCTGCATAATTGCTAATAGTATTGTTTGGAAAAGGGGACTTGGCCTGTGAAAATAGGCAGGACAGACAAGCATGCATCTTCCCATTTTCTTTTACAGCATTTTACTGTTTATTTTGCATTTGTTTGATTTTGTATGTTCCTGGTTTGTTTGTAAGGTATGATGAATGGCATGGGAGGATCGTATATGTTGCCCCAGGGTCAGATGGCAAGTCCAGCAATGGTGACGAATGGACAGAGGCCGCCCTTTAAGGGCCACACGTTTCCGACTTCAGGAGGTGCAGGAATGAGACCCTTGGGGTCCAATATGTCCCCTTATCCCGGTATGACATCTATTCCCTATGGACAAACACAGTCAGTAAGGGTGGCTCCGACTTCCCATCCCACTACTCAGCTGGGGTCGTACCCTGGCAGTCCCACTTCCCACCTTATCGGCATGACACAGGGTGGTATGCATGTATATCCAGCATCACATGTATCTCCCCTGTCACCCAGGTAACATGGTAGTAGTATGCAGTCTTGAGTCCGTCACCCAGGTAACATGGTAGTAGTGTGTAGTCTGTCCGTCACCCAGGTAACATGGTAGTAGTGTGTAGTCTTGTGTCCGTCACCCAGGTAACATGGTAGTAGTATGTAGTCTTGTGTCCGTCACCCAGCTAACATGGTAGTAGTATGTAATCTTGTGTCCGTCACCCAGGTAACATGGTAGTAGTGTGTAGTCTTGTGTCCGTCACCCAGGTAACATGGTAGTAGTATGTAGTCTTGTGTCCGTCACCCAGGTAACATGGTAGTAGTGTGTAGTCTTGTGTCCGTCACCCAGGTAACATGGTAGTAGTGTGTAGTCTTGTGTCCGTCACCCAGGTAACATGGTAGTAGTGTGTAGTCTATGTCCGTCACCCAGGTAACATGGTAGTAGTGTGTAGTCTTGTGTCCGTCACCCAGGTAACATGGTAGTAGTGTGTAGTCTTGTGTCCGTCACCCAGGTAACATGGTAGTAGTGTGTAGTCTATGTCCGTCACCCAGGTAACATGGTAGTAGTGTGTAGTCTGTGTCCGTCAACCAGGTAACATGGTAGTAGTGTGTAGTCTGTGTCCGTCACCCAGGTAACATGGTAGTAGTGTGTAGTCTGTGTCCATCACCCAGGTAACAGGGTAGTAGTGTGTAGTCTGTGTCCATCACCCAGGTAACATGGTAGTAGTGTGTAGTCTGTGTCCATCACCCAGGTAACATGGTAGTAGTGTGTAGTCTGTCCGTCACCCAGGTAACATGGTAGTAGTGTGTAGTCTGTGTCCATCACCCAGGTAACAGGGTAGTAGTGTGTAGTCTTGTGTCCGTCACCCAGGTAACATGGTAGTAGTGTGTAGTCTGTGTCCATCACCCAGGTAACAGGGTAGTAGTATGTAGTCTTGTGTCCGTTACCCAGGTAACATGGTAGTAGTTTGTAGTCTTGTGTCCGTCACCCAGGTAACATGGTAGTAGTGTGTAGTCTGTGTCCGTCACCCAGGTAACATGGTAGTAGTGTGTAGTCTGTGTCCGTCACCCAGGTAACAGGGTAGTAGTGTAGTCTTGTGTCCGTCACCCAGGTAACAGGGTAGTAGTGTGTAGTCTTGTGTCCGTCACCCAGGTAACATGGTAGTAGTATGTAGTCTTGTGTCCGTCGCCCAGGTAACATGGTAGTAGTGTGTAGTCTTGTGTCCGTAACCCAGGTAACATGGTAGTAGTGTGTAGTCTTGTGTCCGTCACCCAGGTAACATGGTAGTAGTGTGTAGTCTTGTGTCCGTCACCCAGGTAACATGGTAGTAGTGTGTAGTCTTGTGTCCGTCACCCAGGTAACATGGTAGTAGTGTGTAGTCTTGTGTCCATCACCCAGGTAACATGGTAGTAGTGTGTAGTCTATGTCCGTCACCCAGGTAACATGGTAGTAGTGTGTAGTCTGTGTCCGTCACCCAGGTAACATGGTAGTAGTGTGTAGTCTGTGTCCGTCACCCAGGTAACATGGTAGTAGTGTGTAGTCTGTGTCCATCACCCAGGTAACAGGGTAGTAGTGTGTAGTCTTGTGTCCGTCACCCAGGTAACATGGTAGTAGTGTGTAGTCTTGTGTCCGTCACCCAGGTAACAGGGTAGTAGTGTGTAGTCTTGTGTCCGTCACCCAGGTAACATGGTAGTAGTATGTAGTCTTGTGTCCGTCACCCAGGTAACATGGTAGTAGTAGTAGTCTGTGTCCGTCACCCAGGTAACATGGTAGTAGTGTGTAGTCTGTGTCCGTCACCCAGGTAACATGGTAGTAGTGTGTAGTCTGTGTCCATCACCCAGGTAACAGGGTAGTAGTGTGTAGTCTGTGTCCATCACCCAGGTAACAGGGTAGTAGTGTGTAGTCTGTGTCCATCACCCAGGTAACAGGGTAGTAGTGTGTAGTCTGTGTCCATCACCCAGGTAACAGGGTAGTAGTGTGTAGTCTGTGTCCATCACCCAGGTAACAGGGTAGTAGTGTGTAGTCTGTGTCCATCACCCAGGTAACAGGGTAGTAGTGTGTAGTCTGTGTCCATCACCCAGGTAACAGGGTAGTAGTGTGTAGTCTGTGTCCATCACCCAGGTAACAGGGTAGTAGTGTGTAGTCTGTGTCCATCACCCAGGTAACAGGGTAGTAGTGTGTAGTCTGTGTCCGTCACCCAGGTAACAGGGTAGTAGTGTGTAGTCTGTGTCCATCACCCAGGTAACATGGTAGTAGTGTGTAGTCTGTGTCCATCACCCAGGTAACATGGTAGTAGTGTGTAGTCTGTGTCCATCACCCAGGTAACAGGGTAGTAGTGTGTAGTCTTGTGTCCGTCACCCAGGTAACATGGTAGTAGTGTGTAGTCTGTGTCCATCACCCAGGTAACAGGTTAGTGTGTAGTCTTGTGTCCGTCACCCAGGTAACATGGTAGTAGTGTGTAGTCTTGTGTCCGTCACCCAGGTAACAGGGTAGTAGTGTGTAGTCTTGTGTCCGTCACCCAGGTAACATGGTAGTAGTATGTAGTCTTGTGTCCGTCACCCAGGTAACATGGTAGTAGTGTGTAAGTCTTGTGTCCGTCACCCAGGTAACAGGGTAGTAGTGTGTAGTCTTGTGTCCGTCACCCAGGTAACAGGGTAGTAGTGTGTAGTCTTGTGTCCGTCACCCAGGTAACATGGTAGTAGTATGTAGTCTTGTGTCCGTCGCCCAGGTAACATGGTAGTAGTGTGTAGTCTTGTGTCCGTCACCCAGGTAACAGGGTAGTAGTGTGTAGTCTTGTGTCCGTCACCCAGGTAACATGGTAGTAGTATGTAGTCTTGTGTCCGTCACCCAGGTAACATGGTAGTAGTGTGTAGTCTTGTGTCCATCACCCAGGTAACATGGTAGTAGTGTGTAGTCTATGTCCGTCACCCAGGTAACATGGTAGTAGTGTGTAGTCTGAGTCCATCACCCAGGTAACAGGGTAGTAGTGTGTAGTCTTGTGTCCATCACCCAGGTAACATGGTAGTAGTGTGTAGTCTTGTGTCCGTCACCCAGGTAACATGGTAGTAGTGTGTAGTCTGTGTCCATCACCCACGTAACATGGTAGTAGTGTATAGTCTTGTGTCCATCACCCAGGTAACATGGTAGTAGTGTGTAGTCTGTGTCCATCACCCAGGTAACATGGTAGTAGTGTGTAGTCTGTGTCCATCACCCACGTAACATGGTAGTAGTGTGTAGTCTTGTGTCCGTCACCCAGGTAACATGGTAGTAGTGTGTAGTCTGTGTCCGTCACCCAGGTAACATGGTAGTAGTGTGTAGTCTGTATCCATCACCCAGGTAACATGGTAGTAGTGTATAGTCTTGTGTCCGTCACCCAGGTAACATGGTAGTAGTGTGTAGTCTGTGTCCATCACCCAGGTAACATGGTAGTAGTGTGTAGTCTTGTGTCCATCACCCAGGTAACATGGTAGTAGTGTGTAGTCTTGTGTCCGTCACCCAGGTAACATGGTAGTAGTGTGTAGTCTGTGTCCATCACCCAGGTAACATGGTAGTAGTGTATAGTCTTGTGTCCATCACCCAGGTATCATGGTAGTAGTGTGTAGTCTGTGTCCATCACCCAGGTAACATGGTAGTAGTGTGTAGTCTGAGTCCATCACCCAGGTAACAGGGTAGTAGTGTGTAGTCTGTGTCCATCACCCAGGTAACATGGTAGTAGTGTGTAGTCTTGTGTCCGTCACCCAGGTAACATGGTAGTAGTGTGTAGTCTGTGTCCGTCACCCAGGTAACATGGTAGTAGTGTGTAATCTGTGTCCGTCACCCAGGTAACATGGTAGTAGTGTGTAGTCTGTGTCCATCACCCAGGTAACATGGTAGTAGTGTGTAGTCTTGTGTCCATCACCCAGGTAACATGGTAGTAGTGTGTAGTCTTGTGTCCGTCACCCAGGTAACATGGTAGTAGTGTGTAGTCTGTGTCCATCACCCAGGTAACATGGTAGTAGTGTGTAGTCTTGTGTCCGTCACCCAGGTAACATGGTAGTAGTGTGTAGTCTGTGTCCGTCACCCAGGTAACATGGTAGTAGTGTGTAGTATTGTGTCCGTCACCCAGGTAACATGGTAGTAGTGTGTAGTCTGTGTCCATCACCCAGGTAACATGGTAGTAGTGTATAGTCTTGTGTCCGTCACCCAGGTAACATGGTAGTAGTGTGTAGTCTGTGTCCATCACCCAGGTAACATGGTAGTAGTGTGTAGTCTTGTGTCCATCACCCAGGTAACATGGTAGTAGTGTGTAGTCTTGTGTCCGTCACCCAGGTAACATGGTAGTAGTGTGTAGTCTGTGTCCATCACCCAGGTAACATGGTAGTAGTGTATAGTCTTGTGTCCGTCACCCAGGTAACATGGTAGTAGTGTGTAGTCTGTGTCCATCACCCAGGTAACATGGTAGTAGTGTGTAGTCTGTGTCCGTCACCCAGGTAACATGGTAGTAGTGTGTAGTCTGTGTCCGTCACCCAGGTAACATGGTAGTAGTATGTAATCTTTGAGTCCGTCACCCAGGTAACAGGGTAGTAGTGTGTAGTCTGAGTCCATCACCCAGGTAACAGGGTAGTAGTGTGTAGTCTGAGTCCATCACCCAGGTAACAGGGTAGTAGTGTGTAGTCTTGTGTCCGTCACCCAGGTAACATGGTAGTAGTGTGTAGTCTTGTGTCCGTCACCCAGGTAACATGGTAGTAGTGTGTAGTCTGTGTCCATCACCCAGGTAACATGGTAGTAGTATGTAGTCTTGTGTCCGTCACCCAGGTAACATGGTAGTAGTGTGTAGTCTTGAGACCATCACCCAGGTAACATGGTAGTAGTATGTAGTCTTGAGTCCGTCACCCAGGTAACATGTTAGTACAGAGCACATTGCGATTAGAGGAAATAGATTGCATTCAGATTGAAATGAAGCAGTACAGACAATACCTCCGTACATACAGCAGCCATTTACATATCATAATCAATGGATAAACATCATGTCTATCCAACCTCCATAGAGACACATCCTTATATACAACTGTACCTCCGTTCATACAGCAGCCATTTACATATCATAATCAATGGATACACATCATGTCTATCCAACCTCCATAGAGACACATGCTTATGTACAACTGTACCTCCGTACATACAGCAGCCATTTACATATCATAATCAATGGATAAACATCATGTCTATCCAACCTCCATAGAGACACATGCTTATGTACAACTGTACCTCCGTACATACAGCAGCCATTTACATATCATAATCAATGGATAAACATCATGTCTATCCAACCTCCATAGAGACACATCCTTATATACAACTGTACCTCCGTACATACAGCAGCCATTTACATATCATAATCAATGGATACACATCATGTCTATCCAACCTCCATAGAGACACATGCTTATGTACAACTGTACCTCCGTACATACAGCAGCCATTTACATATCATAATCAATGGATAAACATCATGTCTATCCAACCTCCATAGAGACACATGCTTATGTACAACTGTACCTCCGTACATACAGCAGCCATTTACATATCATAATCAATGGATACACATCATGTCTATCCAACCTCCATAGAGACACATGCTTATGTACAACTGTACCTCCGTACATACAGCAGCCATTTACATATCATAATCAATGGATAAACATCATGTCTATCCAACCTCCATAGAGACACATGCTTATGTACAACTGTACCTCCGTACATACAGCAGCCATTTACATATCATAATCAATGGATAAACATCATGTCTATCCAACCTCCATAGAGACACATGCTTATGTACAACTGTACCTCCGTACATACAGCAGCCATTTACATATCATAATCAATGAATACATAATCAGCATATAATAATACTTCATAACTACCCAATCTCCATATAAACTACTGGTACAGAGAAAACTCGTGTATGTAACTATATTATAATTCAAAAATAATGGTATGTGCTATTGGTGACTATTTATTTTAGAATCATATTGATTGTTACAAACCATGTATGGCATTGGGCATGTATGGCATGTCTTAGCTATTGTAGTATTGTGTGACTGTCACCTTGTAACCTAACCTGTTAAAACATATTTGGTACATTAACTGAAATTTATCCAAATGTTTAGGCCCAATATACATTTCGGGCTAAATCGGATGTCTCTCATTTCTTAGAAGGTTGTCATCACGTATTCATTATAAAACCTTTATTACCCAAGAGTATCAGTAAACAAATGAACTCAAAAGACATTCTAAATGTATTCGAAAATGATAAAATTTTGACTACCAGTATCCTACTATTTGTTAAAAAAATATTGTCCCCAAATTTGGCAGAAAATTGGCCTTTTTCCCCGTAGCCACTTACATTCTAGACAATCCAACACAACATCCAACATCCACCATCAAACATCCAACATCCACCACCAAACATCCACCATCAAACATCCACAATCAAACATCCACAATCAAACATCCACCATCAAACATCCAACATCCACCATCAAACATCAACCATAAAACATCCACCATCAAACATCCACCATCAAACATCCACAATCAAACATCCACCATCAAACATCCACCATCAAACATCCACCATCAAACATCCACAATCAAACATCCACAATCAAACATCCAACATCCACCATCAAACATCCACCATCAAACATCCACCATCAAACATCCACCATCAAACATCCACAATCAAACATCCACCATCAAACATCCAACATCCACAATCAAACATCCATCATCAAACATCCACAATCAAACATCCAACATCCACAATCAAACATCCATCATCAAACATCCACCATCAAACATCCACCATCAAACATCCACCATCAAACATCCACAATCAAACATCCACCATCAAACATCCACAATCAAACATCCATCATCAAACATCCATCATCAAACATCCAACATCCAACATCAAACATCCACCATCAAACATCCATCATCAAACATCCAACATCAAACATCCACCATCCACAATCAAACATCCATCATCAAACATCCACAATCAAACATCCACAATCAAACATCCAACATCAAACATCCAACATCAAACATCCAACATCCATCATCAAACATCCAACATCAAACATCCACCATCCAACATCCACAATCAAACATCCACAATCAAACATCCAACATCAAACATCCACCATCAAACATCCATCATCAAACATCCAACATCCACCATCAAACATCCACCATACAACATCCACAATCAAACATCCATCATCAAACATCCAACATCAAACATCCACAATCAAACATCCACAATCAAACATCCACAATCAAACATCCACAATCAAACATCCAACATCCACCATCAAACTTCCACCATCCAACATCAAACATCCACCATCAAACATCCACCATCAAACATCAAACATCCACCATCAAACATCCACCATCAAACATCCACCATCAAACATCCACCATCCAACATCAAACATCCACCATCCAACATCAAACATCCACCATCAAACATCCACCATCAAACATCCACAATCAAACATCCACCATCAAACATCCAACATCCAACATCAAACATGCACATCAAACATTCACATCAAACATCCACCATCAAACATCCACCATCAAACATGCACATCAAACATGCACATCAAACATCCACAATCAAACATCCACCATCAAACATCCACCATCAAACATCCACCATCAAACATCCACCATCAAACATCCACCACCAAGCATCCACCATCAAACATCCACCATCAAACATCCACCATCAAACATCCACCATCAAACATCCACAATCAAACATCCACCATCAAGCATCTACCATCAAACATCTACCATCAAACATTCAACATCCACTATCAAACATCCACAAGCATCCACCATTAAACATTCAACATCCACCATCAAACATTTAACATCCACCATCAAACATCCACAATCAAACATCCAACATCCACCATCAAACATCCGCCATCAAACATCCACAATCAAACATCCACCATCAAGCATGTACATCAAACATGCACATCAAACATCCACCATCAAACATCCACAATCAAACATCCACCATCAAACATCCACAATCAAACATCCACCATCAAACATCCACCATCAAACATCCACCATCAAACATCCACCATCAAACATCCGCCATCAAACATCCGCCATCAAACATCCACAATCAAACATCCACAATCAAACATCCACCATCAAGCATCCACAATCCAACATCCACCGTCAAACATCCACAATCAAACATCCACCATCCACCATCAAACATCCACAATCAAACATCCACCATCAAACATTCACCATCAAACATCCACCATCAAACATCCACCATCAAACATCCACAATCAAACATCCACAATCAAACATCCACCATCAAACATCCACCATCACACATTCACCATCAAACATCCACAATCAAACATCCACCATCAAACATCAACCATCAAACATCCACAATCAAACATCCACCATCACACATTCACCATCAAACATCCACCATCAAACATCCACCATCCACCATCAAACATCCACAATCAAACATCCACCATCACACATTCACCATCAAACATCCACCATCAAACATCCACCATCAAACATCAAGCATCCATCATCAAACATCCACCATCAAATATCCAACCATCAAACATCCACCATCAAACATGCACATCAAACATCCACCATCCACAATCCACCATCAAACATCCACAATCAAACATTCACCATAAAACATCCACCATCAAACATGCACCATCAAACATCAACCATAAAACATCCACCATCAAACATCCACCATCAAACATCCACCATCAAACATACAACATCCACAATCAAACATCCACCATCAAACATCCACAATCAAACATCCACCATCAAACATCCAACATCCACCATCAAACATGCACCATCAACCATCAAACATCCACCATCAAACATCCACCATCAAACATCCACCATCAAACATCCAACATCCACAATCAAACATCCACCATCAAACATCCAACACCCACCATCCAACATCCACCATCAAACATCCACCATCAAACATCCATCATCAAACATCCACCATCAAACATCCACCATCAAACATCCACCATCAAACATCCACCATCATACATCCAACATCAAACATCCACCATCATACATCCAACATCAAACATACATCAGCCAACATCCACCATCCAACATCCACCATCCAACATCCACCATCAAACATCCACCATCAAACATCTAAACATCAAAGAGATATTTTGATAACCAAAACATAATTCTGGTAGAAATGAGAAAGATCACCCAAACTATGCTCTCGCCCAAGCTTTGCTCTCACCCATGCTATGCTCTCATCCAAGCTATGCTCTCACCCAAGCTTTGCTCTCCCCCATGCTATGCTCTCACCCAAGCTTTGCTCTCACCCATGATATGCTCTCACCCAAGCTTTGCTCTCACCCATGCTATGCTCTCACCCAAGCTTTGCTCTCACCCATGCTATGCTCTCATCCAAGCTATGCTCTCACCCAAGCTTTGCTCTCCCCCATGCTATGCTCTCCCCCAAGCTTTGTTCTCCCCCATGCTATGCTCTCACCCAAGCTATGCTCTCATCCAAGCTATGCTCTCACCCAAGCTTTGCTCTCCCCCATGCTATGCTCTCACCCAAGCTTTGCTCTCACCCAAGCTATGCTCTCACCCAAGCTATGCTCTCACCCAAGCTTTGCTCTCACCCATGCTATGCTCTCATCCAAACTATGTTCTCATCCAAACTATGCTCTCACCCAAGCTATGCTCTCACCCATGTTATGCTCTCATCCAAGCTATGCTCTCACCCAAGCTTTGCTCTCCCCCATGCTATGCTCTCACCCAAGCTTTGCTCTCACCCATGCTATGCTCTCACCCAAGCTTTGCTCTCACCCATGCTATGCTCTCATCCAAGCTATGCTCTCGCCCAAGCTTTGCTCTCACCCATGCTATGCTCTCACCCAAGCTTTGCTCTCACCCATGCTATGCTCTCATCCAAACTATGCTCTCGCCCAAGCTTTGCTCTCACCCATGCTATGCTCTCACCCATGCTATGCTCTCACCCAAGCTTTGCTCTCACCCATGCTATGCTCTCATCCAAGCTTTGCTCTCATCCAAGCTTTGCTCTCCCCCATGCTATGCTCTCACCCAAGCTTTGCTCTCACCCATGCTATGCTCTCATCCAAGCTATGCTCTCACCCAAGCTTTGCTCTCCCCCATGCTATGCTCTCACCCAAGCTTTGCTCTCACCCATGCTATGCTCTCATCCAAGCTATGCTCTCGCCCAAGCTTTGCTCTCACCCATGCTATGCTCTCATCCAAGCTATGCTCTCACCCAAGCTTTGCTCTCCCCCATGCTATGCTCTCACCCAAGCTTTGCTCTCACCCAAGCTATGCTCTCACCCAAGCTATGCTCTCACCCAAGCTTTGCTCTCACCCATGCTATGCTCTCATCCAAGCTATGCTCTCACCCATGCTATGCTCTCACCCATGCTATGCTCTCACCCAAGCTTTGCTCTCACCCATGCTATGCTCTCACCCAAGCTTTGCTCTCACCCAAGCTATGCTCTCACCCATGCTATGCTCTCACCCAAGCTTTGCTCTCACCCAAGCTATGATACAACCCAAGCTATGATACAACCCAAGCTATGATCTAACCCAAGCTATGATACAACCCAAGCTATGATACAACCCAAGCTATGCTCTAACCCAAGCTATGATACAACCCAAGCTATGATACAACCCATGCTATGATACAACCCAAGCTATGATACACAAGCTATGATACAACCCAAGCTATGCTCTAACCCAAGCTATGATACAACCCAAGCTATGCTCTAACCCAAGCTATGATACAACCCAAGCTATGATACAACCCAAGCTATGATACAACCCAAGCTATGCTCTAACCCAAGCTATGATACAACCCAAGCTATGCTCTAACCCAAGCTATGATACAACCCACGCTATGATACAACCCAAGCTATGATACACAAGCTATGATACAACCCAAGCTATGCTCTAACCCAAGCTATGATACAACCCAAGCTATGCTCTAACCCAAGCTATGATACAACCCACGCTATGATACAACCCAAGCTATGATACAACCCAAGCTATGATACAACCCAAGCTATGCTCTAACCCAAGCTATGATACAACCCAAGCTATGCTCTAACCCAAGCTATGATACAACCAAAGCTATGATCTAACCCAAGCTATGATACAACCCAAGCTATGCTCTAACCCAAGCTATGATACAACCCAAGCTATGATACAACCCGAGCTATGACACAACCTGAGCTATGATACAACCCGGGCTATGATACAACCCAAGCTATGCTCTAACCCAAGCTATGATACAACCCAAGCTATGCTCTAACCCAAGCTATGATACAACCCAAGCTATGCTCTAACCCAAGCTATGATACAACCCAAGCTATGATACAACCCAAACTATGATACAACCCAAGCTATGATACAACCCAAGCTATGCTCTAACCCAAGCTATGATACAACCTGAGCTATGATACAACCCGAGCTATGATATCACGAGAGCTATGATCTCACTCAACCTATATTGTGTATGTAATACTTCACAATGTACCATGTAATATGTGATACTTTTATCTCTTATTCTGCTAGAATGTTGTACTGTTAAGTTACTGTAGAATGTTGTACTGTTAAGTTACTGTAGAATGTTGTACTGTTAAGTTACTGTAGAATGTTGTACTGTTAAGTTACTGTAGAATGTTATACTGTTAAGTTACTGTAGAATGTTATACTGTTAAGTTACTGTAGAATGTTGTACTGTTAAGTTACTGTAGAATGTTATATTATATTGTTAAGTTACTGGCATGACCACATAGTTTAATGCTTTTGTTTATTGTTGTTTGAAAATTGCATGTCTTGCATTTAATTTGGTTTACAAACTTCGTCTATATGACTTACATTTCTACAATATATTTTTGTGTCATTCAGGTCAGCAGCAACAGCAGCAGCAGCAGCAGCAGCAGCAGCAGCAGCAGCAGCAGCAGATGGCCCCGCCCATGCCACCACCCCGTCCTGCTTCACCAATGTTTGTAACAGTTCCACCAAGGACCCAGCGATTGTTACACTCGGAGGCTTATCTCAAGTAAGTAATGCTGCCTTCATAAATACTCTATATAGATGCTGATTCTACCACATCCCCTCCCACATTTAACATGGTCCTCTCATTGTTGCAGGATTTAGAAGTCCTTATTCCACATTGTCCCTTTCTAATGTACCAATATGGCTGCCCCTCTATCACACATAGTGTGCCAGGACATGGCCCCTCTATCACATGTAGTGTGCTGGGA
This sequence comes from Archivesica marissinica, assembly GCA_014843695.1. Classification (NCBI taxonomy): domain Eukaryota; kingdom Metazoa; phylum Mollusca; class Bivalvia; order Venerida; family Vesicomyidae; genus Archivesica; species Archivesica marissinica. Next base: position 59,371,380 of record CM026386.1, read on the forward strand.
CATGGCCCCTCTATCACATGTAGTGTGCTGGGACATGGCCCCTCTATCACACAGTGTGCTAGGACATGGCCCCTCTATCACACATAGTGTGCCAGGACATGGCCCCTCTATCACACATAGTGTGCTGGGACATGGCCCCTCTATCACATGTAGTGTGCTGGGACATGGCCCCTCTATCACATGTAGTGTGCTGGGACATGGCCCCTCTATCACATGTAGTGTGCTGGGACATGGCCCCTCTATCACATGTAGTGTGCTGGGACATGTGTAGTGTGCCAGGACATGGCCCCTCTATCACACATAGTGTGCTGGGACATGGCCCCTCTATCACATGTAGTGTGCTGGGACATGGCCCCTCTATCACATGTAGTGTGCTGGGACATGGCCCCTCTATCACATGTAGTGTGCTGGGACATGGCCCCTCTATCACATGTAGTGTGCTGGGACATGTGTAGTGTGCTGGGACATGGCCCCTCTATCACACATAGTGTGCTGGGACATGGCCCTGTATCACATGTAGTGTGCTAGGACATGGCCCTCTATCACATGTAGTGTGCTAGGACATGGCCCTCTATCACATGTAGTGTGCTGGGACATGGCCCCTCTATCACACATAGTGTGCTGGGACATGGCCCCTCTATCACACATAGTGTGCTGGGACATGGCCCCTCTATCACACATAGTGTGCTAGGACATGGCCCCTCTATCACACATAGTGTGCTGGGACATGACCCCTCTATCACACATAGTGTGCTAGGACATGGCCCTCTATCACATGTAGTGTGCTGGGACATGGCCCCTCTATCACACATAGTGTGCTAGGACATGGCCCCTCTATCACATGTTGTGTGCTGGGACATGGCCCCTCTATCACACATAGTGTGCTAGGACATGGCCCCTCTATCACATGTTGTGTGCTGGGACATGGCCCTCTATCACATGTAGTGTGCTAGGACATGGCCCCTCTATCACACATAGTGTGCTAGGACATGGCCCCTCTATCACACATAGTGTGCTGGGACATGGCCCCTCTATCACATGTTGTGTGCTGGGACATGGCCCTCTATCACACATATTGTGCTAGGACATGGCCCTCTATCACATGTAGTGTGCTAGGACATGGCCCCTCTATCACACATAGTGTGCTAGGACATGGCCCCTCTATCACACATAGTGTGCTGGGACATGGCCCCTCTATCACACATAGTGTGCTAGGACATGGCCCCTCTATCACATGTAGTGTGCTGGGACATGGCCCCTCTATCACACATAGTGTGCTAGGACATGGCCCCTCTATCACACATAGTGTGCTAGGACATGGCCCCTCTATCACACATAGTGTGCTGGGACATGGCCCCTCTATCACATGTAGTGTGCTGGGACATGGCCCCTCTATCACACATAGTGTGCTGGGACATGGCCCCTCTATCACATGTAGTGTGCTGGGACATGGCCCCTCTATCACATGTATTGTGCTAGGACATGGCCCCTCTATCACATGTAGTGTGCTAGGACATGGCCCCTCTATCACATGTAGTGTGCTAGGACATGGCCCCTCTATCACATGTAGTGTGCTAGGACATGGCCCCTCTATCACATGTAGTGTGCTGGGACATGGCCCCTCTATCACACATAGTGTGCTAGGACATGGCCCTCTATCACACATAGTGTGCTGGGACATGGCCCTCTATCACACATATTGTGCTGGGACATGGCCCCTCTATCACACATAGTGTGCTAGGACATGGCCCTCTATCACATGTAGTGTGCTAGGACATGGCCCCTCTATCACATGTAGTGTGCTGGGACATGGCCCCTCTATCACACAGTGTGCTAGGACATGGCCCCTCTATCACATGTAGTGTGCTAGGACATGGCCCCTCTATCACACATAGTGTGCTGGGACATGGCCCCTCTATCACATGTAGTGTGCTGGGACATGGCCCTCTATCACACATAGTGTGCTGGGACATGGCCCTCTATCACACATAGTGTGCTGGGACATGGCGCCTCTATCACACATAGTGTGCTGGGACATGGCCCCTCTATCACACAGTGTGCTAGGACATGGCCCCTCTATCACATAGTGTGCTGGGACATGGCCCCTCTATCACACACAGTGTGCTAGGACATGGCCCTCTATCACATGTAGTGTGCTAGGACATGGCCCCTCTATCACACACAGTGTGCTAGGACATGGCCCCTCTATCACACATAGTGTGCTGGGACATGGCCCCTCTATCACATGTTGTGTGCTGGGACATGGCCCTCTATCACATGTAGTGTGCTAGGACATGGCCCCTCTATCACACATAGTGTGCTAGGACATGGCCCCTCTATCACACATAGTGTGCTGGGACATGGCCCCTCTATCACATGTTGTGTGCTGGGACATGGCCCTCTATCACACATAGTGTGCTGGGACATGGCCCTCTATCACACATATTGTGCTAGGACATGGCCCTCTATCACATGTAGTGTGCTAGGACATGGCCCCTCTATCACACATAGTGTGCTAGGACATGGCCCCTCTATCACACATAGTGTGCTGGGACATGGCCCCTCTATCACACATAGTGTGCTAGGACATGGCCCCTCTATCACATGTAGTGTGCTGGGACATGGCCCCTCTATCACACATAGTGTGCTAGGACATGGCCCCTCTATCACACATAGTGTGCTAGGACATGGCCCCTCTATCACACATAGTGTGCTGGGACATGGCCCCTCTATCACATGTAGTGTGCTGGGACATGGCCCCTCTATCACATGTAGTGTGCTAGGACATGGCCCCTCTATCACATGTAGTGTGCTAGGACATGGCCCCTCTATCACACATAGTGTGCTAGGACATGGCCCTCTATCACACATAGTGTGCTGGGACATGGCCCTCTATCACACATATTGTGCTGGGACATGGCCCCTCTATCACACAGTGTGCTAGGACATGGCCCCTCTATCACACATAGTGTGCTGGGACATGGCGCCTCTATCACACAGTGTGCTAGGACATGGCCCCTCTATCACACATAGTGTGCTGGGACATGGCCCCTCTATCACACATAGTGTGCTGGGACATGGCCCTCTATCACATGTAGTGTGCTAGGACATGGCCCCTCTATCACACATAGTGTGCTGGGACATGGCCCCTCTATCACATGTAGTGTGCTGGGACATGGCCCCTCTATCACATGTAGTGTGCTGGGACATGGCCCTCTATCACATGTAGTGTGCTGGGACATGGCCCCTCTATCACATGTAGTGTGCTGGGACATGGCCCCTCTATCACATGTAGTGTGCTGGGACATGGCCCCTCTATCACATGTAGTGTGCTGGGACATGGCCCCTCTATCACATGTAGTGTGCTGGGACATGGCCCCTCTATCACATGTAGTGTGCTGGGACATTGCCCCTCTATCACACATAGTGTGCTAGGACATGGCCCTCTATCACATGTAGTGTGCTGGGACATGGCCCCTCTATCACACATAGTGTGCTGGGACATGGCCCCTCTATCACATGTAGTGTGCTGGGACATGGCCCTCTATCACACATAGTGTGCTGGGACATGGCCCTCTATCACACATAGTGTGCTGGGACATGGCGCCTCTATCACACATAGTGTGCTGGGACATGGCCCCTCTATCACACAGTGTGCTAGGACATGGCCCCTCTATCACACATAGTGTGCTGGGACATGGCCCCTCTATCACACATAGTGTGCTAGGACATGGCCCTCTATCACATGTAGTGTGCTATGACATGGCCCCTCTATCACACATAGTGTGCTGGGACATGGCCCCTCTATCACATGTAGTGTGCTAGGACATGGCCCCTCTATCACACATAGTGTGCTAGGACATGGCCCCTCTATCACACATAGTGTGCTAGGACATGGCCCCTCTATCACACATAGTGTGCTAGGACATGGCCCCTCTATCACACATAGTGTGCTAGGACATGGCCCCTCTATCACACAGAGTGTGCTAGGACATGGCCCCTCTATCACATGTAGTGTGCTAGGACATGGCCCCTCTATCACACATAGTGTGCTGGGACATGGCCCCTCTATCACATGTAGTGTGCTAGGACATGGCCCCTCTATCACATGTAGTGTGCTGGGACATGGCCCTCTATCACACATATTGTGCTAGGACATGGCCCTCTATCACACATAGTGTGCTAGGACATGGCCCCTCTATCACACATAGTGTGCTGGGACATGGCCCCTCTATCACACATAGTGTGCTGGGACATGGCCCTCTATCACACATAGTGTGCTAGGACATGGCCCTCTATCACACATAGTGTGCTAGGACATGGCCCTCTATCACACATAGTGTGCTAGGACATGGCCCTCTATCACATGTAGTGTGCTGGGACATGGCCCCTCTATCACACATAGTGTGCTAGGACATGGCCCTCTATCACATGTAGTGTGCTAGGACATGGCCCCTCTATCACACATAGTGTGCTGGGACATGGCCCTCTATCACACATAGTGTGCTGGGACATGGCCCTCTATCACATGTAGTGTGCTGGGACATGGCCCTCTATCACATGTAGTGTGCTAGGACATTGCCCCTCTATCACACATAGTGTGCTGGGACATGGCCCCTCTATCACATGTAGTGTGCTAGGACATGGCGCCTCTATCACACATAGTGTGCTGGGACATGGCCCCTCTATCACATGTAGTGTGCTGGGACATGGCCCTCTATCACACATAGTGTGCTGGGACATGGCCCCTCTATCACACAGTGTGCTAGGACATGGCCCCTCTATCACACATAGTGTGCTGGGACATGGCCCTCTATCACACATATTGTGCTGGGACATGGCCCCTCTATCACACAGTGTGCTAGGACATGGCCCCTCTATCACACATAGTGTGCTGGGACATGGCGCCTCTATCACACAGTGTGCTAGGACATGGCCCCTCTATCACACATAGTGTGCTGGGACATGGCCCCTCTATCACACATAGTGTGCTGGGACATGGCCCTCTATCACATGTAGTGTGCTAGGACATGGCCCCTCTATCACACATAGTGTGCTGGGACATGGCCCCTCTATCACATGTAGTGTGCTGGGACATGGCCCCTCTATCACATGTAGTGTGCTGGGACATGGCCCTCTATCACATGTAGTGTGCTGGGACATGGCCCCTCTATCACATGTAGTGTGCTGGGACATGGCCCCTCTATCACATGTAGTGTGCTGGGACATGGCCCCTCTATCACATGTAGTGTGCTGGGACATGGCCCCTCTATCACATGTAGTGTGCTGGGACATGGCCCCTCTATCACATGTAGTGTGCTGGGACATTGCCCCTCTATCACACATAGTGTGCTAGGACATGGCCCTCTATCACATGTAGTGTGCTGGGACATGGCCCCTCTATCACACATAGTGTGCTGGGACATGGCCCCTCTATCACATGTAGTGTGCTGGGACATGGCCCTCTATCACACATAGTGTGCTGGGACATGGCCCTCTATCACACATAGTGTGCTGGGACATGGCGCCTCTATCACACATAGTGTGCTGGGACATGGCCCCTCTATCACACAGTGTGCTAGGACATGGCCCCTCTATCACACATAGTGTGCTGGGACATGGCCCCTCTATCACACATAGTGTGCTAGGACATGGCCCTCTATCACATGTAGTGTGCTAGGACATGGCCCCTCTATCACACATAGTGTGCTGGGACATGGCCCCTCTATCACATGTAGTGTGCTAGGACATGGCCCCTCTATCACACATAGTGTGCTAGGACATGGCCCCTCTATCACACATAGTGTGCTAGGACATGTCCCCTCTATCACACATAGTGTGCTAGGACATGGCCCCTCTATCACACATAGTGTGCTAGGACATGGCCCCTCTATCACACAGAGTGTGCTAGGACATGGCCCCTCTATCACATGTAGTGTGCTAGGACATGGCCCCTCTATCACACATAGTGTGCTGGGACATGGCCCCTCTATCACATGTAGTGTGCTAGGACATGGCCCCTCTATCACATGTAGTGTGCTGGGACATGGCCCTCTATCACACATATTGTGCTAGGACATGGCCCTCTATCACACATAGTGTGCTAGGACATGGCCCCTCTATCACACATAGTGTGCTGGGACATGGCCCCTCTATCACACATAGTGTGCTGGGACATGGCCCTCTATCACACATAGTGTGCTAGGACATGGCCCTCTATCACACATAGTGTGCTAGGACATGGCCCTCTATCACACATAGTGTGCTAGGACATGGCCCTCTATCACATGTAGTGTGCTGGGACATGGCCCCTCTATCACACATAGTGTGCTAGGACATGGCCCTCTATCACATGTAGTGTGCTAGGACATGGCCCCTCTATCACACATAGTGTGCTGGGACATGGCCCTCTATCACACATAGTGTGCTGGGACATGGCCCTCTATCACATGTAGTGTGCTGGGACATGGCCCTCTATCACATGTAGTGTGCTAGGACATTGCCCCTCTATCACACATAGTGTGCTGGGACATGGCCCCTCTATCACATGTAGTGTGCTAGGACATGGCGCCTCTATCACACATAGTGTGCTGGGACATGGCCCCTCTATCACATGTAGTGTGCTGGGACATGGCCCTCTATCACACATAGTGTGCTGGGACATGGCCCCTCTATCACACAGTGTGCTAGGACATGGCCCCTCTATCACACATAGTGTGCTGGGACATGGCCCTCTATCACACATAGTGTGCTGGGACATGGCCCTCTATCACACATAGTGTGCTGGGACATGGCCCTCTATCACACATAGTGTGCTGGGACATGGCGCCTCTATCACACATAGTGTGCTGGGACATGGCCCCTCTATCACACAGTGTGCTAGGACATGGCCCCTCTATCACACATAGTGTGCTAGAACATGGCCCCTCTATCACACATAGTGTGCTGGGACATGGCCCCTCTATCACACATAGTGTGCTGGGACATTGTTCATTTCATATAACTGTAACCCATGTCATATTTATGTTAAAGGGAAATAATTATTGATATTTAGTACATGTACATTATAATGTTTCCAAACCCTGCTGCAAGCGTACCGCCCAATAGTTTCCCTTATATGGCCTTATTAAAATCACTGGTCTGAATCATATAATTATATAGCCTGGTCCCATACTATGTCTTTGTATAATATTAATATATACTAGTCTTCACTACTATTGTGTATAAAGTATTATGGGTGAGTGATTGTGAGTGACAATCGGGTTAGATGTGTGAATGAGTGAACTAACTCAACTAATTAGATGCACTTTCCAACTAACTTGTTCAAGACCCTTATCACACACTCTTACTCTACTAGTCAAACGGATAAGTTGAAAAGCTATCCTGTTTACCTTAATATATACTATATTAGTAAATATATACATATATACATTATATGTATCAGCTGATAGCCGGACTCTGGCTCTTTATATCCATATATACGAAAATACGAAAACAACCAGAGTTTGTTATATCTATAAACTCCCCGGTCTACATAACAATAGATTTCTTCATTAAAATAGCTCTTCCTAGATTAACTTCGTACAAACTCGCTGGAGTAATGATGTGTATTGTACATTCCAGATATATAGAAGGGTTGAACTCGGAGAGTAGAACGATTACGGAATGGGAGAAAACATTCACAGCTACCCAGGAGAACACTACAGTACCTGACGAGTCTCGGCTGCCAACTCAGTGGTTAGGACAAGGTGCAGGGTACCATGGTAGTGTCACTGATGCGTTGTGGGCACTGCGTGATCTCATGTTGAAGGATGCTCTAAGTATACAGAGAACCCTACCATTCGATGCTCTGTGTGAGTGCATTCATGCTTTTACTTTCTGTGTAGTGCTCTCATTTTGTAGATTTAAAAAAAGAATATTTGCATTTTTTAAAAATTGTGTAACTTTTGAAAATTAGATGTTAGTGAATGATGCACAATTATCAAGCATTGTCTTCTGAACAATACATTAACAATTATGTCATATCATTGAACCATACACTACCAATTAATGTAATATCATTGAACCATACATTAACAATACTGTCATATCACTGAACCATACATTAGCAATACTGGCATATCATTGAACCATACATTAACAATACTGTAATATCATTGAACCATACATTAACACTATGGTCATATCATTGAACCATACATTAACAATATGGTCATATCATTGAACCATACAGTAACAATACTGTCATGTCATTGAACCATACATTAACAATACTGTCATATCATTGAACCATACATTAACAATACTGTCATATCATTGAACCTTACATAAACAATACTGTCATATCATTGAACCATACATTAACAATACTGTCATATCATTGAACCATACATTAACAATACTGTCATATCATTGAACCATACATTAACAATACTGTCATATCATTGAACCATACATTAACAATACTGTCATATCATTGAACCATACATTAACAATAATGTCATATCATTGAACCATACATTAACAATACTGTCATATATCACTGAACAATAAATACATTACCAATACTGTCATATCACTGAACCATACATTAACAATAATGTCATATCACTGAACCATACATTAACAATACTGTCATATCATTGAACCATACATTAACAATACTGTCATATCATTGAACCTTACATTAACAATATTTAAATTTGTAGACTTTGTAGGTAACATCAATTATATAGATATAACGAGTGGGTATATAGATATAAAGAGTGGGTATATAGATATAAAGAGTGGGTATATAGATATAACGAGTGGGTATATAGATATAACGAGTGGGTATATAGATATAACGAGTGGGTATATAGATATAACGAGTGGGTATATAGATATAACGAGTGGGTATATAGATATAACGAGTGGGTATATAGATATAACGAGTGGGTATATAGATATAACGAGTGGGTATATAGATATAACGAGTGGGTATATAGATATAACGAGTGGGTATATAGATAAACGAGTGGGTATATATATATAACGAGTGGGTATATAGATATAACGAGTGGGTATATAGATATAACGAGTGGGTCTAATCTAGCATCACTGCAGCCACAAACACAGTATAGTAAATTATTTGTAAACCTATACAAAATTGTCAACGGAGCTGCTATAAATAATCAGCAGGAAATTAACAATGAAGTATGTAACTCAAGCAATTCTTTGAAAAATTATACAGGCATTTAGACCAACAACAATCTAATTATAAGTTCATGAACATAAATATGATTTTTCAATGAAGGAGAAACATTAACATATTAAGGTGATACCATTAAAGGAGAAACATTAACATATTAAGGTGATACCATTAAAGGAGAAACATTAACATATTACGGTGATACCATTAAAGAAGAAACATTAACATATTACGGTGATACCATTAAAGAAGAAACATTAACATATTACGGTGATACCATTAAAGAAGAAACATTAACATATTACTGTGATACCATTAAAGAAGAAACATTAACATATTACGGTGATACCATTAAAGAAGAAACATTAACATATTACGGTGATACCATTAAAGAAGAAACATTAACATATTACGGTGATACCATTAAAGGAGAAACATTAACATATTACGGTGATACCATTAAAGAAGAAACATTAACATATTACGGTGATACCATTAAAGAAGAAACATTAACATATTACGGTGATACCATTAAAGAAGAAACATTAACATATTAAGGTGATACCATTAAAGGAGAAACATTAACATATTACGGTGATACCATTAAAGGAGAAACATTAACATATTACGGTGATACCATTAAAGGAGAAACATTAACATATTACGGTGATACCATTATAGGAGAAACATTAACATATTACGGTGATACCATTAAAGGAGAAACATTAACATATTATGGTGATACCATTAAAGAAGAAACATTAACATATTAAGGTGATACCATTAAAGGAGAAACATTAACATATTACGGTGATACCATTAAAGGAGAAACATTAACATATTACGGTGATACCATTAAAGGAGAAACATTAACATATTACGGTGATACCATTATAGGAGAAACATTAACATATTACGGTGATACCATTAAAGGAGAAACATTAACATATTATGGTGATACCATTAAAGGAGAAACATTAACATATTACGGTGATACAATTAAAGAAGATGAATGTGCTATAGCTCTAAACCGTATGAACACCATTAAATGCACTGGCTCTGACAGTCAAACTGCAGAATTTTACAAGATATTCTGGAATGATGTTCAATTGTATTGCATAAGCTCAATTAACTGTTCATATATAAAGCTAACGCTTACAGAACTTCATAAAACAAGGTATAATTACAATGCTGCCAAAAGGAAATACAGATATAAAATACATAGAGTGCTCGGGGTATTCCTATGCTCGGCGTATTTTTTCCATTTACATCCGTATTTAAAATAGTTTTAACCTATTTTCGCTGACAGAGGTGAAGCATGGTTCAATAACATTCTGTTGTGCATAACGGTAGCCTAATGCAACTGTCACCTGTAAACAGACAACTTGTTGGGAAATTTGTTTCCACCGAAATGTGCAGTTTATGAGCATTTCAGGTGGCTATCCGGATTGGGGAAAAAATGTAAAACTAACCAGAAAAAAGTTTCTTATGAGTTGTAATATTGTTAGTTATTGATGTTACTAAGTCAAAATAATATATTCAACATTTACCCATGCATAAATAAAAAAATTCATGTACGCCGTGCATAGGTGCCCTAAAAGTATCTAGTTCCCCATGGAAACAGGTGCCGTTGCGATAGCTGTATTTAGGCGCATGGTTACGTAATGAAGCTAACATTTTCAACAACAATTTTATGAAAGTTGTGTTCACGACTTTAAGAAAATAATAATATACGGCAAGTGCATTTAACTTTTTATATAGGCCATGATATGTAGGATTTACGCCGAGCATAGGTTCCACCACTCTAGAAACCAATTAGTTTATTGAATATTGATTACAAAATTGCTGCTAAAGTTATTGCTACCTGAATTTAAAAAACTTGCAATAGTTATTCATCAATCTCAAACAGGATTCGTGAAAAGCCACTACATAGGTGAAACTATTTGTCTAATTTTTGATTATCATTTTACTTATCAATTATATGCATTGAATTATTGTCTAATTGTAAAAGGTATAAAGATTCAAAATTTGGAAGTGAAAAATGTTCTTTTTTGCAGACAATGCTACCTTTGTTACGGATGGCTCTAAAAATCATTTGAAAACCTATACACATTCTGGACAATTATAGTTATATTGTTATTATTGTAATATATTATATTATTGGTATTTACTTTCAGAAATGGTTGTTGTATGCGACACAGAATGTCTCGGTATATGAGGGAACGAAGATCTCATCCTGGAACTGTGCTCTTTTATCACACCCTGTACCGGTTCCCATCATATCAAATCTTGGCAAAATTACTGTCTGTAAAATGAGAGATAATCGTTCAAGAATTATTGCAGCCATGGTGCCACTCATCTTGGGAGTGGTTTTGAGAAGTTCTGTAAATCGAAACTTTTCTGTAAATGTATCGTCTTTATTACTAAATTTCGTCCAATATTTTCTCAGATTTTCATTGATTTTGTTTATATAGTTGAGTAATTATGACCATGTGTGAATTTGCACCAGTGTTTGCATGTATGTATATATATTACATGTATAATAAGTGCAAAGGAGAGGACAGCAACACACACTTTGGATATAATCTTACAAACACTTTCTTATATAGACTGCATGAAGGTTCCCATGCACTATACATACTCATGCAGGTCAATCGTTCCATTAATAAGCGAAATACTAGCATCTGATTGGCCTAGAAATAGTAATCTTAATACTGCTGAATAGGGGGTTTGTCACTTGGTCGTAAGTTACCATATTTATGCGAGTGTTGAGGTGAACAGATTTTAACCTATGGCAGAGTGAATTCATTTGTTATCATAAACTGTTGGGAGGAGTGTGGTGTGGCGGAGGGATATTTATCAGTGTACAAAGATTAGTTTGACCATAATGGTTGCAATGACATCTGGTGCTTTGATCAACAAGTTAAACTTGATCATTACTGTGCTTGTGTGTGAAACAAGTTCCAACAATTAATTGCTCTTGTTGGTGTGGATTATGATGTATTGTGTATCCATACACAATGTGTGCGTGTGTCAGCATCCATACACAATGTGTGCGTGTGTCAGCATCCATCCATACACAATGTGTACATGTGTCAGCATCCATACACAATGTGTGCGTGTGTCAGCATCCATACACAATGTGTGCGTGTGTCAGCATCCATACACAATGTGTGCGTGTGTCAGCATCCATACACAATGTGTGCGTGTGTCAGCATCCATACACAATGTGTGCGTGTGTCAGCATCCATCCATACACAATGTGTACATGTGTCAGCATCCATACACAATGTGTACGTGTGTCAGCATCCATACACAATGTGTGCGTGTGTCAGCATCCATACACAATGTGTGCGTGTGTCAGCATCCATACACAATGTGTGCGTGTGTCAGCATCCATACACAATGTGTGCGTGTGTCAGCATCCATACACAATGTGTGCGTGTGTCAGCATCCATACACAATGTGTACATATGTCAGCATCCATACACAATGTGTACATGTGTCAGCATCCATACACAATGTGTGCGTGTGTCAGCATCCATACACAATGTGTACATGTGTCAGCATCCATACACAATGTGTACATGTGTCAGCATCCATACACAATGTGTACATATGTCAGCATCCATACACAATGTGTGCGTGTGTCAGCATTCATACACAATGTGTACATATGTCAGCATCCATACACAATGTGTGCGTGTGTCAGCATCCATACACAATGTGTACATGTGTCAGCATCCATACACAATGTGTACGTGTGTCAGCATCCATACACAATGTGTGCGTGTGTCAGCATCCATACACAATGTGTACATGTGTCAGCATCCATACACAATGTGTGCGTGTGTCAGCATCCATACACAATGTGTGCGTGTGTCAGCATCCATACACAATGTGTACATGTGTCAGCATCCATCCATACACAATGTGTACATATGTCAGCATCCATACACAATGTGTACATATGTCAGCATCCATACACAATGTGTGCGTGTGTCAGCATCCATACACAATGTGTACATGTGTCAGCATCCATACACAATGTGTACATGTGTCAGCATCCATACACAATGTGTACATGTGTCAGCATCCATACACAATGTGTGCGTGTGTCAGCATCCATACACAATGTGTACATGTGTCAGCATCCATACACAATGTGTACATATGTCAGCATCCATACACAATGTGTGCGTGTGTCAGCATCCATACACAATGTGTGCGTGTGTCAGCATCCATACACAATGTGTGCGTGTGTCAGCATCCATACACAATGTGTGCGTGTGTCAGCATCCATTCATACACAATGTGTACGTGTGTCAGCATCCATACACAATGTGTGCGTGTGTCAGCATCCATACACAATGTGTGCGTGTGTCAGCATCCATACACAATGTGTACATGTGTCAGCATCCATACACAATGTGTACATGTGTCAGCATCCATACACAATGTGTGCGTGTGTCAGCATCCATACACAATGTGTACATGTGTCAGCATCCATCCATACACAATGTGTGCGTGTGTCAGCATCCATCCATACACAATGTGTGCGTGTGTCAGCATCCATCCATACACAATGTGTGCGTGTGTCAGCATCCATACACAATGTGTGCGTGTGTCAGCATCCATACACAATGTGTGCGTGTGTCAGCATCCATACACAATGTGCGCGCGTGTCAGCATCCATACACAATGTGTGCATGTGTCAGCATCCATCCATACACAATGTGTGCGTGTGTCAGCATCCATACACAATGTGTGCGTGTGTCAGCATCCATCCATACACAATGTGTGCGTGTGTCAGCATCCATACACAATGTGTGCGTGTGTCAGCATCCATACACAATGTGTGCGTGTGTCAGCATCCATACACAATGTGTGCGTGTGTCAGCATCCATACACAATGTGTGCGTGTGTCAGCATCCATACACAATGTGTACATGTGTCAGCATCCATACACAATGTGTGCATGTGTCAGCATCCATACACAATGTGTGCGTGTGTCAGCATCCATACACAATGTGTGCGTGTGTCAGCATCCATACACAATGTGTGCATGTGTCAGCATCCATACACAATGTGTGCGTGTGTCAGCATCCATACACAATGTGTGCGTGTGTCAGCATCCATACACAATGTGTGCGTGTGTCAGCATCCATACACAATGTGTGCGTGTGTCAGCATCCATACACAATGTGTGCGTGTGTCAGCATCCATACACAATGTGTGCGTGTGTCAGCATCCATACACAATGTGTGCATGTGTCAGCATCCATCCATACACAATGTGTGCGTGTGTCAGCATCCATACACAATGTGTGCGTGTGTCAGCATCCATACACAATGTGTGCGTGTGTCAGCATCCATACACAATGTGTGCGTGTGTCAGCATCCATACACAATGTGTGCGTGTGTCAGCATCCATACACAATGTGTGCATGTGTCAGCATCCATACACAATGTGTGCGTGTGTCAGCATCCATACACAATGTGTGCGTGTGTCAGCATCCATACACAATGTGTGCGTGTGTCAGCATCCATACACAATGTGTACGTGTGTCAGCATCCATACACAATGTGTGCATGTGTCAGCATCCATACACAATGTGTGCGTGTGTCAGCATCCATACACAATGTGTGCGTGTGTCAGCATCCATACACAATGTGTGCGTGTGTCAGCATCCATACACAATGTGTGCGTGTGTCAGCATCCATACACAATGTGTGCGTGTGTCAGCATCCATACACAATGTGTACATGTGTCAGCATCCATCCATACACAATGTGTACATATGTCAGCATCCATACACAATGTGTACATGTGTCAGCATCCATACACAATGTGTACGTGTGTCAGCATCCATACACAATGTGTGCGTGTGTCAGCATCCATACACAATGTGTACATGTGTCAGCATCCATACACAATGTGTGCGTGTGTCAGCATCCATACACAATGTGTGCGTGTGTCAGCATCCATACACAATGTGTGCGTGTGTCAGCATCCATACACAATGTGTACATGTGTCAGCATCCATCCATACACAATGTGTACATATGTCAGCATCCATACACAATGTGTACATATGTCAGCATCCATACACAATGTGTGCGTGTGTCAGCATCCATACACAATGTGTACATGTGTCAGCATCCATACACAATGTGTACATGTGTCAGCATCCATACACAATGTGTACATGTGTCAGCATCCATACACAATGTGTGCGTGTGTCAGCATCCATACACAATGTGTACATGTGTCAGCATCCATACACAATGTGTACATATGTCAGCATCCATACACAATGTGTGCGTGTGTCAGCATCCATACACAATGTGTGCGTGTGTCAGCATCCATACACAATGTGTGCGTGTGTCAGCATCCATACACAATGTGTGCGTGTGTCAGCATCCATTCATACACAATGTGTACGTGTGTCAGCATCCATACACAATGTGTGCGTGTGTCAGCATCCATACACAATGTGTGCGTGTGTCAGCATCCATACACAATGTGTACATGTGTCAGCATCCATACACAATGTGTACATGTGTCAGCATCCATACACAATGTGTGCGTGTGTCAGCATCCATACACAATGTGTACATGTGTCAGCATCCATCCATACACAATGTGTGCGTGTGTCAGCATCCATCCATACACAATGTGTGCGTGTGTCAGCATCCATCCATACACAATGTGTGCGTGTGTCAGCATCCATACACAATGTGTGCGTGTGTCAGCATCCATACACAATGTGTGCGTGTGTCAGCATCCATACACAATGTGTGCGTGTGTCAGCATCCATACACAATGTGTGCGTGTGTCAGCATCCATCCATACACAATGTGTGCGTGTGTCAGCATCCATACACAATGTGTGCGTGTGTCAGCATCCATACACAATGTGTGCGTGTGTCAGCATCCATACACAATGTGTGCGTGTGTCAGCATCCATACACAATGTGTGCGTGTGTCAGCATCCATACACAATGTGTACATGTGTCAGCATCCATACACAATGTGTACATGTGTCAGCATCCATACACAATGTGTGCGTGTGTCAGCATCCATACACAATGTGTACGTGTGTCAGCATCCATACACAATGTGTACATGTGTCAGCATCCATACACAATGTGTGCATGTGTCAGCATCCATACACAATGTGTGCGTGTGTCAGCATCCATACACAATGTGTGCGTGTGTCAGCATCCATACACAATGTGTGCGTGTGTCAGCATCCATACACAATGTGTGCGTGTGTCAGCATCCATACACAATGTGTGCGTGTGTCAGCATCCATACACAATGTGTACATGTGTCAGCATCCATCCATACACAATGTGTACATGTGTCAGCATCCATCCATACACAATGTGTACATATGTCAGCATCCATACACAATGTGTACGTGTGTCAGCATCCATACACAATGTGTACATGTGTCAGCATCCATACACAATGTGTACATGTGTCAGCATCCATACACAATGTGTGCATGTGTCAGCATCCATACACAATGTGTGCGTGTGTCAGCATCCATACACAATGTGTACATGTGTCAGCATCCATACACAATGTGTACATGTGTCAGCATCCATACACAATGTGTGCGTGTGTCAGCATCCATACACAATGTGTACATGTGTCAGCATGCATCCATACACAATGTGTACATGTGTCAGCATCCATACACAATGTGTACATGTGTCAGCATCCATACACAATGTGTACATGTGTCAGCATCCATACACAATGTGTACATGTGTCAGCATCCATACACAATGTGTACATGTGTCAGCATCCATACACAATGTGTACATGTGTCAGCATCCATCCATACACAATGTGTGCGTGTGTCAGCATCCATACACAATGTGTACATGTGTCAGCATCCATCCATACACAATGTGTGCGTGTGTCAGCATCCATACACAATGTGTACATGTGTCAGCATCCATCCATACAAAATGTGTACGTGTGTCGGCATCCATACACAATGTGTACATGTGTCAGCATCCATACACAATGTGTGCGTGTGTCAGCATCCATACACAATGTGTGCGTGTGTCAGCATCCATCCATACACAATGTGTACATGTGTCAGCATCCATACACAATGTGTACATGTGTCAGCATCCATCCATACACAATGTGTACGTGTGTCGGCATCCATACACAATGTGTACATGTGTCAGCATCCATACACAATGTGTACATGTGTCAGCATCCATACACAATGTGTACATGTGTCAGCATCCATCCATACACAATGTGTACATGTGTCAGCATCCATCCATACACAATGTGTGCGTGTGTCAGCATCCATACACAATGTGTGCGTGTGTCAGCATCCATACACAATGTGTACGTGTGTCAGCATCCATACACAATGTGTACGTGTGTCAGCATCCATACACAATGTGTGCGTGTGTCAGCATCCATACACAATGTGTACATATGTCAGCATCCATACACAATGTGTACATGTGTCAGCATCCATACACAATGTGTCGTGTGTCAGCATCCATCCATACACAATGTGTACATGTGTCAGCATCCATACACAATATGTACGTGTGTCAGCATCCATACACAATGTGTGCGTGTGTCAGCATCCATACACAATGTGTACATGTGTCAGCATCCATCCATACACAATGTGTACATGTGTCAGCATCCATACACAATGTGTACGTGTGTCAGCATCCATACACAATGTGTGCGTGTGGTCAGCATCCATACACAATGTGTGCGTGTGTCAGCATCCATCCATACACAATGTGTACATGTGTCAGCATCCATACACAATGTGTACATGTGTCAGCATCCATACACAATGTGTGCGTGTGTCAGCATCCATACACAATGTGTACATGTGTCAGCATGCATCCATACACAATGTGTACATGTGTCAGCATCCATACACAATGTGTGCGTGTGTCAGCATCCATACACAATGTGTACATGTGTCAGCATGCATACGTGTTGACAGTTGACAGCTATAGACAGACATCTCTCCAACAAATTATACTCAAAATCATCTCAGCTGGCAGTGTGCATAAAATGCCGTTCACATCTAGCTGCAATACTATCTTGCAGGTGCTCACAGGGGACATCAAGGGGTACTCGACAAACTGGCATCACAGTTATAGCATATAGACCACTACTATATGTTTAGAACACTGATCATGTGTAGAACATGAATAACTGTAATCATGTAGTTGTGTTTATAACAGTTTAAGCATATAGAATTTATGTTGTACTGGGTGGTGTCAAACACATGGGAATATTCCAGGCGTATGTTTGAACCTAATGTATGCTGTGTGTTAGGCATGTTGAACCTAATGTATGCTGTGTGTTAGGCATGTTGAACCTAATGTATGCTGTGTGTTAGGCATGTTGAACCTAATGTATGCTGTGTGTTTGGCATGTTGAACCTAATGTATGCTGTGTGTTAGGCATGTTGAACCTAATGTATGATGTGTGTTAGGTATGTTGAACCTAATGTATGCTGTGTGTTAGGTATGTTGAACCTAATGTATGCTGTGTGTTAGGCATGTTGAACCTAATGTATGCTGTGTGTTAGGCATGTTGAACCTAATGTATGCTGTGTGTTAGGCATGTTGAACCTAATGTATGCTGTGTGTTAGGCATGTTGAACCTAATGTATGATGTGTGTTAGGCATGTTGAACCTAATGTATGCTGTGTGTTAGGTATATCTGTCTAGGATAGTGGCATAGGAACGTGCCTACACACTGTTATTTGAAAATATGAAATCGTGAAAAATGGAATAAAAAATGACTGGTAAGTGTGTGATGTGCAGTGTAAGTCTGTATTTCATTTCTGACAAAAACATGCCTTCTAAAATGTCTCGGGGATGCTGCTGCAAGTAAGATAAGTGGTCTGGGGGGATTCTGGAAGACTATATCACCACAGCTGCATGTTTTGATCAGAAATAAGGATTATATTTGTGCAGTTCTGAATATCTTTTATCAATTAAGAAGTAATGAAATAGTGATTTATTTTCTTATTCAATGAGTTCACTGCGCATCATTTACCTGCATCCTTCATTTCTTATTCAATGAGAATGAGTTCACTGCACATCATTTACCTGCATCCTTCATTTCTTATTTGATGAGTTCACTGCACATCATCCACCTGCATCCTTCATTTCTTATTTGATGAGTTCACTGCACATCATTTACCTGCATCCTTCATTTCCTATTCAATGAGTTCATTGCACATCATTTACCTGCATCCTTCATTTCTTATTCAATGAGTTCATTGCACATCATCCACCTGCATCCTTCATTTCTTATTTGATGAGTTCACTGCACATCATCCACCTGCATCCTTCATTTCTTATTTGATGAGTTCACTGCACATCATTTACCTGCATCCTTCATTTCTTATTTGATGAGTTCACTGCACATCATTTACCTGCATCCTTCATTTCTTATTTGATGAGTTCACTGCACATCATTTACCTGCATCCTTCATTTCTTATTTGATGAGTTCACTGCACATCATCCACCTGCATCCTTCATTTCTTATTTGATGAGTTCATTGCACATCATCCACCTGCATCCTTCATTTCTTATTTGATGAGTTCACTGCACATCATCCACCTGCATCCTTCATTTCTTATTTGATGAGTTCACTGCACATCATCCACCTGCATCCTTCATTTCTTATTTGATGAGTTCACTGCACATCATCCACCTGCATCCTTCATTTCTTATTTGATGAGTTCACTGCACATCATCCACCTGCATCCTTCATTTCTTATTTGATGAGTTCACTGCACATCATCCACCTGCATCCTTCATTTCTTATTTGATGAGTTCACTGCACATTAGGCACCATGATAGGAAGCTATGCCAATGGGTTTGAAGGTGTTTCTTCCAATCTTTATTTCGATATACTGGTAGATATGTGACTAATATGGATACACCATAAAACCAAACCAAAAATATGTATGGTCATTTTGTATGTTGTATATTATTTTCAAAGAAATATATTGAATGAGAGAGTGTGCTTTTATTGTAGCTGTATTTAATTCATTCTATAAATATTGTTAAACATTGTTTTAGTTCAAGGCAGTGCAATATATGTATACATACTAGCTGTAGCAACACATTTTCTTTATACTTTAAAGACTGTATATAAAAGCAAAACAACGGAATAGTTTTTGAATTTCAGTTTTCCTGTATATTTACGAGGAGCTTCCAGGTCTCTGTCCTGCACCTTCCTGTATATTTACGAGGAGCTTCCAGGTCTCTGTCCTGCATCTTCCTGTATATTTATGAGGAACTTCCAGGTCTGTCCTGCACCTTCCTGTATATTTACGAGGAGCTTCCAGGTCTCTGTCCTGCATCTTCCTGTATATTTATGAGGAACTTCCAGGTCTGTCCTGCACCTTCCTGTATATTTATGAGGAGCTTCCAGGTCTCTGTCCTGCACCTTCCTGTATATTTATGAGGAGCTTCCAGGTCTCTGTCCGGCATCTTCCTGTATATTTACGAGGAGCTTCCAGGTCTCTGTCCTGCACCTTCCTGTATATTTAATTATAAACATATTGTGCATCTCACAACTCGTGATACATACCAATCATATCATGTCATGTACGACAGTAATCCACTAACCAAGTGCATAGTAACAGTTTATATAAACTCAGGGACTTCATACATTTTCAACTATAGGTTTAATCTGTTACTGATCCAGTTTAAATGTCATGCAATATTTTATCCATATTTTGTTGCCTCCACTGTCGTGTGTTAGCTAGCATTGTATACATCATACCCATTTGGCTATAAATAGATTTAATGTAAGGAATTGGACCATTTTGTGGTCATTCTGCAAATCTTGTAAACTCATGCTTCAAATATCATTGGTACATGATTCTCAACAAGATGAATGAAATTTTCTATGTCTCACTTTTTTCGTAATCAACACCCCAAGAAAATTTACCATGCAAGAATACAAAGTAAGTGTATGATTTACTAGACACAAACAACAGTTGCATCGTATTTCTACAGTTTGTATAGTAATGAAATTTCCTCCCTATCGTTTGTCTCTGATCATGTTCGTGTTTTGTACATGTTTATTTATTGTTGGTTAGACAAGGAAATAACGGTATGCTTAATGTTTTATCGCTTATTTGTTATTTCAATCCCTGCATATGCGTGAATGTCCACTAACAGTAAGGTCCATGGTGGAGGCATATTGTGCACTAACAGTATGGTCCATGGTGGAGGCATATTGTGCAATAACAGTAAGGTCCATGGTGGAGGCATATTGTGCAATAACGGTAATGTCCATGGTGGAGGCATATTGTGCACTAACAGTAAGGTCCATGGTGGAGGCATATTGTGCACTAATGGTAATGTCCATGGTGGAGGCATATTGTGCACTAACGGTAATGTCCATTGTGGAGGCATCGTGTGCACTAACAGTAAGGTCCATGGTGGAGGCATATTGTGCACTAACAGTAAGGTCCATGGTGGAGGCATATTGTGCACTAACAGTAAGGTCCCTGGTGGAGGCATATTGTGCACTAACAGTATGGTCCATGGTGGAGGCATATTGTGCACTAACAGTAAGGTCCCTGGTGGAGGCATATTGTGCACTAACAGTATGGTCCATGGTGGAGGCATATTGTGCACTAACAGAAAGGTCAATGGTGGAGGCATATTGTGCACAAACAGAAAGGTCCATGGTGGAGGCATATTGTGCACTAACAGTAAGGTCCCTGGTGGAGGCATATTGTGCACTAACAGTAAGGTCCATGGTGGAGGCATATTGTGGACTAACAGTATGGTCCATGGTGGAGGCATATTGTGCACTAACAGTAAGGTCCCTGGTGGAGGCATATTGTGCACTAACAGTATGGTCCATGGTGGAGGCATATTGTGCACTAACAGTATGGTCCATGGTGGAGGCATATTGTGCACTAACAGTAATGTCCATCATTGGACGACAGTTTAGCCACCTGACTTCAATGGTGTGCAGATAGTTATGCCCCAAGTGTGCATTGGACGACAGTTTAGCCACCTGACTTCAATGGTGTGCAGATAGTTATGCCCCAAGTGTGCATTGGACGACAGTTTAGCCACCTGACTTCAATGGTGTGCAGATAGTTATGCCCCAAGTGTGCATTGGACGACAGTTTAGCCACCTGACTTCAATGGTGTGCAGATAGTTATGCCCCAAGTGTGCATTGGACGACAGTTTAGCCACCTGACTTCAATGGTGTGCAGATAGTTATGCCCCAAGTGTGCATTGGACGACAGTTTAGCCACCTGACTTCAATGGTGTGCAGATAGTTATGCCCCAAGTGTGCATTGGACGACAGTTTAGCCACCTGACTTCAATGGTGTGCAGATAGTTATGCCCCAAGTGTGCATTGGACGACAGTTTAGCCACCTGACTTCAATGGTGTGCAGATAGTTATGCCCCAAGTGTGCATTGGACGACAGTTTAGCCACCTGACTTCAATGGTGTGCAGATAGTTATGCCCCAAGTGTGCATTGGACGACAGTTTAGCCACCTGACTTCAATGGTGTGCAGATAGTTATGCCCCAAGTGTGCATTGGACGACAGTTTAGCCACCTGACTTCAATGGTGTGCAGATAGTTATGCCCCAAGTGTGCATTGGACGACAGTTTAGCCACCTGACTTCAATGGTGTGCAGATAGTTATGCCCCAAGTGTGCATTGGACGACAGTTTAGCCACCTGACTTCAATGGTGTGCAGATAGTTATGCCCCAAGTGTGCATTGGACGACAGTTTAGCCACCTGACTTCAATGGTGTGCAGATAGTTATGCCCCAAGTGTGCATTGGACGACAGTTTAGCCACCTGACTTCAATGGTGTGCAGATAGTTATGCCCCAAGTGTGCATTGGACGACAGTTTAGCCACCTGACTTCAATGGTGTGCAGATAGTTATGCCCCAAGTGTGCATTGGACGACAGTTTAGCCACCTGACTTCAATGGTGTGCAGATAGTTATGCCCCAAGTGTGCATTGGACGACAGTTTAGCCACCTGACTTCAATGGTGTGCAGATAGTTATGCCCCAAGTGTGCATTGGACGACAGTTTAGCCACCTGACTTCAATGGTGTGCAGATAGTTATGCCCCAAGTGTGCATTGGACGACAGTTTAGCCACCTGACTTCAATGGTGTGCAGATAGTTATGCCCCAAGTGTGCATTGGACGACAGTTTAGCCACCTGACTTCAATGGTGTGCAGATAGTTATGCCCCAAGTGTGCATTGGACGACAGTTTAGCCACCTGACTTCAATGGTGTGCAGATAGTTATGCCCCAAGTGTGCATTGGACGACAGTTTAGCCACCTGACTTCAATGGTGTGCAGATAGTTATGCCCCAAGTGTGCATTGGACGACAGTTTAGCCACCTGACTTCAATGGTGTGCAGATAGTTATGCCCCAAGTGTGCATTGGACGACAGTTTAGCCACCTGACTTCAATGGTGTGCAGATAGTTATGCCCCAAGTGTGCATTGGACGACAGTTTAGCCACCTGACTTCAATGGTGTGCAGATAGTTATGCCCCAAGTGTGCATTGGACGACAGTTTAGCCACCTGACTTCAATGGTGTGCAGATAGTTATGCCCCAAGTGTGCATTGGACGACAGTTTAGCCACCTGACTTCAATGGTGTGCAGATAGTTATGCCCCAAGTGTGCATTGGACGACAGTTTAGCCACCTGACTTCAATGGTGTGCAGATAGTTATGCCCCAAGTGTGCATTGGACGACAGTTTAGCCACCTGACTTCAATGGTGTGCAGATAGTTATGCCCCAAGTGTGCATTGGACGACAGTTTAGCCACCTGACTTCAATGGTGTGCAGATAGTTATGCCCCAAGTGTGCATTGGACGACAGTTTAGCCACCTGACTTCAATGGTGTGCAGATAGTTATGCCCCAAGTGTGCATTGGACGACAGTTTAGCCACCTGACTTCAATGGTGTGCAGATAGTTATGCCCCAAGTGTGCATTGGACGACAGTTTAGCCACCTGACTTCAATGGTGTGCAGATAGTTATGCCCCAAGTGTGCATTGGACGACAGTTTAGCCACCTGACTTCAATGGTGTGCAGATAGTTATGCCCCAAGTGTGCATTGGACGACAGTTTAGCCACCTGACTTCAATGGTGTGCAGATAGTTATGCCCCAAGTGTGCATTGGACGACAGTTTAGCCACCTGACTTCAATGGTGTGCAGATAGTTATGCCCCAAGTGTGCATTGGACGACAGTTTAGCCACCTGACTTCAATGGTGTGCAGATAGTTATGCCCCAAGTGTGCATTGGACGACAGTTTAGCCACCTGACTTCAATGGTGTGCAGATAGTTATGCCCCAAGTGTGCATTGGACGACAGTTTAGCCACCTGACTTCAATGGTGTGCAGATAGTTATGCCCCAAGTGTGCATTGGACGACAGTTTAGCCACCTGACTTCAATGGTGTGCAGATAGTTATGCCCCAAGTGTGCATTGGACGACAGTTTAGCCACCTGACTTCAATGGTGTGCAGATAGTTATGCCCCAAGTGTGCATTGGACGACAGTTTAGCCACCTGACTTCAATGGTGTGCAGATAGTTATGCCCCAAGTGTGCATTGGACGACAGTTTAGCCACCTGACTTCAATGGTGTGCAGATAGTTATGCCCCAAGTGTGCATTGGACGACAGTTTAGCCACCTGACTTCAATGGTGTGCAGATAGTTATGCCCCAAGTGTGCATTGGACGACAGTTTAGCCACCTGACTTCAATGGTGTGCAGATAGTTATGCCCCAAGTGTGCATTGGACGACAGTTTAGCCACCTGACTTCAATGGTGTGCAGATAGTTATGCCCCAAGTGTGCATTGGACGACAGTTTAGCCACCTGACTTCAATGGTGTGCAGATAGTTATGCCCCAAGTGTGCATTGGACGACAGTTTAGCCACCTGACTTCAATGGTGTGCAGATAGTTATGCCCCAAGTGTGCATTGGACGACAGTTTAGCCACCTGACTTCAATGGTGTGCAGATAGTTATGCCCCAAGTGTGCATTGGACGACAGTTTAGCCACCTGACTTCAATGGTGTGCAGATAGTTATGCCCCAAGTGTGCATTGGACGACAGTTTAGCCACCTGACTTCAATGGTGTGCAGATAGTTATGCCCCAAGTGTGCATTGGACGACAGTTTAGCCACCTGACTTCAATGGTGTGCAGATAGTTATGCCCCAAGTGTGCATTGGACGACAGTTTAGCCACCTGACTTCAATGGTGTGCAGATAGTTATGCCCCAAGTGTGCATTGGACGACAGTTTAGCCACCTGACTTCAATGGTGTGCAGATAGTTATGCCCCAAGTGTGCATTGGACGACAGTTTAGCCACCTGACTTCAATGGTGTGCAGATAGTTATGCCCCAAGTGTGCATTGGACGACAGTTTAGCCACCTGACTTCAATGGTGTGCAGATAGTTATGCCCCAAGTGTGCATTGGACGACAGTTTAGCCACCTGACTTCAATGGTGTGCAGATAGTTATGCCCCAAGTGTGCATTGGACGACAGTTTAGCCACCTGACTTCAATGGTGTGCAGATAGTTATGCCCCAAGTGTGCATTGGACGACAGTTTAGCCACCTGACTTCAATGGTGTGCAGATAGTTATGCCCCAAGTGTGCATTGGACGACAGTTTAGCCACCTGACTTCAATGGTGTGCAGATAGTTATGCCCCAAGTGTGCATTGGACGACAGTTTAGCCACCTGACTTCAATGGTGTGCAGATAGTTATGCCCCAAGTGTGCATTGGACGACAGTTTAGCCACCTGACTTCAATGGTGTGCAGATAGTTATGCCCCAAGTGTGCATTGGACGACAGTTTAGCCACCTGACTTCAATGGTGTGCAGATAGTTATGCCCCAAGTGTGCATTGGACGACAGTTTAGCCACCTGACTTCAATGGTGTGCAGATAGTTATGCCCCAAGTGTGCATTGGACGACAGTTTAGCCACCTGACTTCAATGGTGTGCAGATAGTTATGCCCCAAGTGTGCATTGGACGACAGTTTAGCCACCTGACTTCAATGGTGTGCAGATAGTTATGCCCCAAGTGTGCATTGGACGACAGTTTAGCCACCTGACTTCAATGGTGTGCAGATAGTTATGCCCCAAGTGTGCATTGGACGACAGTTTAGCCACCTGACTTCAATGGTGTGCAGATAGTTATGCCCCAAGTGTGCATTGGACGACAGTTTAGCCACCTGACTTCAATGGTGTGCAGATAGTTATGCCCCAAGTGTGCATTGGACGACAGTTTAGCCACCTGACTTCAATGGTGTGCAGATAGTTATGCCCCAAGTGTGCATTGGACGACAGTTTAGCCACCTGACTTCAATGGTGTGCAGATAGTTATGCCCCAAGTGTGCATTGGACGACAGTTTAGCCACCTGACTTCAATGGTGTGCAGATAGTTATGCCCCAAGTGTGCATTGGACGACAGTTTAGCCACCTGACTTCAATGGTGTGCAGATAGTTATGCCCCAAGTGTGCATTGGACGACAGTTTAGCCACCTGACTTCAATGGTGTGCAGATAGTTATGCCCCAAGTGTGCATTGGACGACAGTTTAGCCACCTGACTTCAATGGTGTGCAGATAGTTATGCCCCAAGTGTGCATTGGACGACAGTTTAGCCACCTGACTTCAATGGTGTGCAGATAGTTATGCCCCAAGTGTGCATTGGACGACAGTTTAGCCACCTGACTTCAATGGTGTGCAGATAGTTATGCCCCAAGTGTGCATTGGACGACAGTTTAGCCACCTGACTTCAATGGTGTGCAGATAGTTATGCCCCAAGTGTGCATTGGACGACAGTTTAGCCACCTGACTTCAATGGTGTGCAGATAGTTATGCCCCAAGTGTGCATTGGACGACAGTTTAGCCACCTGACTTCAATGGTGTGCAGATAGTTATGCCCCAAGTGTGCATTGGACGACAGTTTAGCCACCTGACTTCAATGGTGTGCAGATAGTTATGCCCCAAGTGTGCATTGGACGACAGTTTAGCCACCTGACTTCAATGGTGTGCAGATAGTTATGCCCCAAGTGTGCATTGGACGACAGTTTAGCCACCTGACTTCAATGGTGTGCAGATAGTTATGCCCCAAGTGTGCATTGGACGACAGTTTAGCCACCTGACTTCAATGGTGTGCAGATAGTTATGCCCCAAGTGTGCATTGGACGACAGTTTAGCCACCTGACTTCAATGGTGTGCAGATAGTTATGCCCCAAGTGTGCATTGGACGACAGTTTAGCCACCTGACTTCAATGGTGTGCAGATAGTTATGCCCCAAGTGTGCATTGGACGACAGTTTAGCCACCTGACTTCAATGGTGTGCAGATAGTTATGCCCCAAGTGTGCATTGGACGACAGTTTAGCCACCTGACTTCAATGGTGTGCAGATAGTTATGCCCCAAGTGTGCATTGGACGACAGTTTAGCCACCTGACTTCAATGGTGTGCAGATAGTTATGCCCCAAGTGTGCATTGGACGACAGTTTAGCCACCTGACTTCAATGGTGTGCAGATAGTTATGCCCCAAGTGTGCATTGGACGACAGTTTAGCCACCTGACTTCAATGGTGTGCAGATAGTTATGCCCCAAGTGTGCATTGGACGACAGTTTAGCCACCTGACTTCAATGGTGTGCAGATAGTTATGCCCCAAGTGTGCATTGGACGACAGTTTAGCCACCTGACTTCAATGGTGTGCAGATAGTTATGCCCCAAGTGTGCATTGGACGACAGTTTAGCCACCTGACTTCAATGGTGTGCAGATAGTTATGCCCCAAGTGTGCATTGGACGACAGTTTAGCCACCTGACTTCAATGGTGTGCAGATAGTTATGCCCCAAGTGTGCATTGGACGACAGTTTAGCCACCTGACTTCAATGGTGTGCAGATAGTTATGCCCCAAGTGTGCATTGGACGACAGTTTAGCCACCTGACTTCAATGGTGTGCAGATAGTTATGCCCCAAGTGTGCATTGGACGACAGTTTAGCCACCTGACTTCAATGGTGTGCAGATAGTTATGCCCCAAGTGTGCATTGGACGACAGTTTAGCCACCTGACTTCAATGGTGTGCAGATAGTTATGCCCCAAGTGTGCATTGGACGACAGTTTAGCCACCTGACTTCAATGGTGTGCAGATAGTTATGCCCCAAGTGTGCATTGGACGACAGTTTAGCCACCTGACTTCAATGGTGTGCAGATAGTTATGCCCCAAGTGTGCATTGGACGACAGTTTAGCCACCTGACTTCAATGGTGTGCAGATAGTTATGCCCCAAGTGTGCATTGGACGACAGTTTAGCCACCTGACTTCAATGGTGTGCAGATAGTTATGCCCCAAGTGTGCATTGGACGACAGTTTAGCCACCTGACTTCAATGGTGTGCAGATAGTTATGCCCCAAGTGTGCATTGGACGACAGTTTAGCCACCTGACTTCAATGGTGTGCAGATAGTTATGCCCCAAGTGTGCATTGGACGACAGTTTAGCCACCTGACTTCAATGGTGTGCAGATAGTTATGCCCCAAGTGTGCATTGGACGACAGTTTAGCCACCTGACTTCAATGGTGTGCAGATAGTTATGCCCCAAGTGTGCATTGGACGACAGTTTAGCCACCTGACTTCAATGGTGTGCAGATAGTTATGCCCCAAGTGTGCATTGGACGACAGTTTAGCCACCTGACTTCAATGGTGTGCAGATAGTTATGCCCCAAGTGTGCATTGGACGACAGTTTAGCCACCTGACTTCAATGGTGTGCAGATAGTTATGCCCCAAGTGTGCATTGGACGACAGTTTAGCCACCTGACTTCAATGGTGTGCAGATAGTTATGCCCCAAGTGTGCATTGGACGACAGTTTAGCCACCTGACTTCAATGGTGTGCAGATAGTTATGCCCCAAGTGTGCATTGGACGACAGTTTAGCCACCTGACTTCAATGGTGTGCAGATAGTTATGCCCCAAGTGTGCATTGGACGACAGTTTAGCCACCTGACTTCAATGGTGTGCAGATAGTTATGCCCCAAGTGTGCATTGGACGACAGTTTAGCCACCTGACTTCAATGGTGTGCAGATAGTTATGCCCCAAGTGTGCATTGGACGACAGTTTAGCCACCTGACTTCAATGGTGTGCAGATAGTTATGCCCCAAGTGTGCATTGGACGACAGTTTAGCCACCTGACTTCAATGGTGTGCAGATAGTTATGCCCCAAGTGTGCATTGGACGACAGTTTAGCCACCTGACTTCAATGGTGTGCAGATAGTTATGCCCCAAGTGTGCATTGGACGACAGTTTAGCCACCTGACTTCAATGGTGTGCAGATAGTTATGCCCCAAGTGTGCATTGGACGACAGTTTAGCCACCTGACTTCAATGGTGTGCAGATAGTTATGCCCCAAGTGTGCATTGGACGACAGTTTAGCCACCTGACTTCAATGGTGTGCAGATAGTTATGCCCCAAGTGTGCATTGGACGACAGTTTAGCCACCTGACTTCAATGGTGTGCAGATAGTTATGCCCCAAGTGTGCATTGGACGACAGTTTAGCCACCTGACTTCAATGGTGTGCAGATAG
>CM026386.1:59402228-59473105 GCA_014843695.1 Archivesica marissinica
TACAATGTGAAGGTTGATGGTGCAATGAGAAGGTTGATGGTACAATGTGAAAGTTGATGGTACAATGTGAAGGTTGATGGTGCAATGTGAAGGTTGATGGTGCAATGTGAAAGTTGATGGTACAATGTGAAGGTTAATGGTGCAATGAGAAGGTTGATGGTACAATGTGAAAGTTGATGGTACAATGTGAAGGTTGATGGTGCAATGAAAATGTTGATGGTGCAATGTGAAAGTTGATGGTGCAATGTGAAGGTTAATGGTGCAATGTGAAAGTTGATGGTGAAATGAGAAGGTTGAAGGTGCAATGAGAAGGTTGATGGTGCAATGAAGAGGTTGATGGTACAATGTGAAAGTTGATGGTACAATGTGAAAGTTGATGGTACAATGTGAAGGTTAATGGTGCAATGAGAAGGTTGATGGTACAATGTGAAAGTTGATGGTACAATGTGAAAATTGATGGTGCAATGAGAAAGTTGATGGTGCAATGTGAAGGTTAATGGTGCAATGTGAAAGTTGATGGTACAAAGTGAAAGTTGATGGTACAAAGTGAAAGTTTATGGTACAATGTGAGTTGTTGTTACAATGTGAAAATTGATGGTACAAATGAAAGTTGATAGTACAATGTGAAAGTTGATGGTGCAATTTGAAGGTTAATGGTGCAATGAGAAGGTTGATGGTACAATGTGAAAGTTGATGGTACAATGTGAAGGTCAATGGTGCAATGAGAAGGTTGATGGTACAATGTGAAAGTTGATGGTACAATGTGAAGGTTGATGGTACAATGAGAAAGTTGATGGTGCAATGTGAAGGTTAATGGTGCAATGTGAAGGTTAATGGTGCAATGAGAAGGGTGATGGTACAATGTGAAAGTTGATGGTACAATGTGAAAATTGATGGTATAATGTGAAAGTTAATGGTACAATGTGAGTTGATGGTACAAAGTGAAAGTTGATGGTACAAAGTGAAAGTTGATGGTACAATGTGAGTTGTTGTTACAATGTGAAAATTGATGGTACAAATGAAAGTTGATGGTACAATGTGAAAGTTGATGGTGCAATTTGAAGGTTAATGGTGCAATGAGAAGGTTGATGGTACAATGTGAAAGTTGATGGTACAATGTGAAGGTTAATGGTGCAATGAGAAGGTTGATGGTACAATGTGAAAGTTGATGGTACAATGTGAAAATTGATGGTGCAATGTGAAGGTTGATGGTGCAATGAGAAAGTTGATGGTGCAATTTGAAGGTTAATGGTGCAATGAGAAGGTTGAATGTACAATGTGAAAGTTGTTGGTACAATGTGAGTTGATGTTACAATGTGAAAATTGATGGTACAAATGAAAGTTGATGGTACAATGTGAAAGTTGATGGTGCAATTTGAAGGTTAATGGTGCAATGAGAAGGTTGATGGTACAATGTGAAAGTTGATGGTACAATGTGAAGGTTAATGGTGCAATGAGAAGGTTGATGGTACAATGTGAAAGTTGATGGTACAATGTGAAGGTTGATGGTACAATGAGAAAGTTGATGGTGCAATGTGAAGGTTAATGGTGCAATGTGAAGGTTAATGTTGCACTGAGAAGGTTGATGGTACAATGTGAAAGTTGATGGTACAATGTGAAAATTGATGGTGTAATGTGAAAGTTAATGGTACAATGTGAGTTGATGGTACAAAGTGAAAGTTGATGGTACAATGTGAGTTGTTGTTACAATGTGAAAATTAATGGTACAAATGAAAGTTGATGGTACAATGTGAAAGTTGATGGTGCAATTTGAAGGTTAATGGTGCAATGAGAAGGTTGATGGTACAATGTGAAAGTTGATGGTACAATGTGAAGGTTAATGGTGCAATGAGAAGGTTGATGGTACAATGTGAAAGTTGATGGTACAATGTGAAGGTTGATGGTACAATGAGAAAGTTGATGGTGCAATGTGAAGGTTAATGGTGCAATGTGAAGGTTAATGTTGCAATGAGAAGGTTGATGGTACAATGTGAAAGTTGATGGTACAATGTGAAAATTGATGGTGTAATGTGAAAGTTAATGGTACAATGTGAGTTGATGGTACAAAGTGAAAGTTGATGGTACAAAGTGAAAGTTGATGGTACAATGTGAGTTGTTGTTACAATGTGAAAATTGATGGTACAAATGAAAGTTGATGGTACAATGTGAAAGTTGATGGTGCAATTTGAATGTTAATGGTGCAATGAGTAGGTTGATGGTACAATGTGAAAGTTGATGGTACAATGTGAAGGTTAATGGTGCAATGAGAAGGTTGATGGTACAATGTGAAAGTTGATGGTACAATGTGAAAATTGATGGTGCAATGTGAAGGTTGATGGTGCATTGAGAAAGTTGATGGTGATATGTGAAGGTTAATGGTGCAATGTGAAGGTTAATGGTGCAATGAGAAGGTTGATGGTACAATGTGAAAGTTGATGGTACAATGTGAAAATTGATGGTGTAATGTGAAGGTTGATGGTGCAATGAGAAGGTTGATGGTGCAATGAGAAGGTTGATGGTACAATGTGAAAATTAATGGTACAATGTGAGTTGATGGTACAATGTGAAAATTGATGGTGCAATGTGAAAGTTGATGGTACAAATGTAAATGTTGATGGTAGAATGTGAAAGTTGATGGTACCAAGTGAAAGTTGGTGGTGCAATGTGAAGGTTGTTGGTGCAATTGAAGGTTGTTGGTGCAATTGAAGGGTGGAGGTGCAATGAGAAGGTTGATGGTGCAATGAGAAGGTTGATGGTACAATGTGAAAGTTGATGGTACAAAGTTAAAATTGATGGTACAATGAGAAAGTTGATGGTGCAATGTGAAAGTTGACTGTACAAATGAAAGTTGATGTTACAAAGTGAAAGTTGATGGTTCAATGTGAAAGTTGATGGTACAATGTGAGTTGATGGTACAATGTAAAAGTTGATGGTACAAAGTGAAAGTTGATGGTGCAATGTGATGGTTGATGGTGCAATGTGAAGTTTGATGGTGCAATGAGAAGGTTGATGGTGCAATGTGAAAGTTGATGGTACAAAGTGAAAGTTGATGGTACAAAGTGAAAGTTTATGGTACAATGCGAGTTGATGGTACAAAGTGAAAGTTGATGGCACAATGTGAGTTGTTGGTACAATGTGAAAATTGATGGTACAAATGAAAGTTGATGGTACAAAGTGAAAGTTGATGGTGCAATGTGAAGGTTGATGGTGTAATGTGAAAGTTGATGGTAGAAAGTGAAAGTTGATGGTACAAATGGAAGTTGATGGTACAAAGTGAAAGTTTATGGTAAAATGTGAGTTTATGGTGCAATGTGAAGGTTGAGTTGATGGTGCAATATGAAGGTTGATGGTGCAATGTGAGTTGTTGGTACAATGTGAAAATTGATGGTACAAATGAAAGTTGATGGTACAAAGTGAAAGTTGATGGTGCAATGTGAAGGTTGATGGTGCAATGTGAAAGTTGATGGTGAAATGAGAAGGTTGAAGGTGCAATGAGAAGGTTGATGGTACAATGTGAAAGTTGATGGTACAATGTGAAAATTGATGGTGCAATGTGAAGGTTGATGGTGCAATGAGAAAGTTGATGGTGCAATGTGAAGGTTAATGGTGCAATGTGAAGGTTAATGGTGCAATGAGAACGTTGATGGTACAATGTGAAAGTTGATGGTACAATGTGAAAATTGATGGTGTAATGTGAAGGTTGATGGTGCAATGAGAAGGTTGATGGTACAATGTGAAAATTAATGGTACAATGTGAGTTGATGGTACAATGTGAAAATTGATGGTACAAAGTGAAAATTGATGGTACAATGAGAAAGTTGATGGTGCAATGTGAAAGTTGATGGTACAATGTGAAAATTGATGGTGCAATGTGAAAGTTGATGGTACAAATGTAAATGTTGATGGTAGAATGTGAAAGTTGATGGTACAAAGTGAAAGTTGGTGGTGCAATGTGAAGGTTGTTGGTGCAATTGAAGGTTGTTGGTACAATTGAAGGGTGGAGGTGCAATGAGAAGGTTGATGGTGCAATGAGAAGGTTGACGGTACAAAGTGAAAGTTGATGGTACAATGTGAACGTTGATGGTACAATGTGAAAGTTGATGGTACAAAGTTAAAATTGATGGTACAATGAGAAAGTTGATGGTACAAATGAAAGTTGATCGTTCAATGTGAAAGTTGATGGTACAATGTGAGTTGATGGTACAATGTAAAAGTTGATGGTACAAAGTGAAAGTTGATGGTGCAATGTGATGGTTGATGGTGCAATGTGAAGGTTGATGGTGCAATGAGAAGGTTGATGGTGAAATGTGAAAGTTGATGGTACAAAGTGAAAGTTGATGGTACAAACTGAAAGTTTATGGTGAAATGAGAAGGTTGAAGGTGCAATGAGAAGGTTGATGGTACAAAGTGAAAGTTGATGGTACAAATGAAAGTTGATGGTACAAATTAAAGTTGATGTTACAAAGTGAAAGTTGATGGTTCAATGTGAATGTTGATTGTACAATGTGAGTTGATGGTACAATGTAAAAGTTGAGTTGATGGTGCAATGTGAATGTTGATGGTGCAATGTGAAGATTGATGGTACAATGTAAAAGTTGAGTTGATGGTGCAATGTGAAGGTTGATGGTGCAATGTGAAGGTTGATGGTACAAAGTGAAAGTTGATGGTACAATGTGAACGTTGATGGTACAATGTGAAAGTTGATGGTACAAAGTTAAAATTGATGGTACAATGAGAAAGTTGATGGTGCAATGTGAAAGTTGACTGTACAAAGTGAAAGTTGATGGTACAAATGAAAGTTGATGGTTCAATGTGAAAGTTGATGGTACAATGTGAGTTGATGGTACAATGTAAAAGTTGATGGTACAAAGTGAAAGTTGATGGTGCAATGTGATGGTTGATGGTGCAATGTGAAGGTTGATGGTGCAATGAGAAGGTTGATGGGGCAATGTGAAAGTTGATGGTACAAAGTGAAAGTTGATGGTACAAATGAAAGTTGATGGTACAAATTAAAGTTGATGTTACAAAGTGAAAGTTGATGGTTCAATGTGAATGTTGATTGTACAATGTGAGTTGATGGTACAATGTAAAAGTTGAGTTGATGGTGCAATGTGAATGTTGATGGTGCAATGTGAAGATTGATGGTACAATGTAAAAGTTGAGTTGATGGTGCAATGTGAAGGTTGATGGTGCAATGTGAAGGTTGATGGTACAAATGAAAGTTGATGGTACAAAGTGAAAGTTGATGGTACAAAGTGAAAGTTGATGGTACAAATGAAAGTTGATGGTACAAAGTGAAAGTTGATGGTACAAATGAAAGTTGATGGTACATATTAAAGTTGATGTTACAAAGTGAAAGTTGATGGTTCAATGTGAATGTTGATTGTACAATGTGAGTTGATGGTACAATGTAAAAGTTGAGTTGATGGTGCAATGTGAATGTTGATGGTGCAATGTGAAGATTGATGGTACAATGTAAAAGTTGAGTTGATGGTGCAATGTGAAGGTTGATGGTGCAATGTGAAGGTTGATGGTACAAATGAAAGTTGATGGTACAATGTGAAAATTGATGGTGCAATGTGAAGGTTGATGGTGCAATGAGAAAGTTGATGGTGCAATGTGAAAGTTGATGGTGCAATGTGAAGGTTAATGGTGCAATGAGAAGGTTGATGGTGCAATGTGAAAGTTGATGGTACAATGTGAAAATTGATGGTGCAATGTGAAGGTTGATGGTGCAATGAGAAGGTTGATGGTACAATGTGAAAGTTGATGGTACAAAGTGAAAGTTGGTGGTGCAATGTGAAGGTTGTTGGTGCAATTGAAGGTTGAAGGTGCAATGAGAAGGTTGATGGTGCAATGAGAAGGTTGATGGTACAAAGTGAAAGTTGATGGTACAATGTAAAAGTTGATGGTACAAAGTTAAAATTGATGGTACAATGAGAAAGTTGATGGTGCAATGTGAAAGTTGACTGTACAAAGTGAAAGTTGATGGTACAAATGAAAGTTGATGTTACAAAGTGAAAGTTGATGGTTCAATGTGAAAGTTGATGGTACAATGTGAGTTGATGGTACAATGTAAAAGTTGATGGTACAAAGTGAAAGTTGATGGTACAATGTGATGGTTGATGGTGCAATGTGAAGGTTGATGGTGCAATGAGAAGGTTTATGGTGCAATGTGAAAGTTGATGGTACAAAGTGAAAGTTGATGGTACAAAGTGAAAGTTTATGGTACAAAGTGAAAGTTGATGGTACAATGTGAATTGTTGGTACAATGTGAAAATTGATGGTACAAATGAAAGTTGATGGTACAAAGTGAAAGTTGATGGTGCAATGTGAAAGTTGATGGTGCAATGTCAAAGTTGATGGTGAAATGAGAAGGTTGAAGGTGCAATGAGAAGGTTGGTGGTACAAAGTGAAAGTTGATGGTACAAATGAAAGTTGATGGTACAAATGAAAGTTGATGTTACAAAGTGAAAGTTGATGGTTCAATGTGAATGTTGATGGTACAATGTAAGTTGATGGTACAATGTAAAAGTTGAGTTGATGGTGCAATGTGAATGTTGATGGTGCAATGTGAAGGTTGATGGTACAATGTAAAAGTTGAGTTGATGGTGCAATGTGAAGGTTGATGGTGCAATGTGAGGGTTGGTGGTACAAATGAAAGTTGATGGTACAAAGTGAAAGTTTATGGTACAATGTGAGTTGATGGTGCAATGTGAAGGTTGAGTTGATGGTGCAATGTGAAGGTTGATGGTGCAATGTGAAGGTTGATGGTGCAATGAGAAGGTTGGTGGTGCAATGTGAAAGTTGACAATGTGAAAGTTGATGGTACAAAGTGAAAGTTGATGGTACAAAGTGAAAGTTTATGGTACAATGAGAGAGAGTTGATGGTGCGATGTGAAGGTTGATGGTGCAATGTGAAGGTTTATGGTGCAATGTGAAGGTTGAGTTGATGGTGCAATGTGAAGGTTGATGGTTCAATGAGAAGGTTGATGGTACAAAGTGAAAGTTGATGGTACAATGTGAGTTGTTGTTACAATGTGAAAATTGATGGTACAAATGAAAGTTGATGGTACAATGTGAAAGTTGATGGTGCAATTTGAAGGTTAATGGTGCAATGAGAAGGTTGATGGTACAATGTGAAAGTTGATGGTACAATGTGAAGGTTAATGGTGCAATGAGAAGGTTGATGGTACAATGTGAAAGTTGATGGTACAATGTGAAGGTTGATGGTACAATGAGAAAGTTGATGGTGCAATGTGAAGGTTAATGGTGCAATGTGAAGGTTAATGGTGCAATGAGAAGGTTGATGGTACTATGTGAAAGTTGATGGTACAATGTGAAAATTGATGGTGTAATGTGAAGGTTGATGGTGCAATGAGAAGGTTAATGGTACAATGTGAGTTGATGGTACAAAGTGAAAGTTGATGGTACAAAGTGAAAGTTGATGGTACAATGTGAGTTGTTGTTACAATGTGAAAATTGATGGTACAAATGAAAGTTGATGGTACTATGTGAAAGTTGATGGTGCAATTTGAAGGTTAATGGTGCAATGAGAAGGTTGATGGTACACTGTGAAAGTTGATGGTACAATGTGAAGGTTAATGGTGCAATGAGAAGGTTGATGGTACAATGTGAAAGTTGATGGTACAATGTGAAAAGTGATGGTGCAATGTGAA
Source organism: Archivesica marissinica (assembly GCA_014843695.1). Lineage (NCBI taxonomy): Eukaryota > Metazoa > Mollusca > Bivalvia > Venerida > Vesicomyidae > Archivesica > Archivesica marissinica. The sequence goes on from CM026386.1 coordinate 59,409,908, forward strand.
GGTTGATGGTGCAATGAGAAAGTTGATGGTGCAATGTGAAGGTTAATGGTGCAATGAGAAGGTTGATGGTACAATGTGAAAGTTGATGGTACAATGTGAAAATTGATGGTGTAATGTGAAGGTTGATGGTGCAATGAGAAAGTTGATGGTGCAATGTGAAGGTTAATGGTGCAATGTGAAGGTTAATGGTGCAATGAGAAGGTTGATGGTACAATGTGAAAGTTGATGGTACAATATGAAAATTGATGGTGTAATGTGAAGGTTGATGGTGCAATGAGAAGGTTGATGGTACAATGTGAAAATTAATGGTACAATGTGAGTTGATGGTACAATGTGAAAATTGATGGTACAAAGTGAAAATTGATGGTACAATGAGAAAGTTGATGGTGCAATGTGAAATTTGATGGTACAATGTGAAAATTGATGGTGCAATGTGAAAGTTGATGGTACAAATGTAAATGTTGATGGTAGAATGAGAAAGTTAGTGGTGCAATGATAAAGGTTTACAGCTATTCCTCACCTTCCACTATAATGAGAGACACAAAAGACCATCTATGAGATAGCAGATCAGTGATCCAGTGGTTAACATGCTGTACTTGTAATCCCGGTCGCAGGTTCGATTCCCCGATATACCATACTAAAATGACTTGTATCAGCCTTTCGGATGAGACTTAAAACAGAGGTCTTGTGTTAATGCCTTACACCATGCACGTAAAAGAACCAGAGGAGACTGTCTGTTTCATTGCACTATCCTCCAAAATCTAAATAACTAATCTCTTCAGCAGGTGTCGCTCATATGGGAAACGGCAAACACACATCAGTCAGAAACGGATGTAAAGATGTTTGTTAAAGTTGACATGACCACACATTATATTATTACTCAACACCAAATATAAAATAGAAGTGATTTATTGAACATTAATATAACATTGGAAAACATGATGCCACATTTCATCAGCTAACAAATATCAATGACACTTTTAACAAAAATGATTCCTTAGAATAAATTAAGACATAAAAACATAATACAAAACTATAATCCATTTGAGATTCTCATCAAAATAAACAATAAGATTTTTACCACTGTGTTTGTGTGCATCGCTTTTTATGCCAGTAATTTTAATAAAACGAGCATGACTTTAGCACATTCATTTCTTGCAATTATGATTTCTTACAGAATCACGGAGCTATATGAAGAGTCAACCGACAAAAAGACAATAGCAGTCAAAATAAGATTACACAAATACACAAAAAGTAAGTTCATTTAGAACACGAAAACTGAGAAATTTGGGTTCAGTACAACATCTCAGTATCGGTTGCAAATCTCTTCGGCCTTTAACCCATTCAACCCCAAGTAACTGACATGGATTGGTGCATGCTATTTTTAGACCAAAAAATTAATAAGAAAATTACCTTTGGACCAGTTCATTTATCAAAATGGGTAATTTTATCTAAAAATAGTAATAATTATTACTGGCAAAAAAGTGCAGATCCTGATGAGACGGCTCGTTACGAGCCGGCTCATCTGGATCTACACTTTTCATAAGCCTATTTAGAGGCCTGTGGGGTTGAAAGGGTTAACCTCGAGCCCAAAGTCGATAGATATTTTATTCAAAGTCACAGCATTGTCTCAAACTTTTGGTTAATATGTGAATAATACAATGCATGGGAAACTTCTAGAAGATCAATATATGCTTCCATGTGTACAGTGATAACATGTTGTACATTTGTATTTCTAATTTACAGATAAAAACATATTAATGGATAAAATATTGTAATTATGATCAAATATTAGACAATAGCAATTACATGATGGCAGTGAATATTCCGGCTCGCATACACTGCTTACCGAGTAATTTCCTGATAGGGTGTCTTGCCACGTGTGATTGACTGTATAAATACTGTATCACCGTTTCATCCAGCAAATTTCAAGTTGAAGGTGGGGTATTGTTGAGAATTAGTACTCAGATGTGTATGCAAAATATCAAAGCAATATCTTTGAGAAATAACAACGAGACTTATTTACTATTTTTGGCCAAGTTAATTGGTAGGGTGGTGACGTCGGAAAAGCGACTGCTTAATCTCGCCTTCCACTAAAGTTGGCGAGACATTTACTCTAAATGGCAAGAAAGTGCAACAAGAATAGAATAGAATAATGTTGTCATGCATATGCATCTCTAGTCAACTCTATATAGAACGTGTATATAAGCATACACAATAGTGTGGTGTGTTAACCCATTCAACACCAAGTAACTCACATGGACTGGTCCATGATATTTTTAGACCAATAAATTAATAACAAAATTACATTTGGATCAGTTCATTTATCAAAATGGGTAATTTTTTTCTAAAAATAGTTATATTACTTGAAAAAAGTGCAGATCCTGATGAGACGGCTCGTCACGAGCCGGCTCATCTGGATCTACACTTTTTTGTAAGCCAATTTAGAGGTCTGTGGTGTTGAAAGGGTTAATAGTGAAAATTGTTGTCCTATCTACAGCTGCTATACCAATAAGCCTACGAGTTTGACGTATACCTCCAACACACACTTTAATGTACAAAGTATAGTCTAGTGTTTCATGTTTCATTGTAGGTGTACACATGCAAATATAATACCTTTGAAAAACATGTATATCTACTATAATGAATGCAATGCTACTTTGACCTGACCTTATATCGAAGACTACAAACTTTACTTTTCGATCAAGGGATAAAAACTAGATAACCCAACATTATATCAAGGATTCAGAATATGCAAGTGATCTGACTTTATAAATATTATGAACCAGCCAATGACCCAAAGGTAGGTCAAGCATTAGGAACCAGCCAAAATGTCTTCCTCAGCGCGATATTTTGAGGTAATTCCGATATATGATGGTGTATGTAAGGTATCTTATTTGAAACGTGGCAGGATTGTTGCTAATATTATTCTATTGCAGAATATGTCCACATATGGTCGACACCATATGAAAATGGGCACTCGGACATTTTCAGAAAAATAGGAAGAAAATGTTTAAATTAGGCTAAAATTACCCTTTTTCCCAACCTCTTTACACTAACTACTATAGTGTCAAGGGATTATTAGTTAAATCATGTAGGTTAAAATTTCGATATCAAATAGTTTGAAAATGTCAAAACTGTTGCCATAGGAACTATGTTTCCAAGCCCATACTTTTTCGATCTCAAGTTTCTACTTTTAACGATCGTAGTTATTTAAAGTGGTGACAGTGCTTTTTGTTGTTATTTTGGCAGTTTTTGTTTTGGATCAATATCTAGCATCATTTTAGAAGCCATAGCAACAAGACAGCTCTAACTCTGGTACACAAAAACAAAAAGACAGCTCTAACTCTGGTACACAAAAACAACAAGACAGCTCTAACTCTGGTACACAAAAACAACAAGACAGCTCTAACTCTGGTACACAAAAACAACAAGACAGCTCTAACTCTGGTACACAAAAACAAGACAGCTCTAACTCTGGTACACAAAAACAACAAGACAGCTCTAATCTGGTACACAAAAACAAACAACAAGACAGCTCTAACTCTGGTACACAAAAACAACAAGACAGCTCTAACTCTGGTACACAAAAACAACAAGACAGCTCTAACTCAACACAAAAACAACAAGACAGCTCTAACTCTGGTACACAAAAACAACAAGACAGCTCTAACTCAACACAAAAACAACAAGACAGCTCTAACTCTGGTACACAAAAACAACAAGACAGCTCTAACTATGGTACACAAAAACAACAAGACAGCTCTAACTCTGGTACACAAAAACAACAAGACAGCTCTAACTCTGGTACACAAAAACAACAAGACAGCTCTAACTCTACACAAAACAACAAGACAGCTCTAACTCTGGAACACAAAAACAACTAGACAGCTCTAACTCAACACAAAAACAACAAGACAGCTCTAACTCTGGAACACAAAAACAACAAGACAGCTCTAACTCTGGAACACAAAAACAACAAGACAGCTCTAACTCTGGTACACAAAAACAACAAGACAGCTCTAACTCAACACAAAAACAACAAGACAGCTCTAACTCTGGAACACAAAAACAACTAGACAGCTCTAACTCAACACAAAAACAACAAGACAGCTCTAACTCAACACAAAAACATGTTGCACGGTATACAAAATATCACGATGGACAGTAGGCCTATATACATACCAGATTATATATTATATATTTTATTTGGAAGCAAGTAAATTTTGTATACATCTTAGGAATAAGACTATTCTTGTTATTCGTTAGTTTACATGCAGAATGCATTTTCAAGGCAGTATATTGAACAGCTGTTATTCATTAGATTACATTGCGGAATTGAATTTAAAGCCAGTATCAGCAGATATAGATGCTACTGCTTAGGAAGGAATGTAAAAGTCCAATGGTGTATTCTCTCGCCCTTTTCTATACCAATTGGCGACTCTTTGGATGGGGTGACCCATTTGTCTGTCCACCCTCACAAACGCTTAACATTGCAGTTGCTCACACAAATATTGTTCTCGAACCTGCCAGTGCATGTTTCTATGGGCGCCACTCTGCTATTTATTCAGTATTATGGATACCCATAATTCGATGTATCGATATCCATAATTCGCGAGGTTTTCGTGATAACGACAACTCCCTTGCCACGTGTTCACATGTGATGGTGGGAAACTACAACAACAGTAAAACCCAGTGCCGGTACCATCCCCTACCATGGTCGGGGAAGAAATTGGAATTATGGATATCCAAAAATCTGATCATGGATATCCAAAAAGCCAATTACAATGTATGGATATCCAAAAATTGATTTATGGATATCCAATAATCTATTTATGGATATCGAAAAATCGAATTATGGATATCGATAAATGCTGAATAAATAGCAAAACGTCGTGCCTGGAATTATGGATATCCATAAATCGAATTATGGGTATCCATAAATAACGAATACATAGCAAAACGGCGCACCATATCTTTATAATTGACAGACGCTTCAAGACAAGCGATTTATACATACTAAAATTGATACTTGAGGTTTTAAATTCTACTCGATTTCTAGACACAAGGTAAAACCCACTGTGTGCATGCGCAAACTGTTTATCTTTAGGCGGCCCAAATTTATTTTCCATCTAATGCTGAGTAACATCAAGTTTCTAGTTTTCTAGTTCTAAGCATGATAAAAATTATTACTAATACAAAATAAACAAACAAATATAAAGCGTGACGTATGGAAAATGTTAATCAATATCAAAATTTAAGCAATCGAATCATTAAATGTTGATACCATATCTAGTGCACTGTACATATCCAACATTTCTCTACTTAAACATTAAATGTTGATACCATATCTAGTGCACTGTACATATCCAACATTTCTCTACTTAAACATTAAATGTTGATACCATATCTAGTGCACTGTACATATCCAACATTTCTCTACTTAAACATTAAATGTTGATACCATATCTAGTGCACTGTACATATCCAACATTTCTCTACTTAAACATTAAATGTTGATACCATATCTAGTGCACTGTACATATCCAACATTTCTCTACTTAAACATTAAATGTTGATACCATATCTAGTGCACTGTACATATCCAACATTTCTCTACTTAAACATTAAATGTTGATACCATATCTAGTGCACTGTACATATCCAACATTTCTCTACTTAAACATTAAATGTTGATACCATATCTAGTGCACTGTACATATCCAACATTTCTCTACTTAAACATTAAATGTTGATACCATATCTAGTGCACTGTACATATCCAACATTTCTCTGCTTAATCATTAAATGTTGATACCATATCTAGTGCACTGTACATATCCAACATGTCTCTGCTTAAACATTAAATGTTTCGTCAATACCAAGTATTAACTATGTTTAAGTGTCGGGATAAGCGTCTTCTCTTGAATTTTAATTGTCATTTTGGGACATAAAACACTATCGACGCCTACCTCCCATTATATTAGCTGTTTTGCGTTATTTGATTATGATTTAACCCTTTCAACACCACAGACCTCTAAATAGGCTTACAAAAAGTGTAGATCCAGATGAGCCGGCTCATGACGAGCCGTCTCATCAGGATCTGCACTTTTTGCCAGTGATATGACTATTTTTAGACATAATTACTCATTTTGATAAATGAACTTGTCCAAATGTGATTTTCTGATTCATTTATTGGTTTATGAATATCATGGACCAGTCCATGTGAGTTACTTGGTGTTGAATGGGTTAAAAACATAATTTTTGGACGAAATGGTCACCAACCAGACAACGAGTATACATTGGCATCACACAAGCGTACATAACTTAAACATGTGTCTAATTTTTCCGTTCTTGAATCTTCCTGGTAATTATTCATACATCATTGCAGCTTCTAAACGAAAGGATAGTTCTTTGATTAAAACTATGCTGGGTAAAATAAAGGCTATAAATAGTTCAAATACTTCTAGTAGCCGACAATTGAGGTTTCTTATTTGTAACTGAAAATTTTATTAGAATTGTTCCACATCGCACGCCATATTTGACCGTTAACCCTTTCAACACCACAGACCTTAGAGGTATGTGGTGTTGAAAGGGTTAACGGTTAACAAAAAAGTGTAGATCCAGATGAGCCGGCTCGTGACGAGCCGTCTCATCAGGATCTGCACTTTTTTCAAGTAATATAACTATTTTTAGAATTTTTTTTACCCATTTTGATAAATGAACTGATCCAAATGTAATTTTGTTATTAATTTATTGGTCTAAAAATATCATGGACCAGTCCATGTCAGTTACTTGGTGTTGAATGGGTTAAGTTCACAGCTAGGGTGCAAAGAGTTAATAGAATCGGGGCAAGAGCTAGTATTGCTAAAATTTGGAGATTTGATCTTCCTGAGCTGCCTCACTCGAACCTCCCGTATTTTGAGCTCATGAAAAAATTCCTTTCATAAAGTATATAATATATTTTATAGTATGCAGCTAAATGTTTTTGTTTTCTTTAGATAGAAAATGACGCTACCATATCTAAAACATTTAAATACTTCACCTCTCACAAATGGATTCCAAACAGAGAATTTTACACATATAATTTCTTCAATTCATTGTAAAATATTAAAATTGCTGGTGACACACAAAAAGGGGCATTCAAGAGGAAGCATTGTGAAATGATGTTAATTGATGTGTCGGTGTACTATGCAAGCATTGAGAAATGACGTTAATTGATGTGTCGGCGTACTATGCAAGCATTGAGAAATGACGTTAATTGATGTGTCGGTGTACTATGCAAGCATTGAGAAATGACGTTAATTGATGTGTCGGTGTACTATGCAAGCATTGAGAAATGACGTTAATTGATGTGTCGGTGTACTATGCAAACATTGAGAAATGATGTCAGTATGCGTGATTAACTTTAACTGCCATGTACTGGCGAGGAGAAGGGGTGCAAGCTGGGTGAGGAAAAGGGGTGCAAGCTGGGTGAGGAGCAGGGGTGCGAGCTGGTCATCTATGCACGATGATTGTAGGTTTAACGTATGATTGAAGATACTACATTACGACCTTCTAAATTAAAAATGATTGTGAAGTATACATGTATATGGACTGATACATTTTAACACAAGTCTTGAAAATGAAATGAAAATAAGTGAATGTGGTGGCAAGACATACATTAGAGTAGTTCACTCCTTGTACCTGTACTAAATGCACTAGGGGCTGGCTTCACCAAAACTTAAGCTAATTTACAATCCCACCAAATGTGAATACTGTTAGGATTGTGTCCCTAGTTCTCCAGGTACACAGACTTTGATTAGCACTAGCTCATTCATCAATCAAATCTTACCTTTTAAATATACATTGTCTTCATTTAGCTTAAGATATGTTTCAAGTAAATTATTTTATATTTGGGCCAGGTTTGTTTACGATATTCAGTGGAGGTTATCCTATTCTCGAAGTTTTGATGAGGACCTGGATGGTGTTACTTTAAGTGTACATACAACGACAAACAACAATTTTATTTTATACTTGTATTGTTTATCAACCACTTGTGGGTAAATAAGTTATTAGTGACATATTTGCAATATTAACAGCTTACATATCAGGACATTTATGAAAAAATTCACCTTCAGAAAATTGTTACAAAACATAGAATTATTTCCAGAATCATAGCAATATTGAATATGACGTAGTGACGTCCCCTTAATGTTTGGTAGCGCAAAAGTAATTTATTTACATATTTAACCCAGTCGTGTGATTCATTCATGAATTCATTGTAAGTCCACTGTTAATAAATAGACATAATATTATGTATTAATGTTTGAAATTTTTATAAGTCTAGATGCATCAAAAATGTCCTAATATCCGTGCTTCATAATTTGATTCTTTGAAAGCTGGATGGTGGATAGTAAAAAGGTTACTAAATGTTTATATACGATATATAGAATATGTTAAATGTGTGCAGTCTTGTATGTGTAATGATTGTGCATGCATATTATATGTGTATATATGATTGAGCATATGTACTATAAAAGTTAAAGGTAATGTGTTTGTTTATTATAGTGTCACCCCAGCCATTTCTGATATGGTTTGAACCTTCGACCTCCCACTCCATAGGCGCACAGAAATGGTGTACTATATGTGTATATACGACTGTGCATGTGTACTATATGTGTATATATGATTGTGTATGTGTACTGTATGTGTATATACGATTGTGCATGTGTACTGTATGTGTATATATGATTGTGTATGTGTACTGTATGTGTATATATGATTGTGCATGTGTACTATGTGTATATATGATTGTGCATGTGTACTATGTGTATATACGATTGTGCATGTGTACTGTATGTGTATATATGATTATGTATGTGTACTGTATGTGTATATATGATTGTGCATGTGTACTATGTGTATATACGAGTGTGCATGTGTACTATGTGTATATACGATTGTGCATGTGTACTGTATGTGTATATATGATTGTGCATGTGTACTGTATGTGTATATATGATTGTGCATGTGTACTATGTGTATATACGATTGTGCATGTGTACTATGTGTATATATGATTGTGCATGTGTACTATGTGTATATACGATTGTGCATGTGTACTGTATGTGTATATATGATTGTGCATGTGTACTGTATGTGTATATATGATTGTGCATGTGTACTGTATGTGTATATATGATTGTGCATGTGTACTATGTGTATATACGATTGTGTATGTGTACTGTATGTGTATATACGATTGTGCATGTGTACTGTATGTGTATATATGATTATGCATTTGTACTGTATGTGTATATATATAATGAATAAACAAAGTTTCTGACTTCACAAAAAAAGACATCTATATTAAGAGTATATGTGGGGCAAGTTTCTATCTTCTAATTTAGTAACTTGCTACTTTCGGTACCGATAGCTTACCATGTTTCTTTTACATTTTTGTACGGTTCGAGTGATATATATCTTATACCTTGAGAATTTGGGCATCGAGAACAACTCTATATTATATTTAGACAAGTCCAAAGTTATAATCTTTCATGAAAGCAGCCCCTATAAATCACCTGTACTTAATAGTAAAATGAATTCCCTAAATACTATAATGTGTTTTTTATGCAACTGATAAAACAGCAGTACACAAATCATTTCAAAGGCTAACAGATAAGGCAGCACTATATACACAATACTGTAACTAATCAATGTTATTTGTGTTTCTCAATCTTTCTATTATACTATGTTTAAATCAATCATCATTGAACCAGTATATACTGGTATATGTATTTCATTGAACCAGTATATACTGTTATATGTATTTCATTGAACCAGTATATACTGGTATATGTATTTCATTGAACCAGTATATACTGGTATATGTATTTCATTGAACCAGTATATACTGGTATATGTATTTCATTGAACCAGTATATACTGGTATATGTATTTCATTGAACCAGTATATACTGGTATATGTATTTCATTGAACCAGTATATACTGGTATATGTATTTCATTGAACCAGTATATACTGGTATATGTATTTCATTGAACCAGTATATACTGGTATATGTATTTCATTGAACCAGTATATACTGGTATATGTATTTCATTGAACCAGTATATACTGGTATATGTATTTCATTGAACCAGTATATACTGGTACATGTTTTTTGATATAGTGGTATATGTATTTCATTGAACCATACATATAGTGGTACATGTATTTCATTGAACCATACATATAGTGGTACATGTATTTCATTGAACCATACATATAGTGGTACATGTATTTCATTGAACCATACATATAGTGGTACATGTATTTCATTGAACCATACATATAGTGGTACATGTATTTCATTGAACCATACATATAGTGGTACATGTATTTCATTGAACCATACATATATTGGTACATGTATTTCATTGAACCATACATATAGTGGTACATGTATTTCATTGAACCATACATATATTGGTACATGTATTTCATTGAACCATACAGATAGTGGTACATGTATTTCATTGAACCATACATATAGTGGTACATGTATTTCATTGAACCATACATATAGTGGTACATGTATTTCATATTAAGGAGTGCTCAAAAGAATAATGTTGCACTCTACACATACACAGTATGAAATTACTTCGTAAAAACCCAAATACATTTTCTTTTGGAATTTCAAATGAATTCATGAGACAGAAACAAGTGAATGCAGTACAAAGTGGCATACCGGATGGCAGCAATAAAGTGGCGTGTGACCTGAATCAATGACAACAATTCATGTGAACTCAAGTGAACTACTTTTAAGCTATCATAGGACAAGCAACATATATACATGTTTGACCTGTAAGAAGGCATGTTTCACTACATTCCGGATTAGACAATTATTAACAGGGGGGGGGGGGGGGGGGGGGTTTCAGGAGTTGTGGGAATGACACATCATCTACTCAGGGTGAACATTTGTTCCAAATTATTTGAAAATCCTACAATGTATGGTCAAATTATGCTGTTGACAATTTCAATATATCAATAATTGTTACTCACCGAATGCGACCTTGACCGTTGTGTCTTTAACAGTTTACAAATGGGAAACGTTTGTGCCAAAATATTTCACAATCCCCTTATGCATGACAAAGTTACATAGCAGATACAATATATTATACCAATATTTAACCTTCAATAACCTATAAGTGTGACCTTGACTGTTGCAGTAGAATCCCGCATCTTAACCCTTTCAACACCACAGACCTCTAAATAGGCGTACAAAAAGTGTAGATCCAGATGAGCCGGCTCGTGACGAGCCGTCTCATCAGGATCTGCACTTTTTGCCAGTAATATTACTATTTTTAGAGAAAAATTACCCATTTTGATAAATGAACTAGTCCGAATGTAATTTTCTTATTCACTTATTGGTCTAAAAATATCATGGACCAGTTACTTGGTGTTGAAAGAGTTAAACACGATATGTCGTCATATGAGGAATATTTGCGCCACATTATTTTACACTCCCCTCATCCTGGCCAAAGTTCCAGAGCAGACACAATATATTATACCAATATTGTATCTCTATGTGTTATTTTAAACTCCCTATGCATGACAAAGCAACATCCTGGACATGAACAATACCAATATTTGACCAGTAACCCTTTCAACACCAAGTAACTGACATGGACTGGTCCATGATATTCTTAGACCAATAAATGAATAAGGAAATTACATTCGGACCAGTTCATTTATCAAGATGGGTAATTTTGTCTAAAATTAGTAATATTACTGGCAAAAAGTGCAGATCCTGATGAGACGGCTCGTCATGAGCCGGCTCATCTGGATCTACACTTGTTGTAAGCCTATTTAGAGGTCTGCAGTGTTGAAAGGGTTAACCCAAGTTATTTCAAAATCTCCCCTTGCTTGACAAATATTCAGGCCAGACATGAAGTGCGACAGACAAACATACCAGTGCAATCCTATTGTCCTACTATTAGAAATACAAATACTTCTGGGGTACCCTAGCCAAACAAGAGACCTTCCATATTGTGTATGTATGTGGTATGCTTGAGCGACATTGTCTTTAGCATCTATCTGGTATGTTTGTTCCATATTGTGTACGGGGTATGTATGTGGTACGCTTGAGCGACATTGTCGTTTAGCATCTATCTGGTATGTTTGTTCCATATTGTGTATGTATGTGGTATGCTTGAGCGACATTGTCTTTAGCATCTATCTGGTATGTTTGTTCCATATTGTGTACGGGGTATGTATGTGGTACGCTTGAGCGACATTGTCGTTTAGCATCTATCTGGTATGTTTGTTCCATATTGTGTATGTATGTGGTATGCTTGAGCGACATTGTCTTTAGCATCTATCTGGTATGTTTGTTCCATATTGTGTACGGGGTATGTATGTGGTACGCTTGAGCGACATTGTCGTTTAGCATCTATCTGGTATGTTTGTTCCATATTGTGTATGTATGTGGTACGCTTGAGCGACATTGTCTTTAGCATCTATCTGGTATGTTTGTTCCATATTTTGTATGTATGTGGTACGCTTGAGCGACATTGTCTTTAGCATCTATCTGGTATGTTTGTTCCATATTTTGTATGTATGTGGTACGCTTGAGCGACATTGTCTTTAGCATCTATCTGGTATGTTTGTTCCATATTGTGTATGTATGTGGTACGCTTGAGCGACATTGTCTTTAGCATCTATCTGGTATGTTTGTTCCATATTTTGTATGTATGTATGTGGTACACTTGAGCGACATTGTCTTTAGCATCTATCTGGTATGTTTGTTCCATATTTTGTATGTATGTGGTACACTTGAGCGACATTGTCTTTAGCATCTATCTGGTATGTTTGTTCCATATTGTGTATGTATGTGGTATGCTTGAGCGACATTGTCTTTAGCATCTATCTGGTATGTTTGTTCCATATTTTGTATGTATGTGGTACACTTGAGCGACATTGTCTTTAGCATCTATCTGGTATGTTTGTTCCATATTGTGTATGTATGTGGTACACTTGAGCGACATTGTCTTTAGCATCTATCTGGTATGTTTGTTCCATATTGTGTATGTATGTGGTACGCTTGAGCGACATTGTCTTTAGCATCTATCTGGTATGTTTGTTCCATATTGTGTATGTATGTGGTACGCTTGAGCGACATTGTCTTTAGCATCTATCTGGTATGTTTGTTCCATATTGTGTATGTATGTGGTATGCTTGAGCGACATTGTCTTTAGCATCTATCTGGTATGTTTGTTCCATATTGTGTATGTATGTGGTACACTTGAGCGACATTGTCTTTAGCATCTATCTGGTATGTTTGTTCCATATTTTGTATGTATGTGGTACACTTGAGCGACATTGTCTTTAGCATCTATCTGGTATGTTTGTTCCATATTGTGTATGTATGTGGTATGCTTGAGCGACATTGTTTTTAGCATCTATCTGGTATGTTTGTTCCATATTGTGTATGTATGTGGTACGCTTGAGCGACATTGTCTTTAGCATCTATCTGGTATGTTTGTTCCATATTGTGTATGTATGTGGTACACTTGAGCGACAATGTCTTTAGCATCTATCTGGTATGTTTGTTCCATATTGTGTGTGTATGTATGTGGTACACTTGAGCGACATTGTCTTTAGCATCTATCTGGTATGTTTGTTCCATATTGTGTATGTATGTGGTACACTTGAGCGACATTGTCTTTAGCATCTATCTGGTATGTTTGTTCCATATTGTGTATGTATGTGGTATGCTTGAGCGAAATTGTCTTTAGCATCTATCTGGTATGTTTGTTCCATATTGTGTATGTATGTGGTACGCTTGAGCGACATTGTCTTTAGCATCTATCTGGTATGTTTGTTCCATATTTTGTATGTATGTGGTACACTTGAGCGACATTGTCTTTAGCATCTATCTGGTATGTTTGTTCCATATTTTGTATGTATGTGGTACACTTGAGCGACATTGTCTTTAGCATCTATCTGGTATGTTTGTTCCATATTGTGTATGTATGTGGTACACTTGAGCGACATTGTCTTTAGCATCTATCTGGTATGTTTGTTCCATATTGTGTATGTATGTGGTATGCTTGAGCGACATTGTTTTTAGCATCTATCTGGTATGTTTGTTCCATATTGTGTATGTATGTGGTACGCTTGAGCGACATTGTCTTTAGCATCTATCTGGTATGTTTGTTCCATATTGTGTATGTATGTGGTATGCTTGAGCGACATTGTCTTTAGCATCTATCTGGTATGTTTGTTCCATATTGTGTATGTATGTGGTATGCTTGAGCGACATTGTCTTTAGCATCTATCTGGTATGTTTGTTCCATATTGTGTATGTATGTGGTACACTTGAGCGACATTGTCTTTAGCATCTATCTGGTACGTTTGTTCCATATTGTGTATGTATGCAGTACACTTGAGCGACATTGTCTTTAGCATCTATCTGGTATGTTTGTTCCATATTGTGTATGTATGTGGTACACTTGAGCGACATTGTCGGTTTTTTCTATGACCTCCTATCTCAAGATAAAGTCTGATTTATGCCGCAAATGTATATTAGTCCTTGTTTTTATTGTTGTTCCATAACCATATGAGGCGGTATGATAAATGTGATTTTCCATTGGATATACTGTAGGATATCTGTTGAGATTTAATAATTTAATAATTATAAGATAAGAAAGTGGATTAAAATTGGTAGCATGTTGTGCTAGGGAGCGATATAAACAGACGAAATCAATTACGAGAATCTATCTACTTCGAAGAGTATTCAGGGGCAGTAACTGATCAATGTCTCTCATTCTTGCACCTGAAATCAATATATTAATAGGATGTAGGGAGATTGCACCTGTATAACACTTAACAGGTGTCATCAATAGGGTGTAAGGAGATGGCTAGAATGTAGAGTTGCATATATCATGTGGTGACAGCACTCAAATATTGTTTCAAAATAATGGGAAGATGTTTAAACAGACATAACTAAAGAATAGCACTCGGAGAAATGCAAACCCTCCAGCTGGGCTGACCACCATCGACACATTCCTTGACCGATTTCTCTCAAAATTGAATCACGTCCTTCTGGAACAACTCTCTACAGTGAAACCTGTGTTAGTGGTCAGCTCTATTAAGCAACCAACCTGCATTAAGCAGCCAGTTTTTCAGACTCCCAATATAGTATATTTGATCTCTATTAAGCAGCCACTTTCTGCGATTACCTTGGCTGGCTGCTTACAATAGGTTTGCCTGTATATATATATATATATATACATGTTACTGACAACACAAGTATATATATATGTTACTGACAACACAAGTATATATACATGTTACTGACAACACAAGTATATATACATGTTACTGACAACACAATTATATATATATGTTACTGACAACACAAGTATATATACATGTTACTGACAACATAAGTATATATACATGTTACTGACAACACAAGTATATATATACATGTTACTGACAACATAAGTATATATACATGTTACTGACAACATAAGTATATATACATGTTACTGACAACATAAGTATATATACATGTTACTGACAACACAAGTATATATACATGTTACTGACAAAACAAGTATATATACATGTTACTGACAACACAAGTATATATACATGTTACTGACAACACAAGTATATATATATGTTACTGACAACACAAGTATATATACATGTTACTGACAACACAAGTATATATACATGTTACTGACAACACAAGTATATATACATGTTACTGACAAACAAGTATATATACATGTTACTGACAACACAAGTATATATACATGTTACTGACAAAACAAGTATATATACATGTTACTGACAACACAAGTATATATACATGTTACTGACAACACAAGTATATATACATGTTACTGACAATACAAGTATATATATATATGTTACTGACAACACAAGTATATATACATGTTACTGACAACACAAGTATATATATATGTTACTGACAACACAAGTATATATATATATGTTACTGACAACACAAGTATATATACATGTTACTGACAACACAAGTATATATACATGTTACTGACAACACAAGTATATATACATGTTACTGACAACACAAGTATATATACATGTTACTGACAACACAAGTATATATACATGTTACTGACAAAACAAGTATATATACATGTTACTGACAACACAAGTATATATACATGTTACTGACATACAAGTATATTTGTTACTGACAACACAAGTATATATACATGTTACTGACAACACAAGTATATATATATGTTACTGACAACACAAGTATATATACATGTTACTGACAACACAAGTATATATACATGTTACTGACAACACAAGTATATATATATATATATATATATGTTACTGACAACACAAGTATATACACATGTTACTGACAACACAAGTATATATACATGTTACTGACAACACAATTATATATACATGTTACTGACAACACAAGTATATATACATGTTACTGACAACACAAGTAAATATACATGTTACTGACAACACAAGTATATATACATGTTACTGACAACACAAGTATATATACATGTTACTGACAACACAAGTATATATACATGTTACTGACAACACAAGTATATATACATGTTACTGACAACACAAGTATATATACATGTTACTGACAACACAAGTATATATACATGTTACTGACAACACAAGTATATATACATGTTACTGACAACATAAGTATATATACATGTTACTGACAACATAAGTATATATACATGTTACTGACAAAACAAGTATATATACATGTTACTGACAAAACAAGTATATATACATGTTACAGACAACACAAGTATATACACATGTTACTGACAACACAAGTATATATATATGTTACTGACAACACAAGTATATATACATGTTACTGACAAAACAAGTATATATGCATGTTACTAACAAAACAAGTATATATGCATGTTACTAACAAAACAAGTATATATGCATGTTACTGACAAAACAAGTATATATGCATGTTACTAACAAAACAAGTATATATGCATGTTACTGACAATACAAGTATATATATATATATGTTTCATCAAAGATCATTCCCAATGTTTTGGGTCATCTTGCTAACACAGAGACAGAGAACAGTGTGGGTTAATTACACCTGTGTCCAAAGATTGACATTTCTGTATAATTTCAAGGCATTAATGATTAAAGCCATACCTTTCACTAACAATAGTTTTGAAACTGTTGTCATGGGAACAATGTTTCTAAAGGAACACTCTTGCTAATAAAAGATTGTGCAATTTGATTTGATCAATGCAGGACATATATTAAAGATGTCAGCTATAATTTTGACAGCAGATAACTTATGAACATTAGGAATTATCTTAATGATTATGTACATTTCTTTTTTTATGACATGCAAGATTTCTCAGGGAACAATATTGCTATACATAGAATGGTATTACGGTTGGAGTGATGTCTGTTTGGAATTGAAGTTTTCATGAATTGGCTTATGAGTCGGTGTGATATCTACCAGTAGCCGAGATATCAAAATTTATTTTTTAATCATTATTTGCAGGAACATGGTTATTAGCAAAATAGAGTGACTAGTTTCTGATAGCTCACGACAGTTGTCTGGAAGTTCATCGACATTTTGAATAAATATATTTTCTATGTGAATAAACTAGAGACAATAAAAATGTCTACAAATTTGTAAGAAAATAATCGGGCCTTTTATCTCTTTAACCCATTCAACCCCAAGTAACTGACATGGACTGGTGCGTGATATTTTCAGACCAATAAATTAATAAGAAAATTACCTTTCGACCAGTTCATTTATCAAAATGGGTAATTTTATCTAAAAATAGTAATAATTATTACTGGCAAAAAAGTGCAGATCCTGATGAGACGGCTCGTCACGAGCCGGCTCATCTGGATCTACACTTTTCATAAGCCTATTTAGAGGCCTGTGGGGTTGAAAGGGTTAAAGCATAAATGGGATAATTTATAATGATAATATTGCTTAACAAAACAACGAGGGCCAATATGACACTGGGTCGCTCACCAGAGTCTAATGGGATAAGATTTAATTTAGTAATGCTACAATATTCTACAATATTCAATTAGTAATGCTACAAGATTCAATTAGTAATGCTACAAGATTCAATTAGTAATGCTACAAGATTCAGTTAGTAATGCTACACGATTCAATTAGTAATGCTACAAGATTCAATTAGCAATGCTTCAAGATTCAATTAGTAATGCTACAAGATTCAATTAGTAATGCTACAAGATTCAATTAGTAATGCTACAAGACTTGGTACAGTGTGCTTAAGGAGATATTGTAATTATGAGGTAATTAGGTCTAAACATTTTTCACATATAAATTTTGAACAGTTTGAATAGTTACATTGTTTTAAAGAGGTTTCTTTAACCCATTCAACCCCAAGTAACTCACATGGACTGGTCCATGATATATTTAGACCAATAAATTAATCAGAAAATTACATTTGGACCAGTTCATTTATCAAAATGGGTAATTTTGTCTTAAAATAGTAATATTACTTGCAAAAAGTGCAGATCCTGATGAGACGGCTCGTCACGAGCCGGCTCATCTGGATCTACACTTTTTGTAAGCCTATTTAGAGGTCTGTGGTGTTGAAAGGGTTAAGACAGTGGCTATATATGGGAATCAATAACAGTTTTGTATGTTGAGTACAATTGTGCAAACAACAAGGATTTAGTGAAATTAAGAAAATTATCAATTATTGAAATTAACCAAGCTAATGTAACTTGTGAACAATACCCGTTGTATCAGTAAATGCATTTGCTCTAATTAAACATACGTCACCTACTGTAGTTGTTCTACAGTGAGAATTCATAACCAAGATTGAAAACAAAGTGAAAAATAGAGTTGCTATATCGTTTACAATGTTACTCTTCAAGTAGATATAGTGAACTAGATTTCTGATGAAACTCGAGGCTAACCGAAATGAACAAACCTTTATATCTAAATAATGAACAAACCGTTTATCTAAATTTAACATGTCACCAAATTTGAACACAAATCCTTGACTTCATGTGTTTCCAAAGCATTTGTGATAGATGGACAAAACCCGATCACAGTAACTCAGCAGAAACATTTGGTTCAGGTGAGCTAAATATAGGAAGAGACAAAGTGGCACTATATGGTTATAATTATCGTAAATCACTGATAGCTGCCTTGGAACCAAACACAGAGATAAGCTGTTCTTCATATTCATCTATACTTCTCTTCATGATATCCATACATGGGCCAAGCAGGCGCTCAAATGCTTTAACATCTAATACTGAAAATATACAATTACATGTATGTATTCATTCACATGCAGTCAGTTTTCTGAAATTTGAATATATTTTCAGTCAAACAATTTGACCTTTAATAGGTTTATAGCCTGCCACACCTACAGTGCTCAGCAACTGTCATGGTTCAAATCTACCTACATTGTACCAATGGTATTTATAAATCTTGGCTCATAGATCATACTTCACTGGTATGGTATGATCGGTTGATCACAGCTGTGAAAACAATACATGTAACTTGATCTGGGTCTGTTTATTTTGGGGTATTGCACACAGTGAAATAAAACACAAATGTCACTTCAGTTTATGAGGGGATTATCATCTGTTGATCAAAGTAAATCAATCAGCGGTCCCTAGTATTAACCCTTTGCATGCTAGCAGCAGATAAAATCACCTTTGCAAACAGCATAGAGCCAGATCAGACGGCACAGAACGTGCCATCTGATCAGGCTCTATGCAGTTTGCTATTCGGATAGTGGAGCTAAAATACTTGGCTGAATAGCAAACAACATAGATCCTGATCAGACGAGGCGTTACGCCGCGGCTGATCTGGATCTATGTTGTTTGCAAAAGTAATTTTATTTACTCAGCAGGCAAAGAGTTAATATGGAGCAGTAAACAGGATGCCCATTGGCAACATGATCCATCCAGAATAAATGATCGAATTTATGGAAATTATGTCAGTTCGTGTGAGAACACCAAAGCACTTAGTCTTAGATTGTTCTACAGTAAATTATTTCAAATTGATCTTATATTTACTAGTTATTTTGAAATCAATGGCTACCAGTATTTCTTTTGACAGTGACTCAGGTGATGAGTTTGATTTTCTGGTTTTGAGGCGTCCGATGTTGATGTACATGAGCAGTTATTTCATGAACAGCTCCGACAAAGATGAACAGGCTGTTCCTGGGGCCAGTCCCGTCCGTGATGACGGCTGGACATGGAACTATTCTGATCTGAGGGTGGGTGTGATTGATAGACTATTGTATTGAACCATCAAATAAAAATAATTTATTATAAATACAATGCAGGGCAGGGCGTTCATTTGACCCGAGCTCCTGGGTTTTGACGCATGAAAATCAGTAAAGACGCTTGGTGAAAATGCGTAGTGGGTCAACTTTGACCCGGGACGATGAGCTGTTAAGCGTCATCGAATATTTCTCAACAGTGTAATTATCCTAATCTGCCTGTCAAATGCGATCGGAGAGGGCGGAGTCCGTCTAAAAATAAACGCCGTAACTCCGGCCAATGTACGAAGATGTCTGTAAAATTTGCCAACAACCATAAACCTAGATATATTCTCGTAAAGTTGGAGTCAAATTTACATGAAAATACGACTTTTCTGCTGATTTAATGAATATTTATTAAAAGGTCATGCTTTTATCTTATTGTTGATACCAAAATCATTACCGGAACAAACTATAAGCTACCCGCATTTTGTTTTGAAATCGGTGACTCCTGCCGTAAATCTAAGTGCGTCCATTTCGAATATACTGATGCCGGAGCTATTTAATGATAACACTTCTTTGTAGCCAATAAACAATTTAATTTACAAGTTTTTATGATTTATTGCAATTCGTAACTACAGTCAAACCTCTCCAGAGCAAACACCATCCGGATACACCCAGATTGGTTGTTGTAGAGAGGTTGTTGTTCTATATAGGTAGGTTCAACTTTTCGAAGTCTGGATATGCGGGAATAGTCAGTTTTGACAGTTACTATGGCTCATACTGATTTGAATATAGAGTACGGGGTACTACTTTCATTATACAATTGATATATTGAACTAAGATTGAATATGAAACAGCACAAATGTTGTAACATTTGATGTCTTCACAACTTAATTGCATTAATGTTTTTTGCTCAATAGAGGAGACTCAATAATGTTGAACATTAATGAGGTGCAACTGAGGACGCAATGTATTAAAATCGCCCCAGATTATGCAAATGTTTGTGGATATTTGAACGGGATGAGGTCAGATCCATCGATTCAAAACGATAGTCGTTGAGCCCAAACGCAGTGAGTGACATTTCCACTAACGTCCAATTGTGTATCAGAAGTATAGGTTGTTCTGTAAGAATGTAGGACAGTTGCCCACCGGACAGTTGCCCACCAAGCAAATGAAAAGTAGGACATTTGCCCACCAAAATATTTATAAAAAAAATATTTTTGATATTTATCCTAAATCAGGTAATACATCATGTCTTGATAGTTTACATGGATCAGTGCATGGCTTCTTGGCACCTGTGTGGGGAGTCATGGCTTCCTTACAATATTTAGCATTGAGGGGATCAGTGCATGGCTTCTTGGCACCTCATGGCTTCCTTACAAAATTTAGCATCGAGGGGATCAGTACATGGCTTCTTGGCACCTCTGAGGGAAGTCATGGCTTCCTTCTTGTTAGTATATATAGCAGGACAGACCATGGTTGGCAATTTACAACTGCTGTGTCAGTCCTCCACTTGGTACATGGATGGTACCTTCAGAGTAACCCCTCACATATACAGTCAGCTGTATGTCATCCGTATATTTGTAATAAAAGTAATTTTTGAGCATTTTATGCTTGTAAGCTTGGTATATAAGTTATTTGCCTTTGTTTGTAATAAAAGTCGTTTTCAAGCACTTTATGCTTGTAAGATTGTAAACTAAGTTGTTTGTATTATATATTATTTATACAACTTTGGTGGGCAATTGTCCTTCTTTTCATTTGCTTGGTGGGCAACTGCCCGGTGGGCAACTGTCCGGTGGGCAACTGTCCGTACACCGTTCTGTAAGACAGTGTCATGGTGAAGAATGCTTTTGAAACAGTCTTTGTACACGATACCTAGATTAATATAATCCTGTTAAAATTTTTATATATACTGTGTACCTACCTGCGACTCTAGTTTTTCCGACAGCATAAACTGTAGCTGCTCTAGGCTTTTTAGTTAACAAGGAAAGTTCTGAAAGAACAAAGTTAGTACGCTTGTTACAGCAGAAGGTAATTACATTGAGTGAAAGACAACATCGGAATAAAGACAGCCTGACCCTCATCAAGTCACTATCAATGTAATAACAGAATGGGACAGAGAGAAAGATAGAAAGAAGCCGCTTACTTTTGAAAAAGACAAAATATTTTTATAGTTTCATCAACAATTTAAAGAAAACAAGGCGCTAGCCGTGGGACGGCCACAGTCCCTACCGGCTTTTATCACATGGCATCTGCATGACTTTACAGTAGTGTTATTGGGGCATACATTTTGTTAACACTAGGGTATAACAAGCATAAATTTTGTCGTACCATGACCATTTCGTAACACGGACGATTTATCGTATAGTCTCACGCATTTGGCGTGAGACTCACGCTTTTGAACATAAACTCACCTCTCACGCACACCTTTTATAATCTCATACATTTTAACACTTAAAATATGGGCTAATAATTATGCTCTAAGGCCTAGAAAAAATATTATGAATATTATTTTATTAAGTGAGACTTTTTGGAAATTATTTTTGTATCAAAAAAGGAATATGATCAATATTCAATAGTATTTGAACTTTCATACTGAGCACACCATTGGCTTTTAGGGGCCCCCAGTGCCAACTGCCCCATGGAACCCAATTCTCACTCTGACATTGACAACTATGTATATTTATGGTACATTAGGCCTAAAAAAAATAGGGTAGGTACGTCGCAAAATCTTTTTTTGGGGATTTTTATTTTTTGACCCCGAATGATCCAATATTGAACTTGACCTAGATTTATCAGAGATGATCATGCTGACCATGTCTCATAAAGATTAGGTAAAAATTGTGACCTCTAGCGACTACATAAGGTTTTCCTATTCTTTGACCTAGTGACATAGTTTTTGTCCCAATAACTAATTGGATGACCCAATATCGAACTAGACCTAGATTTTGTAAAGATGATCATTGTAACCAAGTTTCATAAAGTTTAGGTCAACATTTTGACCTCTAGTGTCTACACAAGGTTTCCTATGATTTGACCTAGATTTTGTAGAAGATCATTGTGATCAAGTATCATAATGAGTAGGCCAAAACTGTTTGAACGCCACAGTGACCTTGACCGTCACATTTTTTCCGCATGACACACCGCCTCATGGTGGTGAACAATCGTGCCAGCTTATATAAAAATCGTGCAATAGATGACAAAGTTACGGTCCGGACAAACTAAATTGTCATACTTTTTGATGTTTGAACGCCACATGTGACTTTGACCTTTGAGATATCAACAATTTTTTCCGCATGACACACCGTCTTAAAGTGGTGAACAATTATGCCACGTTATTTCAAAATCGTACGATAGATGATAAAGTTACAGTCCGGACAAACTAAATTGTTTTTGATGTTTGACCTCTAAGTGTGACCTTGACCTTTGAGATATTGACACATTTTTTCCGCAGAACATATCGTCTCATGGTGGTGAACAATTGTGCCAAGTTTAAAATCGGACAAAAAAATTGGTGACTGACTGACGGAGGACCGGTGACCGGTATGTAATAACATACTGAGTGAAAGAAAAGGCAATTTACACACTAACAAACACAGCGACAATAAGTATGTTTAATCTCACACCTTATCTAACACCTTTATCAAGTAATACATATAGCGCCCGCTTTTTCGCAATATGTTACAGAGCGTCTGCATTTTCTCTCTATAATTTATATAGCACTCACATAATGTGTCTGCATTTTCTCTCTATAATTTATATAGCACTCACATAATGCGTCTGCATTTTCTCTCTATAATTTATATAGCACTCGCATAATGCGTCTGCATTTTCTCTCTATAATTTATATAGCACTCACATAATGCGTCTGCATTTTCTCTCTATAATTTATATAGCACTCGCATAATGCGTCTGCATTTTAGACGGCGCCCTGATTTTATAGTAAAGTATGTATGTTATATGGGGGCACCATACACAAGATCCGAGACCACCTCAAACACATTTACTGGAACGACATACATGATTCCAGACCTTTGGAAGAACTTATATGAAAAGATATGCTTGTGGAGCCAGGCCTGTAATCTTCATACGCCGATACACATGTGCATATGGTTGACTTGATAAGTGTGAAAATGAAAAAGCTTTAAAAGGCCAAATCTGCAATAAAATGCAACTGAGGGGTACAATTGCATCTGCTTACATTTGTCTGTAAAGGTGTTAACCCTTTCCTTCATAGAGATTTATATTAATATACTATTATATACTCCATACAAACTACAGCCATTTAGCTATCATGCAGTAGATAAGCAATCGCCATATCTATCCCACCTACATAGATATTACTGGGACTACATGAGATTCTGGCCTTTATTATGAACATTGGTTTGGCTACTACATTGTCAATGTATGTCATATTGGTAATGGCGTCAAGAGGTGCGGTTAAGGAAGAAAAGGGTTAAAATGAATTCATGACAAAATTCCCAAAAAATCCCGGACCAACTATAATACTTAACATGTGTGCCTCCATTCATATATGTAAAAATTGCAGGAACATTTTAAAATGGCGGCATCAACATTTAATGTGAGAATATTGAAAACATTACTGACACACCTCATACATGTATTATATGAAACAACGCAAATAGCGTTAGTTTTTCTGAAATGAACATTGTCCAAGAATTTCACGGACCCGCCTCGTATAACTGGTATATATATGTGGAGAAATCATACAATAATATTATTTGAGTCATTGTGTGTTTATTTACCATTCGTAGTTTTTTAAACCACCAAATCGGATGTCATTTTAGCTCGATTGTGAAGAAAATTTCTGGCTTATATAATTCGTCTAGTTTATTTAATTCACTCTATAAAGTCTTTTAAATCTTTGTATAACATGCCTAGTCAGCAATAGAATCCTGGATGAGCCCGTCATAGTCTGCCGACTCCAACCCGAGACGATAAAAAATTACTTACGAGTATCCGTAAATTTATTTACATTATACTTACCTAGAAGGCACCAGAATGCACCCTTTTGAATCTACATAAGTCATTAAAAATATTTGTCCACCCCCCCCCCCCTCGGACCCTCCTGCCACACTATATCGCAGCAAGGTACCTCGATGTGCAAAAGTTGACCAGATCTATGGCCCAGTGAATAGTAAAGTAAAGAGTTTACCTCCAAAGTACCGCCCCTTTGTACAATTCAGGACTTCCATTTCATCCGAGCCAGGTTCTTTCTGTAAAACAATAACATAGAGGCAATGATAGGGGAAGTTGTAATATTCTAAAACATCTTCATAACAGCGAGAGATTACCGAGATAAATAGCTATAAGAATTATGGAAAGGGCAGAGATTACCGAGATAGATAGCTATAGAGAGATTACCGAGATAGATAGCTATAGCTATAAGAATTATGGAAAGGGCGAGAGATTACCGAGATAGATAGCTATAAGAATTATGGAAAGGGCGAGAGATTACCGAGATAGATAGCTATAAGAATAGATAGCTATAAGAATTATGGAAAGGGCAAGAGATTACCGAGATAAATAGCTATAAGAATTATGGAAAGGGCGAGAGATTACCGAGATAGATAGCTATAAGAATTATGGAAAGGGCGAGAGATTACCGAGATAGATAGCTATAAGAATTATGGAAAGTGCAAGATTGCCGAGATAGATAGCTATAAGAATAGATAGCTATAAGAATTATGGAAAGGGCGAGAGATTACCGAGATAGATAGCTAAGCTATAAGAATTATGGAAAGCGCGAGAGATTACCGAGATAGATAGCTATAAGAATTATGGAAAGCGGACAATAAATATACATGTATTTTCTTATTGTGATAATTATACTATGTATATTCATTGAAATAAAATATTGTTTAAACTAAATATAAAAGTTAGGAATATTTTAATATATATCTCTTGAATGGTGGTCATTTTGACCACTGTGACACCATTATTCTTTTCTTATACATTTATTACTTAAATGAAAATAATATTTAATAAATGTACATATAGAATTTAATAACATAATTATGTATCACTTAGCATTTCAAATAAACATAGCTCAATAATACTAAACATTATTATCAGTGAAAACAGACGGAAATATGTTGATATAATGAAAAGTGAAATAACAATTATGAATGAATATTCTAAACGTAACAAAAATACTTTCTTTAGGAAAATTGAAAATATTTGTAAATCTTAATTCAATTCATATATATCTATCTATACATTATTATAATGTACATTGCTTTTGAATGTATGATTATTGTGTTAATACATGTGTGTATTATTTTGTAAATATTTGTAAATAATGAACTGAATAAACCTTTAAAAAAAACAACTAAACATGTCATGGTCATCAGTGTAGATGCAGTACCATATTTTATGAAACAAGTTTTAGAATTTTGCTATAAGTGAACCATTGGCGGCGACCTTAATTACAAAATTCCAAAACTTAAACTTATTAAATTTGGTATGAAATCCCCATGAATGTCAGATCCTTTTGATCACATTACCATATAGCGCTCGTTTTAATAATAATATTTTTGCACAAAATAACGTTGCTACTTTCACTTTCAAACATCAGCACTAATTGTCATAACTTCACTATAAGCAAAACATTCTTACAATTACATTTTTGGCACCAATACATTTTTTTAAATCGGCGTTTGTCTTATTGCTAACATGTACAAATTCAACAAGAAATATGCTTAGTTTAATTTACAAATTATAAGGATCGATCATTCCTATCAAATGTTGCTGGTTTGTGAGAAAATGTTGAAGAATTTGTATTATTTTTAGACGGTGGTCATCTTTTATTCGCGACAACCTCCATTTTAACACCCATGTACTATAACTGTGAAACTTGGCTACCATTGGCCTGAAGAAGAATTTTGAAATCTATAATAAAAGAACCATCTTTTTACCATTAGACAGCCATCTTGGATGACATTAATCATCAAATATTTTATAAAAATTGCATTAGAGTGATCGCTTCATTGATACCTTCAATTTGATATAATTATGAACTGACCATATTCGCTCAAATATACCCTCGAGTTTCCGGTTTCCGTTATGATAAGAAATGATCGACATTCAACAAAACGAATCTTAAAACTACATAGTTTCTAAATGTATGATGTAAATAAAGTAACGTGCCTCTTTTATACCAAAGAATTAGAATTGAATATGACTACCTAAATAACAACGGGCGCTGTCATTGTGGTGACTGGTACCGGAGTTTTCGTGACCTTTCAGAAAATCAATTTTGTGCAACATCGAATGGGTGTAAATATAAAACGAACACGTTTTATGCAGCGTAATGATCATTTCTATTATTTTGATGAATATTTCTTTTCACAGTGAACACTTTGACAGTTTAACAAGCATTTTCACAATGTGGACACCTGAATTCATCACCTAATCTTGTCAACCTGACTTTTGAACAGTAAATGAGGTGGGTCCAATGGTCACACTGTGCCCATTTGTAAGGGCTGTTGATGAATATTGCCTGTACTTTCGCTTTGTAGGTGGTGGACTGCCATAAACCTAAAACAAAATTAAGGCGCTAGCCGTGGGACGGCCACAATCCCCTACCGGCTTTTATCACATGGCAGCTGCATGACTTTACAGTAGTGTTATTGGGGCATATACAGTTTACAAGTGGCCTAGTGTTAACTAGGGTATAACAAGTATAAATTTTGTCGAACTCGCTTTTGTGTGTGTATGGGTGTGTCCAATTATTTGGCACATGTACTTAGCACGATGAGTGAGTATGTTGCACATAGTTTTTGACCCCGGATGACCAAATATCGAACTTTGACCTCTAGTGTCTACACAAGGTTTTCCTATGATTTGACCTAGTGACCTAGTTTTTGACCCCAGATGACCCAAATCGAACTTGACCTAGATTTTGTAGAGATGATCATTGTGATCAAGTTTCATAATGATTAGGCCAAAACTGTTTGAACGCCACAGTGACCTTGACCTTCAAAAACATTTTGCATGACACACCGCCCCATGGTGGTGAACAATCGTGCCAGCTTATATC
Source organism: Archivesica marissinica (assembly GCA_014843695.1). NCBI lineage: Eukaryota > Metazoa > Mollusca > Bivalvia > Venerida > Vesicomyidae > Archivesica > Archivesica marissinica. Next base: position 59,438,270 of record CM026386.1, read on the forward strand.
AAAATCATGCAATAGATGACAAAGTTACGGTCCGGACAAATTAAATTGTCATACTTTTTGACGTTTGAATGCCACATGTGACTTTGACCTTTGAGATATCAACACATTTTTTTCGCATGACACACCGTCTTAAAGTGGTGAACAATTATGCCACGTTATTTCAAAATCGTACGATAGATGATAAAGTTACAGTCCGGACAAACTAAATTGTTTTTGATGTTTGACCTCTAAGTGTAACCTTGACCTTTGAGATATCGACAATTTTTTCCTGCAGAACATATCGTCTCATGGTGGTGAACAATTGTGCCAAGTTATTTTAAAATCGGCCAACACAATTGGTGACTGACTGACTGACTGACGGATGGAGGGTAAACCTATAGTCCCCACCGGTGACCGGTAGGGGACTAAAAACTATTCCTTTAAGTACACTACACTACAGGACACATCGTTTAGTTGACGATGACAGTAAACCACTGTCCTGTACCTCAAAACAATATAAGAGAAGTCTCCAAAACTATCTCCCCTTACACTAATTAACATTGTAACCCCGTCTATATTGACCTTCACATTAAATAACAGGTAGGACAAATCAGACAACTCAAAACAAAACTGGTCAATATTTTGCAGTAAATCAAATGGACAAATGGTGATGCAATATTGCATTATGAAAGATAGCATGTTTTATACCAATGCAAGGAAAATAACCGATTACTTACGCCTACAAGGATTATACGGCGCTTGTTGTTGCCAAATATGGAAAATGACCTTTGAATGACTATCTATTCCTGATTGGTGACGTCAGAAAACACCGATTGCGCGCAGTATTGTAAATACTTACGGGGTAACGAAAACGAAGGTATCACGATTTGAGGATACTATTGGACTCCTACTTGACCTCCCGGGCCACACCCATTCTTGATCAGGGGTTCACCATTTGAATTTTTTTGTATATCGATCATTCCAACCAAGATTCATCAAAATCCGGCAGAAATTTACTAAGAATTTGTGCTATTTTTAGACAGCAGCCATCTTGGATTACATAATGACGTGATTTTAACAATTAGGTAATCCCCCACCTACCCAAGTATCATAACCATAAATGGTAGATATATACACAATGGTTACAGAGACGAGACGTTTGAAAATGTACACGGACACCCGGACAGACACATTACAGTAACAATACTTGAGCTTTGTTCTGGTGAACTAAAAATATGTCATGAAGTTGGAGTAAAACTGAAAACGTGAGACTATAAGTGTGTGTGTTTTTACGTTTATTTATCGTCGCTACTGGTTGCCCATATGAGCGACGGCTCCTGAAGCGATTAGTAATTTAGATTTTTGGAGGGTAGTGCAATGATACAGACAGAGACACATTCCAAAGTATTGTCTGGTTCTTTTATGTGCATGGTGTACAGCACTAACATGAGACCTCGGTTTAATGGGACATCTGTAAGACTGTTAATTTTATTAGGGTCAGACGGGGGATCGAACCTGCGATCCCTGGATTACCAGTCCAGCATGTTACCACTGGACTACAGATCCGTCTGTGTGACTATAAGGACACATTGGGGACTATTTATAGTCAATTAGTGCAAATTAGCGCCAATTAACGATGAGATTTGCACACAGGGGACAATATGTCCGTGACTTCACTATAAGGAACCCGTAACTGGACATTGTGCGCCGATAATACCCTACATTTGTTTTTACAACAATGACTCAAATGGAAATTGGGGCATAAATGTGCGAAAATTGACTGATTGGCATGTATCATGATTACCTATCAAATTGGTTTAAGCATATTTTATTACCTCTTCAATATACATAATCAGCAGACAACACATTATTTATGTTTTGAATTTCTATTAAATCAATATAAGACTACGACAATTAACGTACATGCTTGCTAGTGGTTAGGTGACTATTAGCTTATAGGACCACTATTTTGAGGAGCAACCGTAGCCTGGGAACAGGCATCGATATATTTTGCCTGGTCAGTCAAACAAATATATTTTAACACTGAGACTATTAATTGGGCCGTATTGAGTTTCTGATCATATCAACGCCTTGGGGGATTGTCCGTCGTTTAAAAAGTATATTTAAATCATCGTTAGTTCAATTACGCCAAATCGACCCATTACCACCTGAATGTATAGTTAAAATCCGCTATCTTGTCGATATAACACAGAAACGGAAAATTATATGTTTGCAATGTAAATGAGGCTACGGGAGCATTTGTGTATATTCGGAAATGATCGTGTATAATCGCTCCTGTTCGGCGATTTCCGAATAGAATTCCGTTTCTATATTTAGCGATAGTATCTTGTAGAGAAGAGTTGTCGTTCTTCAAAACAAGTAGATGGCACTACGATCGGAAATCAAGTTTCCTCAGGCTGTCATTTTGCCAGAAGTTAAAAATCGACATACTGGAACCCAGGCTAGGGCGGTCAGCTAACAAAATGCGTTATATACCAAAATGTTTGTAAATGTCTGAAGTTTGTCACACATGCGACATAAATTGGCATAAATCGTGGCGTTCTGAGAAATCAAAGATGGCATCCAAAATGGCCGCCATAAATTGATAGTCCACTTAAATGGCTATAAATGGTCCTGAAGTTTACATTTTGTGATTTTATTTCATTTATTTGTATTCATGTGTAAGAATATACATTATCAATTGCATTTTATGCCATTTTGCAAATAATTATTGTACCATTTAAGAAAATTATGCAAATTTAACGATTAAAATTGTCAGATTTAAGGGTTAGGGGTGGTATTTTAAATTTTATCTCCGAGTCTTTGATGTAAATCATGCGTAAGTATGCTTAAAATAAAAGTGTAGATCAAAACTAATTAAAATAATGGCTTCTTGGTGGAAATCAGATGAAAACTATGAATATATATGCTTTTATAAGTGGGTGGGGTAATTTAATATGTAATTTAGCTGTAGAAGTATAGCTAGTTGTACTGTTTATTAACACCATATTTTTGTTTATGTATTATATATGTATATTAAATTAATTACTTATTTATGTTGGGCATGTAATATGTGACACACAAAATGGTTAACAATCCAAAATGGTGTCCAAAAGACCGCCATATAGCTTACAATATATGACTTTATTTACATGAAGTCCATGTTGATTACAAACAAAAAGCAATGAAAACATGTATGTTTATTTGTACAGAAGTTTTATACATCTAGTAGATATAAGAGAATATTGTCAATCACATTGTTAATGTGTTCATATTAGGTTCGATAATGGTATGCATTTTCCTAGAATATATGAAGACCTAACCGAAAATAAAACAAATTGTTACATCTAAAGACTTGATATATCAACGCAGTTTAGAAATTATACAGCAAGTGGATCTCATTTGTTGTAAAATGAGACTAAAGAACAATCAAAACTGGGTTTAGAAGTATACAGATCACAAATTCTTGACAATATGTCATTCCAAAATGTCATCAGCGTTTACACTTGCTAACATTGTGAACAAATTCTGACAAAAAGCAGCTTCATCTAGGGAACCTTTACATTCACATGCTAGGGTACATGGTTGTTCATTGCTTTAGCAAACACAATCAACATTACACTCATCTTGGCATAGACAAATTAAATCCCAGGTGGTGCAATGAGGAGTAAACAGACTATTTTGAGGGTCAGAAATATATCCAAAATCTGTTGGATCAGGCAAAGCCAACTTTGCTTCTAAAGCTCCTCTCCAAATCAACAGCTGATAGGTACGTCAAAGTAAATGTAACACAAAGCTATCGTCTGTTGGTGGCAGCTGCTTTGGCTTCAATCGAGCCTTTTCGAGTACACTATTTTTCCGCAAGGTGTTCAAAGACAAGCAGTGGTGCCATATAGCAACCCAACAAAGTCAACAGCAGAAGATTTTGCTTGAGGTGACAAACATGGTGTTTTACCAAGATCTGAGAGATCAGAAAGTTGGTCAGCATGGTTGGACAATACCTTAAATGTCCTTTTCTTCCCGATTCCGAAGAAGGAGGAGCACATGTCACAGCCTGTTATAGAGAGCACAATCTTTCTTTCATCATGCAATAAATTAGCAACCACTGAATGAACAGGAATATATCTAAATAAATCAGAATGTATGCGTTGTCTGTCTGTTTTAAAGTACAACTCCTCAACAGAATGGGATCAGACACATCAAGCTGTTCCAATTTCTCAAGAAAATTATAGTTTTCATCTGTTTTCCACCAAGAAGCCATTCTTTTAATTAGTTTTGATCTACACTTTCATTTTAAACATACTTACACATGATTTACATCAAAGAATTGGAGCTAAAATTTAAAATACCACCCCTAACCCTTAAATTTGACAATTTTAATCGGTAAATTTGCATAATTTTCTTGAATGGTACAATCATTTCTTTGAACAATGGCATAAAATCCAATTGACAATGTATATTCTTACACATGAATACAAAAAAATGAAATAAAATCACAAATTGTAAACTTCTGGACCATTTATAGTCCTTTAAGTGGACTATCAATTTATGGCAGCCATTTTGGACGCCATCTTGGATTTCTCCGAACGCCACAATTTAGGCCGCATGTGTGACAAACTTCAGACATTAACAAACATTTTGGTAACTCGTTTTGTTAGCTGACCGGGTAAGGTTGAACATTTCGTATAGCCTGAAAGTCACCTAACAATAGGTCCCATTGCATGCTCCATTGAATTGGCGGGAAAGATATGACCTAGTCAGTTAAAATACGGGAATCAATAGCTTGAGCAAAGTCAATGTAGTTCTAGGCTACACATAGCATATTGATAGTAAACCTGTGTATTCCAGATTATAGCATCAGGCTAACACACAACTGGTGTTTGATGAGGGATTTCAGGCAATATTGAAATACTTATCATCAAGTTTTATTGAGGATTTAGGCACACAAGGGCAGGCATTTTCGGAATTTCGGGCACAAGGGCGGCCCCAAAAAGGGGCAGGAGGGCCGCCATCTTATTCCTGCTTAGGGGAAACACTACACCCGTATACACACGTTATATCACCTGTATACATACGTTATATCACCCGTATACACATGTTATATCACTCATATACACAAGTTATATCACCCATATACACACATTATATCACCCATATACACACGTTATATCACCCATATACACATGTTATATCACCCGTATACACGCGTTATATCACCCATATACACATGTTATATCACTCATATACACAAGTTATATCACCCATATACACATGTTATATCACCCATATACACACGTTATATCACCCATATACACATGTTATATCACTCATATACACAAGTTATATCACCCATATACACATGTTATATCACCCATATACACACACGTTATATCACCCATATACACGCGTTATATCACCCGTATACACAAGTCATATCACCCGTATACACAAGTTATATCACCCGTATACACAAGTTATATCACCCATATACACGCGTTATATCACCCGTATACAGAAGTTATATCACCCGTATACAGAAGTTATATCACACGTTATATCACCCGTATACACATGTTATATCACCCGTATACACAAGTTATATCACCCATATACACAAGTTATATCACCTGTATACACAAGTTATATCACCCGTATACACAAGTCATATCACCCGTATACAGAAGTTATATCACCCGTATACAGAAGTTATATCACACGTTATATCACCCGTATACACACGTTATATAATCCCGTATACACACATTATATCACCCGTATACACACGTTATATCACCCATATACACAAGTTATATCACCCATATACACACGTTATATCACACATATACACACGTTATATCACACATATACACACGTTATATCACCAGTATACACACGTTATATCACACATATACACACGTTATATCACACATATACACACGTTATATCACCAGTATACACACGTTATATCACACATATACACACGTTATATCACACATATACACACGTTATATCACCAGTATACACACGTTATATCACACATATACACACGTTATATCACACATATACACACGTTATATCACCAGTATACACACGTTATATCACACATATACACACGTTATATCACACATATACACACGTTATATCACCAGTATACACACGTTATATCACACATATACACACGTTATATCACACATATACACACGTTATATCACCAGTATACACACGTTATATCACACATATACACACGTTATATCACACATATACACACGTTATATCACCAGTATACACACGTTATATCACACATATACACACGTTATATCACACATATACACACGTTATATCACCAGTATACACACGTTATATCACACATATAGACATGTTATATCACACATATACACATGTTATATCACCAGTATACACACGTTATATCACACATATAGACATGTTATATCACACATATAGACATGTTATATCACACATATAGACATGTTATATCACACATATAGACACGTTATATCACACATATAGACATTATATCACACATATAGACATGTTATATCACCAGTATACACACGTTATATCACACATATAGACATGTTATATCACACATATAGACATGTTATATCACACATATAGACATGTTATATCACCAGTATACACACGTTATATCACCAGTATACACAGTTATATCATACATATAACCATTATATCACATATATACACGTTATATCATACATATATACACGTTATATCATACATATATACACGTTATATCATACATATATACACGTTATATCATACATATATACACGTTATATCATACATATATACACGTTATATCATACATATATACACGTTATATCATACATATATACACGTTATATCATACATATATACACGTTATATCATACATATATACACGTTATATCATACATATATACACGTTATATCATACATATATACACGTTATATCATACATATATACACGTTATATCATACATATATACACGTTATATCATACATATATACACGTTATATCATACATATATACACGTTATATCATACATATATACACGTTATATCATACATATATACACGTTATATCATACATATATACACGTTATATCATACATATATACACGTTATATCATACATATATACACGTTATATCATACATATATATACGTTATATCATACATATATACACGTTATATCATACATATATATACGTTATATCATACATATATACACGTTATATCATACATATATACACGTTATATCATACATATAGACATGTTATATCACACATTATATCATACATATATACACGTTATATCATACATATATACACGTTATATCATACATATATACACGTTATATCATACATATATACACGTTATTCATACATATATACACGTTATATCATACATATATACACGTTATATCATACATATAACACGTTATATCATACATATATACACGTTATATCATCATATATACACGTTATATCATACATATACACGTTATATCATACATATATACACGTTATATCATACATATATACACGTTATATCATACATATATACACATTATATCATACATATATACACGTTATATCATACATATATATACGTTATATCACACATATATACACGTTATATCATACATATATACACGTTATATCATACATATATATACGTTATATCATACATATATACACGTTATATCATACATATATACACGTTATATCATACATATATACACGTTATATCATACATATATACACGTTATATCATACATATATACACGTTATATCATACATATATACACGTTATATCATACATATATACACATTATATCATACATATATACACATTATATCATACATATATACACGTTATATCATACATATACATAATATACACGTTATATCACCAGTATACACATGTTATATCACACATATACACACATTATATCACCAGTATACACACGTTATATCACACATATAGACATGTTATATCACACATATACACATGTTATATCACCAGTATACACACGTTATATCACACATATAGACATGTTATATCACACATATAGACATGTTATATCACACATATAGACATGTTATATCACACATATAGACACGTTATATCACACATATAGACATATTATATCACACATATAGACATGTTATATCACCAGTATACACACGTTATATCACACATATAGACATGTTATATCACACATATACACATGTTATATCACCAGTATACACACGTTATATCACACATATAGACATGTTATATCACACATATAGACATGTTATATCACACATATAGACATGTTATATCACACATATAGACACGTTATATCACACATATAGACATATTATATCACACATATAGACATGTTATATCACCAGTATACACACGTTATATCACACATATAGACATGTTATATCACACATATACACATGTTATATCACCAGTATACACACGTTATATCACACATATAGACATGTTATATCACACATATAGACATGTTATATCACCAGTATACACATGTTATATCACCAGTATACACATGTTATATCACACATATACACACGTTATATCACACATATAGACATGTTATATCACACATATACACACGTTATATCACACATATAGACATGTTATATCACACATATACACACGTTATATCACACATATACACACGTTATATCACACATATACACACGTTATATCACACATATAGACATGTTATATCACACATATATACACGTTAAATCACACGTATACACAAGTTATATCGCCCGTATACACATGTTATATCACCCGTATACATGTATGCCTGCTGATTAATTTTACGAGAACTTGTACGAGATCAAGTTACTCAATAGCTTTTCTTGCACCATGTACAACTTTACAGCGTACCACCATGGGTGCATCCTGTACAACTTAATCAACATGTCATACATTACAGCGTAACCACCATGGGTGCATCCTGTACAACTTAATAAACATGTCATACATTACAGCGTAACCACCATGAGTGCATCCTGTACAACTTAATCAACATGTCATACATTACAGTGTAACCACCATGGGTGCATCCTGTACAACTTAATAAACATGTCATACATTACAGCGTAACCACCATGGGTGCATCCTGTACAACTTAATCAACATGTCATACATTACAGCGTAACCACCATGAGTGCATCCTGTACAACTTATTAAACATGTCATACATTACAGTGTAACCACCATGGGTGCATCCTGTACAACTTAATCAACATGTCATACATTACAGCGTAACCACCATGGGTGCATCCTGTACAACTTAATCAACATGTCATACATTACAGCGTAACCACCATGGGTGCATCCTGTACAACTTAATCAACATGTCATACATTACAGCTTAACCACCATGAGTGCATCCTGTACAACTTAATAAACATGTCATACATTACAGCGTAACCACCATGGGTACATCCTGTACAACTTAATCAACATGTCATACATTACAGTGTAACCACCATGGGTGCATCCTGTACAACTTAATCAACATGTCATACATTACAGCGTAACCACCATGGGTGCATCCTGTACAACTTAATCAACATGTCATACATTACAGCGTAACCACCATGAGTGCATCCTGTACAACTTAATCAACATGTCATACATTACAGCGTAACCACCATGGGTGCATCCTGTACAACTTAATCAACATGTCATACATTACAGCGTAACCACCATGGGTGCATCCTGTACAACTTAATCAACATGTCATACATTACAGCGTAACCACCATGGGTGCATCCTGTACAACTTAATAAACATGTCATACATTACAGCGTAACCACCATGGGTGCATCTTTTGTTTGGAACCACCATGGGTGCATCCTGTACAACTTAATAAACATGTCATACATTACAGCGTACCACCATGGGTGCATCCTGTACAACTTAATCAACATGTCATACATTATAGCGTAACCACCATATGAGTGCATCCTGTACAACTTAATCAACATGTCATACATTACAGCGTAACCACCATGGGTGCATCCTGTACAACTTAATCAACATGTCATACATTACAGCGTAACCACCATGGGTGCATCCTGTACAACTTAATCAACATGTCATACATTACAGCGTAACCACCATGGGTGCCCTGTACAACTTAATAAACATGTCATACATTACAGCGTAACCACCATGAATGCATCCTGTACAACTTAATAAACATGTCATACATTACAGTTGTTGTATATGAATGGATTTCAGAAGTACAATCCTAAACAATAGAAACAACCAACTCTTCTGTAATTAAAACACAAACACCAAGAAATTATCATGTGTGAAAGTACATTGTACATGTAGTAAAATTATCATAATTTGGTCTTCTTGACCAAACTCCATAAAGAGACTGCCCCGCTACTAAGACCACTTTTTGGAAGTCCCATAGGTGGTCTTATTATAGGGGTTTTACTGTATCTACATATTTATCCATATAGTGATCTACCAAGTAATAAACACTGTCAAGTGTAACTGTCTGCAAACATTACCAACATTTAAGACCAGCTGCTGGATAGCCTGAATATATATGTAATTACATCTAGATAATAGACAGCTGTCAAAACACATCTGGATAGCCTGAATATCCAAGTAATTATATATAGATAATAGACAGCTGTCAAAACACATCTGGATAGCCTGAATGTCCAAGTAATTATATCTAGATAATAGACAGCTGTCAAAACACATCTGGATAGCCTGAATATCCAAGTAATTATATATAGATAATAGACAGCTGTCAAAACACATCTGGATAGCCTGAATATCCATGTAATTACATCTAGATAATAGACAGCTGTCAAAACACATCTGGATAGCCTGAATATCCATGTAATTACATCTAGATAATAGACAGCTGTCAAAACACATCTGGATAGCCTGAATATCCATGTAATTATATCTAGATAATAGACAGCTGTCAAAACACATCTGGATAGCCTGAATATCCAAGTAATTATATCTAGATAATAGACAGCTGTCATACACAGCTAGGCCCCGTTTTATCAACAACGTCGGCCTTACCGCTACTTACGACGTTTCCTGCGACTATCGCAGGACCATTTTATCAACACCATAGTAAGTCTTCGGTCGCAGCTAAGATTTTCTTTCGTCGTACGACTGTAAAAACAGTGATACAGTCTGAAATTTAAACTTCCGGTGCATGCATCTTCACGCGCAAATGTCAACATCGGACATGTTTAACTCTTTGAACCCGATATCCCGAAATACCGGGACATCCATACTTTAATATATCCCGAATTCCCGATATTCCGGGACGCACACGGTACACAATAGAATCTATTGACAAGTGCTTGTACAGTATGATATTTTAACCAATCAATATCGAGGAAAGTATTTTCTGCAGAAAACAACATGTCTGCGCCCAGTAGTACATTCATTTGTGTATTTTAAGCTATATTTATCGAGTTTATGTGGGGTTGACAGATGTTGTCATTTTCCTGATGTTGGAATGGCTACTAGGAAACGTAAATACACCGCGGATGAGGTTGCACAGCTGATTGAACAGTCTTAATTAGGACAAACTGGTCCAATATGGAGGAAATTATGAAAACAAAAATTTAAAATATCATTAGTTTTTTAATTATTGTTTTATTATTTCAAATGTTTATTGAGTTGTGTACAAAAATATGACTTAACTGTCATTTTGTCACCTGTCATGCAGGTAATATGAGGAATATGACAGGTATAAATAGAGGAATAGTTATGGTCCATTTATTTACAGGTCCTCAAAATCTTACGAGGATCTACCTTACCGTTATTGAGATATGGGTGGACACATGCAACATACCCCAGATATACAAACGTTCTGCTCCGGAGCTCAGGGATATAGGATTGTATGCTCAGGGCTGTAGGGTTCAAAGAGTTAAAACACGGTGCCCCAGTATATATTATTCATAACTTCTTTACTTCTTTGAATATGTTAATATTTCTTATATCGAATTAAACCTTACACTCAGGCCTTTCCAGACATGCAATCTATATTAAATCCAATATGACTTAGTTGGTCAAATCCATAGATTTATTTCAGATTTTTTAACACGCCGGTATTGGAATGGAAAACACAGCCCCCACTAAATCTTCCTTGTTACTGTGAATGTATAATCTATTTCAGTATAACGGGTATGTTTCCAGCTTTCCAATCGTGCAACAATATTTATAATCTGATACGTAGTTTTCATATAATGAATTGTTAAACATGTCAGACTTTTTATTATACTTATGCATCGTTTTTGCATAAATGCAAAACAGTGCTCCCACCCCAAAACTTCTTTGCTAATAGGAATATGTTGTTAAATATTATTTCATTTTCAAGGGTATGTTCCAGATTTAATATACATGTAAAATATTCAAATGAATAAGTAGTTCTCAATATAATTAAATTCTAGGAATGAAGGATAAAACTTATGATCAACAGATAAATTTCTTCCCAATTGGCAATACTATACCAATAATTATTAATTTCAAACGAAAGAATATCTCCTATATATTTATGCTCACCATGAATGCATTGTTCATGTTATATTATATATCATTGCTGCATCTAAGCTGGTGGAAGAGCTGCGCATTCCATGTGTCTATAAATAATGTTGAAGCAACTGAATAGGGCCTACGGTATTTATATGTTACCACAATATCTATTGATGTAAAAACTCATTAATACAAAACTTTGTGTGTGTTTTACGTTTATTTATCATTGCTACCGGTTGCCCATATGAGCGTCGCCTCCTGAAGAGATTTGATCGGAAACGTGTCAGTGAAATGGTTGAGGGGGCCACCGACACTCTGGTCCTGGAGGTCAGGGACGCTCCCATGGAGTTGTCAGAATCTGACATTGACACAGACCACTGTGTTTGTAGCAGTACAGACTATGATAGCAGCAGGCACTGAGGTGAGAATTATTTTGTTTTGCTGAAAAATGGGGAGGGGGGGGGGGCGTTTAAACGGGGGTATACGGTAATTACCAGCATCTAATTTCGCATGTTTGGCATATCCCGGCGTGAAGAGTTTTCGCCTAACTGTGGGAATAGCAAGTCGCGAGAGATCACGCAATATTTCACGCTCCAGTTACCGGAATTATAAATAAACATACCTAGCGCACTTCCAATTGATTTCTAACCGATCATAGAGATCATACAGGTAAATAAGCGGTGAAAACTTTAAACCTACCCCAGTTTTCACTAATTTCACTATATCCGTTTTATGTCGCCATATAAATATCATTTTTTAAAGAAATTAGCAATTGTTTCTCCAAAATGACATATTCCGCGTCTGCCACGCCAATATATTTACGAATAAAAATGTCATTATAGTCTCACTGCTCCGTGTTTATGAGATTCATCCGTTATTACACACAAGGGGTCCTTATGAATAATATCGATTTTCACCGCTTTTCGCCTTCATGTCCATGTGTTGTCACAGAGGTTCTCCAACTGATATACATGGTTGTGTAAACCTAGCTATTCTCTGTTGGACACCATGTGATGTGTGCGATGGATGGGTCCATTTACGGTTCTGCACCCAGTCAGAGTAATTAGGAGGGATGACGACTTCTTATGCCCCGTGTGTTTGTCTAAGTTAAACTAAATGTTAGTGTTTTAGATACAGTATATAGACAAAATGCTGTCCAACAAATGAATTTTGAATAAAAATGATAAATTAAGCCTGTTATTAAAGTAAGTCTTCCTTAGTTATATTGTTTTATTAAAAAAGAACTGTTGCTTACATACTAATGCTCGCGCTGTAGGCAATTTCCACAGTTAGGTGAAAACATGTGACGTCATTCCGGATTACTGAGAATGAGGTACCGCTATTTTGTCAACTTTTCTCAAAAAGTAAACATTCGATTTTCTTCAAGATTTTTGTGAATGAATGGTAAAATATTGTTTTAGTCCGTTATGTACTACATCGTCGGAAACCAGTAACACCGGGTACATACATGTATATATATAATTATCTAATGTTTGCTTTATTTGTGTAAACATCACAAAAATTAAGACTGGAAATTTCTTTCATAATTTTTAAAATTGTGCCGCTTGGCAAAATGAAATCTTAATAGTCTATAAAAGAAAAGTACCAAACAGTATTCATTTGTATCACTGGAGAGTTGCACAGTTTTCATCAGATTTCTAAACTGTAAATATGACAGCTTAGATTAGTGTCCTTAAATCAAGTGGTGTTGACTGATCTGTTGAAATATTGTTGTCCACTCTTGATTTTCTTGGCCATGCTTTGAATCATGATATCACATGTAATGTGTTTATGCAAACAATTGTTGATCAATTAATATTATTACAATCCACTGCCCCAAACTGTATTCTGTATAATATATGGCACTTCCGATAAAAATCCTGCTGTACATCAATTAAAGGGAATCTGAAAGAAATAAAATATAAAAACTCTATTAACATCAAAGTTCTACATTTCTATCAGTTAAATTCCTGTAAAATTTGAACATTTTTAACTAATACATCAATAACATTTGAAAACATGAATGCCACCCTTGTTGTGTTCAATATAGTGAAGTCAAACTGATAAGTTGCACTGGAATGATTGTGAACAAAAATTGGACTGGTATCGTTAATATTAAGCATTTGTGAGGGTGGACTTGACAGATTTTTATTTTTTTAAGTACAATTTATAAGTGATTAGTATAGTATGTACATTATTAAGATGAACTGTTCCATAAATCTGGATTGCTGTAACGAAACTAAAAATATTTGGAGTTCCGCCTAATTCTGTTTTTGAAAAAACTATTGTTAACTTTTGTGTTTTACATTGTTCTTCATTGTTAATCTTAGAATAAACAACTGTATTAACATTATTTACTTTACAACAATTTTGAAACAAGCTTATATTAAGCACTCTCGTTCGTATATGAAAGCGTATATGTCATTCATGTGGGACGTAACCGGAGAAACTCACATGTCTGATTTGGCAACCACTGTACCATCTCACACACTTCTCAGTCCGTGGAAGGAACCCGGAATGCATTGACTAGAAGCAAGCAAGCTAATCACTACGCTAATCAGACAGCTAATCACTACGCTAATCACTACGCTAATCACTACGCTAATCAGACAGCTAATCACTACGCTAATCAGACAGCTAATCAGACAGCTAATCGAATCAACTTACCAATTACCATAATGATCATATAAGCAAGAGTTCACCTACCTGTTGACGCCATGCAAATCTACAACTTCGGACAATAAATCACCATTTAATCGGTCGCCATGCAAATCTACAACTTCGGACAATAAATCACCATTTAATAGGTCGCCAGGTAAATCTGCAACTTCGGACAATAAATCACCCTTTGATAGGTATCTAAATCAATAAGCACCTGAAATGAACAAAACTTTTTAACTATTATTGATACATAAACCAGTCAGTGTTTTCAACAAAATATAATTATATTACAATGTAACTTTGTGGTCATTGGTTGTGGTGGTAGTTTGTAACCAATATACATGTAAACACAGAGTTTGATATATTCTGATTGATTTCAAACTGGACAGTGCATCTATATATATAATTATCATCATCGTGTCAATCATCGCATCAAGATCTATCATGACAACTGGTACTATGGCTTGCTATTTTGGCTGTCCAATTTGTGCAGTAATTAGGCAGCATGCTCGCTTCTTACCAATGCAACCTTGGTTCGATCCTCGGAATGGAAAGTATGTGATATGGTACGGCGACAGATTGAACAGGACGATTTCTTCCGGGCGTCCGTGGTATAGTGGCGGATTTGGAATCGAACTGATCGCATATTCGATACTCGGTCATTGAGTAAGTCACCTCACACACATAGTTTTGTACTGATTAACCGCTTAGGTCACGGAAAACAAATAGATGACATTATAAACACAAGCATTTAATTCCCTACTTGCACACTGTATCAATTTACTTAGTTAATGCATTGCAGAAACATAATACTTATCGTCATTCAGTTCCAAAAACATAACAAATTCATAACTTGTATGTAGTATTAGCGAAAGATACTTATGGAAGTAGCGTCCCTTGTAATCTTAAAATAGAAATAGGGGTCTACTGTACAGAAATGTGTATGCAAATAACACTGATATGCACCTTAATAAGATGTAGAAATATATCAATTTTACTTTACCTATGTCAAACCGTGTATCGAATGAGAGCGGTTCGTCCTCTTGTCCAAGTAATTCCCCGACCATGTCCACAAGCAAGACAACCCATAGCCTCGTCCTGCGATATCGGGGAAGGATATTGGTGTCACACGTCTCCAATGTCTCTACCAGCCCTGAATATTCTTGCATCACATCTCTGATGCACGGATTCGGCTGATTCGGCCGCCATTTTTAAGACTTTTTCCGAAGTTGCGACAGCATCGAACCAGTCGTAAACTTAAGACTTTATTTACGCTATCTTGGCTGCGACTTTGTTGATAAAACAGTGATCTTAACTATACTAGAGTAGCTCATGGTGGTTGAGTATGCACTTTATTGTACAGACCTAAACTCTTCAGGAATCCACTAATTGAAGGTCTAGGAACAATATTTGGTTGGTAACACATTTGCCACCGACGGCGAAATAGCTGAATTGGCCACACCCTTTTTTGGGCCACGCCCCCTTAACTCCGTGACTGTATCTACAGAACCGTTGGACCTAGGAGGTTGCCCGACCACTCAAAATTTGCGCAATGGCCACATTGCCACACACAATACATTTTCATATCCAAAAGTCAATGGTTTTTGAGATAATTGCCAAAAACCGATTTCAACATGTTACGAACTACAATTGTATGATACCACCAAGGCCACAACATTATATGACACTTTATCATAACCTGTTATACCTTTTATTTTGCATATATATTTTGCATCTTCCTATTTTGGAATTTAATTATTTGGATTTCTACACTTTTCGCCTTTACTACAGCCACAAAACGTCACACATTTAATGTTCCTGTCTCTGCAAGTGCACTTTTTGGTACTAATACATGCTCTTGGGCATTTGCATGGAGGAGGCAGGTCATCGGGCCTGCACGATACTGGCAGTATCACTGGTGTTATGCCAACGTCCGTTGCTTCATACCCATACTGGAGTGGATCTGGTTTGGTGACGGCAGGAGTTGGGGCTTGCAACCACATCTTACACTGAATATATGCTCGCTTTATGTGTTCTCGTAGCGTTGATGAACAGCACACAAGCTGGTTGAAGTCCAGTTCTTTCTTGGAGTTGTGGTACTGCTCCCATCGATATTCATCGAAAGTGGAACAGTCGGTCTTCTTTAATCCAGACACAAGGAACTTTTCAGCATTGCTTGTTATCTGTGGTGACAGTTCTTCTACACCAAACCCTTCCAGTAGGGAGAGATCGATGGATGCTTTCAGGCCAGACAGCTGTGGACCCACCTTGCTGGTACTGTCGCAACCGCTGAGAGCATGAATGGCTGGGAGACACGACACCAAACCGTTGTCCAGTTGATCAACCAACAGGTGGACTGGTACAGTTTTCTTTGTTTTCCGGTTACCAAGCTTCACGTACAAACTTTCAGGATGTCTTGAAGCAGAAGAATGCCATGTCAGGGGCATTGTGGTCTGATGAAGGGGTGTATGCAATCGCCAAGGAAATCCAGCTGTTGAAGCCAGATCAGTTTGGTAACATATTCCTTGGAATGGGACCATTTCACATGGAGAAGATTGTAATCGCTTGCCTTGGGAAGTTTTTAGGCTGTATCGGTATTGATCTGGCTTTGATTGAGACTGAAGCCTTTGGCAAGCTCGTTGTAGAGAATAGTGTCATGACTGGAGGTCACTATTGCAAAGGCAAAGAGGGAATGAGTCTTGTAGCAGAGGTGATGACAGTTCTTATGTTTGAGAAGTTTCAACCTGACCAGGACAGTACTAGTTGTGAATTAGACCAGCAAATAGAGACAATGGAAACTAAGATGCAGCAGGCTTTAGATGCTGACCATACAGAGTTCAGAGAGATTTGGGAAGAAAGCAAGATCTTACATGCAGACTTGAAGAAGTCTTTCACAGAATGGAAAGAAACGGCCTGTAATGAGAATGTGAGGTACTGGAGCTTGTTTCTGGATGAGCTGTATCCTATCCTGAGAGATCTTACACACTCTATTCGGCAAGGCGATTGGCATCTTTTCATTTCAGCTGTGCGGAGGTGCATGCCTTTGTTCTTCGGGTTTGGCCGGACAAACTATAGCAGATGGGGTACGCTGTTCCTTGAAGATTGCCTGGACCTACAAAGAAAGTTCCCGGGTATCTACAGATGGTGGATGGGTGATGTACCACACTCCCCGACAAGGCAGTGCAGTAGGATTTGACATGGCACTCGAGAAGTGTTACAATAAACCCGCCAAGGTTGCTGGATGTATCATTGGGATGACGAGACAGAAAGAAGCAGTAGCCTTATGGAATCTCCTAAAGCATGAGAAAGATCTTCATGTGGCACAGCTGCTGGAATGGTGCAACTTGGGAGACAAAGATGACAGTGAGCTGAGCCTACACCATGAGTTCAATCCAAGTTCTACGAAGATTGGCCATGTTCGTGCAAAGACGCTTCTGGATTACATAAAATCCATCAACAATCCGTTCGACGCTGGAATCAGACTTCAGAACATCTCTACAGGAGCTGACATTCCCCAGGAGGTTGTCAACGGATTACTTGAATGCCTGGAAATCGGTGAGAAGAGTTATGAAGAGTTTGTTGAGACCAGATTTCAGGATAAGGAGAAGCACCTACATGATACAATCCCTACCAACCGCAAGACTGTTTTCGTGAAACGTACTTCTACTCCGTCCACAGCGAAGAAATCGATGGTGAAAAAGGATGCAGCGGAAATGAATAGGTACGACTATGCTAGAGAAAGAGGGTACAGCATGGTAGAACTCCTGAAGTATGAATTGACCAGCACATCCCAGTTCCTCACCACTGAATGTAAAGATAGCATCAAATTGAAGAAGCCCGATAAAGCCTCCTTAGCCAGGGAACTTGTCAGTCACCTTCCACAGGAGACGAGGAATGTAAAGTGACGCTCAGATGACAATAGTGGACTTCATGGCACTTGTGCGTAAACTACCGATGAAAAAGATGGGCCTTCACACATTCGGGGAATTGGCTGAGAGTCTTTCCAACAGGATTCTTGCTACAGGCTCCGTGTCCACAAGAATAGACATTATTTTTGATGTTTATCAAAAATCATCAATCAAGCAAATGGAACGGGCACAGAGAAGTTCCTCAGAACAAATCACAATCACCATTCGGTCTGACAATCAGAAACTCCCTGTCGATCTTGATATGTTCTGGAGCTCAATGCTGAACAAAGTTCGGTTGCAGGAGTATGTCTTCAAGTGGATGCTGCAGAATGTCGGACAAGGAAATCGTCTTTGGAGGAGTATATGGGGGTGCATGCAGGAAACTGTTAGCTGGCACTGAAACACAGATCGCAGAGCTCTCAAGCAACCAAGAAGAAGCCGACGACAGAATCATGTTCCATATTAATGATGGTGTTGTGAAACACGGGGTTCGATCAGTCTTGGTCGACTCGCCTGACACAGATGTCTTTGTCAACCTCATCTTCCACTTCAACACAACCTGGCAACTACAAAAGCTGTACGTGAAGCTTGGTAACCGGAAAACAAAGAAAACTACCAGTCCACCTGTTGGTTGATCAACTGGACAACGGTTTGGTGTCGTGTCTCCCAGCCATTCATGCTCTCAGCGGTTGCGACAGTACCAGCAAGGTGGGTCCAAAGCTGTCTGGCCTGAAAGCATCCATCGATCTCTCCCTACTGGAAGGGTTTGGTGTAGAAGAACTGTCACCACAGATAACAAGCAATGCTGAAAAGTTCCTTGTGTCTGGATTAAAGAAGACCGACTGTTCCACTTTCGATGAATATCGATGGGAGCAGTACCACAACTCCAAGAAAGAACTGGACTTCAACCAGCTTGTGTGCTGTTCATCAACGCTACGAGAACACATAAAGCGAGCATATATTCAGTGTAAGATGTGGTTGCAAGCCCCAACTCCTGCCGTCACCAAACCAGATCCACTCCAGTATGGGTATGAAGCAACGGACGTTGGCATAACACCAGTGATACTGCCAGTATCGTGCAGGCCCGATGACCTGCCTCCTCCATGCAAATGCCCAAGAGCATGTATGAGTACCAAAAAGTGCACTTGCAGAGACAGAAACATTAAATGTGTGACGTTTTGTGGCTGTAGTAAAGGTGAAAAGTGTATAAATCCTAATAATTAAATTCCAAAATAGGAAGATGCAAAATATATATGCAAAATAAAAGGTATAACAGGTTATGATAAAGTGTCATATAATGTTGTGGCCTTGGTGGTATCATACAATTGTAGTTCGTAACATGTTGAAATCGGTTTTTGGCAATTATCTCAAAAACCATTGACTTTTGGATATGAAAATGTATTGTGACCCCCATAATGTAGCCATTGCACACATTTTGAGTGGTCGGGCAACCTCCTAGGTCCAACGGTTCTGTAGATACAGTCACGGCGTTAATGGGGCGTGGCCCAAAAAGGGGTGTGGCCATTTCAGCTATTTCGCCGTCGGTGGCAAATGTGTTACCAACCAAATATTGTTCCTAGACCTTCAATTAGTGGATTCCTGAAGAGTTTAGGTCTGTACAATAAAGTGCATACTCAACCACCATGAGCATCAGTGGAATTGCCGTGGTTTAAGACCCAATTATAATGAAATTCTTCTGTTATTGAATCAAGGAACTTCTGTACTTTGTCTTCAAGAAACCTTTTTAAAAGCAACTAACAACATATCCTTCAAAAATTATTCTATGTATAATTATACCGTTCCAGATGCAGAACGAGCATGTGGGGTGGTTCATCCATCATTGTCAGTAATAAAACTCTTCACCGGTCTATCAAACTAAATACTGACCTACAAGCTGTTGCTATTTCGGCCACACTACATAAAGTTATCACCATTTGTTCACTTTATATTCCACCAAGCAGTAAACCATCAATAGCTGAATTAGATAATTTAGTTCAACAGCTCCAAAACCTTTTATTATATTAGGTGACTTTAATGGACACCATAATATATGGGGGTGTAAAGAGGTAAACTTATAGAACATTTTATAGATGGACACGATCTTTGTATTTTGAATGACAAATCGTATACTTATCTGCATCCTGCAACTGGAAATTATTCATCACTTGATTTAACTATATGCCATCCATCTATCTTTCTGGATTTTGAATGGAAAGTAGGAGATGACCTTTGCGGAAGTGATCACTTTCCAATTTTTCTTAAATGTTTACAACCAAATGATAATATTCAGCACTGGAAATTAAATAAAGCTGATTGGCACACATTTGAAGAAACTATTGACAATTTAATTCATACGGAAGATCCTATTAAAACTTTTACAAATATTTTACATGGAATAGCAGAAGAATGTATACCAAAATCTTCGGCGAATTCAGCAAAACTTAAAAAGCCTTGGTTTAATGATGACTGTAAAACTGCCATTAGAAAACGTCGTGCAGTTCTTAAAAAATATACAATGTACTGATAGACCAACAAAAAAACACTTAAATTTGTTTAAAAAAGCTCGCAGAACATTGAAACTCTGTAAAAGGGATTCCTGGAAAAGTTATGTGTCTAAACTTAACTCTAGGACTTCAATTAAAAAGGTTTGGGTTAGAAAATTAGTGGAAAATCGAAATCCAACTCTTTAGGACATTTAAATATATCAAATAAGAACATCACCTCAAGGGAAGATATTGCAAACACTTTAGCAGATTCATTCTCCAAAAACTCTTTCTCCACAAATTATGATAAACGATTTCAAAAGGTTAAAACCAGAGAGGAAAAACGAACACTACGTTTCGACTCTGATAACTCAGAAAATTACAATCAGATATGTTCTATCAATGAACTCACTGATGCAATAAATAAAGCACACGATACCGCTGTTGGTCCTGATGAAATACACTATCAATTTTTGAAACATTTGCCCACGTATTCATTAATTGCACTTTTAGATGTTTTTAATAAAATATGGAAATCCGGAATATTACCCGATTCCTGGAAAGAAGCCACTGTAATCCCAATACTAAAACCAGGAAAAGATAACACTAATCCAAACAATTATAGCCCTATCGAGCTGCGTTTGTAAAACTATGGAACGAATGATTAACGCCAGACTAGTTTGGTATCTGGAGTCCAACAATTTAATTTCCGAATTCTGAAGTGGATTTCGGAATGAACGAAGTACCAATGACCATTTGATACGATTGGAAACGTTTATCTGTGATGCTTTTATCAAGAAACAACACGTAGTTTCTATATTTTTCTATCTTGAAAAAGCTTACGATACAACATGGAAACATGGTATTATGAAAGACTTACACGAGTTAGGCCTTAAAGGACACATGCCACAATTTATATCTAACTTTCTCGTGGATAGACAATTTAAAGTTAGAGTGGGTTCTACCCTCTCTAGCAATCACGAACAAGAAATGGGTGTCCCGCAAGGCAGTATTTTATCTGTTACACTTTTTAATATTAAAATAAATAACATTGTGAAATGCCTTGGCAAAGATACTGAGTGTTCTTTATATGTAGATGATTTTGTTATATGTTATCGTTCAAAGTCTATGGCTACTATTGAACGCCATCTTCAACTTTGTTTAAATAAAGTCCAGGCATGGGCTTTAAATAACAGTTTTCGATTTTCGAAGGCCAAAACAAATTGTATTCACTTTTGTCAGTCAAGAAAATTACACAATGACCCTGTATTAACTCTTGATGGAGTCCCAATTCCTGTTGTTCCTGAGACTAAATTTCTTGGAGTAATTTTTGATAAAAAACTTTCGTTTATTTCTCACTTGAAGTACTTGAAAGCAAGATGCCTCAAGGCAATGAACCTTATTAAAGTAGTAGCTCATACGGACTGGGGAGCTGATCAAAAGGTCCTCCTTAGACTGTATAGAGTGCTAGTTTGTTCTAAACTCGATTATGGATCAATTGTGTATGGATCAGCCAGACCATCATATATCAAAACACTTGACCCAATACATCACCAAGGCTTACGACTTGCACTCGGAGCTTTCAGATCATCACCAATAGCTAGTTTATATGTAGAAGCAAATGAACCATCCCTTTATCTCAGACGTGAAAAATTATCTCTACAATATGCCTTTAAGTTAAATCAAACCCAAGAAATCCAGCGTACAAAGTCATGTTTGATCTAAGCAATAAAACTTCCTATGAGGCGAAGCCAAAGGCGATAAGTCCTCTTGCGCTTTGCATCGAGGAAGCTATTCATAACGTAGATTTTAACATTGACAATGTTCATGAAACTTTTATATCAGATATAGCTCCTTTTGACCTGACTAAACCCAAGGTTATTTTACAACTTCATGATAACCTGAAATCATATACTAACCCTCTAATGTTTAAATCAAAATTAAATGAAATCAGAACCATGTTTTCAGATTATACACCAATATACACAGATGGATCTAAAGCTGGCAACAAAATTGGCTGTGCTGCTGTCAGTAATTTACATAATTCTAAATTACGACTACCTGATCATGCGTCTATATTTTCAGCAGAAGTAGAGGCTATTGATTTGGCTTTGAATTTTGCTGATGCATCACGTGATAGGAAATTTATGATCCTTTCAGATTCCTTATCTGTACCAATCAGTAGACAAAACTTGAACGTTAAAAATCCCCTTATCCACAAATTACTTATTAAGCACACAGATATTACATCGACTAAACATGTTATATATTGCTGGATACCAAGTCATATTGGTATTCGTGGCAATGAAATGGCTGATCAAAAGTGCAAAAGATGCACTTAAACTAGACTGTATAAATCCTAAAATACATGTACTGATGCTAGGCAATCGATTCTTTCTTACATTACTTCAAAGTGGCAAACCACTTGGAATAACATACAATTCAATAAACTACAACCAATTAAGCCAAACATTGGCAAATCATCTTTTATTTATCACTCCAACCGTAGAGAGGAAACAGTAGTCACGGTTGAGACTTGGACATACCCGTTTTACACACTCATTTTTATTGAAAAGAGAGGATCCACCATGGTGTATACCATGCCATTCCTCTATAAATGTTGAACACATCTTAATTCACTGTGTAGATTTAGCACTCATTCGTCCAAAATATTATACAGTTGTGACAATGAAGGAGCTTTTCGACACTGTTGATTTTAAATACATTATTGCATTTTTAAAAGAATCACATATTTTCCATAAATTGTAAGTTTTATCATTTTTACAGCTTGATAAATGTTGTTGCAATTGACCTTTCGTCATTGCAATTTTAATGCATACAGAATGTTATCTACATAATAGTTTTAGTTGTAGATATCTTGTATACAATGTACTTAACCCGGCGCGATATAGCCTGAACTGTGCTGATGCGCCGTTAAACCAAATACTTACTTACTTACTTACTGTGAGTGACAGAATCAGAAATCTGTGAGTGACAGAATCAGAAATCTGTGAGTGACAGAATCAGAAATCTGTGACAATGACAGAATCAGAAATCTGTGACAATGACAGAATCAGAAATATATGACAGTGACATAATCAGAATTCTGTGACAGTGACAGAATGAGAAATATGTGACAGAATGAGAAATATAGAATGAGAAATATGTGACAGAATGAGAAATATAGAATGAGAAATATGTGACAGAATGAGAAATCTGTGACAGAATGAGAAATATGTGACAGAATGAGAAATATGTGACAGAATGAGAAATCTGTGACAGAATGAGAAATATGTGACAGTGACAGAATCAGAATTCTGTGACAGTAACAGAATCAGAAATATGTGACAGAATCAGAAATCTGTGGCAGAATCAGAAAATATTACTAAATCTGTAAGCATATGTACATTGCGCAAAGATCAAACAATTGAATCACAGCAACTTGCCACAGGTCTGCCAAGTCATAAACTATGTAAATTTGTGTTTGTTGCTATATATTGCTTTAGACTAGAGTAATACCTTAAAGCGACATTACATCGCAAAAAGCCCCAAAAAAATGCATTGTTCACTACAAATTCTTCCGAATACATTCGAACACTAACATTGAATCAATAAACAGTGTTTTTGTGGATTGAAAGTATGATTTCATATAACGTTTGTCCATGCTCCTGAATTGACGTTTGTTTGTCATCGAAGTCTATACTAAACGTGAGATAATGTCGTTTAGATATAATTTAACTAAGAATAAATAGGCACAAAATGAGATATAACGGTAAATCTGTATAATAAATTGTGTTATTCAGGATACACTAGTTGTATTACGCATGGATGTTTACATTATTTTGCTATGTCAACAAACCGCGTATACGACGCTTGTTTATTAGTTGAAATACTCAGTTTTTGAAGAAAATATTTGGGAAAAAATTATACCATATAATAGGAAAATACATTCTGTAGAAATTTGCGTTTTCACTGATGTAGTGCCGCTTTAAATACTGTTGCGGTGCAGTAAATTGGCATGGAAGTAATGCTACGATATATTAGCCATAGGTCTGAAATAAAGACAAATCAGCATTTCCAAATAATACAGAGTTATTGAAATTCACACGATATCCTCCTTTCATACCGATTGTCTATCCCGACAGTATTAGACGGATGCACATCCTCATTTCATACTGATTGTCTATCCCCGACAGTATTGGACAGATGTACATCCTCATTTCATACTGATTGTCTATCCCTGGCAGTATTACACAGATGACATCCTCCTTTCATACTGATTGTCTATCCCCGACAGTATTGGACAGATGTACATCCTCATTTCATACTGATTGTCTATCCCCGACAGTATTAGACAGATGTACATCCTTATTTCATACTGATTGTCTATCCCATCAGTACTAGATGGATGCACATCCTCATTTCATACTGATTGTCTATCCCGTCAGTACTAGATGGATGCACATCCTCATTTCATACTGATTGTCTATACCGTCAGTACTAGATGGATGCACATCCTCATTTCATACTGATTGTCTATCCCTGGCAGTACTAGATGGATGCACATCCTCATTTCATACTGATTGTCTATCTATATTGTACGGCACCAATATATCATCTTCTTCCCAATTGTCAACAAATATGTTACATTATGAAAAGAACATCACGCAAAGAGCAATTATTTCACTACATATCTACACTAATTATGTTATTTTATAATTATATAAAGCCCAGTGTGTGTATAACTAAACATGGCAACACAAGAGCTATTGTGCAGGTTAGAAAATAAAGAGAAAGTAGTCACACTAAAAATAAAGAGAAAGTAATCACACTATAAGTGAGAGCATCATTCTGTATGCCAGTGCAACATACCTCCTGAAATAAACAACCGAAAAAATCATCATTTACACCAACCACATAAACATGGGACTGTAAAAAAACCCATCATAGTCTGAACAACCATGGGCTCTAATTAAAACAATCAGGGGTTAGTTAAAGACTAGCTAAACATGAAAGTGAAACAAATGTATTTGGTAATGACCACATAAACATGAAGGTTTGATGAGAATTACAATGGCGTACAGGTATTCGGACACCTAAGATTGACTGTGAATAAATTCTAGTCAGTCTCTTGCATAGTAGATGAAATAATATTACTATGTAAATAGATTTAATATGCTTGACTAAACTCAGATTCCATGATATCTTTTCAAATAAAGCCAGAATCTCACTTACATGTGATCATGTCAAAACAAGGACCCAAATTTCGGACACCTTCAAGTTTCATGTACCAGAAATGTGTTTTCCCGTATTGTCACATGATTGACAAGTGACCTTGTAAAACCAAAGCATTAGACTTCTCCGTTATAAAAATAAACAAATATTTCTTCGCATAATCTCTGTGTAAGGGATTTTTATGGTACACATGAATGAGACTATGAAAACACAAATATTTACATATTTTCGCCTCCATCCAAAAAAGCTAAAATTGCCAAAAAATCACCAGTTAGAAACTTTAATGAGTCTTGGAAATATACCGTATTTAGCTGTGTATAGTGCGCTACCGTGTATAGTGCGCACCCACGATCTGGCACGAAAATCGGCGGAAAAACTGAGTTCCTATGTATACTGCGCACGTGAAAAACGCAATTTTCCAAGTCAAAATTTAACATTTCTCAAAAATCGCTAAAAATTGTGCTCCGTGATTTTTACAACTTATATTAATCACTCGAGATATACCTCATCGCACTCGGGCACACCTGCTCAAATTTCTCAACACGTTCTCAAACATCTCAACACGTTCTCAAACATCTCAACACGTTCTCAAACATGTCAGCAGATGCTCAAACTTCTCAACACGTGAAGCCTACCTAATTAACTGGGACCCATTGTGAAAGGTTTGTCGAAATTAATTATCGCTACAATCAATTGAAATACTGCAGCCAAAAAAGTTTTTTTTTTATGCAATGCAGTGTACATTGTACGGCGAAGTACGCGAAAAGTACGGGAAATATTACATACGATAAAACCACGTGATGTTATCAAATCGCCATTTTTTTATGCATTTACCTTTTCAATTAAATTCATCAAAGTTAGCCAAAATAAACGAAATATATGCTAATTTTGTGGTCTTATTCATTTGATTTATTTATATAGACTATCGGCAACTGGTTTTAATAGCTAGTTTATAACGATTGTCGAATGTAACAACTTATAGAATGACTGTGGGCCGTTCGGGTCGAATTTCAGTTTTTTCACGAAATTTTGGTCCGGAAAAAAATGTCCTGATGTCTGTACTGGTGTATAATGCGCAGTAGATAAAATGAATGAGGATTTCAGTAAGAAATGTGCGCACTATACACAGCTAAATACGGTACTTATCCATGGGTTTGATTTGACAAAGAAGCAAAGCTAATGTACTGTGATCCTTGTATCAACATCCAAATCCATTTACGGTTGGAGCCACCATCTTCAAAAAAGATGCTTTAACTAAGCATGCTAAAACTAAAGGTACAAGATAAAAACAAACCAAAAACTTTATATTTGTGAAATTTAAACTGACATGGCTGAATTGTTTGAATTTTTTTTTTAAACACTTCCAAATTTTCAAAAAACATTTTTTCTGTATTTTCAGAACATAATAAAGCTGCCGAGGCCGGAAAGCAGTCTGCATTTATGAAATCTGCCCGAGGGACCGCTGTCAGTAAGAGTGAGGCTGCTATAACCGCTGCTCTGATGAATGTGTACTTTGCGGCCAAACAGAATCTGCCGAGTTCCGTTATACCTGCACTGAATGCACTCTGCATCAATCAGGGTTTGACACAATTAAGTGATCTACGTGTGGACAGTCGCACCACATATGAACATAATGAAAGTGTCTCAGACTTTCAGGAGTGTTTGGCAGATGTTTTACGAAATGATCTGAATTTCATGATGGATAATGTAATTCTGGTGTTGTATTTTGAAATTATTATAATGACCAAGAAAACAATTAAAGTTGTAAAAGTGTATTGGATTGTCTTCAAAAATGAATAGTATGCATGTCTTTTTGAGCGTAAAGTTCATTTGAAATGTAATCCTGTGTTGGCTTCCATTATTAGTCACTCTCACAGGGCTACATTTTAAAATAAACTTTTAGCCTTAACAGGTATGCATACTATCATTCTATATTAATACTTTTTCCAGAAAAAAACCGAGCTAGAATCTCACCATTTACAAATAAAAATAGCAAAAATAAATCCCCAAGTCTAAGACCAAAGTATGGGGATAAAATTCTCGTCTAATAGGCGAGTATAGATGGTAATAAAAATCAATTCACTGGAAATTCCCAAAGGTATTTGCAGAAAAAATCAATTCACTGGAAATTCCCAAAGGTATTTGCAGAAAAAATCAATTCACTGGAAATTCCCACAAAGGTATTTGCAGAAAAAATCAATTCACTGGAAATTACCACAAAGGTATTTGCAGAAAAAATCAATTCACTGGAAATTCCCAAAGGTATTTGCAGACAAAATCAATTCACTGGAAATTCCCACAAAGGTATTTGCAGAAAAAATCAATTCACTGGAAATTCCCAAAGGTATTTGCAGAAAAAATCAATTCACTTGAAATTCCCAAAGGTATTTGCAGAAAAAATCAATTCACTGGAAATTCCCAAAGGTATTTGCAGAAAAAATCAATTCACTGGAAATTCCCAAAGGTATTTGCAGAAAAAATCAATTCACTGGAATTCTCAAAGGTATTTGCAGAAAAAATCAATTCACTGGAAATTCCCAAAGGTATTTGCAGAAAAAATCAATTCACTGGAAATTCTCAAAGGTATTTGCAGAAAAAATCAATTCACTGGAAATTCCCACAAAGGTATTTGCAGAAAAAATCAATTCACTGGAAATTCCCAAAGGTATTTGCAGAAAAAATCAATTCACTGGAAATTCCCAAAGGTATTTGCAGAAAAAATCAATTCACTGGAAATTCCCAAAGGTATTTGCAGAAAAAATCAATTCACTGGAAATTCCCACAAAGGTATTTGCAGAAAAAATCAATTCACTGGAAATTCCCAAAGGTATTTGCAGAAAAAATCAATTCACTGGAAATTCTCAAAGGTATTTGCAGAAAAAATCAATTCACTGGAAATTCCCACAAAGGTATTTGCAGAAAAAATCAATTCACTGGAAATTCCCAAAGGTATTTGCAGAAAAAATCAATTCACTTGAAATTCCCAAAGGTATTTGCAGAAAAAATCAATTCACTGGAAATTCCCAAAGGTATTTGCAGAAAAAATCAATTCACTGGAAATTCCCAAAGGTATTTGCAGAAAAAATCAATTCACTGGAATTCTCAAAGGTATTTGCAGAAAAAATCAATTCACTGGAAATTCCCAAAGGTATTTGCAGAAAAAATCAATTCACTGGAAATTCTCAAAGGTATTTGCAGAAAAAATCAATTCACTGGAAATTCCCACAAAGGTATTTGCAGAAAAAATCAATTCACTGGAAATTCCCAAAGGTATTTGCAGAAAAAATCAATTCACTGGAAATTCCCAAAGGTATTTGCAGAAAAAATCAATTCACTTGAAATTCCCAAAGGTATTTGCAGAAAAAATCAATTCACTGGAAATTCCCAAAAGTATTTGCAGAAAAAATCAATTCACTGGAAATTCCCAAAGGTATTTGCAGAAAAATTCGATTCACTGGAAATTCCCACAAAGGTATTTGCAGAAAAATTCGATTCACTGGAAATTCCCACAAAGGTATTTGCAGAAAATTACTCAGGTTAAGGTAACGTTCTGTGGCCGTGTCTATTTTTATCGAATTGCTTTACCAATATTTCCAGTGCCTATGTACAAAATTGAACCAAGCTTGTTTACATGAAGCAATGATTGAATGAATTACGAAACATTGTTTGACAGCATGGTAAATAATGTTCATTGTTCTGCAAACGCATGCACTATGCACTAGGGGTGTCGCGGTATACCGGTATATTGCAATATTAAGATTCGCGATATTAGTAATGAATACCGGTATTGAGCGGTATTTATCTACTGTGTTGAGTTCTTAAAGATATCCAAATAAATTCTGCAGTTATATTCCTTTTAATTTCACAATATTTATTTTAAGTTGAACACAAAGCTCAATATTTTCATTTTACTCTGTATCGTCTAGGCGTTTGATGTGGTCAATGTTTAAAAGCTGGGTCATGAGGGATGGCATCGGTTTTTCACGACTTCACTATAAACTAGAGTTTTTGCCCTGACAATTTTACAACATAACAATCGTCGTAAAAGGTTACATGTAGGTTTATAATGAATATCAGGTAAAATAGTATACGACTTTCGACAACATTATTTTTTTTAACTACGCCACAGACGTATACTGCACACATGTGTAGGTCAGTGATTACGCCAGGACAGGATCCGGCTTTTATACACGACTCGATCGCTTCAACCGGTGTTTATGTAAATATTCACCGGTCTCTGAAATATTTTCTAGACGATTTAAGTTGTTATTTTATTCAGTGTGTTGTTGTTTTTCTAGTTAATAAGTACTGTTAAATGAGATAGTGTCTTAAAATGTGTGTAAAGTAATCCATGTCATCTTATTAAATACTCTTAATAGAAAAACTACAATCACAATGCAGGACAAAATCATGAAGATATATAAGACTACATATCGTGATAAATACCGCGTTTATTTTATCAAATATCACAATATATCGCGATATAGGTTGCCTATCGTGACACCCCTACTATGTATGCAAAGACAGACAGCTATTTTTAACAGGTGCTATTATAAATAAAACGTAAAATGCCAAATAAATTGGACGGAATGTGCAAACAACATAGATCCAGATCACGTTTGTGAGGGTTGCTGTGAGACAGGTGGAACATGTGATGGATTGCTGTGAGACAGGTGGAACATGTCAGAGTTGTTGTGAGACAGGTGGAACATGTGAGGGTTGCTGTGAGGCAGGTGGAACATGTGAGGGTTGCTGTGAGACAGGTGGAACATGTGAGGGTTGCTGTGAGGCAGGTGGAACATGTCAGGGTTGCTGTGAGACAGGTCAGACATGTCAGCGTTGCTGTGAAACAGGTGCAATGTGTGAAGGTTGCTGTGAGACAAGTGGAACGTGTGAGGGTTGCTGTGAGACAGGTGGAACATGTGAGAGTTGCTGTGAGACAGGTGGAACATGTGAGGGTTGCTGTGAAACAGGTGGAACATGTAAGGGTTGCTGTGAGACAGGTGGAACATGTGACGGTTGTTCTGAGACAGGTGGAACATGTGAGAGTTGCTGTGATAAAGGTGGTACATGTGAGGGTTGTTGTGAGACAGGTGGAACATGTGAGCGTTGCTGTGAAACAGATAGAGCATGTGAGGGTTGCTATGAGACAGGTGGGACATGTCAGGGTTGTTCTGAGACAGGTGGAATATGTGAGGGTTGCTGTGATACAGATGGAACAGGTGAGGGTTGTTGTGAGACAGGTGGAAAATGTGAGGGTTGCTGTGAGACAGGTGGGACATGTCATGGTTGTTCTGAGACAGGTGGAATATGTGAGGGTTGCTGTGATACAGATGGAACATGTGAGGGTTGTTGTGAGACAGGTGGAACATGTGAGGGTTGCTGTGAGACAGGTGGAACATGTGAGGGTTGCTGTGAGGCAGGTGGAACATGTCAGGGTTGCTGTGAGACAGGTCAGACATGTCAACGTTGCTGTGAAACAGGTGCAATGTGTGAAGGTTGCTGTGAGACAAGTGGAAAATGGGAGGGTTGCTGTGAGGCAGGTGGAACATGTGAGGTTTGCTGTGAGACAGGTGGGACATGTGAGGGCTGCTGTGAGACAGGTGGAACATGTGAGGGTTGCTGTGAAACATGTGGAAAATGTGAGCGTTACTGTGAGACAGGTGGAACATGTGAGGGTTGCTGTGAGACCAGTGGAGCATGTGAGGGTTGCTGTGAGACAGGTGCAATGTGTGAGGGTTGCTGTGAGACAGGTGGAACATGTGAGGGTTGCTGTGAGACAGGTGAAATATGTCAGGGTTGCTGTGAGACAGGTGGAACATGTGATGGTTGTTCTGAGACAGGTGGAACATGTGCGGGTTGTTGTGAGACAGGTGGAACAGGTGAGCATTGCTGTGAGACAGGTGGAATATGTCAGGGTTGCTGTGAGACAGGTGGAACATGTGATGGTTGCTGTGATAAAGGTGGAACATGTGCGGGTTGTTGTGAGACAGGTGGAACAGGTGAGCATTGCTGTGAGACAGGTGGAACATGTGAGGGTTGATGTGAGACAGGTGGGACATGTCAGGGTTGTTGTGAGGCAGGTGGAACATGTCAGGGTTGCTGTGAGACAGGTGCAGCATGTGAGGGTTGCTGTGAGACAGGTTTGAGCATGTGACGGTTGCTGTGAGATAGGTGGGACATGTGAGGGTTGCTGTGAGATAGGTGGAAAATGGGAGGGTTGCTGTGAGGCAGGTGGAACATGTGAGGGTTGCTGTGAGACAGGTGGAACATATGAAGGTTGCTGTGAGGCAGGTGGAACATGTGAGGGTTGCTGTGAGACAGGTGGAACATATGAAGGTTGCTGTGAGACAGGTGGAAAATGTGAGGGTTGCTGGGAGACAGGTGGAACATGTGAGGTGCGGTGAGACAGGTGGAACATGTGAGGGTTGCTGTGAGACAGGTGGAACATGTAAGGATTGCTGTGAGACAGGTGGAACATGTGAGGGTTGCTGTGAGACAGGTGGAAACTGTGAGGGTTGCTGTGAGACAGGTGGAAAATGTGAGGGTTGCTGTGAGGCAGGTGGAATATGTGATGGATGCTGTGAGACAGGTGCAATGTGTGATGGTTGCTGTGAGACAGGTGGAACATGTGAGGGTTGCTGTGAGACAGGTGCAGCGTGTGAGGGCTGCTGTGAGACAAGTGGAACATGTGAGGGTGGCTGTGAGACAGGTGGAACATGTGAGGGATGCTGTGAGGCAGGTGGAACATGTGATGGATGCTGTGAGACAGGTGCAATGTCTGACTGTAGCTGTGAGACAGGTGGAACATGTGAGGGTTGCTGTGAGACAGGTGCAATGTGCGACGGTTGCTGTGAGACAGGTGGAACATGTGAGGGTTGCTGTGAGACAGGTGGAACATGTGATGGATGCTGTGAGACAGGTGCAATGTGTGACGGTTGCTGTGAGACAGGTGAAACATATGAGGGTTGCTGTGAGGCAGGTGGAATATGTGAGAGTTGTTGTGAGGCAGGTGGAATATGTCAGGGTTGCTGTGAGACAGGTGCAGCATGTAAAGGTTGCCATGAGACAGGTTTGAGCATGTGAGGGTTGCTGTGAGACAGGTCATACATGTCAGCGTTGCTGTGAAACAGGTGCAATGTGTGAAGGTTGTTGTGAGACAGGTGGAAATAGGAGGGTTGCTGTGAGGTAGGTGGGACATGTCATGGTTGTTCTGAGACAGGTGCAACATGTGAGGGTTGCTGTGATACAGGTGGAACATGTGAGGGTTGATGTGAGGCAGGTGGAACATGTCAGGATTGCTGTGAGACAGGTGCAGCATGTAAAGGTTGCCGTGAGACAGGTTTGAGCATGTGAGGGTTGCTGTGAGACAGGTCAGACATGTCAGCGTTGCTGTGAAACAGGTGCAATGTGTGAAGGTTGCTGTGAGACAGGTGGGACATGTGAGGGTTGCTGTGAGGCAGGTGGAACATGTGAGGGTTGCTGTGAGGCAGGTGGAACATGTGAGGGTTGATGTGAGGCAGGTGGAATATGTGAGAGTTGTTGTGAGGCAGGTGGAACATGTTAGGGTAGCTGTGAGACAGGTCAGACATGTCAGCGTTGCTGTGAAACAGGTGCAATGTGTGAAGGTTGCTGTGAGATAGGTGGAAATGGGAGGGTTGCTGTGAGGCAGGTGGAACATGTGAGGGTTGATGTGAGGCAGATGGAACATGTGAGGGCTGCTGTGAGACAGATAGAACATGTGAGGGTTGCTGTGAGACAGTGGAACATGTGAGGGTTGCTGTGAGACAGTGCAACATGTGAGGGTTGCTGTGAGGCAGGTGGAACATGTGAGGGTTGCTGTGAGGCAGGTGGAACATGTGAGGGTTGATGTGAGGTAGATGGAACATGTGAGGGCTGCTGTTAGACAGGTGGAACATGTGAGGGTTGCTGTGAGACAGTGGAACATGTGAGGGTTGCTGTGAGGCAGGTGGAACATGTGAAGGTTGC
>CM026386.1:59474105-59591489 GCA_014843695.1 Archivesica marissinica
CTCTGGTGTTTCTCTCTGGTGTTACTCTCTGGTGTTTCTCTCTGGTGTTACCCTCTGGTGTTTCTCTCTGGTGTTTCTCTCTGGTGTTTCTCTCTGGTGTTTCTCTCTGGTGTTTCTCTCTGGTGTTTCTCTCTGGTGTTACTCTCTGGTGTTACCCTCTGGTGTTACCCTCTGGTGTTTACCCTCTGGTGTTACCCTCTGGTGTTTCCCTCTGGTGTTTCCCTCTGGTGTTTCTCTCTGGTGTTTCTCTCTGGTGTTTATCTCTGGTGTTTCTCTCTGGTGTTTCTCTCTGGTGTTTCTCTCTGGTGTTTCTCTCTGGCGTTTCTCTCTGGTGTTTCTCTCTGGTGTTTCTCTCTGGTGTTTCTCTCTGGTGTTACTCTCTGGTGTTTCTCTCTGGTGTTTCTCTCTGGTGTTTCTCTCTGGTGTTTCTCTCTGGTGTTTCTCTCTGGTGTTTCTCTCTGGTGTTTCTCTCTGGTGTTTCTCTCTGGTGTTTCTCTCTGGTGTTTCCCTCTGGTGTTACCCTCTGGTGTTACTCTCTGGTGTTACCCTCTGGTGTTACCCTCTGGTGTTACCCTCTGGTGTTACCCTCTGGTGTTTCTCTCTGGTGTTACCCTCTGGTGTTACCCTCTGGTGTTACCCTCTGGTGTTACCCTCTGGTGTTACCCTCTGGTGTTACCCTCTGGTGTTACCCTCTGGTGTTTCTCTCTGGTGTTTCTCTCTGGTGTTTCTCTCTGGTGTTTCTCTCTGGTGTTACCCTCTGGTGTTTCTCTCTGGTGTTTCTCTCTGGTGTTTCTCTCTGGTGTTTCTCTCTGGTGTTACCCTCTGGTGTTTCTCTCTGGTGTTACCCTCTGGTGTTACCCTCTGGTGTTACCCTCTGGTGTTTCTCTCTGGTGTTACTCTCTGGTGTTACCCTCTGGTGTTACCCTCTGGTGTTACCCTCTGGTGTTACCCTCTGGTGTTACCCTCTGGTGTTTCTCTCTGGTGTTTCTCTCTGGTGTTTCTCTCTGGTGTTACCCTCTGGTGTTACTCTCTGGTGTTACCCTCTGGTGTTACCCTCTGGTGTTACCCTCTGGTGTTACCCTCTGGTGTTACCCTCTGGTGTTACCCTCTGGTGTTACCCTCTGGTGTTTCTCTCTGGTGTTTCTCTCTGGTGTTACCCTCTGGTGTTACCCTCTGGTGTTACCCTCTGGTGTTACCCTCTGGTGTTACCCTCTGGTGTTTCTCTCTGGTGTTTCTCTCTGGTGTTACCCTCTGGTGTTACCCTCTGGTGTTACCCTCTGGTGTTACCCTCTGGTGTTACCCTCTGGTGTTACCCTCTGGTGTTTCTCTCTGGTGTTTCCCTCTGGTGTTTCCCTCTGGTGTTACCCTCTGGTGTTACCCTCTGGTGTTACTCTCTGGTGTTACCCTCTGGTGTTTCTCTCTGGTGTTTATCTCTGGTGTTACCCTCTGGTGTTTCCCTCTGGTGTTACCCTCTGGTGTTACCCTCTGGTGTTACTCTCTGGTGTTACCCTCTGGTGTTTCTCTCTGGTGTTTCCCTCTGGTGTTTCCCTCTGGTGTTACCCTCTGGTGTTACCCTCTGGTGTTACTCTCTGGTGTTACCCTCTGGTGTTTCTCTCTGGTGTTTATCTCTGGTGTTACCC
Organism: Archivesica marissinica; assembly: GCA_014843695.1. Lineage (NCBI taxonomy): Eukaryota > Metazoa > Mollusca > Bivalvia > Venerida > Vesicomyidae > Archivesica > Archivesica marissinica. The sequence goes on from CM026386.1 coordinate 59,475,746, forward strand.
TCTGGTGTTTCCCTCTGGTGTTACCCTCTGGTGTTACCCTCTGGTGTTACTCTCTGGTGTTACCCTCTGGTGTTTCTCTCTGGTGTTACCCTCTGGTGTTACCCTCTGGTGTTACCCTCTGGTGTTTCTCTCTGGTGTTACCCTCTGGTGTTACCCTCTGGTGTTACCCTCTGGTGTTACCCTCTGGTGTTTCTCTCTGGTGTTTCTCTCTGGTGTTACCCTCTGGTGTTTCTCTCTGGTGTTACCCTCTGGTGTTTCTCTCTGGTGTTACCCTCTGGCGTTTCTCTCTGGTGTTTCTCTCTGGTGTTACCCTCTGGTGTTTCTCTCTGGTGTTACCCTCTGGTGTTACCCTCTGGTGTTACCCTCTGGTGTTACCCTCTGGTGTTACCCTCTGGTGTTACCCTCTGGTGTTACCCTCTGGTGTTACCCTCTGGTGTTTCTCTCTGGTGTTTCTCTCTGGTGTTACTCTCTGGCGTTTCTCTCTGGTGTTTATCTCTGGTGTTTATCTCTGGCGTTTCTCTCTGGTGTTTCTCTCTGGCGTTTCTCTCTGGTGTTACCCTCTGGCGTTTCTCTCTGGTGTTTCTCTCTGGCGTTACCCTCTGGCGTTTCTCTCTGGTGTTTCTCTCTGGCGTTACCCTCTGGCGTTTCTCTCTGGCGTTTCTCTCTGGTGTTACCCTCTGGTGTTACCCTCTGGTGTTACTCTCTGGTGTTACCCTCTGGTGTTACCCTCTGGTGTTACCCTCTGGTGTTACCCTCTGGTGTTACTCTCTGGTGTTACCCTCTGGTGTTACCCTCTGGTGTTACCCTCTGGTGTTACCCTCTGGTGTTTCTCTCTGGTGTTACCCTCTGGTGTTACCCTCTGGTGTTACCCTCTGGTGTTACCCTCTGGTGTTACCCTCTGGTGTTACCCTCTGGTGTTACCCTCTGGTGTTTCTCTCTGGTGTTTCTCTCTGGTGTTACCCTCTGGTGTTTCTCTCTGGTGTTTCTCTCTGGTGTTTCTCTCTGGTGTTACCCTCTGGTGTTTCTCTCTGGTGTTACCCTCTGGTGTTACCCTCTGGTGTTTCTCTCTGGTGTTTCTCTCTGGTGTTACCCTCTGGTGTTTCTCTCTGGTGTTACCTCTGGTGTTTCTCTCTGGTGTTACCCTCTGGTGTTTCTCTCTGGTGTTACCCTCTGGTGTTTCTCTCTGGTGTTACCCTCTGGTGTTACCCTCTGGTGTTTCTCTCTGGTGTTACCCTCTGGTGTTTCTCTCTGGTGTTACTCTCTGGTGTTACCCTCTGGTGTTACTCTCTGGTGTTACCCTCTGGTGTTACCCTCTGGTGTTTCTCTCTGGTGTTTCTCTCTGGTGTTACCCTCTGGTGTTACCCTCTGGTGTTACCCTCTGGTGTTTCTCTCTGGTGTTACTCTCTGGTGTTACCCTCTGGTGTTACCCTCTGGTGTTACCCTCTGGTGTTACCCTCTGGTGTTACCCTCTGGTGTTACCCTCTGGTGTTACCCTCTGGTGTTACCCTCTGGTGTTACCCTCTGGTGTTACCCTCTGGTGTTACCCTCTGGTGTTACCCTCTGGTGTTACCCTCTGGTGTTACCCTCTGGTGTTACCCTCTGGTGTTACCCTCTGGTGTTACCCTCTGGTGTTACCCTCTGGTGTTACCCTCTGGTGTTACCCTCTGGTGTACCCTCTGGTGTTACCCTCTGGTGTTTCTCTCTGGTGTTTCTCTCTGGTGTTACTCTGGTGTTTCTCTCTGGTGTTACCCTCTGGTGTTACCCTCTGGTGTTACCCTCTGGTGTTACCTCTGGTGTTACCCTCTGGTGTTACCCTCTGGTGTTACCCTCTGGTGTTACCCTCTGGTGTTACCCTCTGGTGTTTCTCTCTGGTGTTTCTCTCTGGTGTTTCTCTCTGGTGTTACCCTCTGGTGTTACCTCTGGTGTTACCCTCTGGTGTTACCCTCTGGTGTTACCCTCTGGTGTTACCCTCTGGTGTTTCCCTCTGGTGTTACCCTCTGGTGTTCCCTCTGGTGTTACCCTCTGGTGTTACCCTCTGGTGTTACCCTCTGGTGTTTCTCTCTGGTGTTTCTCTCTGGTGTTTCTCTCTGGTGTTACCCTCTGGTGTTACCCTCTGGTGTTACCCTCTGGTGTTACCCTCTGGTGTTACCCTCTGGTGTTACCCTCTGGTGTTTCTCTCTGGTGTTTCTCTCTGGTGTTACCCTCTGGTGTTTCTCTCTGGTGTTTCTCTCTGGTGTTTCTCTCTGGTGTTTCTCTCTGGTGTTACCCTCTGGTGTTACCCTCTGGTGTTTCTCTCTGGTGTTTCTCTCTGGTGTTTCTCTCTGGTGTTACCCTCTGGTGTTTCTCTCTGGTGTTACCCTCTGGTGTTACCCTCTGGTGTTTCTCTCTGGTGTTTCTCTCTGGTGTTACCCTCTGGTGTTTCTCTCTGGTGTTACCCTCTGGTGTTACCCTCTGGTGTTACCCTCTGGTGTTACCCTCTGGTGTTCCCTCTGGTGTTACCCTCTGGTGTTACCCTCTGGTGTTACCCTCTGGTGTTATCTCTCTGGTGTTACCCTCTGGTGTTTCTCTCTGGTGTTACCCTCTGGTGTTACCCTCTGGTGTTACCCTCTGGTGTTACCCTCTGGTGTTACCCTCTGGTGTTACCCTCTGGTGTTACCCTCTGGTGTTTCTCTCTGGTGTTTCTCTCTGGTGTTACTCTCTGGTGTTTCTCTCTGGTGTTTCTCTCTGGTGTTTCTCTCTGGTGTTTCTCTCTGGTGTTTCTCTCTGGTGTTTCTCTCTGGTGTTACCCTCTGGTGTTTCTCTCTGGGTTTTGGTTTGGTGTTTCTCTCTGGTGTTCTCTCTGGTGTTTCTCTCTGGTTTGGTGTTTCTCTCTGGTGTTACCTCTGGTGTTACCCTCTGGTGTTTCTCTCTGGTGTTACCCTCTGGTGTTTCTCTCTGGTGTTACCCTCTGGTGTTCTCTCTGGTGTTCCTCTGGTGTTCTCTCTGGTGTTTCTCTCTGGTGTTTCTCTGGTGTTTCTCTCTGGTGTTACCCTCTGGTGTTTCTCTCTGGTGTTTCTCTCTGGTGTTTCTCTCTGGTGTTTCTCTCTGGTGTTTCTCTCTGGTGTTTCTCTCTGGTGTTTCTCTCTGGTGTTTCTCTCTGGTGTTACTCTCTGGTGTTTCTCTCTGGTGTTACTCTCTGGTGTTTCTCTCTGGTGTTACTCTCTGGTGTTTCTCTCTGGTGTTATCCTCTGGTGTTATCCTCTGGTGTTATCCTCTGGTGTTATCCTCTGGTGTTACCCTCTGGTGTTACCCTCTGGTGTTATCCTCTGGTGTTACCCTCTGGTGTTACCCTCTGGTGTTATCCTCTGGTGTTATCCTCTGGTGTTATCCTCTGGTGTTACCCTCTGGTGTTATCCTCTGGTGTTATCCTCTGGTGTTATCCTCTTGCGTCTCTGTTTATTTCATAATACGTGTTCTTATTGTTCGAAATACGATGTTCTACAAATAATTAATTTTCCTAAATTCTGATTAACATTACTTTAGCAATAAGTATCCACAATTCTATCACTGATTACCCTGTGTTTTACACGAAACGTCTGGTTTTCTTGTCACTCGAAGACATGCCCTTCAAACCATCTCTCTTCTGGGAAATTACTAGAGCTTGATTGCCAAGTTCACTTGATAAAGTTTTTGCAAACATTTTGACATGGCAGAATTTCCGTCTTTAAATTACAGGCTTTCCTGTTTGACTGTGTTGCTTAAACCAATGAAGGAGTCGAATATATTCATGTCGTCATTCACTGTGTATAAATATGTTGCAATTTTATTCAATAATTAATATATGATACTATGTGGCAGTCGTGATAGCGCAGTGGTAGCGCGTTCGCTTCATGTGCGAAAGGCCCGGAGTTCGAGCCCCACTGGAGCCGTTACGATTGTGCCCTTAGGCAAGCCATTTAAATCCCACGTTGCATCTTCTCCTCCCTCGCGGCGATGGATTCCATCAGGAACGAGGTCTCGAGAGAGATTGATATAAGTTGTTAGAACTTTCTTTGTACTCAAGCTAAACTAAATGTTTATAAACTCAATGTTCTACAGGCTGAACACGCGACACAATGATACAGGCAGTGTCCAAAAGCTCTTCTCGAGTGTGTGTGTTTTACGTTTATTTATCGTCGCTACCTGTTGCGAATATGAGTGACGCCTCTGGAAGAGATTAGTCATTCTAGATTGTTGGAGGATAGTGCTATGATACAGACAGAGACCCATTCCAGAGTCTCCTCTTGTGCGCTTTTATGTGCACAGTGTAAAGCATCAACACGAGACCTCGGTTTAAATTCCCATATGAAAGATTGTTAATATTTTTAGTGTCAGACGGGAGATTTAACCTGCGATCCCTGGATTTCCAGTCCAGCGTGTTAACCACTGGACAACGTATCCGTCTTTATTCGGTGATATTAGTCATATTAGTACGGTGTTGCCGGGGGGGGGGTCTGTGGCATACAGCGTGTTAACCACTGCCCCCTGAACCGCTACACATTCACATGGCGTGTGGGCATAGCGTTACAGATACATTAATTCATAGAAATCATCGATAAACTTTGCACTTCAGATAAAGAAATTATAGGAATTTAAAAACTTGAAATATTGTAAACAAATGAGTGTGTGTGTTTTTACGTTTATTTATCGTCGCTACCGGTTGCCCATATGAACGACGCCTCCTGAAGAGATTAGTCATTTTAGATTTAAAAAACAAATGATGAGCATTTGAATCTTTATATCTTCACACACATTACTCCCAGCTAGTCAAAATAATGAAAGGTTATGTAAATGACACAAACATAAGAAACGACGTGCAGCATTAAAACGTAATATTAATTTCAATAACTTTCTCCAAAAAGGTCACGTGACACGATTGATCTAAAATTGCTTCCATCATATTTCTATCTGGGGTAAACTCAACTCGTCAAATTCTTTAGTTGCAGTGAGCCTTTCAAAATCCGCTTACCGCTTTTTATGCTTTAGAGAGCTTAATATTGAAGATTAACTCGATTTCTGTGGGTACCAGGTAAACTAAAATTTATTCTACATCTTCATTTATTTGGCGCCAACTGATTTCCCCACGGTCGTCTGCTTATGCATCACATGTTTCATGATGCATTATTTTGACATCGGATATAGCATTATGTAAATGCATCACAAATGAAATTAGAGATAGGAATACACAGATTTCGATCTTGAGTAGCGGAAGTCTGTTATTCAATCAAGAAATGGAAATAACTTACAATCATTTGAAAGTTGCAAGGCCATTTAGAATCACTCTGACGTAGCTATATCTCGTATAGGAATTGTAAGGCATACAGAACAGGGTTGAGATATCATTAAGCATTCAAGTGTACTCGTAGATAATTAAGATACGATAAGTTTTCTGCTGAATCAGCAAGAAATAAATGTGTTTGTGATATAGGATGGTATTCATTATTCACGCAACCAATCGGCACAAACCACTGTACCGTATTTACAATGATGTATGGGTTTAAAGTTGCACCAACAGCTGAGGTCATACCGCCACTCTCCTGGTACTAGCGACCCTAGCCGAGCTGTATTCATGGACGGGTACATGTATAGAAACATCGTAGTTCCGCAAACCAGCCGGAAGTCGATACCCCTAGTGGGATAACAACTCGGCCAATGAGGCCCCTCGCCGTATATAGGAATAAAGCGGAGGCCCCTCGCCGTATATAGGAATAAAGCGGAGGCCCCTTGCCGTATATAGGAATAAAGCGGAGGCCCCTCGCCGTATATAGGAATAAAGCGAAGGCCACTCGCCGTATATAGGAATAAAGCGGAAGCCCCTTGCCGTATATGGGAATAAAGCGGAGGCCCCTCATCGTATATAGGACTAAAGCGGAAGCCCCTCGCCGTATATAGGAAAAACGCGGAGGCTCATCATCGTATATAGGAATAAAGCGGAGGCCCCTCGCCGTATATAGGAATAAAGCGGAGGCACCTCCCCGTATATAGGAATAAAGCGTAGGCCCCTCGCCGCCGTATATAGGAATAAAGCGTAGGCCCCTCGCCGTATATAGGAATAAAGCGAAGGCCACTCGCCGTATATAGGAATAAAGCGGAAGCCCCTTGCCGTATATGGGAATAAAGCGAAGGCCCCTCGCCGTATATAGGAATAAAGCGAAGGCCCCTCGCCGTATATAGGAATAAAGAGGAGCCACTCGCCGTATATAGGAATAAAGCGTAGGCCCCTCGCCGTATATAGGAATAAAGCGAAGGCCCCTCGCCGTATATAGGAATAAAGAGGAGCCACTCGCCGTATATAGGAATAAAGCGGAGGCCACTCGCCGTATATAGGAATAAAGCGTAGGCCCTCGCCGTATATAGGAATAAAGCGAAGGCCCCTCGCCGTATATAGGAATAAAGAAGAGCCACTCGCCGTATATAGGAATAAAGCGAAGTCCCTCGCCGTATATAGGAATAAAGCGGAGGCCCCTCGCCGTATATAGGAATAAAGCGGAGGCCCCTCGCCGTATATAGGAATAAAGCGAAGGCCCCTCGCCGTATATAGGAATAAAGAGGAGCCACTCGCCGTATATAGGAATAAAGAGGAGCCACTCGCCGTATATAATAATAAAGCGCAGTATATAGGAATAAAGCGGAGGCCACTCGCCGTATATAGGAATAAAGCGTAGGCCCCTCGCCGTATATAGGAATAAAGCGAAGGCCCTTCGCCGTATATAGGAATAAAGCGGAGGCCCCTCGCCGTATATAGGAATAAAGCGAAGGCCCCTCGCCGTATATAGGAATAAAGAGGAGCCACTAGCCGTATATAGGAATAAAGAGGAGCCATTCGCCGTATATAATAATAAAGCGCAGTATATAGGAATAAAGCGGAGACCACTCACCGTATATAGGAATACAGCGGAGGCCCTTACCGTATATATGAATAAAGCGGAGACCACTCACCGTATATAGGAATAAAGCGGAGGCCCCTCGCCGTATATAGGAATAAAGCGAAGGCCACTCGCCGTATATAGGAATAAAGCGGAAGCCCCTTGCCGTATATGGGAATAAAGCGGAGGTCCCTCATCGTATATAGGACTAAAGCGGAAGCCCCTCGCCGTATATAGGAAAAACGCGGAGGCTCATCATCGTATATAGGAATAAAGCGGAGGCCCCTCGCCGTATATAGGAATAAAGCGGAGGCACCTCCCCGTATATAGGAATAAAGCGTAGGCCCCTCGCCGCCGTATATAGGAATAAAGCGTAGGCCCCTCGCCGTATATAGGAATAAAGCGAAGGCCACTCGCCGTATATAGGAATAAAGCGTAGGCCCCTCGCCGTATATGGAATAAAGCGAAGGCCCCTCGCCGTATATAGGAATAAAGCGAAGGCCCCTCGCCGTATATAGGAATAAAGAGGAGCCACTCGCCGTATATAGGAATAAAGCGTAGGCCCCTCGCCGTATATAGGAATAAAGCGAAGGCCCCTCGCCGTATATAGGAATAAAGAGGAGCCACTCGCCGTATATAGGAATAAAGCGGAGGCCACTCGCCGTATATAGGAATAAAGCGTAGGCCCCTCGCCGTATATAGGAATAAAGCGAAGGCCCCTCGCCGTATATAGGAATAAAGAAGAGCCACTCGCCGTATATAGGAATAAAGCGAAGTCCCTCGCCGTATATAGGAATAAAGCGGAGGCCCCTCGCCGTATATAGGAATAAAGCGGAGGCCCCTCGCCGTATATAGGAATAAAGCGAAGGCCCCTCGCCGTATATAGGAATAAAGAGGAGCCACTCGCCGTATATAGGAATAAAGAGGAGCCACTCGCCGTATATAATAATAAAGCGCAGTATATAGGAATAAAGCGGAGGCCACTCGCCGTATATAGGAATAAAGCGTAGGCCCCTCGCCGTATATAGGAATAAAGCGAAGGCCCTTCGCCGTATATAGGAATAAAGCGGAGGCCCCTCGCCGTATATAGGAATAAAGCGAAGGCCCCTCGCCGTATATAGGAATAAAGAGGAGCCACTAGCCGTATATAGGAATAAAGAGGAGCCATTCGCCGTATATAATAATAAAGCGCAGTATATAGGAATAAAGCGGAGACCACTCACCGTATATAGGAATACAGCGGAGGCCCTTACCGTATATATGAATAAAGCGGAGACCACTCACCGTATATAGGAATAAAGCGGAGACCCCTTACCGTATATATGAATAAAGCGGAGACCACTCACCGTATATAGGAATAAAGCGGAGACCCCTTACCGTATATATGAATAAAGCGGAGACCACTCACCGTATATAGGAATAAAGCGGAGACCCCTTACCGTATATATGAATAAAGCAGAGACCACTCACCGTGTATAGGAATAAAGCGGAGACCACTCACGGTGAGCACTCAGTCAGGATGTTCTTCAGCTCTAGTTTCCTGGGGTGTCTCCTAGCAAACTCAGAGATGACCTTCTCTGGGTCAACTTCAATGTCTCTGTGCACAGACATCAGCATTAACCCAGTGAGTCTGTCATTTTCCATGGTTGACCTCAGGCGGTTCTTCACCAACTTGAGCGTGCTGTTTGATCGTTCTGATGAGCAGGTGGTCACAGGCAGGGTGCAGAGAATAGTGATCAGTGTTCTCACATTTGGGAACAGGTGTTTGCTGGCATATGCACGGACTGCAGGGTTAGGGCGTCTTGGGGAGGTTGTCAGGCCCAGCAACATCCAGTTCAGCCTTCCATTTGACTCGCCAGCAGTGTACTTCACTCTTCACACTGCCTGGTGATGGTAAATCATCCTTGTACAAGTTGATCAGTGATGTCAGCTTCTCTTGGGCTTCATCTGGAGCTAGGGAGACAAGAGCAGCTGGTACAAGACACAGTCCCTGGATAGCCTGGACTTGATGGGTGGCAAACCTGGAGTTGAGCTGACTGAGAACATGGTCAAGCAGGGGAATGGTGAGGATGCGCTTGTATTATTCACTTGTTGTTTGGGCTGGAGTGTTAGCACGGTTGCGCTGCTTGCTGCATCGCCTAGGTATAGAAGGCTCTGTTCCAACCTCTCTGCACATCTTCTCCACATCACTAAACCAGTCTCTGTGGTGATCATCAACATTGTCCCTTACACTCTGCAAGCCATCTCTCAAAATGTTGATAGCATCAACTGCCTCCATGATATCTCTGGACTCTGCTTGCAGACTGCGGGTAATACTTGTAGTGTAGCTGAGGATATGCTGGGTAATCATCAAAGAAGCAATACACTCTGGAGAAGTGATGGCCAGCAGCAAGGACTTTGCATCAGTGTCTGTGGACCAGCTCTGTGATTCATCTTGGATTGTCTCCATGCAGCAGACAAGAGATGGGTGGAGGGTGCACAGAGTCTCTAAGGTCTCAAGTCGCTGAATCCATCTGGTCCGAGACAGGTCCTTGATCTTCCGCATTCTAGAATCAGGTTGACTTTCTTCTATTGCACTCTCCAGCTGCTGCTGACGTTTGGGATGGGCATGGAAGAAGTCATGCAGCTTATTGCTGATCCCCATCATGTTCCTAACACTAGTCACCTCAGCTGACTTCATAACTGCTAGGTTCAGTTGATGCGAAGCACAGTGCATATACAGTGCGAGTGGATACTGTGCTGTGATGATGGCTGCAGCTCCCCTGGTCTTCCCCGCCACATTCCCAGCTCCATCATACCCTTGACCACGCAGCAGCAATGAATAAAGCAGAGACCACTCACCGTATATAGGAATAAAGCGGAGATCCCTCATCGTATATAGGAATAAAACGGAGGCCCCTCATCGTATATAGGAATAAACCGGAGACCCCTCACCGTAAATAGGATTAAATCTATATCTATTGACAGTGGGACCAATTACCTCTATGCATACACAAGGTCCACCAACATCTTTTACGGCATTTTCGCCCCTATGCTTGAGGATTTGTGCCGTCGATGTGTATACAACAATGTCAATATATTACATAGATATGAATTTTAGTCTATTTATTTATAATATATTACAATAATGGTTCCGACCCAGGTTGATGCGCTATGTGTATTCCAGTCTGATATTACGTCTGCTGGTTTGATACAATCACGAGCCCGTATCAAACCAGAAAAAGCCGTACCATAACTAATTCCTGAGAAATAACGCATGCGCACTCGGTGCTAGTTTGTTTACTTCCGTAGCGTCCCAGTGTGTTTAATTTGACAGATAACAGATGCTTATAGTTTCGTGATAATAATTCAATCGCTTTCGTGTATATAATTCAGTAATTGTGATTTATTCTGATAAATGGATAACTGAGATGATTTCGATTTCGGTCTAAGGCTGATATGAAGTTACATCGGGATACCTACCTATGCTGATAGGAATCTAACAACGTAATAACCTTTAATTATAACATAATATGAGCTGCAGGCAGATACTATTGCCATTACATACGTTTCGTATTTCACAACTATGCACGGTATACATGCATGCATACAACCTGTCGGCATATAAAGGCAAATAACAAAGAGTCAATATTACAGTAGCACCGAAAATCAGCATCCGGCTTTAAAACACTGTCGTGACGTCATACCTTTGTACTTGCAGTCCATTATTAATAATATTGGACTGGTGTCAAAAGGCCAGAGTATTATATTAAATCATACGCGTACATGTACGAAATTAACGATTTTAATTAGTAGGATCTAGTTATATAAGTGTGTGTTTTAAGTAAGATATAAGCCTCAAACGGAAACAATATGTAAACTATTGGTGCTGTCTTCGGCGCGACGCACCTCACACAGTCCAATATTTTACATATTGAATCGTTTTCGACTTATATCCTATACATAAACACTACAGTGCATTAACCAGAATGGATACTTACTTCTATGTCGTGTTAGTATAAAGATACTTGATGTCTTCGATGTTTACTGTTCGACGAAAGCAGTCAAAGTGTTCATTGCCAACCATCCGATAGATGGCGCCACCTCCCGGAAGATCGACCCGACTCGATTAGCCATTCGGGTTGTTCCAGAGCGTAACCGAATACTATTCCGATCTTCAACACAACACTATAAATCCTGCACGACGGGTTATTAACACTACACACAATGCCCAATCGCGGTATTCACGAACAGACGTGTCCGGCTACAGTAGCAATTCCAACGTAAAACCTAACAGCTATGCAAATGCCCGGTATTTGAATGTTATACATTTTGATAGACTTGTGTATGTGTCGGCGTATCCGGTTATCTGTGATGTTGCCAAGTGGAAGATAAACAACAACTCTGAAAGTTATGTAAATATCATACATATTTATTAACATATATGTAGTAAATGGCAATTGGGTTCTTTATATGACACAGTCTGGCGCGGAAGATAGAGACGCTTATGTTATGTTATGTTATATTTCGGGTTTTACGCCTGCATCAGCACCATTTCGGGCTATATCGCCGGCGGGCAGTTTACCTAACAATACCTTTCCTGGGCAGGCTCCAGCGGTAAACCAGTACTTGGGTGCACCAACCTCCGTAAGAAACTGCCAACTTTCTCATATAAATGAGACACGGCCTGAGCGGGGCTCGAACCCGTGACCATCAGTGATGATAGGTTACAGTGGTATACAAGTCAGCGACCTTAACCACTCGACCACGGAGGCGGACAGATAGAGACGCACTCTAGAACTGGTGCGAGGCACTCTCGGAACCAGCTTTACCAGGCAAAATCGTCATACACGCTCAGAAGGCCAAACACACAACACCTATAAATGATCTGTTTGCCATATTCCAAGTACAAAGTTGCAGCTATTAGGTACCTAATCAGGTAAGTTCCCTGACCCATTAGCTACTACTTTATATATATATATATTACAAATATATATAACGTATCTAGACTCTACAATATCCAGCTATCAAGCGCAACTTGAATATTAAAACAATATAAAACAGTATGCTTCATTATACTCCAGGCTGAAAGTATACATGTATACTATAGTGTGGTATGTACATGTTGATGTATACTATAGTGTGGTATGTACATGTTGAATGTATAATATAGTGTGGTATGTACATGTTGAATGTATACTATAGTGTGGTATGTACATGTTGAATGTATACTATAGTGTGGTATGTACATGTTGAATGTATACTATAGTGTGGTATGTACATGTTGAATGTATACTATAGTGTGGTATGTACATGTTGAATGTATACATGTATACTATAGTGTGGTATGTACATGTTGAATGTATACATGTATCTATAGTGTGGTATGTACATGTTGAATGTATACTATAGTGTGGTATGTACATGTTGAATGTATACATGTATACTATAGTGTGGTATGTACATGTTGAATGTATACTCTATAGTGTGGTATGTACATGTTGAATGTATACATGTATACTATAGTGTGGTATGTACATGTTGAATGTATACATGTATACTATAGTGTGGTATGTACATGTTGAATGTATACTATAGTGTGGTATGTACATGTTGAATGTATACATGTATACTATAGTGTGGTATGTACATGTTGAATGTATACATGTATACTATAGTGTGGTATGTACATGTTGAATGTATACATGTATACTATAGTGTGGTATGTACATGTTGAATGTATACATGTATACTATAGTGTGGTATGTACATATTGAATGTATACATGTATTTATAGTGTGGTATGTACATGTTGAATGTATACATGATACTATAGTGTGGTATGTACATGTTGAATGTATACATGATACTATAGTGTGGTATGTACATGTTGAATGTATACATGTATACTATAGTGTGGTATGTACATGTTGAATATATACATGTATACTATAGTGTGGTATGTACATATTGAATATATACATGTATTCTATAGTGTGGTATGTACATGTTGAATGTATACATGTATACTATAGTGTGGTATGTACATGTTGAATGTATACATGTATACTATAATGTAGTATGTACATGTCGAATATATACATGTATAATATAGTGTGGTATGTACAAGTTGAATGTATACTATAGTGTGGTATGTACATGTTGAATGTATACATGTATACTATAGTGTGGTGTGTACATGTTGAATGTATACATGTATACTATAGTGTGGTATGTACATGTTGAATGTATACATGTATACTATAGCGTGGTATGTACTTGTTGAATGTATACTGTAGTGTGGTATGTACATGTTGAATGTATACTATAGTGTGGTATGTAAGTGTCGAATATATACATATATACTATAGTGTGGTATGTACATGTTGAATGTATACTATAGTGTGGTATGTACATGTTGAATATATACATGTATACTATAGTGTGGTATGTACATGTTGAATGTATACTATAGTGTGGTATGTACATGTTGAATGTATACATGTATAATATAGTGTGGTATGTACATGTCGAATATATACATGTATCCTATAGTGTGGTATGTACATGTTGAATGTATACATGTATAATATAGTGTGGTATGTACATGTCGAATATATACATGTATAATATAGTGTGGTATGTACATGTTGAATGTATACTATAGTGTGGTATGTACATGTCGAATATATACATGTATGATATAGTGTGGTATGTACATGTTGAATGTATACTATAGTGTGGTATGTACATGTTGAATGTATACTATAGTGTGGTATGTACATGTTGAATGTATACCATAGTGTGGTATGTACATGTTGAATGTATACTATAGTGTGGTATGTACATGTTGAATATATACTATAGTGTGGTATGTACATGTTGAATATATACATGTATAATATAGTGTGGTATGTACATGTTGAATATATACATGTATAATATAGTGTGGTATGTACATGTTGAATATATACATGTATAATATAGTGTGATATGTACATATTGAATGTATACTATAGTGTGGTATGTACATGTTGAATATATACATGTATAATATAGTGTGGTATGTACATGTTGAATATATACATGTATAATATAGTGTGGTATGTACATGTTGAATGGATACTATAGTGTGGTATGTACATGTTGAATGTATACTATAGTGTGGTATGTACATGTTGAATGTATACTATAGTGTAGTATGTACATGTTAAATGTATACATGTATACTATAGTGTGGTATGTACATGTTGAATGTATACTATAGTGTGGTATGTACATGTCGAATATATACATGTATAATATAGTGTGGTATGTACATGTTGAATATATACTATAGTGTGGTATGTACATGTTGAATGTATACTATAGTGTGGTATGTACATGTTGAATGTATACTGTAGTGTGGTATGTACATGTTGAATGTATACATGTATACTATAGTGTGGTATGTACATGTTGAATGTATACCATAGTGTAGTATGTACATGTTGAATGTATTCATGTATACTATAGTGTGGTATGTACATGTTGAATGTATACATGTATACTATAGTGTGGTATGTACATGTTGAATGTATACATGTATACTATAGTGTGGTATGTACATGTTGAATGCATACATGTATACTATAGTGTAGTATGTACATGTTGAATGTATACATGTATACTATTGTGTGGTATGTACATGTTGAATGTGTACTATAGTGTGGTATGTACATGTTGAATGTATACATGTATACTATAGTGTGGTATGTACATGTTGAATGTATACATGTATACTATAGTGTGGTATGTACATGTTGAATGTATACTATAGTGTGGTATGTACATGTTGAATGTATACATGTATACTATAGTGTGGTATGTACATGTTGAATGTATACATGTAACTATAGTGTGGTATGTACATGTCGAATGTATCAGTATACTATAGTGTGGTATGTACATGTGAATGTATCATGTATACTATGGTGGTATGTACATGTGAATGTATACATGTATACTATAGTGTGGTATGTACATGTTGAATGTATACATGTATACTATAGTGTGGTATGTACATGTCTGATGTATACATGTATACTATAGTGTGGTATGTACATGTTGTATGTATAATGTATACTATAGTGTGGTATGTACATGTGATGTATACATGTATACTATAGTGTGGTATGTACATGTTGAATGTATACATGTATACTATAGTGTGGTATGTACATGTTGAATGTATACATGTATACTATAGTGTGGTATGTACATGTTGAATGTATACATGTATACTATAGTGTGGTATGTACATGTTGAATGTATACATGTATACTATAGTGTGGTATGTACATGTTGAATGTATACATGTATACTATAGTGTGGTATGTACATGTTGAATGTATACATGTATACTATAGTGTGGTATGTACATGTTGAATGTATACTATAGTGTGGTATGTACATGTTGAATGTATACTATAGTGTGGTATGTACATGTTGAATGTATAATATAGTGTGGTATATACATGTTGAATGTATACTATAGTGTGGTAGGTACATGTCGAATATATACATGTATAATATAGTGTGGTATGTACATGTTAGTTTAAACATAGTTTATTTCAAACAATGATACAACATGTACAACTTTACATTTTACACAACATTTAGAAACATGTAAGAAAAAGGATTAGAACCGGAAGCTATAGCTTATAGAGGTCTTCTCCTATAGTAAGGTACTTAATGTTACGGTATGACAGTGTTGCAATCTTGTCTAAACTATTAATTTAAATTTGAAAAAGGTCAGTATAATTCATTATTGTTTTTAATCATGGACTGTAAGTTAGAAAATCAATAGGATAAGTACATGTAGTAATTAATGGAGAACGTTGAAATTGAGATTGACTCAGAAGAAATGGGACAGAATAAAAAGAGAATAATAATAAATATATTCATTCGGATTATTTAATGGCCGGAGCAAGCATTCTACATTTTGTGAACTGATGCTCATGAAAATCGTCTGCTTTCTCGTATGTAGTTTTGGACTGCTGCAAATATATGTGCGTTGAAATTATCGCTAAGATTCTGGTCTCCGTGTAATAGAGTGTATAGTGTTGTGGTGCAATATTTAGAGGTAGTTGCTAAGAGACGGACCCTGATGTCATTGTAGTAGAGACATTCAAAGAAGAAATGACGATTACTCTCAGTTAGACCACATTGGCAGAGGGGTGATGGAGAAATGTTTTTGCTGAACAAATGCTGGTTTAATGAGCTACAATTAGTACTTAGTCGAGCATGATATACTTGCCATTTCCTGTCACCATTGTAGAAATATTTGGGGCATTTTGAGACGTTACTCTTTAATTGCGATTTGAATGATGCCAGTGATGGTGAGTTTTGTAGTTCGTTTGAAAGTTCGTTCCAGTCCCTCAGAGACGATGGTAGAAAAGCATTGTTGTATAGAGATGTTCTCGTCCGTATAGATTGGATATCGTCTGCACTGCGCAAATTATACCTAGAAGTTTCCCCTACAGTAGGTGGGACTAGAGAAGAAAGATAATCAGGAGTTAGGCCATTCTTCATCTTGTAAAGCATGATTAGTTTATGGTTATGTCTTCGGCCCTCAAGCGATTCCCATGGAACTTCTCTATGGAGTTCGTGAAGTGATATTAGTTTGGTAGTCCCAGAAACAATACGGGAAGCTTCATGCTGAATTTTATCGAGTTCCAGTTTCTCATAGTGTGTACAATTGGTGTAAGCTACGTCTGCGTATTCAATAAGAGGTCTGATGAAAGATATATATATGACTTCTAGAGATCTTCTATCTAGTTGGAACTTAAGCTTTCGCATGATATGTATTCTTTTCCATGCCCGCTCTTTGATGGAGTTGATATGAGCATGCCAAGAGCCATCGTCAGAAAAGTGGACACCAAGATGTTTATGACAATTTACTAAAGTGATAGGTTGATCGTACATGTGTAGTGGTGGATGGAATGGTTTAAGGGTCTTACATGTTGAATGTATACTATAGTGTGGTATGTACATGTTGAATGTATACTATAGTGTGGTATGTACATGTTGAATGTATACTATAGTGTGGTATGTACATGTTGAATGTATACTATAGTGTGGTATGTACATGTTGAATGTATAATATAGTGTGGTATGTACATGTTGAATGTATACTATAGTGTGGTATGTACATGTTGAATGTATACATGTATACTATATTGTGGTATGTACATGTTGAATGCATACTATAGTGTGGTATGTACATGTTGAATATATACTATAATGTTGTAAGGTACATGTTGAATGTATACATGTATACTATAGTGTGGTATGTACATGTTGAATATATACATGTATACTATAGTGTGGTATGTACATGTTGAATGTATACTATAGTGCGGTATGTACATGTTGAATATATACATGTATACTATAGTGTGGTATGTACATATTGAATGTATACATGTATACTATAGTGTGGTATGTACATGTTGAATGCATACATGTAACTATAGTGTCGTATGTACATGTCGAATGTATACTATAGTGTGGTATGTACATGTTGAATGTATACATGTATACTATAGTGTGGTATTTACATGTTGAATGTATACATGTATACTATAGTGTGGTATGTACATGTTGAATGTATACATGTATACTACAGTGTGGTATGCACATGTTGAATGTATACATGTATACTATAGTGTGGTATGTACATGTTGAATGTATACATGTATACTATATTGTGGTATGTACATGTTGAATGTATACATGTATGCTATATTGTCGTATGTACATATTGAATGTATACATGTATACTATAGAGTGGTATGTACATGTTGAATGTATACTATAGTGTAGTATGTACATGTTGAATGTATACATGTATACTATAGTGTGGTATGTACATGTTGAATGTATACATGTATACTATATTGTCGTATGTACATGTTTAATGTATACATGTATACTATAGTGTGGTATGTACATTTTGAATGTATACATGTATACCATAGTGTGGTATGTACATGTTGAATGTATTCATGTATACTATAGTGTGGTATGTACATGTTGAATGTATACATGTATACTATAGTGTGGTATGTACATGTTGAATGTATACATGTATACTATAGTGTGGTATGTACATGTTGAATGTATTCATGTATACTATAGTGTGGTATGTACATGTCTAATGTATACTATAGTGTGGTATGTACATGTTGAATGTATACATGTATACTATAGTGTGGTATGTACATGTTGAATGTATACATGTATACTATAGTGTGGTATGTACATGTTGAATGTATACATGTATACTATAGTGTGGTATGTACATGTTGAATGTATACATGTATACTATAGTGTGGTATGTACATGTTGAATGTATACATGTATACTATAGTGTGGTATGTACATGTTGAATGTATACATGTATACTATAGTGTGGTTTGTACATGTTGAATGTATACATGTATACTATAGTGTGGTATGTACATGTCGAATATATACATGTATAATATAGTGCGGTATGTACATGTTGAATGTATACTATAGTGTGGTATGTACATGTTGAATATATACTATAGTGTGGTATGTACATGTTGAATGTATACATGCATACTATAGTGTGGTATGTACATGTTGAATGTATACATGTATACTATAGTGTGGTATGTACATGTTGAATGTATACATGTATACTATAGTGTGGTATGTACATGTTGAATGCATACATGTAACTATAGTGTCGTATGTACATGTCGAATGTATACTATAGTGTTGTATGTACATGTTGAATGTATACATGTATACTATAGTGTGGTATGTACATGTTGAATGTATACTATAGTGTGGTATGTACATGTTGAATGTATACTATAGTGTGGTATGTACATGTCGAATATATACATGTATAATATAGTGTGGTATGTACATGTTGAATGTATACTATAGTGTGGTATGTACATGTTGAATGTATACATGTATAATATAGTGTGGTATGTACATGTTGAATATATACATGTATTATATAGTGTTGTATGTACATGTTGAATATATTCTATAGTGATGTGTGTACATGTTGAATGTATACATGTATACTATAGTGTGGTATGTACATGTTGAATATATACATGTATTATATAGTGTTGTATGTACATGTTGAATACATTCTATAGTGATATGTGTACATGTTGAATATGTACATGTATACTATACTGTGGTATGTACATGTTGAATGTATACATGTATACTATAGTGTGGTATTTACATGTTGAATATATACTATGGTGTGGTATGTACATGTTGAATATATACATATAACTATAGTGTCGTATGTATACTAAAGTACATAGAAAACGCATACTTCGGATACGTGTGTTTTACATGAAAAACAATAACTATATAAATACATCGTTTTAAACATTTTGGAATATTTTTAGTTGTTCAGTGTTTGTTTTGTAATAAAGATGTGATATATCTTTGATGGAATCCTTCGTATTTCGTTGTCATGTAATAATAATCATATAATGTAGGCGTGCGTTTTCTATGTCCTCTAGTATATAATGTAGGTGTGCGTTTTCTATGTCCTCTAGTATATAATGTAGGTGTGCGTTTTCTATGTCCTCTAGTATATAATGTAGGTGTGCGTTTTCTATGTCCTCTAGTATATAATGTAGGTGTGAGTTTTCTATGTCCTCTAGTATATAATGTAGGTATGCGTTTTCTATGTCTTCTAGTATATAATGTAGGTGTGCGTTTTCTATGTATCATCACTGATGGTCACGGGTTCGAGCCCCGCTCAGGCCGTGTCTCATTTATATGAAAAAGTTGGCAGTTTCTTACGGAGGTTGGTGCACCCAAGTACTGGTTAACCGCTGGCGCCTGCCCAGGAAAGGTGTTGTTAGGTAAACTGCCCGCCGGCGATATAGCCCAAAATGGTGCTGATGCAGGCGTAACACCCGACATATAACATAACATATATCACAAGCGTTTTCTATGTCCTCTAGGGTATCCAGACAAAATGCCACAGGACAAAATGCCATGGGACATAATGCCACAGGACAAAATGCCACAGTTAAAAATGCTGGACATATTGCCACAGTTTTTTTATAAATAAATAAAAAACCACAGCCATTCTTAATTGCAGTTTGTACTTCATTAATTAAAGGAAACCACATACAGTTTTTACTAGTTTATCATATCAGCTCAGTGTTAATTACTCACAGAAGCCCCTGTGATGTCTATACCAACACTCTGGTAATTTAATTGAAGTCACATCTAAATATATGGTCTTCCTATTTCTACTTTGTAGTGTTAATTACGGAAGCCCCTTCTATATCAACTCTATGGTAATTTAACAACTAGTCACAGCTGTTTCTAATTTGATTATTATTAATGTGACTCTATTCATAGACTGTGGATTATAATCTTGTGCTTGTTGATATAATTTTTACTGTGTGATATTAATATGAACCATTAATTATATTTTGTGATATGATTGATTAATGATCAAGATGATATAAATTAGCATTTAATTTGGGGAAGGCATTTTGTGATATTTATTATTAAACATGCTAAATTAGTATTAATTAGTATTAGAAATTGAATTAGGTAGATATATTGGATTAGATAGAGAAACTCGTTTATGCAAGCTGTGTAATGGTAATGTCGTGGAGTCTGAATTTCATTTTCTGTTATGTTGTACAAGATATTCTGACATTCGAAATAAATATTTAGGTAACATACATGGCCTACAGTAAATAAGTTTAATGCCATGATGTCTTCTAGCAAAAAATGTCATTTATTTAATATATCAAAGTTTGTTAATGAAGCTTTTAAAATTCGTAAAGATACCCTTGAAAATTTGACTGTTTTGTAAATACTTTCCTATAATGTATTTGTGATGTTGAATGTAATTATATTTGTTGTATTTGCCATACTTTATATTGTATTTGTTAATGGCCATATGCAAATTGTATTTTGCAGATTTTGCCAAATAAACTTGAATTTGAAAAAAAAAAAAAAGTATTATACTTGGGGAATGCTCAGTATTAAAATGAAACTTAATAAATAAAAATCTTACTTAAGTACAAGGGATGGGTGTACAGGTCCCCCTTTAAGCTACCTTCATTATTTATGTATTAAACGTTGGATAGGCTTCGGATAGGCACACCCTATTAATATATCATCATATTAGTTATTACTGTAAATAGTGATAATTTTTCCATTTTTGTAGTGTGACATTGCTGTAGATATGGATATATACTGTAACAAATAAAAAAAAATGATTTGAAATAGTGTGGCATTTTGTCTTTTATTTCGTATTGTGACATTTTATCCTGTGGCATTTTGTCCTGTGGCATTATGTCCTAGCCAATTTTGTGGCAATATGTCCTGTGGCATTTTGTCCTGTGGCATTTTGTCCCGGATTCGTCCGCTAGTATACATGTTCGACACTAAGTTATTTAAAAGGTAATATACACACAGTTGTTACAGAAGTATTCTATAAACATTAACTATGATATGACATAAATGTAACTAACCTGAAAGTGATGTAAATATCCTAGGTCTGTATATTATCATATGTATGTATATTACAAATACATAGCGTAACTAAACCTTACAATGTCCAGATATCAAGTACAACGAGGCATTGCACAAGCTACCCGAGCATCCTAGGGTGGCAGATTAGTATTCAGTCAGCATGGTGTCAGCATTAGTGTTGGGGGAATATAATAGGGTACAGAATATAACGGGATCAGTTGGTCACGGTCTTGAACAAATTAATAGGATGTCGGGTAAAAGAAAGTCAAGTCAACACATAGCAATTTAATAACAAGCACACAGGCACACTACACAACAACTTACTTACTATATGACCATAGGGCAAACTAAATAATTTGTGTCATGTGCCTGTGAACAACCATTGTTCTGATAGCTTAATACATTTCAATAAATTCAAACGGCATTAAGTTCTCTCCTACGACATATGCGCATGTTCAATTTTTGTTTATTAATTTTTTTTAATACACATTTATTTTAGTTCGATTGCGAAACAAGTTCTTACAACTTATATTAATCACTATCGAGACCTCATTCCTTATGGAATCCATCGCCACGAGGGAGAGAGAAGAGGCAACGTGGAATTTAAATGCCTTGCCTAAGGGCTCAATCGTAACGGCTCCAGCGGGGCTCGAACTTCAGACATTTCGCCACTGCAGCGAACGCACTACCACTGCGCTATCACGACTTCCACTGTGCTTTCACGACTTCCACTGCGCTATCACGACTTCCTTTTATTATTCCTATTTTTGTTTATTAATTGCGCGGAGAGGCCTGCAGAAGGGTTTAGTTGAGGTTAACAGTATATTACATATTTGACCTCTCATACGTCATTCTCCCGCATTCTGTCTTGGTATATGTTACATACTGATTGGTTTGTTCTCTTATATCAAAGTATTCAAGTCTATTACCTAGAAATATGTCGGTCAAAGCGTTCAAGTCTATTTCCTAGAAATATTTCGGTCAAAGCGTTCAAGTCTAGTTCCTAGAAATAGTTCGGTCAAAGCGTTCAAGTCTATTTCCTAGAAATATTTCGGTCAAAACGGGGAAGTCTATTTCCTAGAAATATTTCGGTCAAAGCGGTCAAGTCTATTTCCTAGAAATATTTCGGTCAAAGCGTTCAAGTCTATTTCCTAGAAATATTTCGGTCAAAACGTTCAAGTCTATTTCCTAGAAATATTTCGGTCAAAGCGTTATACCATTTTCCTAGAAATATTTCGGTCAAAACGTTCAAGTCTATTTCCTAGAAATATTTCGGTCAAAACGTTCAAGTCTATTATTTTCATCTTTCTTTTAGGAAAACTGGACAAATTCTAGTATCATTGACATGATTGCCTTGTGTTGTTTTGGAGTATACATACTTGCCTTGTGTTGTTTTGGAGTATACATACTTACATTGTGTTGTTTTAGAGTATACATACTTGCCTTGTGTTGTTTTGGAGTATACATACTTACATTGCGTTGTTTTGGAGTATAGATGATTGCCTGGCGTTGGTTTGGAGTATACATACTTGTTTGTTTGTATTTGGGAGTCGCACCTTCAGCTTAGGTTATATGGCGACTCCCAAGCTATTATTGGTGGATTAAGACCGCGGGTGCCCATTGGAGCAGTATTCAGGCACGGTCGGGGACCTGGGTAGAACCACCGACCTATAACATACAGAGGCATGTTCAATGTCACTCGGTACATATACACCAAACTCAAATGAACAATGTTAATGTTAACATAGCAACTATATTTATTTATTCAAAAGTCTTTAAAAATATTACAAATTGTCATTAGTGGGAACTAGTTTGGATGCTCATGAGCTTACGACTCATTGGTACATTTACAAAGTAATAGCGTACACTGTGAAGTGTCATACGCCATAACAATTGCTGACTTGTGTTTCTTGTTGTACTATCAATATTTTATTATATCGTGGACGTTGTGATAGCGCAGTGGTAGAACGTTCGCTTCGGGTGTGAACGACCAAGAGTTCGAGCCGAACTGTAGCCGTTACGATTGTGTCCTTAGGCAAGGCACTTAAATTCCACATTGCCTCTTCTCTCACCCTCGTGGCGATGGCCTCCAATCAGGAATGAGATCTCGAGAGTGATTGATATCAGTTGTAATAACTTGTTTCGCAATCGAGCTAACATAAATTTGTATAAACTAATATTTTATGCATTCAATCCGGATATGTGATATTATTATTTGGTTCTAGACCATGACAGTTCATTTTGATAGAATTGTCAATTAAGATGATTTTAAAAAATAATAGTAATTGAGTGTGTGTATTTTGGGTTTAAATTTGCACCAACAGCATGCAGAAAATAGCTAAAAATAATTATTAATACAAAAGTACATATAACCGCACAGGAATACGAAACGCGACCGGTGGATGAGAAAATGATATATTTCACTGTTTCAAAGTGGTGTAATACGGAGTTTTCTTTCACTGAGAAAACTCTATCATTCATTGGAAATGATAAACGTTATATTCCTCTTCAAACTGATTGTAACAATTTCTAAGCACGTTTCTAACATACAACTTGTCACAATTTCTAAGTGAGTTGCTAACATACAACTTGTCACAATTTCTAAGCAAGTTGCTAACATACAACTTGTCACAATTTCTAAGCAAGTTGCTAACATACAACTTGTCACAATTTCTAAGCAAGTTGCTAACATACAACTTGTCACAATTTCTAAGCAAGTTGCTAGCATACAACTTGTCACAATTTCTAAGCAAGTTGCTAGCATACAACTTGACACAATTTCTAGGCAAGTTGCTAGCATACAACGTGTAACAATTTCTAAGCAAGTTGCTAGCATACAACGTGTAACAATTTCTAAGCAAGTTACTAGCATACAACTTGTCACAATTTCTAAGCAAGTTACTAGAATACAACGTGTAACAATTTCTAAGCAAGTTACTAGCATACAACTTGTCACAATTTCTAAGCAAGATACTAGCATACAACTTGTCACAATTTCTAAGCAAGTTACTAGCATACAACTTGTCACAATTTCTAAGCAAGTTACTAGAATACAACGTGTAACAATTTCTAAGCAAGTTGCTAGCATACAACTTGTCACAATTTCTAAGTAAGTTACTAGCATACAACTTGTCACAATTTCTACGCAAGTTACTAGCATACAACTTGTCACAATTTCTAAGCAAGTTACTAGCATACAACTTGTAACAATTTCTAAGCAAGTTGCTAGCATACAACGTGTAACAATTTCTGAGCAAGTTGCTGGCATACAACTTGTCACAATTTCTAAGCAAGTTGCTAGCATACAACTTGTCACAATTTCTAAGTAAGTTGCTAGCATACAACTTGTCACAATTTCTAAGCAAGTTACTAGCATACAACTTGTCACAATTTCTAAGCAAGTTGCTAGCATACATATTGTCACAATTTCTAAGCAAGTTGCTAGCATACAACTTGTCACAATGTCTAAGCAAGTTGCTAGCATACAACTTGTCATAATTTCTAAGGAAGTTGCTAACATACAACTTGTCACAATTTCTAAGTAAGTTGCTAGCATACAACTTGTCACAATTTCTAAGCCAGTTGCTAGAATACAACTTGTCACAATTTCTAAGCAAGTTGCTAGCATACAACTTGTCACAATTTCTAAGCAAGTTGCTAGCATACAACTTGTCACAATTTCTAAGCAAGTTGCTAGCATACAACTTGTCACAATTTCTAAGCAAGTTGCTAGCATACAACGTGTAACAATTTCTAAGCAAGTTGCTAGCATACAACTTGTCACAATTTCTAAGCAAGTTACTAGAATACAACGTGTAACAATTTCTAAGCAAGTTACTAGCATACAACTTGTCACAATTTCTAAGCAAGATACTAGCATACAACTTGTCACAATTTCTAAGCAAGTTACTAGCATACAACTTGTCACAATTTCTAAGCAAGTTGCTAGCATACAACTTGTCACAATTTCTAAGCAAGTTACTAGCATACAACGTGTAACAATTTCTAAGCAAGTTACTAGCATACAACTTGTCACAATTTCTAAGCAAGTTGCTAGCATACATATTGTCACAATTTCTAAGCAAGTTGCTAGCATACAACTTGTCACAATGTCTAAGCAAGTTGCTAGCATACAACTTGTCATAATTTCTAAGTAAGTTGCTAGCATACAACTTGTCACAATTTCTAAGCCAGTTGCTAGAATACAACTTGTCACAATTTCTAAGCAAGTTGTTAGCATACAACTTGTCACAATTTCTAAGCAAGTTGCTAGCATACAACTTGTCACAATTTCTAAGCAAGTTGCTAGCATACAACTTGTCACAATTTCTAAGCAAGTTGCTAGCATACAACTTGTCACAATTTCTAAGCAAGTTGCTAGCATACAACGTGTAACAATTTCTAAGCAAGTTGCTAGCATACAACTTGTCACAATTTCTAAGCAAGTTACTAGAATACAACGTGTAACAATTTCTAAGCAAGTTGCTAGCATACAACTTGTCACAATTTCTAAGCAAGATACTAGCATACAACTTGTCACAATTTCTAAGCAAGTTACTAGCATACAACTTGTCACAATTTCTAAGCAAGTTACTAGAATACAACGTGTAACAATTTCTAAGCAAGTTGCTAGCATACAACTTGTCACAATTTCTAAGCAAGTTACTAGCATACAACTTGTCACAATTTCTACGCAAGTTACTAGCATACAACTTGTCACAATTTCTAAGCAAGTTACTAGCATACAACTTGTCACAATTTCTAAGCAAGTTGCTAGCATACAACGTGTAACAATTTCTAAGCAATTTGCTAGCATACAACTTGTCACAATTTCTAAGCAAGTTAATAGAATACAACGTGTAACAATTTCTAAGCAAGTTACTAGCATACAACTTGTCACAATTTCTAAGCAAGTTGCTAGCATACAACGTGTAACAATTTCTGAGCAAGTTGCTGGCATACAACTTGTCACAATTTCTAAGCAAGTTGCTAGCATACAACTTGTCACAATTTCTAAGTAAGTTGCTAGCATACAACTTGTTACAATTTCTAAGCAAGTTACTAGCATACAACTTGTCACAATTTCTAAGCAAGTTGCTAGCATACATATTGTCACAATTTCTAAGCAAGTTGCTAGCATACAACTTGTCACAATTTCTAAGCAAGTTGCTAGCATACAACTTGTCATAATTTCTAAGGAAGTTGCTAACATACAACTTGTCACAATTTCTAAGTAAGTTGCTAGTATACAACGTGTAACAATTTCTAAGTCAGTTACTAGCATACAACGTGGAACAATTTCTAAGCAAGTTGCTAGCATACAACTTGTCACAATTTCTAAGTAAGTTGCTAGCATACAACTTGTCACAATTTCTAAGCAAGTTACTAGCATACAACTTGTCACAATTTCTTAGCAAGTTGCTAGCATACATATAGTCACAATTTCTAAGCAAGTTGCTAGCACACAACTTGTCACAATGTCTAAGCAAGTTGCTAGCATACAACTTGTCATAATTTCTAAGGAAGTTGCTAACATACAACTTGTCACAATTTCTAAGTAAGTTGCTAGCATACAACTTGTCACAATTTCTAAGCCAGTTGCTAGAATACAACTTGTCACAATTTCTAAGCAAGTTGTTAGCATACAACTTGTCACAATTTCTAAGCAAGTTGCTAGCATACAACTTGTCACAATTTCTAAGCAAGTTGCTAGCATACAACTTGTCACAATTTCTAAGCAAGTTGCTAGCATACAACTTGTCACAATTTCTAAGCAAGTTGCTAGCATACAACGTGTAACAATTTCTAAGCAATTTGCTAGCATACAACTTGTCACAATTTCTAAGCAAGTTAATAGAATACAACGTGTAACAATTTCTAAGCAAGTTACTAGCATACAACTTGTCACAATTTTTAAGCAAGATACTAGCATACAACGTGTAACAATTTCTAAGCAAGTTGCTGGCATACAACTTGTCACAATTTCTAAGCAAGTTGCTAGTATACAACTTTTCACAATTTCTAAGCAAGTTGCTAGCATACAACTTGTAACAATTTCTAAGCAAGTTGCTTGCATACAACTTGTAACAATTTCTAAGCAAGTTACTAGCATACAACTTGTAACAATTTCTAAGCAAGTTACTAGCATACACATTGTCACAATTTCTAAGCAGGTTGCTAGCATACACATTGTCACCATTTCTAAGCAGGTTGCTAGCATATAACTTGTCACCATTTCTAAGCAAGTTACTAGAATACAACGTGTAACAATTTCTAAGCAAGTTACTAGCATACAACTTGTCACAATTTCTAAGCAAGATACTAGCAGACAACTTGTCACAATTTCTAAGCAAGTTACTAGCATACAACTTGTCACAATTTCTAAGCAAGTTACTAGAATACAACGTGTAACAATTTCTAAGCAAGTTGCTAGCATACAACTTGTCACAATTTCTAAGCAAGTTACTAGCATACAACTTGTCACAATTTCTAAGCAAGTTGCTAACATACAACTTGTCACAATTTCTAAGCAAGTTGCTAACATACAACTTGTCACAATTTCTAAGCAAGTTGCTAGCATACAACTTGTCACAATTTCTAAGCAAGTTGCTAGCATACAACTTGTCACAATTTCTAAGCAAGTTGCTAGCATACAACGTGTAACAATTTCTAAGCAAGTGGCTAGCATACAACTTGTCACAATTTCTAAGCAAGTTACTAGAATACAACTTGTAACAATTTCTAAGCAAGTTACTAGCATACAACTTGTCACAATTTCTAAGCAAGATACTAGCATACAACTTGTCACAATTTCTAAGCAAGTTACTAGCATTCAACTTGTCACAATTTCTAAGCAAGTTACTAGAATACAACGTGTAACAATTTCTAAGCAAGTTGCTAGCATACAACTTGTCACAATTTCTAAGCAAGTTACTAGCATACAACTTGTCACAATTTCTACGCAAGTTACTAGCATACAACTTGTCACAATTTCTAAGCAAGTTACTAGCATACAACTTGTAACAATTTCTAAGCAAGTTGCTAGCATACAACGTGTAACAATTTCTGAGCAAGGTGCTGGCATACAACTTGTCACAATTTCTAAGCAAGTTGCTAGCATACAACTTGTCACAATTTCTAAGTAAGTTGCTAGTATACAACTTGTCACAATTTCTAAGCAAGTTACTAGCATACAACTTTCACAATTTCTAAGCAAGTTGCTAGCATACATATTGTCACAATTTCTAAGCAAGTTGCTAGCATACAACTTGTCACAATTTCTAAGCAAGTTGCTAGCATACAACTTGTCATAATTTCTAAGGAATTTGCTAACATACAACTTGTCACAATTTCTAAGTAAGTTGCTAGCATACAACTTGTCACAATTTCTAAGCCAGTTGCTAGAATACAACTTGTCACAATTTCTAAGCAAGTTGTTAGCATACAACTTGTCACAATTTCTAAGCAAGTTGCTAGCATACAACTTGTCACAATTTCTAAGCAAGTTGCTAGCATACAACTTGTCACAATTTCTAAGCAAGTTGCTAGCATACAACGTGTAACAATTTCTAAGCAAGTTGCTAGCATACAACGTGTAACAATTTCTAAGCAAGTTACTAGAATACAACGTGTAACAATTTCTAAGCAAGTTACTAGCATACAACGTGTAACAATTTCTAAGCAAGTTGCTGGCATACAAATTGTAACAATTTCTAAGCAAGTTACTAGCATACAACTTGTAACAATTTCTAAGCAAGTTACTAGCATACACATTGTCACAATTTCTAAGCAGGTTGCTAGCATACAACGTGTAACAATTTCTAAGCAATTTGCTAGCATACAACTTGTCACAATTTCTAAGCAAGTTAATAGAATACAACGTGTAACAATTTCTAAGCAAGTTACTAGCATACAACTTGTCACAATTTCTAAGCAAGATACTAGCATACAACGTGTAACAATTTCTAAGCAAGTTGCTGGCATACAACTTGTCACAATTTCTAAGCAAGTTGCTAGTATACAACTTTTCACAATTTCTAAGCAAGTTGCTAGCATACAACTTGTAACAATTTCTAAGCAAGTTGCTTGCATACAACTTGTAACAATTTCTAAGCAAGTTACTAGCATACAACTTGTAACAATTTCTAAGCAAGTTACTAGCATACACATTGTCACAATGTCTAAGCAGGTTGCTAGCATACACATTGTCACCATTTCTAAGCAGGTTGCTAGCATACAACTTGTCACCATTTCTAAGCAAGTTACTAGAATACAACGTGTAACAATTTCTAAGCAAGTTACTAGCATACAACTTGTCACAATTTCTAAGCAAGATACTAGCAGACAACTTGTCACAATTTCTAAGCAAGTTACTAGCATACAACTTGTCACAATTTCTAAGCAAGTTACTAGAATACAACGTGTAACAATTTCTAAGCAAGTTGCTAGCATACAACTTGTCACAATTTCTAAGCAAGTTACTAGCATACAACTTGTCACAATTTCTAAGCAAGTTGCTAACATACAACTTGTCACAATTTCTAAGCAAGTTGCTAACATACAACTTGTCACAATTTCTAAGCAAGTTGCTAGCATACAACTTGTCACAATTTCTAAGCAAGTTGCTAGCATACAACTTGTCACAATTTCTAAGCAAGTTGCTAGCATACAACGTGTAACAATTTCTAAGCAAGTGGCTAGCATACAACTTGTCACAATTTCTAAGCAAGTTACTAGAATACAACTTGTAACAATTTCTAAGCAAGTTACTAGCATACAACTTGTCACAATTTCTAAGCAAGATACTAGCATACAACTTGTCACAATTTCTAAGCAAGTTACTAGCATTCAACTTGTCACAATTTCTAAGCAAGTTACTAGAATACAACGTGTAACAATTTCTAAGCAAGTTGCTAGCATACAACTTGTCACAATTTCTAAGCAAGTTACTAGCATACAACTTGTCACAATTTCTACGCAAGTTACTAGCATACAACTTGTCACAATTTCTAAGCAAGTTACTAGCATACAACTTGTAACAATTTCTAAGCAAGTTGCTAGCATACAACGTGTAACAATTTCTGAGCAAGGTGCTGGCATACAACTTGTCACAATTTCTAAGCAAGTTGCTAGCATACAACTTGTCACAATTTCTAAGTAAGTTGCTAGTATACAACTTGTCACAATTTCTAAGCAAGTTACTAGCATACAACTTTCACAATTTCTAAGCAAGTTGCTAGCATACATATTGTCACAATTTCTAAGCAAGTTGCTAGCATACAACTTGTCACAATTTCTAAGCAAGTTGCTAGCATACAACTTGTCATAATTTCTAAGGAATTTGCTAACATACAACTTGTCACAATTTCTAAGTAAGTTGCTAGCATACAACTTGTCACAATTTCTAAGCCAGTTGCTAGAATACAACTTGTCACAATTTCTAAGCAAGTTGTTAGCATACAACTTGTCACAATTTCTAAGCAAGTTGCTATCATACAACTTGTCACAATTTCTAAGCAAGTTGCTAGCATACAACTTGTCACAATTTCTAAGCAAGTTGCTAGCATACAACGTGTAACAATTTCTAAGCAAGTTGCTAGCATACAACGTGTAACAATTTCTAAGCAAGTTACTAGCATACAACTTGTCACAATTTCTAGGCAAGTTACTAGCATACAACTTGTAACAATTTCTAAGCAAGTTACTAGAATACAACGTGTAACAATTTCTAAGCAAGTTACTAGCATACAACTTGTCACAATTTTTAAGCAAGATACTAGCATACAACGTGTAACAATTTCTAAGCAAGTTGCTGGCATACAACTTGTCACAATTTCTAAGCAAGTTGCTAGTATACAACTTTTCACAATTTCTAAGCAAGTTGCTAGCATACAACGTGTAACAATTTCTAAGCAAGTTGCTTGCATACAACTTGTAACAATTTCTAAGCAAGTTACTAGCATACAACTTGTAACAATTTCTAAGCAAGTTACTAGCATACACATTGTCACAATTTCTAAGCAGTTGTTTGTTTTTGGTTTGTTTGTTTTTGGTTTGTGTGTTTTTGGTTGCTAGCATACAACTTGTCACAATTTCTAAGCAAGTTACTAGCATACAACTTGTCACAATTTCTACGCAAGTTACTAGCATACAACTTGTCACAATTTCTAAGCAAGTTACTAGCATACAACTTGTACAATTTCTAAGCAAGTTGCTAGCATACAACGTGTAACAATTTCTGAGCAAGGTGCTGGCATACAACTTGTCACAATTTCTAAGCAAGTTGTAGATACAACTTGTACAATTTCTAAGTAAGTTGCTAGTATACAACTTGTCACAATTTCTAAGCAAGTTCTAGCATACAACTTTACAATTTCTAGCAAGTTGCTGCATACATTTGTCACAATTTCTAAGCAAGTTGCTAGCATACAACTTGTCACAATTTCTAAGAAGTTGCTAGCATACAACTTGTCATAATTTCTAAGGAATTTGCTAACATACAACTTGTCACAATTTCTAAGTAAGTTGCTAGCATACAACTTGTCACAATTTCTAAGCCAGTTGCTAGAATACAACTTGTCACAATTCTAAGCAAGTTGTTAGCATACAATTGTCACAATTTAAGCAAGTTGCTAGCATACAACTGTCACATTTCTAAGCAAGTTGCTAGCATACAACTTGTCACAATTTCTAAGCAAGTTGCTAGCATACAACGTGTAACAATTTCTAAGCAAGTTGCTAGCATACAACGTGTAACAATTTCTAAGCAAGTTACTAGCATACAACTTGTCACAATTTCTAGGCAAGTTACTAGCATACAACTTGTAACAATTTCTAAGCAAGTTACTAGAATACAACGTGTAACAATTTCTAAGCAAGTTACTAGCATACAACGTGTAACAATTTCTAAGCAAGTTGCTGGCATACAACTTGTAACAATTTCTAAGCAAGTTACTAGCATACAACTTGTAACAATTTCTAAGCAAGTTACTAGCATACACATTGTCACAATTTCTAAGCAGGTTGCTAGCATACACATTGTCACCATTTCTAAGCAGTTGCTAGCATACAACTTGTCACCATTTCTAAGCAAGTTGCTAGCATACAACTTGTCACAATTTCTAAGCAGGTTGCTAGCATACAACTTTTCACAATTTCTAAGCAAGTTGCTAGCATACAACTGTATGTGATATAAATTCAATATTACTCAAGTTTTGCAGTAAGGAAATCCATCCATTTTAACATTTTAATGTACTTGTTGAAATTGTTGAAACTATATAATCTGACTATGATTAGAATAGACGGATCTGTAGTACAGTGGTTAGCACGTTGGACTTGTAATCCAGGGATCACAGGTTCGATCCCTCGCCTGACTCTTATAACATTAACAGTCTTTCAGATGGGACTTTAAACGGAGGTCTCGTGTCGGTGCTGTGCACCGTGCACGTAAACAGAACCAGAGCAGACTCTGGATGTGTCTCTGTCTGTATCATTGCACTATCCTCCAAAAATCTAAAATGACTAATCTCTTCAGGAGGCGTCGTTCATATGGGCAACCGGTAGCGACGATAAATAAACGTAAAACACACACGATAGTCAAAACTTATTCGGATCTTCGTAGCTGCCATTCTCGGAAACGACGAATTAATGTGCGTGCATCACGTTTATCATGCTTTATTAATATTGCTGGCACCCCCTCACTGGAACACTTACCAGGACTATGAGGAAAATAGGAGCTGCTTATATATAGATGACAAAGAAAATGGTTTGTATATGTCTCCAGTTAATGGACACAATTCAATGTAGGTTTCAAAAATACTATACTGCAAGACCAACTTGGACTAGCAGACATGGCAGGGCAGGGCAGGACAGGAGAGGGCAGGGCAGGGCAGGACAGGAGAGGGCAGGACAGGGCAGGACAGGGCATGGCAGGGCCGGACAGGACATGGCAGGACAGGGGAGGACTGGGCACGGCAAACGGCAAAAGGCAGGACAGGACAGAGGACAGGACAGGAGAGGGCAGGACAGGAGAGGGCAGGACAGGGCAGGGCAGGGCAGGGCAGGAGAGGGCAGGACAGGACAGCAGGAGAGGGCAGGACAGGACATGGCAGGACAGGGAAGGACAGGGCACGGCAAAAGGCAGGACAGGACAGAGGACAGGACAGGGCATGACAGGGCCGGACAGGACATGGCACGGCAAAAGGCAAGGCAAGGCAGACAGGTAATACATTGTATTTGAATAGCAGCTGGACTACTACAGTCGCTATTGCAGAGCGTATTACAGATGGACATGGAGATATACGACAGGATATACGATAGGTCTATTTGGGATGGAGAAATTGGCTTCTAAATTGAATGTACTTATGGATTCCTAGGAAACCAAGCAAATGAAATAAGCTTTATTAATCGGAAACGACGCTGTGAAAACGTATGGCTGTAGCTTTGATTAATAACATGCTATTTCCATGTTTTTGGCATTCAACGTGTATGCATATACATGCTTGTCATCACATTCAACTATATCTATAATGTACCTTTATTGAGGTTATTAATGGTATAAATTATTAGTCTAATGTATGTCCCATCCCATCCCAAACCCCAACTATGGCCTGGAGAGAAACTATATAAGCTCTGCTTCCGTTTTAATCCTTTCCTATTCTTTGATCGTGTGTACATGTATTGTTTTGTGAATGTATATAGTGGAATAAATATGTTCAAATCAACGTAAACTAAACACCTGTTTGTTGATCTATAAAAAATTCACTATCCCAACGTTCAAGGATTATTTGTGCCGTTCGGTCGTGTTGCCATACACGCGAATTTAGGAGTGAACAGTTAATTTTGACTTACTCTTTAAATATTTACATTGTTATTACGTTTGTCATGTTGTGTTCCTTCCAGTATATTGCGTTTACACCCCGGTAAACACAGATAACACTGAGACATTGCCCATTGGTTAAAGTTGTTTGACGTCAAAAGATGTTTAATCTTATTTATTTATGTTGATTTAAAAACTCCACACGCACGCACGCACGCACGCACGCACGCACACACATATATATATGTAACTTACCATTCAACTCTTCCGTTATATATGTATAATTATGTCAGTAATGTTATGAGCCGCATGTATTGTATTGATTGTAATACTTTATTTATGAAATGAGAGAATAAAAGATAGTTGACGTGACTTGACCGTGGACGTTATTTTACAGTACAATACTATACGTGTGTAAGCATGGTGTTCAACTATGTGTTCTGTGTTGTATTGCTTAGGGTCCAGTTTTACGGTTTGTGTTTCGGGTTCGGGTTCAGCAGTATATTACTTTATAACAGTGGGCACAAACCAAACGCCATCCGGAAAGGATTCGAATAAGTTACTATGTAACATTTCCCCCAATCCTAACTGTGCTATTGCAACTATTCCTATGTTATGTACTTATGTACTTGAATAAATATATTGTTTAAATTAAGCCTCATACGCACCAGAGCTTTGTGTATTGTTTCCAAATAGGTAATTGTGTAGAATCCCGGCGGAGAGCTATTGGTTTAATTTACAATGGAATACAGAGGGTTGCAAAATCATGTACTTTCAGCACGAACCCACTTATTACGCTATGGTGCATAATTAGTCGCCTTTTCCAGCTTGAAACTAGTCCAGTAACACGGTTACTGCTTTCTTACATTTAAACGTCAATGCAGACGGATCTGTAGTCTATTGGTAACACACTGGACTTGTAATCCAGAGATCGCAGGTTCGATTCCCCGTCTGACAGTCTTCAGATGGGATTTTAAACCGAGGTCTCGTGTCGGTGCTGTACATGGTGCACGTAAAAGAACCAGAGGAGACTCTGGAATGGGTCTCTGTCTGTATCATTGCACTATCCTCCAAACATCTGCAGTTTCTTAAAAGGAAAACTTCAGTTATGAACTTACATAGATTTCGTTAAAATGTTAGCAACGCTTGATTTCATTAGATCAATAAATGTGTACATACTGGGTCGTCTAGAATAGCATGCTTTAATATAGGCATTTCTTAGATTACTGTAAAGGGACATATTTCTTCATAAACTATTTAAATGTAATATCTTGCTTATAAACGCCGCGTTTGGAACAACACTCGTGGTAACGTTGATGAATTAAATACATTAATCATTTCAAATGACTGGTCATTCTTAGCTACACATTCAGTTGATGAACACGGTGAATAATTCACTACTACGTTTATTTAATTTAGTCAAACTGTATTCTTTCATCATTTGTTGTTATCCGCTCGAATGACACTCCTTGCTATCATTCAGTTATACATATAACACACAGACAGCTTGAACGTCCCATGAGAAAGGCGCTAACATATAATACGTCTGCTAACTGGAACTCTTATAAACATCCAAGCAACTAAGAACATATAAAGACATACGCTAAATAATTAGTTTTAATAACCACGAAAGGTAACAATGCTAATAAAAATAACAAATGAGTAAACATTAGTCAGTTACTGCCCCTGAATACACCTTAAAGTATATTGGTCCTCTTAATTGGTTTCCTCTGTTTTTATCGTTGTTTCCTTTGCACCATATGTTTTCCATTTTTATCCGTATTCTCGTCTTATAATTATGAAATTATTAAATCTCGACAGATATCCTTTAGCATGTCCAATGGATACCTTACTGTAAAAATTGGTTCAATTAATTAACAGAATTTTGATAAAATTACACTTATTCTAACGCAACAGCTGTTTAGACGACAATGGTACAAACAAAGGATTCCAACTAAAATGACTAATATACATTTCGGGATAAATCTGACTTTATCCATCAAGGGAGGTAATAGAAACACCAGTAATGTCTCTCATTGTAACACAATACCTACACAATAACTACACTACTAGTAGAAAATGATGCAAACTGAAATTGAAAATCAAAATGCCTAAATGCATATTTTGCATCTGTGTCAAGAATAGATGAATGAAACATTCAATTACAACCATATGTTGCCAAATCAAATACCGTTTTCCCAGAATTTATCATCGAAGAAAAAGAAATTAGCGACACAAGTTCTACATTAATGTTAAATAAGGCAGTAGGTCCTGATGAAATTAGTCACAAAATGTTGAAAGAAACTCAACATTCTCTATGTATTTTATTTAATATATCTCCTCTTGAAGGCGTTATGCTAATATATAGACACTCGTCAAGGTAATGACTCTTTTAACAAAGGGTAACATGAATTCTCCCTCTAACAACTACGTGTAAGCCGCGAAAGGCCTGTGGGTGGGACCAAGTATTTTATGAACACTACCAATATGGAGGTAAATTTGTTCTTGATAAGTTATCTATTTTATTTACCGCTATGTTACGACAGGGTTACATTCCTACTGAAATGAAAAAGGGTGTAATTGTTACAATACACAAAGGTTCCAATAAACGAAAGGATGACCCAAATAACTATCGCGCAATAACATTAATGCCAACAATCTTAAAAGTGTATGAACTTGTACTTTTATCGCGCTCTAAATCAACCATTCTGGCATCGATAAGTAACCAACAGGGTGGGTTTCAAGAAGGGATAGGCTGTCTGATGACGTCATATTTCCTTAAGGAAACAATTTTATTCGCTAAGGAAAACAAAAGCCAAGTCTTCGTAAGTTTCCTAGATGCGAAGCAAGCGTTTGACAGGGTATGGCACAATGGCCTCCTATTTAAGCTGTATAACACAGGAATCGATTCAACAACCTTTCTGTCATTTGTCAACTTGTATTCTGATATGACGAGTTCGGTCCGACACGGAAATGCAACAACAGAGTGCTTCAATGTACTACAGGGAACGCGTCAGGGCAGTAAAACCTCCCCCCTTTTGTATCTTCTTTTTGTTGATGGCCTCATTAAATTACTAGAACAAAGTGGCTATGGTATCTGTATCTATGACATGAACGCCTGTTCACCGACAGTTATGGTTATGGTGTCTTTTTCGCGGTTCGGTCTTCAGTGCATGATTGATATATGTCACCGATACTCAAAATCATGGAGATACGAGTATAATCCGACTAAATGTTCTGTAATTATATTTAATGGTTCAACCATTATTAATGATGACCGTTTTGTCTGGAAACTCGATGAAACTGAGTTAAAAGTTGCAGATAAATATAAACACCTTGGAGTAATCTGTGATAGGTATTATACAATGAACCCAGCTATACAAGACGCATGCGCAAAACTTCGGTCCACATATTTTAGTGTTCTTATCTCTGGTTTACATCCCAATGAACTAAATCCGATAACTCTCTTAACAATATATAATTCGGTTGTTATTCCAAAGGTCCTGTACGGTTGCGAATTATGGAACTTTGCATCACAATCCTCCCTTATGCAACTGGAACGATCTCATCGCCTGTGTGCTAAATCTATGCAGCACTTACCATTACCCACATCAACTGACATTTCTCTCCGGGCTTTGGGTTTATTCTCGATAGAAACAGAGATTGATATTAAAAAATTACAATTCTTTGGTCAATTGTGCAACTTGCCGAATAAATATCTCTCAAAGCAATTTTTTATACACAGGCTCATAAGATTTCTTAACGACGATACTCAAGTTCAAGGTTTCATTCCGGACATATACAGACTGTTAAAGAAATACAACCTATTTACCATTATACCAAGTTTCATTCAAAGTGGCTCTGTTCCTACTAAATACTCATGGAACTCATCAGTTAAACGAACAGTGTATGGTTTCCAAAACTTTGAACGCAATGCGCGTTTTGATCTTTTAATGTATAGAGAACTTCACACTAGTATATTCAGTCACAGGGGTCCCTGTCGCATATGGAAATTAAGCCAGAAGTACCCACTTATAAAACTTAAATGCGAAACTGTAATAAGGGCATTTGGGAACATATTCTCGTTTAATAGAACTGAAAGTTGTGTCATAAATGTGGACTTACTGTTGAGAAGAAAGTATTACATCTCTTAAATCACTGTATAAGCAACAATATAATAAGGGATAGCCTATGGCGAGACACATTACATATACTGGGAGACCAAGCCTTTTCCAATTTCGTTACAGGTAGTGATTGTTTGCAATTTTGTCACCTATTGTCTTGTTTATACAACTACAATGTAAATGATAATGACGATGCTATTATGAAATTGATAATAGCACATTTATTCATGTTACTGTCTTAATTGTATTCCATTCAGAAGTCACATTGTCCTCCTTGTATTTCGTTTCGACAAGGGTACTGAATTTGATGATAAGTGCATGTGACTTAATTTTCTAACTCAATACGAATTCTCCTGAATATTATTTATCCACGTGTGCATTATAATACACACATCTTGGATTACATGTAGAGTGACTCGGTGGAAGATGTTTATCGCTTATATATGAGGGATTGGTGATCTACTGTCATGTCTGACCGATGGAGATCTTACACCGACTTGCCACATTTCTATTTGTAATCTTCTATGCAATTTTACATTCTGTTTGTATTGATTTCTATGTAAATTATATATTAAAACTTCTTGTTCTGCTCTCCAGTATTTTAAGTAATAAAGGTATATATGCTCTAACAACAGGCCTTTTTAAAATTTAATTTAACCATATTTTATTGCATATGTAATATATTCGACAATACAATATTGTATAAGAGCATGAATCAGATGTGAAATAAGTTTTCAGATTATAAGGCAGTTACATTGTGTAACATAGTAAAAGGGTCGGGCCACAAGTTATAACCAACATTAGAAAACCGCCCTTCCCAATAATCAATGATATTAATTAACTGGAAACTAATAAACCTAAGTTTAGAAATTTGATAGGTCGGTAATGTTAATGTAAAGACGAAAAAGAGAAATAGAAAGACGAAAGATTCGAAAATAAAAAACTATTTTCATAAATCCTTCAATAATTTAATCAAAAGAAGTTACTAAGATGAAACAATAGAAAAAAAGAAAGAAAATAAAATAATCCAGTTCTGTCTTAACCCAGTCCTGCCCCCCTTACATCTCCGCATATTTCTCTAATAAGCCGGGTGTGTTGGTAGAGTTATGAAATAATTTATATTCCAATAATTTAATATATTCTTTGCAGTCCGGTCCGGTGTTTAATTTAATATATTATTTGCAGTCCGGTCCGGTGTTTAATTTAATATATAATTTGTAGTCCGGTCCGGTGTTTAACTTAATATATTCTTTGCAGTCCGGTCTGGTGTTTAATTTAATATATTCTTTGCAGTCCGGTCCGGTACGGTGTTTAATATATAATTTGCAGTCTGGTCGGTATTTAATTTAATATATTCTTTGCAGTCCGGTCCGTTACGGTGTTTAATTTAATATATTCTGTGCAGTCCAGCTCGATGTTTTCCTTCCAGGTCATTCTACCGTATATCAACTTATAGACATATATCATCACATATGTGGATCTTTTGATAAGAAGCAATCAACATGTATTATTTTCTGTGATATACATAAAGCGTTCGACAGAGTCTGGCACCGTGACATCCTTTTTTAAATTTAAATAATTTGGTATGAACGATGAATTTCAAAAATGGTTAAGTGATTATCTTTCTGATTATAGTTTAAACCTTATTTATTTTACAACGATTGCGAAGCAAGTTCTAACAACTATTAATCACTCTCGTTGG
Organism: Archivesica marissinica; assembly: GCA_014843695.1. Lineage (NCBI taxonomy): Eukaryota > Metazoa > Mollusca > Bivalvia > Venerida > Vesicomyidae > Archivesica > Archivesica marissinica. The sequence goes on from CM026386.1 coordinate 59,515,808, forward strand.
CGCGGATGAAAACGTAAATGTGGTCATTCGTGTGGGAGGAAACCGGAGTACCCGGAGAAAGCCCACCTGTCCGATCTGGCGACCACTGTACCATCTCACATACTTCCCAGTCAGAGGATCGAACCCGGGTTGCATTTGTGAGAATCAAGCGCGCTAACCGGACAGCCTTAGAATTATGGATTTTACTATCATGAGTGAAGAAAATAATCCTTCAGACATTACACTAATTTCCCAAATATTTAAGCCCGTAGACGTCCAAAGTTCCCTATATTTTTCTAAAAGGATATAAATGTTACCTCTAAGGCAATTGCACAGTTTGTTTTTGGTGTCGGTATATGTACTTTGCTGAACTGCAATCACGACCTGCAATCTGTCGGTGAAACTGGACCTTAGATTCCGCAGAACTTCCCCGATGGGGTGGGATATAGCATATCTACACGAGGGCTTATGCATTTACTACAAATTATTGTCTTTTCTTTTCGCTACGCCGTGTAGTTGTGCACGCGGTGCACGAGGTTTAGGCGCTATAGTGTGATATACGCTCGGAAGAATTTGGGGTAAAATATGGTCTGATTATCATTCGAAGGTCGGCTACCGTAGAGCTAGGAGAACTTGGGTGCAATTAATTCCATGTGATAGTGTGAATTAAGTCTACACTTTAACAATGTACGGGGTTCTGTAAAATTACACGTTAAATTAACGTCATCTTAATGTCTTTAGACATTATTCTAGGGAAATAGGCCTACAGTACGAGACATATAATATAGCGGGATAATATAGCAACAGTACATACAGACTTTGTATCAGTTGAAAAAGCTAAGTCACAATATTTATTAGTAGATATATAATATTGATGTATTTCAAATAATTATATTTAGCTGATGACAATATTATGCATACATTGAATCATAATATGATTCGCCATAACATTTGTTAACATGCTAGCATGTACACATTAAATGAACGGTAACGACCCGCATTCTAATTTAAAGCGTGTTGTGTTTTAATCTAGACGGGGTTCAGGAAAGAAAATATTTATTTTCGGACGAACCCAGAGAGGGAGACAATAATCTTTATTATTTAGACTAAACTTCTTATTATATATACATTAAATATAATTACTCAATTCAGGGTCGCTTTGTATGATTAATTTCACTTCAATTACTAATGTTGATAGAACGTGTGGCCCAACCCATTTGCTTTCATGTGTGTGTCAATTTTTGTAATGTTGTATATGTGTATATGGTGCAATAAAATATTATTAAATTAAATATTGTTCTTGTAAATATTTGTAAATAATAACGTGAATAAATTAAAAAAAATATTTTCTATATTTATCCGAATGCGAATCGTATTTTATCATTTGGCCAATACATGTATATGTAACTATCTATCTTCTGTTATTGTCAAACCCTCAAACTATCTAACTTCCGGTAATGTCAAACCCTCAAAAACTATCTATCTTCCGTTAATGTCAAACCCTCAAAAACTATCTATCTTCCGTTCATGTCAAACCATCAAAAACTATCTATCTTCCGTTAATGTCAAACCCTCAAAAACTATCTATCTTCCGTTAATGTCAAATCCTCAAAAACTATCTATCTTCCGTTAATGTCAAACCCTCAAAAACTATCTATCTTCCGTTAATGTCAAACCCTCAAAAACTATCTATCTTCCGTTAATGTCTAACCCTCAAAAACTATCTATCTTCCGTTAATGTCAAACCATCAAAAACTAATAGGCTAGACAGTGAGACAGACGTTTATTATATATGAACGTGGTATAGCATGTTATTAGTTCTAAGCAGAGGACATTCTATATTCTGACAACAACATTACTGTCAATCACGTCGGATGCATCAGTGGCCTAGAGGTCAAGATCGGTGACTTCAAATCACGTGCCCCTCGCCGCTGTAGATTGGAAGCACATTATGCGGATGCTATCTAGCTGACTTGCGGAAGATCGGTGGTTCTGCTCGAGTGCACGTTCGTGCCTGAAATATTGCTCGAAGAGGCACCGGGGATTTTCTCCTTCAATAACTGAAGAATCGCCAATTGCTCTAAGCTGTTGGTGTGACTTCAAATACACAACACAACAACTTCCCTTATATAATGCTGACAATACCCGTACGATTGCCATTTCGTCATACATGCATAGTGATTTCCTTAATTGATTGCTGAACAATACGGATCATATGGATTTGCACTTAGTGACTTAGTGGCCTAAATTATCGTCAATGTAATTAGCACAGGTTTTGTACTTTAAATATATTTAGGATGTGGGGTTTCCAAAATACATATAGCACAATAGATTGACATGATAGCAAGTTACTGATACTGTTATAGCTACATAATAAGTTGGATATATCAGGCTACAGTGCATAGGTTATCCTACAGTTGCTAACGTGATTTTCAGTTGATATTTTACGTTATGGAATAATTAGTCTAGTGAATCTTGACTGGTTGCAGAATGGTAATGATGTAGCAATGTGAATGCAATACGGAATAATTAGTCTAGTGAATCCTGACTGGTTGCAGAATGGTAATGATGTAGCAATGTGAATGCAATACGGACTAATTAGTGTAGTGAATCCTGATTGGTCGCAGAATGGTAATGATGTAGCAATGTGAATGCAATACGGAATAATTAGTCTAGTGAATCCTGATTGGTCGCAGAATGGTAATGATGTAGCAATGTGAATGCAATACGGAATAATTAGTCTAGTGAATCCTGATTGGTCTCAGAATGGTAATGTTGTAGCAATGTGAATGCAATACGGAATAATTAGTCTAGTGAATCCTGATTGGTCGCAGAATGGTAATGATGTAGCAATGTGAATGCAATACGGAATAATTAGTCTAGTGAATCCTGATTGGTCGCAGAATGGTAATGATGTAGCAATGTGAATGCAATACGGAATAATTAGTCTAGTGAATCCTGATTGGTCGCAGAATGGTAATGATGTAGCAATGTGAATGCAATACGGAATAATTAGTCTAGTGAATCCTGATTGGTCGCAGAATGGTAATGATGTAGCAATGTGAATGCAATACGGAATAATTAGTCTAGTGAATCCTGATTGGTCGCAGAATGGTAATGTTGTAGAAATGTGAATGAAATACGGAATAATTAGTCTAGTGAATCCTGATTGGTCGCAGAATGGTAATGATGTAGCAATGTGAATGCAATACGGAATAATTAGTCTAGTGAATCCTGATTGGTCGCAGAATGGTAATGATGTAGCAATGTGAATGCAATACGGAATAATTAGTCTAGTGAATCCTGATTGGGCAGAATGGTAATGATGTAGAATGTGAATGAAATACGGAATAATTAGTCTAGTGAATCCTGATTGGTAGCAGAATGGTATGATGTAGCAATGTGAATGCAATACGGACTAATTTGTCTAGTGAATCCTGAATGGGAGCAGAATGGTAATGATGTAGAAATGTGAATGCAATACGGAATAATTAGTCTAGTGAATCCTGATTGGTCGCAGAATGGTAATGATGTAGAAATGTGAATGCAATACGGAATCATTAGTCTAGTGAATCCTGATTGGTCGCAGAATGGTAATGTTGTAGCAATGTGAATGCAATACGGAATAATTAGTCTAGTGAATCCGATTGGTCGCAGAATGGTAATGATGTAGCAATGTGAATGAAATACGGAATAATTAGTCTAGTGAATCCTGATTGGTCGCAGAATGGTAATGTTGTAGCAATGTGAATGAAATACGGAATAATTAGTCTAGTGAATCCTGATTGGTCGCAGAATGGTAATGTTGTAGCAATGTGAATGAAATACGGAATAATTAGTCTAGTGAATCCTGATTGGTCGCAGAATGGTAATGTTGTAGCAATGTGAATGAAATACGGAATAATTAGTCTAGTGAATCCTGATTGGTCGCAGAATGGTAATGATGTAGCAATGTGAATGCAATACGGAATAATTAGTCTAGTGAATCCTGATTGGTCGCAGAATGGTAATGTTGTAGCAATGTGAATGAAATACGGAATAATTAGTCTAGTGAATCCTGATTGGTCGCAGAATGGTAATGTTGTAGAAATGTGAATGAAATACGGAATAATTAGTCTAGTGAATCCTGATTGGTCGCAGAATGGTAATGATGTAGCAATGTGAATGCAATACGGAATAATTAGTCTAGTGAATCCTGATTGGTCGCAGAATGGTAATGATGTAGCAATGTGAATGCAATACGGAATAATTAGTCTAGTGAATCCTGATTGGTCGCAGAATGGTAATGATGTAGCAATGTGAATGAAATACGGAATAATTAGTCTAGTGAATCCTGATTGGTCGCAGAATGGTAATGTTGTAGCAATGTGAATGAAATACGGAATAATTAGTCTAGTGAATCCTGATTGGTCGCAGAATGGTAATGATGTAGCAATGTGAATGAAATACGGAATAATTAGTCTAGTGAATCCTGATTGGTCGCAGAATGGTAATGTTGTAGCAGTGTGAATGAAATACGGAATAATTAGTCTAGTGAATCCTGATTGGTCGCAGAGTGGTAATGTTGTAGCAATGTGAATGAAATACGGAATAATTAGTCTAGTGAATCCTGATTGGTCGCAGAATGGTAATGATGTAGCAATGTGAATGAAATACGGAATAATTAGTCTAGTGAATCCTGATTGGTCGCAGAATGGTAATGTTGTAGCAGTGTGAATGAAATACGGAATAATTAGTCTAGTGAATCCTGATTGGTCGCAGAATGGTAATGTTGTAGCAATGTGAATGAAATACGGAATAATTAGTCTAGTGAATCCTGATTGGTCGCAGAATGGTAATGTTGTAGCAATGTGAATGAAATACGGAATAATTAGTCTAGTGAATCCTGATTGGTCGCAGAATGGTAATGTTGTAGCAATGTGAATGAAATACGGAATAATTAGTCTAGTGAATCCTGATTGGTCGCAGAATGGTAATGTTGTAGAAATGTGAATGAAATACGGAATAATTAGTCTAGTGAATCGTGATTGGTCGCAGAATGGTAATGATGTAGCAATGTGAATGCAATACGGAATAATTAGTCTAGTGAATCCTGATTGGTAGCAGAATGGTATTGATGTAGCAATGTGAATGCAATACGGAATAATTAGTCTAGTGAATCCTGATTGGTCGCAGAATGGTAATGATGTAGAAATGTGAATGAAATACGGAATAATTAGTCTAGTGAATCCTGATTGGTCGCAGAATGGTAATGTTGTAGCAATGTGAATGAAATACGGAATAATTAGTCTAGTGAATCCTGATTGGTCGCAGAATGGTAATGTTGTAGCAATGTGAATGAAATACGGAATAATTAGTCTAGTGAATCCTGATTGGTCGCAGAATGGTAATGTTGTAGAAATGTGAATGAAATACGGAATAATTAGTCTAGTGAATCCTGATTGGTCGCAGAATGGTAATGATGTAGCAATGTGAATGCAATACGGAATAATTAGTCTAGTGAATCCTGATTGGTCGCAGAATGGTAATGTTGTAGCAATGTGAATGAAATACGGAATAATTAGTCTAGTGAATCCTGATTGGTCGCAGAATGGTAATGTTGTAGAAATGTGAATGAAATACGGAATAATTAGTCTAGTGAATCGTGATTGGTCGCAGAATGGTAATGATGTAGCAATGTGAATGCAATACGGAATAATTAGTCTAGTGAATCCTGATTGGTAGCAGAATGGTAATGATGTAGCAATGTGAATGCAATACGGAATAATTAGTCTAGTGAATCCTGATTGGTCGCAGAATGGTAATGATGTAGAAATGTGAATGCAATACGGAATCATTAGTCTAGTGAATCCTGATTGGTCGCAGAATGGTAATGTTGTAGCAATGTGAATGCAATACGGAATAATTAGTCTAGTGAATCCCGATTGGTCGCAGAATGGTAATGATGTAGCAATGTGAATGAAATACGGAATAATTAGTCTAGTGAATCTTGATTGGTCGCAGAATGGTAATGATGTAGCAATGTGAATGAAACACGGAATAATTAGTCTAGTGAATCCTGATTGGTCGCAGAGTGGTAATGTTGTAGCAATGTGAATGAAATACGGAATAATTAGTCTAGTGAATCCAGATTGGTCGCAGAATGGTAATGTTGTAGCAGTGTGAATGAAATACGGAATAATTAGTCTAGTGAATCCTGATTGGTCGCAGAGTGGTAATGTTGTAGCAATGTGAATGAAATACGGAATAATTAGTCTAGTGAATCCTGATTGGTCGCAGAATGGTAATGTTGTAGTAATGTGAATGCAATACGGAATAATTAGTCTAGTGAATCCTGATTGGTTGCAGAATGGTAATGATGTAGCAATGTGAATGCAATACGGAATAATTAGTCTAGTGAATCCTGATTGGTCGCAGAATGGTAATGATGTAGAAATGTGAATGCAATACGGAATAATTAGTCTAGTGAATCCTGATTGGTTGCAGAATGGTAATGATGTAGCAATGTGAATGCAATACGAAATAATTAGTCTAGTGAATCCTGATTGGTCGCAGAATGGTAATGATGTAGCAATGTGAATGCAATACGGAATAATTAGTCTAGTGAATCCTGATTGGTCGCAGAATGGTAATGTTGTAGCAATGTGAATGCAATACGGAATAATTAGTCTAGTGAATCCTGATTGGTCGCAGAATGGTAATGTTGTAGCAATGTGAATGAAATACGGAATAATTAGTCTAGTGAATCCTGATTGGTCGCAGAATGGTAATGTTGTAGCAATGTGAATGAAATACGGAATAATTAGTCTAGTGAATCCTGATTGGTCGCAGAATGGTAATGTTGTAGCAATGTGAATGAAATACGGAATAATTAGTCTAGTGAATCCTGATTGGTCGCAGAATGGTAATGTTGTAGCAATGTGAATGAAATACGGAATAATTAGTCTAGTGAATCCTGATTGGTCGCAGAATGGTAATGATGTAGCAATGTGAATGCAATACGGAATAATTAGTCTAGTGAATCCTGATTGGTCGCAGAATGGTAATGATGTAGCAATGTGAATGCAATACGGAATAATTAGTCTAGTGAATCCTGATTGGTCGCAGAATGGTAATGATGTAGCAATGTGAATGCAATACGGAATAATTAGTCTAGTGAATCCTGATTGGTCGCAGAATGGTAATGATGTAGCAATGTGAATGCAATACGGAATAATTAGTCTAGTGAATCCTGATTGGTCGCAGAATGGTAATGTTGTAGCAATGTGAATGCAATACGGAATAATTAGTCTAGTGAATCCTGATTGGTCGCAGAATGGTAATGTTGTAGCAATGTGAATGAAATACGGAATAATTAGTCTAGTGAATCCTGATTGGTCGCAGAATGGTAATGTTGTAGCAATGTGAATGAAATACGGAATAATTAGTCTAGTGAATCCTGATTGGTCGCAGAGTGGTAATGTTGTAGCAATGTGAATGAAATACGGAATAATTAGTCTAGTGAATCCTGATTGGTCGCAGAATGGTAATGTTGTAGCAATGTGAATGCAATACGGAATAATTAGTCTAGTGAATCCTGATTGGTCGCAGAATGGTAATGATGTAGCAATGTGAATGCAATACGGAATAATTAGTCTAGTGAATCCTGATTGGTCGCAGAATGGTAATGATGTAGAAATGTGAATGCAATACGGAATAATTAGTCTAGTGAATCCTGATTGGTTGCAGAATGGTAATGATGTAGCAATGTGAATGCAATACGGAATAATTAGTCTAGTGAATCCTGATTGGTCGCAGAATGGTAATGATGTAGCAATGTGAATGCAATACGGAATAATTAGTCTAGTGAATCCTGATTGGTCGCAGAATGGTAATGTTGTAGCAATGTGAATGCAATACGGAATAATTAGTCTAGTGAATCCTGATTGGTCGCAGAATGGTAATGTTGTAGCAATGTGAATGCAATACGGAATAATTAGTCTAGTGAATCCTGATTGGTCGCAGAATGGTAATGATGTAGCAATGTGAATGAAATACGGAATAATTAGTCTAGTGAATCCTGATTGGTCGCAGAATGGTAATGATGTAGCAATGTGAATGAAATACGGAATAATTAGTCTAGTGAATCCTGATTGGTCGCAGAATGGTAATGTTGTAGCAATGTGAATGAAATACGGAATAATTAGTCTAGTGAATCCTGATTGGTCGCAGAATGGTAATGTTGTAGCAATGTGAATGCAATACGGAATAATTAGTCTAGTGAATCCTGATTGGTCGCAGAATGGTAATGATGTAGCAATGTGAATGCAATACGGAATAATTAGTCTAGTGAATCCTGATTGGTCGCAGAATGGTAATGTTGTAGCAATGTGAATGAAATACGGAATAATTAGTCTAGTGAATCCTGATTGGTCGCAGAATGGTAATGTTGTAGCAATGTGAATGAAATACGGAATAATTAGTCTAGTGAATCCTGATTGGTCGCAGAATGGTAATGTTGTAGCAATGTGAATGAAATACGGAATAATTAGTCTAGTGAATCCAGATTGGTCGCAGAATGCTAATGTCGTAGCAGTGTGAATGAAATACGGAATAATTAGTCTAGTGAATCCTGATTGGTCGCAGAGTGGTAATGTTGTAGCAATGTGAATGAAATACGGAATAATTAGTCTAGTGAATCCTGATTGGTCGCAGAGTGGTAATGTTGTAGCAATGTGAATGAAATACGGAATAATTAGTCTAGTGAATCCAGATTGGTCGCAGAATGCTAATGTCGTAGCAGTGTGAATGAAATACGGAATAATTAGTCTAGTGAATCCTGATTGGTCGCAGAGTGGTAATGTTGTAGCAATGTGAATGAAATACGGAATAATTAGTCTAGTGAATCCTGATTGATCGCAGAATGTTAATGTTGTAGCAGTGTGAATGAAATACGGAATAATTAGTCTAGTGAATCCTGATTGGTCGCAGAATGGTAATGTTGTAGCAATGTGAATGCAATACGGAATAATTAGTCTAGTGAATCCTGATTGGTCGCAGAATTGTAATGATGTAGCAATGTGAATGAAATACGGAATAATTAGTCTAGTGAATCCTGATTGGTCGCAGAATGGTAATGATGTAGTAATGTGAATGCAATACGGACTAATTAGTCTAATGAATCCTGATTGGTCGCAGAGTGGTAATGTTGTAGCAATGTGAATGAAATACGGAATAATTAGTCTAGTGAATCCTGATTGGTCGCAGAATGCTAATGTTGTAGCAGTGTGAATGAAATACGGAATAATTAGTCTAGTGAATCCTGATTGGTCGCAGAGTGGTAATGTTGTAGCAATGTGAATGAAATACGGAATAATTAGTCTAGTGAATCCTGATTGGTCGCAGAATGGTAATGTTGTAGCAATGTGAATGAAATACGGAATAATTATTCTAGTGAATCCTGATTGGTCGCAGAATGGTAATGTTGTAGCAATGTGAATGCAATACGGAATCATTAGTCTAGTGAATCCTGATTGGTTGCAGAATGGTAATGTTGTAGCAATGTGAATGAAATACGGAATAATTAGTCTAGTGAATCGTGATTGGTCGCAGAATGGTAATGATGTAGCAATGTGAATGAAATACGGAATAATTAGTCTAGTGAATCCTGATTGGTAGCAGAAAGGTAATGATTTATCAATGTGAATGCAATACGGAATAATTAGTCTAGTGAATCCTGATTGGTCGCAGAATGGTAATGAGGTAGTAATGTGAATGAAATTCGGAATAATTAGTCTAGTGAATCCTGATTGGTCGCAGAATGGTAATGATGTAGTAATGTGAATGCAATACGGACTGATTTGTCTAGTGAATCCTGATTGGTCGCAGAATGGTAATGTTGTAGTAATGTGAATGAAATACGGAATAATTAGTCTAGTGAATCCTGATTGGTCGCAGAATGGTAATGATTTAGCAATGCGAATTAAATACGGAATAATTAGTCTAGTGAATCCTGATTGGTCGCAGAATGGTAATGATGTAGTAATGTGAATGAAATACGGAATAATTAGTCTAGTGAATCCTGATTGGTCGCCGAATGGGAATGATGTAGCAAGGTGAATGCAATGATGTGACTAATCTTCTCATTAAAGCATTTGACCGGTTTGTTACTAGGCCGTACCAAATAGCACACTCTCTTTGTAATGTAGGGATCGCATTGCAGGTTGCTATCGATACATCATGCATCATGTGCTTGTTAATAAATTAGTTGAGAACAAATAAGAAAAACCTATCATCCATGAAAGTAAATGTTGGGGCTCGCGAAATAAATTTATTTCACTTCAAACTTACAGAGTAGACTGACAATTTAACATTGAACCGAAAGAACGCACTATGATATAAAGCGTCCACATTGTCCGTGCTAACTGATCTTCAAAGCTACTGATGGTATTTACCCAAACTCTGCACGAAGCATCAGTTTGATGTTTAGTTGTGCATATTCTAATCACGTTCTAGTTGATAATTCCTTATCGGATTTAAGGCTCTTTGGTGTATTATTGGTTTTTCACAAAACGTGTCATTCAATGACGGACATCGTTAGCCTTTTATTGCCTCCATTGTCAGACAAAGTCCGATTTATCCCGAAATGTATATTGGTTCTTTCAGTTGGAATCCTTTGTTTTTACTGCTGTTCCCTAACCAGATGTTGCGTTATGATCAATGTGATATTATCAAAATCATGTTAATTAATTGATAATATACTTTTACAGTAGTCTTAATAATTTTAAAAAATGGAGAAAATGAATGACTATTGATAACATGTTGTGCATAGTAAAAAACGATAAAAACAGAGGAAACCAATTAAGAGGACCCATTGACTTTTATGGAGTATTCATTGGCAGTAATTGACGACTGTCTCACCATATCAATATTATATAGAGTGTGCATATTGTTATCTCGTCCCCACTTCATGATTTGTAGGTAATTTATGAAAAAGCCTTCCCAAGCTTCATCTATTGATAACCATGGTGTCTAGTTATGTATTTATACTGTGCTCATCCTCTGGTTGGGCGATATTTAGTGGATTTACGGCCATTTAAGAAATGTTTGTTTCTTTGTTTGGAGTTTAACGTCGCACCAACAACCTATGCCATACGAACGACGACTATTATTGGTGGAGGAAGACCCCGGGAGCCCGTCGGAGCAGTATTACAGGAACGGAATAGGGTAGAACCACCGACCTACCACAAGCCAGCTGGATAGCGTTCTCACTTTAAAGAATTCGACATCCCAAGTGGGATTCGAACGTACAGCGGCGAGGGGCAGGTTATTTGAAGTCAACGACCTCAACAATTCGGCCACGGATTATTTATTTTAAAGCATTGTGAAATAATTTGTATTACTTTATGTATTTCACCGCCATGATTTATTGCTCCACTGATGCAACGCTGGGCTGAGGATCTAACACCCGTTTGTTTGAATCAACGCTGGGGTGAGGATCTAACACCCCGTGTGATTGAAACATGCTGGGGTAGGATGTAGCATCCGTTTGTTTGAAAAAACACTGAGGTAAGGATGTAATATCCGTTTGTTTGAAACAAACCTGTTCAAGCATATTCAATGTGTATGCGACCATCTTCTCTTAATATCTTAGTTGAAATTGGCTATTGTGAAAAAATATATAAATGACTGTTTATTATAGTGTCGCCCCTATTTAAAGGGCCAAACACTTTACTTCATAGCAGAAAGAAAAAGTTGAAGAACCATACCAAACTATGTTTACAATATATATATATATATATATATATTTTGAAAACCAAATTTCTACGAAAATATGTTTCACAACATAGTGTGTACAAGGCAAACCCTGGTATTAAGCTTTGATTTAAATGGTACATTATATTAAATATGTTAGAAATCTGTGTTTCTAATTAACTCTTTCAGCGCCGAATAAATTCAGAGCATGTGCAAACAACATAGATCCAGATCAGCCGCGGCGTAACGCCGCGTCTGATCAGGATCTATGTTGTTTGCTATTCGGACAGGTGCTTCAGATCCACTGTCTGAAGAGCAATCAGCATATAGCCTGATCAGACGGCATGTTCTGTTCTGTCCGATCGGGTTCTCTACATTGTTTACAATGTCGTTTTTATGCGACATTGGCGGTGAAAGAATTAAGGTTCCGTTATATATGCAGCAGTAGATCTATACTGAAATGCTATATGTTATCACATTCGAAAGCACCTGAAGCACCTGAAGCATGTCAACAGACGAACTCGTCTAGCCTCGTATTTTAACAGGTCATTTTGCCTGATTAAAATTCAATGCATGATTTTTCGGGATGGCAATTCTATTTTGCATTCAATCCATGCGAAGACAGCATATTTCAGAAGGAAATGTCGAGGGAAATCTATTAAATGTGTTAACATATTTGCTCAGAGTTCTACTCTGTATCTCATTATAAATAAAAAATTATTACGTATAGTTTTCATCGTTGCTAACGTGTCATGTATTATTACTGAAGTTTTCAATTTACAAACAAGTACTAATAAATATAGCGCTTTCAAAATAAAGTAATTACGGTTATAAACAAAGATTAGATATAATGTTCGCATTGCAGGTAAGTCAGGTTGTTTTACTTTGAAAGCACAGTAGTAATTGTGTAGTTGAGCTACTCCCAATTATGCAACTGCAAATATTCATGAGCCTCCATGGGTTACTTTGAAAGCACAATAGTAATTGTGTATTTGAGCTACTCCCAATTATGCAACTGAAGTATTCATGGGCCTCCATGGCTTACTTTGAAAGCACAGTAGTAATTGTCAATTGAAGCAACTCCCAATTATGCAACTGAAGTATTCATGGGCCTCCATGGGGTACTTTGAACGCACAGTAGTAATTGTGTATTTGAGCAACTCCCAAGTATGCAACTGCAAATATTCATGAGCCTCCATGGGTTACTTTGAAAGCACATTAGTAATTGTGCATTTGAGCGACTCCCAATTATGCAACTGCAAATATTCATGAGCCTCTATGGGTTACTTTGAAAGCACAGTAGTAATTGTGCATTTGAGCGATTCCCAATTATGCAACTGCAAATATTCATGGGCCTCCATGGGGTACTTTGAAAGCACAGTAGTAATTGTGCATTTGAGCGACTCCAAATTATGCAACTGCAAATATTCATGAGCCTCCATGGGTTACTTTGAAAGCACAATAGTAATTGTGCATTTGAGCGACTACCAATTATTCAACTGAAGTATTCATGGGCCTCCATGGGTTACTTTGAAAGCACAATAGTAATTGTGGATTTGAGCGACTCCCAATTATGCAACTGCAAATATTCATGAGCCTCCTGGGTTACTTTGAAAGCACATTTGTAATTGTGCATTTGAGCGACTCCCAATTATGCAACAGAAGTATTCATGGGCCTCCATTGTCGAGTGGTTAACGTCGTTGGTTTAAATTACTTGGTCCTCACCGTTGTAGGTTCGAATCCAACTGGCTTGAGGCAGATATCCAACTGGCTTGAGGAAGCTATCCCACTGGCTTGAGGAAGCTATCCAACTGGCTTGAGGAAGCTATCCAGCTGGCTTGAGGAAGCTATCCAGTTAGTTTGAGGAAGCTATCCAGTTGGCTTGAGGAAGCTATCCAGCTGGCTTGAGGAAACTATCCAGCTGGCTTGAGGAAGCTATCCAGCTGGCTTGAGGAAGCTATCCAACTGGTTTGAGGAAGCTATCCAGCTGGCTTGAGGAAGCTATCCAACTGGCTTGAGGAAGCTATCCAGCTGGCTTGAGGAAGCTATCCAGTTGGCTTGAGGAAGCTATCCAGCTGGCTTGAGGAAGCTATCCAGCTGGCTTGAGGAAGCTATCCAGCTGGCTTGAGGAAGCTATCCAGCTGGCTTGAGGAAGCTATCCAGTTGGTTTGAGGAAGCTATCCAGTTGGCTTGAGGAAGCTATCCAGTTGGTTTGAGGAAGCTATCCAGTTGGTTTGAGGAAGCTATCCAGTTGGCTTGAGAAAGCTATCCAGCTGGCTTGAGGAAGCTATCCAGCTGGCTTGAGGAAGCTATACAGCTGGCTTGAGGAAGCTATACAGCTGGCTTGAGGAAGCTATCCAGTTGGTTTGAGGAAGCTATCCAGTTGGTTTGAGGAAGCTATCCAGTTGGTTTGAGGAAGCTATCCAGTTGGCTTGAGAAAGCTATCCAGCTGGCTTGAGGAAGCTATCCAGCTGGCTTGAGGAAGTTATACAGCTGGCTTGAGGAAGCTATACAGCTGGCTTGAGGAAGCTATACAGCTGGCTTGAGGAAGCTATCCAGTTGGTTTGAGGAAGCTATCCAGTTGGTTTGAGGAAGCTATCCAGTTGGTTTGAGGAAGCTATCCAACTGGTTTGAGGAAGCTATCCAACTGGCTTGAGGAAGCTATCCATCTGGCTTGTGGAAGCTATCCCACTGGCTTGTGGAAGCTATCCCACTGGCTTGAGGAAGCTATCCAGCTGGCTTGAGGAAGCTATCCAGTTGGCTCGAGGAAGCTATCCAGCTGGCTTGAGGAAGCTATCCAGCTGGCTTGAGGAAGCTATCCAGCTGGCTTGAGGAAGCTATCCAGCTGGCTTGAGGAAGCTATCCAGTTGGTTTGAGGAAGCTATCCAGTTGGCTTGAGGAAGCAATCCAGTTGGTTTGAGGAAGATATCCAGTTGGTTTGAGGAAGCTATCCAGTTGGTTTGAGGAAGCTATCCAGTTGGCTTGAGAAAGCTATCCAGCTGGCTTGAGGAAGCTATCCAACTGGCTTGAGGAAGCTATCCATCTGGCTTGTGGAAGCTATCCCACAGGCTTGTGGAAGCTATCCCACTGGCTTGTGGAAGCTATCCCACTGGTTTGAGGAAGCTATCCATCTGGCTTGAGGAAGCTATCCCACTGGCTTGTGGAAGCTATCCCACTGGCTTGTGGAAGCTATCCCACTGGCTTGAGGAAGCTATCCCACTGGTTTGAGGAAGCTATCCAACTGGTTTGAGGAAGCTATCCAACTGACTTGAAGAAGCTATCCAACTGGCTCGAGGAAGCTATCCAACTGGCTTGAGGAAGCTATCCAGTTGGCTTGAGGAAGCTATCCAACTGGCTTGAGGAAGCTATCCAACTGGCTTGAGGAAGCTATCCCACTGGCTTGTGGAAGCTATCCCACTGGCTTGAGGAAGCTATCCAACTGGCTTGAGGAAGCTATCCCACTGGCTTGAGGAAGCTATCCCACTGGCTTGTGGAAGCTATCCCACTGGCTTGAGGAAGCTATCCATCTGGCTTGAGGAAGCTATCCCACTAGCTTGTGGAAGCTATCCCACTGGCTTGAGGAAGCTATCCAACTGGCTTGAGGAAGCTATCCCACTGGCTTGTGGAAGCTATTCCACTGGCTTGAGGAAGCTATCCAACTGGCTTGAGGAAGCTATCCCACTGGCTTGAGGAAGCTATCCAGCTGGCTTGAGGAAGCTATCCAGTTGGTTTGAGGAAGCTATCCAGTTGGTTTGAGGAAGCTATCCAGTTGGTTTGAGGAAGATATCCAGTTGGTCTGAGGAAGCTATCCAGCTGGTTTGAGGAAGCTATCCAGTTGGTTTGAGAAGGCTATCCAGTTGGTTTGAGGAGGCTATCCAGTTGGTTTGAGGAGGCTATCCAGTTGGTTTGAGGAGGCTATCCAGTTGGTTTGAGGAAGCTATCCAGTTGGTTTGAGGAGGCTATACAGCTGGCTTGAGGAAGATATACAGCTGGCTTGAGGAAGCTATACAGCTGGCTTGAGGAAGCTATACAGCTGGCTTGAGGAAGCTATACAGCTGGCTTGAGGAAGCTATACAGCTGGCTTGAGGAAGGTCGACGGTTCTAGTAGTAGTAGTGCTACACGGCTGTCCGTCCGTGCCTGCAATATTACCATGGAGCTTCCTCCACCATAATAGTTGGATAGAGCGGAGGGGACAGAGCTGGATAGAGCGGAGAGGGACAGAGCTGGATAGAGCGGAGAGGGATAGAGCTGGATAGAGCGGAGAGGGACAGAGCGGGATAGCGCGGAGAGGGATAGAGCTGGATAGAGCTGGATAGAGCGGAGAGGGACAGAGCGGGATAGAGCGGAGAGGGATAGAGCTGGATAGAGCTGGATAGAGCGGAGAGGGACAGAGCTGGATAGAGCGGAGAGGGACAGAGCTGGGTATAGCGGAGAGGGATAGAGCTGGATAGAGCGGAGAGGGACAGAGCGGGATATAGCGGAGAGGGATAGAGCTGGATAGAGCTGGATAGAGCAGGATAGAGCGGAGAGGGACAGAGATGGAAATAGCGGAGAGGGACAGAGATGGATAGAGCGGAGAGGGACAGAGCGGAATAGAGCGGAGAGGGATAGATCTGGATAGAGCTGGATAGAGCGGTGAGGGACAGAGCTGGATAGAGCGGAGAGGGATAGAGCGGGATATAGTGGAGAGGGATAGAGCTGGGTAGAGCGGAGAGGGACAGAGCTGGATAGTGCGGAGAGGGACATAGCTGGATAGAGCGGAGAGGGACAGAGCTGGATAGAGCTGGACATAGCGGAGAGGAATAGAGCTGGAGAGAGCGGAGTGGGACAGAGCTGGATATAGCCGAGAGGGATAGAGCGGGATAGAGCGGAAATGGATAGAGCTGGATAGAGCGGAGAGGGATAGAGCTGGATAGAGCTGGATAGAGCGGAGATGGATATAGCGGTATAGAGCAGGCTTGAGGCCTGCTGGGATTGAGGGGAGTGAGGGGATTGAGCCAGCTGGCTTGAGGAAGCTTGATGGGGCTTGAGGCCTGCTGGGATTGAGGGGATTGAGGGGATGGAGCCAGCTAGCTTGAGGAAGCTATACAGATGGCTTGAGGAAGCTATCCAGCTGGTTTGCGGAATCTATGCAGCTGGCTTGTGGAAGGTCGACGATCTAGCAGTAGTAGTGCTACACGGCTGTCCGTCCGTACCTGAAATACTACCATGGAGCTCCCTCCACAAATAATAGTTTGGATAGAGCGGGATAGAGCGGGATAGAGCGGAGTGGGACAGAGCTGGATAGAGCGGAGATCGACAGAGCTGGATAGAGCGGAGAGGGACAGAGCTGGATATAGCCGAGAGGGACAGAGCTGGAGAGAGCGGAGAGGGACAGAGCTGAATAGAGCGGAGAGGGATAGAACGGGATAGAGCTGGATAGAGCGGAGAGGGATAGAGCGGAGAGGGGCTAGAGCGGATAGGGATAGAGGTGGATAGCGCGGAGAGGGATAGAGCGGAGAGGGATAGAGGTGGATAGCGCGGAGAGGGATAGAGCGGAGAGGGGATAGAGCGGAGAGGGATAGAACGGGGAAGGGATAGAGCGGAGAGGGGATAGAGCGGAGAGGTGATAGAGCGGGGAGGGATAGAGCGGAGAGGGGGGATAGAGCGGAGAGGGATAGAGCGGAGAGGGATAGAGCGGGAGGGATAGAGCGGAGAGGGGATAGAGCGGAGAGGGATAGAGCGGAGAGGGGATAGAGCGGAGAGGGGATAGAGCGGAGAGGGTAGAGCTGGATAGAGCGGAGAGGAGATAGAGCGGAGAGGGATAGAGCGGAGAGGAGATAGAGCGGGGAGGGGATAGACCGGAGAGGGATAGACCGGAGAGGGGATAGACGGAGAGGGGATAGAGCGGGAGAGGGATATAGCTGGATAGAGCGGAGAGGAGATAGAGCGGAGAGGGGATAGACCGGAGAGGGGATAGAGCGGAGAGGCGATAGAGCGGAGAGGGGATAGACCGGAGAGGGGATAGAGCGGGGAGGAGATTAGAGCGGAGAGGGGATAGAGCGGAGAGGAGATAGCAGCGGAGTGGAGATAGAGCGAAGAGGAGATAGACCGGAGAGGGGCTAGAGCGGAGAGGGGATAGACCGGAGAGGGGATAGAGGCGGAGAGGAGATGAGCGGGGAGGGAATAGAGCGGAGAGGAGATAGAGCGGAGAGGAGATAGACGGAGAGGGGATAGAGGGGGAGTGGATAGAGCGGAGAGGAGATAGAGCGGTGAGGGGATAGACCGGAGAGGGATAGAGCGGAGAGGGGATAGACCGGAGAGGGGATAGAGCGGAGAGCGGAGAGGGACAGAGTAGAGAGGGACAGAGCTGGAGAGAGGGAGAGGGATAGAGCGGAGAGGGGATAGACCGAGAGGGGCCGGAGAGGGATAGAGCGCGGAGAGGGATAGAGCGGAGAGGGATAGAGCGGAGAGGGAGCGGAGAGGATAGAACGGGGAAGGGATAGAGCGGAGGGGGATAGAGCGGAGAGGTGATAGAGCGGGGAGGGATAGAGCGGAGAGGGGATAGAGCGGAGGGATAGAGCGGAGAGGGATAGAGCGGAGAGGGATAGAGCGGAGAGGGGATAGAGCGGAGAGGGATAGAGCGGAGAGGGGATAGAGCGGAGGGGGATAGAGCGGAGAGGGTGGATAGAGCGGAGAGGAGATAGAGCGGAGAGGGGATAGAGCGGAGAGGAGATAGAGCGGGGAGGGGATAGCCGGAGAGGGGATAGACCGGAGAGGGGATAGACCGGAGAGGGGATAGAGCGGAGAGGGATTAGCTGGATGAGCGGAGAGGGATAGATAGAGCGGAGAGGGGATAGACCGGAGAGGGGATAGAGCGGGAGAGTAGAGCGGAGAGGGGATAGAGCGGAGAGGGATAGAGCGGAGTGGAGATAGAGCGAAGAGGAGATAGACGGAGAGGGGCTAGAGCGGAGAGGGGATAGACCGGAGAGGGGAGAGCGGAGAGGAGATGAGCGGAGAGGGAATAGAGCGGAGAGGAGATAGAGCGGAGAGGAGATAGACGAGGGGATAGAGCGGAGAGTGGATAGAGCGGAGAGGAGATAGAGCGGTGAGGGGGATAGACCGAGAGGGATAGAGCGGAGAGGGGATAGACGGAGAGGGGATAGAGCGGAGAGCGGATAGAGCGGAGAGGAGATAGAGCGGAGAGGAGATAGACCGGAGAGGGGATAGACCGGAGAGGGGGATAGAGCGGAGAGGGGATAGAGCGTAGAGGGGATATACGGAGAGGAGATAGAGCGGCGAGGAGATAGAGCGGAGGGGATAGAGCGGAGAGGAGATAGAGCGGAGAGGGGATAGAACGGGGAGGGATAGAGCGGAGAGGGGATAGACCGGAGAGGGGATAGAGCGGAGAGGGATAGAGCGGAGAGGGGATAGACCGGAGAGGGGATAGAGCGGAGAGGGATAGAGCGGAGAGGGGATAGAGCGGAGAGGGATAGAGCGGAGAGGGGATAGAGCGGAGAGGGATAGAGCGGAGAGGGGATAGCCCGGAGAGGGATATAGCTGGATAGAGCGGAGAGGAGATAGAGCGGAGAGGGGATAGAGCGGAGAGGGGATAGACCGGAGAGGGGATAGAGCGGGGAGGGAATAGACCGGAGAGGGATATAGCTGGATAGACCGGAGAGGGGATAGAGCGGAGAGGAGATAGAGCGGAGAGGCGATAGACCGGAGAGGGGAGAGGGATAGAGCGGAGAGGGATAGAGCGGAGAGGGAAGAGCGGAGAGGGATATACCGGAGAGGGGATAGAGCGGAGAAGGGATAGAGCGAAGAGGGAAGACCGGAAAGGAGATAGAGCGGAGAGCAGATAGAGCGGTGATGGGATAGACCGGAGAGGGAATAGAGCGGCGAGGGGATAGACCGGAGAGGGGATAGAGCGGAGAGGAGATAGAGCGGAGAGGGATAGAGCGGAGAGGGGATAGAGCGGAGGGATAGAGCGGAGAGGGATAGAGCGGAGAGGGATAGAGCAGAGAGGGGATAGAGCGGAGAGGGGAGAGCGGAGAGGGGATAGAGCGGGGAGGGGATAGACCGGAGAGGGATATAGCGGATAGACCGGAGAGGGGATAGAGCGGAGAGGAGATAGAGCGGGGGGGGATAGAGCGGAGAGGGGATAGACCGGAGAGGGGATAGAGCGGGGAGGGGATAGACCGGAGAGGGATATAGCTGGATAGACCGGAGAGGGGATAGAGCGGATAGGAGATAGAGCGGAGAGGGGATAGGAGAGGGGATAGAGCGGAGAGGGATAGAGCGGAGAGGGATAGAGCGGAGAGGGGATAGAGCGGAGAGGGGATAGAGCGGAGAGGAGATAGACCGGAGAGGGAATAGACCGGAGAGGGGATAGAGCGGAGAGGGGATAGAGCGTAGAGATAGAGCGGAGAGGGGATAGACGGAGAGGGGATAGAGCGGAGAGGGGATAGACCGGAGAGGGGAAAGAGCGGAGAGGGATATAGCTGGATAGAGCGGAGAGGGATATACCGGAGAGGGGATATAGCGGAGAGGAGATAGAGCGGAGGGGATAGACCGGAGAGGGGATAGAGCGGAGAGGAGATAGAGCGGAGAGGGGATAGACCGGAGAGGGGATAGAGCGGAGAGGAGATAGAGCGGGGAGGGGATAGAGCGGAGAGAGGATAGAGCAGAGAGGGGATAGACCGGAGAGGGGATAGACCGGAGAGGGGATAGAGCGGAGAGGGGATAGACCGGAGAGGGGATAGAGCGGAGAGGGATATAGCTGGATAGAGCGGAGAGGGGATAGAGCGGAGAGGAGATAGACCGGAGATGGGATAGAGCGGAGAGGAGATAGAGCGGAGAGGAGATAGAGCAGAGAGGGGATAGAGCGGGGAGGGGATAGAGCGGAGAGGGGATAGACCGGAGAGGGGATAGAGCGGAGAGTGATAGAGCGGAGAGGGGATAGAGCGGAGAGGGGATAGAGCGGAGAGGGGATAGAGCGGAGAGGGATAGAGCGGAGAGGGGATAGCCCGGAGAGGGATATAGCTGGATAGAGCGGAGAGGGGATAGACCGGAGAGGGGATAGAGCGGAGACGGATAGAGCGGAGAGGAGATAGAGCGGAGAGGGGATAGAGTGGAGAGGGGATAGACCGGAGAGGGGATAGAGCGGGGAGGGAATAGACCGGAGAGGGATATAGCTGGATAGACCGGAGAGGGATAGAGCGGAGAGGAGATAGAGCTGAGAGGGGATAGACCGGAGAGGGGATAGAGCGGAGAGGGGATAGAGCGGAGAGGAGATAGAGCGGAGAGGAGATAGACCGGAGAGTGGATAGACCGGAGAGGGGATAGAGCGGAGAGGGGATAGAGCGTAGAGGGGATATACCGGAGAGGAGATAGAGCGGCGAAGAGATAGAGCGGAGATGGGATAGAGCGGAGAGGAGATAGAGCAGAGAGGGGATAGAGCGGGGAGGGGATAGAGCGGAGAGGGGATAGACCGGAGAGGGGATAGAGCGGAGAGTGATAGAGCGGAGAGGGGATAGAGCAGAGAGGAGATAGAGCGGAGAGGGGATAGAGTGGAGAGGGGATAGACCGGAGAGGGGATAGAGCGGGGAGGGAATAGACCGGAGAGGGATATAGCTGGATAGACCGGAGAGGGGATAGAGCGGAGAGGAGATAGAGCGGAGAGGGGATAGACCGGAGAGGGGGTAGAGCGGAGAGGATATAGAGCGGAGAGGGATAGAGCGGAGAGGGATAGAGCGGAGAGGGACTAGAGCGGAGAGGGGATAGAGCGGAGAGGAGATAGAGCGGGGAGGAGATAGAGCGGAGAGGAGATAGAGCGGAGAGGGGATAGACCGGAGAGGAGATAGAGCGGAGAGGGATAGACCGGAGAGGGGATATAGCGGAGAAGGGATAGAGCGAAGAGGGGATAGACCGGAAAGGAGATAGAGCGGAGAGCAGATAGAGCGGTGAGGGGATAGACCGGAGAGGGGATAGCGTGGCGAGGGGATAGACCGGAGAGGGGATAGAGCGGAGAGGAGATAGAGCGGAGAGGGGATAGAGCGGAGAGGAGATAGAGCGGAGAGTGATAGAGCGGGGAGGGGATAGAGCGGAGAGAGAATAGAGCGGAGAGGGGATAGAGCCGAGAGGGATAGAGCGGAGAGGGATAGAGCGTAGAGGGGATAGAACGGAGAGGGATAGAGCGGAGAGGGGATAGAGCGGAGAGGGGATAGACCGGAGAGGGATATAGCTGGATAGAGCGGAGAGGAGATAGAGCGGAGGGGATAGAGCGGAGAGGGGATAGACCGGGAGAGGGGATAGAGCGGAGAGGGGATAGACCGGAGAGGGATATAGCTGGATAGACCGGAGAGGGGATAGAGCGGAGAGGGATAGAGCGGAGATGGGATAGAGCGGATAGGGATAGAGCTGGACAGAATGGAGAGGGGGTAGAGCGGAGATGGATGGAGCTGGATAGAGCGGAGAGGGATATAGCGGGATAGAGCGTGCTAGAGCGTGCTAGAGCGGTGATGGATAGAGAGGGATATAGCGGAGGGATAGAGCTGGATAGAGCAGAGGGATAGAGCAGAGGGATAGAACAGAGGGATAGAGTGGGATAGAGCGGAGAGGGATATAGCTGGATAGAGCGGGATAGAGCGGGATAGAGTGGGATAGAGCGTGAAAGAGAGGGATAGAGCGGGATATAGCGGGATATAGCGGGATAGAGCCTGATATAGCGGGATAGAGCTGGATATAGCGGGATAGAGCGGGATAGAGCGGGATAGAGCGGGATAGAGCGGAATAGAGCGGGATAGAGCGGGATATAGCGGGATATAGCGGGATAGAGCGGGATATAGCAGGATATAGCGGGATATAGTGGGATAGAGCGGGAGAGAGCGGGATAGAGCGGAATAGAGCGGGATAGAGCGTGATATAGTGGGATATAGCGGGATATAGCGGGATAGAGCGGGATAGAGCGGGATAGAGCGGGATATAGCGGGATAGAGCGGGATAGAGCGGGATATAGCGGGATAGAGCGGGATATAGCGGGATAGAGCGCGATAGAGCGGGATAGAGCGGGATATAGCGGGATATAGCGGGATAGAGCGGGATATAGCGGGATAGAGCGAGATATAGCGGGATAGAGCGGGATAGAGCGGGATAGAACGGGATATAGCGGGATAGAGCGGGATATAGCGGGATAGAGCGTGATAGAGCGGGATATAGCGGGATAGAGCGAGATAGAGCGGGATATAGCGGGATATAGCGGGATAGAGCGGGATATAGCGGGATAGAGCGGGATATAGCGGGATAGAGCGGGATATAACGGGATAGAGCGGATTATAGCGGGACAGAGTGGAATAGTCGACATATGACCTAAGATGTTGGTGCAATGCAATTGAATCCAAACTTTATTGATTGCCGGAGTTTTACAAACGAAATAACATTAGCAGTATAGCTATTCACTGACCTTCTTATTTTAAACATTTCAACATGCAGCGGCTATAGGTACAATACATGCCAACCGGTGAGAAATAAAATGTGGAATAAATGTCGATATTTTATTGGAAAGCATGAACTAAAACAATCATGTTACACGAAGGAGAATGTGAACCACTGTGTGTCATACGATACTAATATATGTATTGCTCTATATGCATTGATGTGCATCATAGTTTATTTATCGTCGCTACCGGTTGCCCATATGAGCGACGCCTCCTGAAGAGATTAGTCAATTTAGATTTTGGAGGATAGTGCATGGTACAGACAGAGACCCATTCCAGAGTCTCCGCTGGTTCTTTTACGTGCACGATGTAAAGCACCGACACGAGACCTCGGTTTAACGTCCCATCTGTTAGGGTCAGACGGTTGATTGAACCTGCGATCCCTGGATTACCAGTCCAGCGTGTTACCACTGGATTACAGATCCGTCTGTGTACCATAGTTTGTTTTGATGGATCCGTATGTGTACCAGGATAGCCTAACATTCCGTACCTCTGTTCTTAGCATGTCTGCCAAAACAAATTGAAGAGACAAATACGTTTAGCCAAGGTCAGTCGGTCACAATCACGTCCAATAATTATTTCTAGATTTCTATTTCATCTTCACAGAATCATTTGTCATAACTTGACAGCTTGAATCGTAATTCCGCCAAAATATCATATCGTCTGAGTAGAATTGATACAACAGACTGGTTATCTGGTAAGCTGCCTAATGTGATAACGGTGTGATATAATAACCTATAATTCGCCTGGTGTACGTCATCCCTATGACATAACACTGTTCTACCATCATTCATATCACTTGTAATAAAAGGTCGAGGAAAGGGTTAAACGTCTGTTCCTGTATCTCATCACGTCGGTAGAGTCTGATGTAGATGTGTGTGGAAATGTTATGCTTTGTACTAGCTGGTTGTATGTATGTTGTAACACGATGGAGTTATTTTGCAAATGTCTCTAGATTTTGTAGTAATTTGAATTTAATTTATGTTTGTCCCACTAGGTCGAGTTTATATATGTTTGTGGAAACGTCTGGCTTTGTAGTAATTGTCATTGTATACTAGAGGACATAGAAAACGCACAGCTACATTATATACTAGAGGACATAGAAAACGCACACCTACATAGTATACTAGAGGACATAGAAAACGCACACCTACATAGTATACTAGAGGACATAGAAAACGCACACCTACAATATATGATTATTATTACATGAAAACGAAATACGAAGGATTCCATCAACTATATATCACATCTTTATTACAAAACAGAAACTGAACGACTAAAAATATTCCAAAATGTTTAAAACTATGTATTTATATAGTTATTGTTTTTCATGTAAAAACACACTTATCCGAAGTGTGCGTTTTCTATGTCCTCTAGTATAGCTGGTTGTATGTATGTGGTGGGGTTTATGCGTGTATATGGAAATGTAGAGCTTTGTAGTTGTACTGTGCTTTCAAAGTAAAGTAATAATACCGTTGGAATATTACACTACTGTAAAGCACTGGATTGGAATCCACAGGGCACACGGAAAAGAGGTCGACCAGTTATGACATGGCGAAGGACTCTGGACAGTGAGCTGCGCCGAAGCAGGATGTCCTGGGGGGAAGCCAAAGCAGCAGCAACGGACCGGTCCAAGTGGAGAGCAGTGGTGAAGGCCCTATACCCCAACCGGGGTGAAGAGGATTGATGATGATGATGTATAGGTAAAGGCAATATACGATAGCTTACAGGTACTGTGCTTTCAAAGTAAAGTAATAATACCGTTGGAATATTACACTACTGTATAGGTAAGGCAATATACGATAGCTTACAGGTACTGTGCTTTCAAAGTAAAGTAATAATACCGTATGAATATTACACTACTGTATAGGTAAAGGCAATATACGATAGCTTACAGGTACTGTGCTTTCAAAGTAAAGTAATAATACCGTTGGAATATTACACTACTGTATAGGTAAAGGCAATATACGATAGCTTACAGGTACTGTGCTTTCAAAGTAAAGTAATAATACCGTTGGAATATTACACTACTGTATAGGTAAGGCAATATACGATAGCTTACAGGTACTGTGATTTATTGTTTAATAGGTTATACCTGACTTACCTATGATGCAATAGTGTATCGAATGTTTGTTTACAACCGTTATTACTTTACTTTGAAAGCACAGTACCTGATTAATTTGCTATGTGTAGCTCACAACAGGAAATGTCAGGTTTCATAGTAACGGTAAATGTAGACGTATATATTGGTGTGCTGAGCTAGCAGATCGTGTTCACTTACAATTAAGAACTGATTAGTTTATACAAATTTAGTTTAGCTCGATTGCGAAACAAGTTCTTACAACTGATATTAATCACGCTCGAGACCTCGTTCCTGATAGAATCCATCGCCATGAGGGAGAGAGAAGAGGCAACGTGGAATTGAAATGCCTTGCCTAAGGGCACACTCGTAACGGCTCCAGCGGGGCTCGAACTCCAGACCTTTCGCACATGAAGCGAACGCGGATCCACAGCGCTATCACGACTTCCACAAAGAACTGTGTCCATGCTTTCTATAACTATCGCTCCTTTACTGTTCATAATATTAGGACACTGTGTATCTTTTTATGTTTATTTATCGTCGCTATCAGTTGACCATTTGAGCGACGCCTCCTGAAGAGATTAGTCATTTTAGATTTTGGAGGCTAGTGCAACGATAGAGAGAGAGAGAGACCCATGCCCGAGCGAGTATTATGGTTATTTTGCGTGAACGGTGTAAAGCACCGATACGAGACCTCAGTTTAAAGTCTCACCTAAAAGATATGTGAACTTACAGATTGCCCTACTTTCTTGTCCAATCATATAGCTGTATTGAGACGTTTGACGTAATGAGAAATATCGCCGTGTTTCATGTACTTTCCCTTAAAACGTTAAAGCGACATTACATCGCAAAAAGCAAATGAAATGCTTTTTTTCTTCATGTATACAATTTATGGATTGTTCATAATCAATTTAACAATTTTTTTTTTTGGTATACAAACTTTCAAACGTGAAAGTAGGATTTCATATAACGGTCATGCAGGCTCCTGAATTGACGATGTTTGTCATTGAAGTCAATACTAAACACGCGATACTTTCGCTTAGAGATAATTTAATTAAGATCAGTCTACAAATCAATTTGCATAGGCACACATGTGAGATATCGCGGTAAATATGTAGCATAACTCGTGTTATTCAGGATAGACGCTTTGTATTAGGCATGAATGTCGACCCTATTTACATTATTTTGTTATATCAACAAACCCCGTATACGACGTTTGTTTATTTGTTGAAATAATTATACCATATAATAGCAAATTACATTCTGCAGAACGTTGCAATTTCACCGATGTAGTGTCGCTTTAATGATGAAGTTGGAATGTGCATCAAGTATCTCTCGGCTACTTACAGGCAGTTGCAAAAATGGATTACTCAAATATGGTATGGAGTTTGGATAATGACACACAGTAGTCAGTTACTTCCCCTGAATATCCCTGAAAGTATATCCGTCCTCTTAATTGGGTTCCTCTCTTTTTATCGTTGTTTTCATTGCACAACCATGGTATCCATTTTGATCCGATTTCTTATGTTATAATTAATAAATTATTAAATCTCGCCCGATATCCTACAGAATATCCAATGTATACTGTAAACATTAGCTATCAATTAATGAACATGATTTGGATAAAACACCATTTATTATACCAAAACATATGGTTAGGGAACAACAGTAAAAACAAAGGTTTCCAACTAAAGGGACCAATATACTTTTCAGGATAAATCCAACTTTATCAGCCAAGGGAGGTAATAGAAAGACAAGCAATGTATCTCACTGAACAACACGAGAACAGATCGATGGAAAGCGAGTTGATAAATTAAAGTCCAGGGTCATTGAGATCGAAATTTTAGAAACAAAGTTTAAAAAGGAGTTATAGCTATTAATTTATTTTTGTTTCAGTTTATGGTTGAATTATATTTCAGCGAATTAACATCGGAAGCAATATTATCATGAGTGGCTATTGTTTGTGTTGCAATACACACGACATAGAAGACGAATATCATTTTATACTTGTTTACCCGTGCTATTCAGATTTGAGAACACTTTACATAAAGAAATATTATTTTGTTAGACCAAATATGCAAAAGTTTATTGAATTGTTGCAATCTAATAAAAGAAATATCCTATATAATTTAGCTTTATTCTATAATAAAGCAGTTGACATTAAAATAACACTAAAATAATATGGCATAAATCCAATATCAGCACTAATTATTGTTCATCCTCATAATTAGATGCATTTTCTTATTATTATCAGATTCTACATGCCACATGACCACGATAAAATTGTTGTATATATTTACATCATATATATTTGTATATATGTATTTAACGATGTACCATGTACAAGTCTTAATAAAATTTCTGTTCTGTTCTGCTATGTTCATGATTGAAAAGCTTAGGCCATATGGCGACTATCCAACCATTATTGGGTGGAAAAAAATCCCCGAGTCTTCATCCGAGCATTATTTTAGGCGCTCATTGGCATCTGGGTTCAACCACCGACCTTCCGATATCCAGCTGGATGACTTCTTCATATGAAGGAATTGGACACCTTGAGTGGGATTCGAACGTACAGCGGCGATGAGCAAGTAATTCAAGTGAACGCCATTAACCACTCCGCTACCGAGGCCGCTTGTATGCTTGATTGTGCTTGTATAGCTGCTATCATGTTGTTCTGTTCTGTTCTGTTCTGTTCTGTTGGTTTAAACAGTATTTATTCCAATAAATGTACATGTATAACACAAACATGTTACAAATTACATAAATGGTGAATGGTTTGGATTGGAAAACAAGTTTTCAGAAAACTTAGATTAATTCCTCTCCAATGGAAATGTACATATTAAATATTTGCTGTTTTGTTGTTTCGAACTATAACGTTCCGTGCTTCATCCACGCTGTGTGGGGTATTCTAGAAGATAGGAGTACGTCTATACTTGTATTTGGCTAATCAGTAGTCGGGATTAATGTGTTTGTGTCTGCACTTATGAGTTTTTGTCAAAATGTTCGGTTTCGTCTTGATATGGCTTATATTTCTTCCGGACCAGTTTGTATTTAGAAAGACATTTTATATCCGTTTTACATGGGCATCCGTTGATGCGCGCATACCTCTCACAGATATAGCTGTGCGCAAGATTAAAGTAGTACGCCAGAGCTCATTAATTTACTCAATTTTGAAGAAAACGCGTAGTGATACACAGTTAATGGTTAGATATATATACTCACACGAAAAAGAAAGTGTGCACCAATGGGTCCGCCTCCGTGGTCGAGTGGTTAATGTCGCTGACTTGTATACCACTGTAACCTATCATCTCTGATGGTCACTGGTTCGAGCCCCGCTCAGACCGTGTCTCATTTATATGAACAAGTTGGCAGTTTCTTACGGAGGTTGGTGCACCAAGTACTGGTTAACCACTGGAACCTGCCCAGGAAAGGTGTTGTTAGGTAAACTGCCCGTCGCTCAAATTGGAAAACCGGTAGCGACGTTAAATAAACTTAATGCAAAAAATAAAAATGTGTGCATTTGGTTAGAGTGAAAATTTTATACTAATATTCATACGTAAAATATTGTTCTGATAATTATCAAATTTCAATTAAAAGTAAAACATCGTGTAGCCAATACATGTTTGCACATTTTGATACCAAATTTGCCTATAGTTTGCTTCAATAGATCTATAGAAGTATAAAATTCTCCCTCTAACCAAGCGCAGGCGGATCTGTAGTCCAGTGGTAGCACGCTGGCCTGGTAATCCAGGCATCGCAGGTTCGACCCACCGTCTGACCCTAATAAAATTAACAGTCTTTCAGATGAGACTTTAAACCGAGGTCTCGTGTCGGTGCTGTACACCGTGCACGTAAAAGAACCAGAGGAGACTCTGTAATGTGTCTGTGTCTGTATCATTGCACTATCCTCCAAAAATCTAAATGACTAATCTCTTCAGGATGCGTCGCTCATATGGGCAACAGGTAGCGACGATAAATAAACGTAAAACACACACTCTAACCAAGCCAAGTGCGCACTTTCTTTTTCGTGTGAGTATATAACTGGTGTGATGCAAAGGTTATTAATCACATGTTGAGAGGAAATCAATACAATTATGTTCTTCAATATTCTTGAATTTCTTTAGATTTATATATTGTATGTATCATCTGTATCAATCATATAATGCAGGGAAATAAAATACAATTAAAATAAATTCCAGAGCCACATCGTTCAATTTGAATAGACTATGAATAGATGAATGCAATAAACAGGGGAGTGTCCTAAATGTTTCTGTGTAGCTGTATGGTGATGGTTGGCTCAACTTACCTTCCGCTCATCGTTGTAAAATAACAAGAAACGCATCTATCAATATTTGCAATGCATTTTGTACAATTATTCTATATCACATAATAATCCATTCAGCAATATTTACACAATAAATCAATTAAAAATAATATGGCACACAACTTAATATATATATATATATATATTATCTAGCAATCAAATATACAGAACTATTATACATGTATAATAGTGTTTATGTAACAATAGAATGTATTCGATAACTCAACTAATTGGTATATATTATGTGACTGACGCCTAAGGTGGGTCATAATGTCCCGAGTCCTCAATAATATGACACATCGAGAATATGGCACACAATATGGCACATCGACAATATGACACATCGACAATATGGCACATCGACAATATGACACATCGACAATATGACACATCGAGAATATGGCACATCGACAATATGGCACATCGACAATATGGCACAGCGACAATATGGCACATCGAGAATATGGCACATCGACAATATGACACATCGACAATATGACACATCGACAATATGACACATCGACAATATGGCACATCGACAATATGGCACATCGAGAATATGACACATCGACAATATGGCACATCGAGAATATGACACATCGACACTATAGCACATCGACAATATGGCACATCGACAATATGACACATCGACAATATGACACATCGACAATATGGCACATCGACAATATGGCACATCGACAATATGGCACATCGACAATATGGCACACAATATGGCACATCGACAATATGACACATCGACAATATGGCACACAATATGGCACATTGACAATATGGCACATCGACAATATGGCACACAATATGGCACATCGACAATATGGCACATCGACAATATGACACATCGACAATATGGCACATCGACAATATGACACATCGACAATATGGCACACAATATGGCACATCGACAATATGACACATCGACAATATGGCACATTGACAATATGGCTCATTGACAATATGACACATCGACAATATGGCACACAATATGGCACATCGACAATATGACACATCGACATATGGCACACAATATGGCACATCGACAATATGACACATCGACAATATGACACATCGACAATATGGCACATCGACAATATGACACATCGACAATATGGCACATTGACAATATGACACACAATATGGCACATCGACAATATGACACATCGACAATATGGCACACAATATGGCACATGACAATATGGCACATCGACAATATGGCACACAATATGGCACATCGACAATATGGCACATCGACAATATGACACATCGACAATATGGCACATCGACAATATGGCACATCGACAATATGGCACACAATATGGCACATCGACAATATGACACATCGACAATATGACACATCGACAATATGGCACATTGACAATATGGCACATTGACAATATGGCACACAATATGGCACATCGACAATATGACACATCGACAATATGGCACATCGACAATATGACACATCGACAATATGACACATCGACAATATGGCACATCGACAATATGACACATCGACAATATGGCACATCGACAATATGACACATCGACAATATGACACATCGACAATATGACACATCGACAATATGGCACATTGACAATATGACACATCGACAATATGACACATCGACAATATGACATATCGACAATATGACACATCGACAATATGGCATATCGACAATATGACACATCGACAATATGGCACACAATATGGCACATCGACAATATGGCACACAATATGGCACATTGACAATATGACACATCGACAATATGACACATCGACAATATGGCACATCGACAATATGGCACATCGACAATATGACACATCGACAATATGGCACATCGACAATATGGCACATCGACAATATGGCACATCGACAATATGACACATCGACAATATGACACATCGACAATATGACACATCGACAATATGACACATCGACAATATGGCACATCGAGAATATGACACATCGACACTATGGCACATTGACAATATGGCACACAATATGGCACATTGACAATATGACACATCGACAATATGACACATCGACAATATGGCACATTGACAATATGGCACATTGACAATATGACACATCGACAATATGACACATCGACAATATGGCACATTGACAATATGACACATCGACAATATGGCACATTGACAATATGACACATCGACAATATGGCACATTGACAATATGACACATCGACAATATGACACATCGACAATATGGCACATCGAGAATATGACACATCGACAATATGGCACATCGACCATATGGCACATCGAGAATATGACACATCGACACTATAGCACATCGACAATATGGCACACAATATGGCACATTGACAATATGACACATCGACAATATGACACATCGACAATATGACACATCGACAATATGACACATCGACCATATGGCACATCGAGAATATGACACATCGACACTATAGCACATCGACAATATGGCACATCGACAATATGACACATCGAGAATATGACACATCGACAATATGACACATCGACCATATGGCACATCGAGAATATGACACATCGACACTATAGCACATCGACAATATGGCACATCGACAATATGACACATCGACAATATTACACATCGACACTATGGCACATCGACAATATGGCACATCGACAATATTACACATCGACACTATGGCACATCGAGAATATGGCACATCGACAATATTACACATCGACAATATGGCACATCGACAATATAGCACATCGACAATATGGCACATTGACAATATGACACATCGACAATATGACACATCGACAATATGGCACATTGACAATATGACACATCGACAATATGGCACATTGACAATATGACACATCGACAATATGGCACATTGACAATATGACACATCGACAATATGACACATCGACAATATGGCACATCGAGAATATGACACATCGACAATATGGCACATCGACCATATGGCACATCGAGAATATGACACATCGACACTATAGCACATCGACAATATGGCACACAATATGGCACATTGACAATATGACACATCGACAATATGACACATCGACAATATGACACATCGACAATATGACACATCGACCATATGGCACATCGAGAATATGACACATCGACACTATAGCACATCGACAATATGGCACATCGACAATATGACACATCGAGAATATGACACATCGACAATATGACACATCGACCATATGGCACATCGAGAATATGACACATCGACACTATAGCACATCGACAATATGGCACATCGACAATATGACACATCGACAATATTACACATCGACACTATGGCACATCGACAATATGGCACATCGACAATATTACACATCGACACTATGGCACATCGAGAATATGGCACATCGACAATATTACACATCGACAATATGGCACATCGACAATATAGCACATCGACAATATGGCACATCGAGAATATGACACATCGACAATATGGCACATCGAAAATATTACACATCGACACTATGGGACATCGAGAATATGGCACATCGACAATATTACACATCGACAATATGGCACATCGACAATATAGCACATCGACAATATGGCACATCGAGAATATGACACATCGACAATATGGCACATCGACAACATGGCACATAGACAATATAGCACATCGACAATGTGGCATACAGGAATAAAACATGCACAGTCATATAAGCTCTAGTCTATGATTTAGATTCAATAAATGTAAATACATAACGTTTCGGTATATTATAATTTCGAATCATTTCATTTACACCCTTAGTTCTAGGAATAGTTGTAATTGGAAACTTATGTTAAAATACCACGTGCATCAATAATGAAGGAACTTGTATTCTAGCCCATACATACGCTTTGAATGAGAGACATTCGTCAGTTACTGCCCCTGAATATTTCTTAAAGTAATGGTCCGTTTTTATGGTCTACTCTGTTTTTATCGATATTTCCTTTGCCCCACATGCTATCAATTGTCTCCGTTTTCTCATCTTATAATTATTAAATTACTAAATCTCGACAGATATCCTACAGCATAGTCAATGGATACGTTACTGTAACAATTGGTTATACATTAATTAACATGATTTTGATAGACTTACATAGTATCCTACTGACACGTTTGGTTAGAAAACAACAGTAAAACAAAGAATTCCAACTAACATACACTTCGGGATAAATCGAATTTTAAGGGAGACAATAACCAGTGCTGTTTCTCGTTGACAGAAGACGTACAATATACGGTTCTTCTTGTCTAAACATAGCAATTCAAGGCATGCGTTTCAAGTGTTCATCTTTACTAATGCGCTGCGTATCGGATAACATTGAATAGAAACTAGTATAACTATGTTTCATTAGTCCCTAAACCGAAGGGGACTAAATGGTTATACCCCACCCCATTCAAGACATGCGTTTCACGTATTTTCATCTTTACTAATGCGCTGCGTATCGGATAACATTGAATAGATACTAATATAACTATGTTGCATTAGTCCCCAAACGATCGGGACCAAAGGGAACTATAGGGTTACACCCCACCCCTTAGTTCGTCAATCAGTCAGTCATATTTTGTTTTTACAATAACGTTGGCATATATCGTGAGTTTTTGAAACTAACTTGCCATAAAAAAAAGTAATGTTTACGCGCAAAATACGTAATTGCTCAAAGGTCAAGGTCACACGTAGAGGTCAAAGGGTTGAACAATGTGTTGCGGTATCAGTTATATTTTAGTTTAGAAGCATTCATGCGCTATATAAAATGTGCATCTTCTTGGAATCATCACGTTTGATCATATCTGTCTTGTACTACAGCGCTTAGCAGTAAACGATTGCATTGTATTTGATAATTTGCATATTTTACTTATCAATGGACTTTCCTGGAACTTTCTCTATGAAGAATCTATAACGCCATTCCCTTGGCCTTTATCGTAAATGACGTGAACACCAATTCGATGCTTCAGAAGACGGCAAATTATGCAGACAAGCATTATTTGTATTATACCAATAATGTTGTTTGCTTGTTTTTGATTGTAAGATCTAAAAGACAGTTTGTGTCACATGCCGACTCCCCAGCTGTTAGAGGAAGACGCATTTCCGAGCAGTATTTCAGATGTGTTTGTGTGCCTTGGTAGAACCGTAGACCTTCCACACGCCAGCTGGATAGCTTCATCACATGGGATAATTGAACACCCTTATTGGGATTCGTCCCTACAGCATTGACGGGCAAGTATTCTAAAGAGGACCGTAAGCACTCAATAATGTACATATGTCGTTGTGGCCGTGTAGCGTAACGTTCTTGTCAATTTAATCCTGGAACTAGTAGTGCTTTGTAATATTACTAGGAAATAACTTCCTCGTGTATTACAATGTTGATATCCACATCAGCTCAAGCAGCTATTTGAAAACTATTTATCAGAGTGTATTCTTCTATAAATAACCCACAATGTAGTTATTACCTTTTTAACATCCCTCTTTCAAGTTTCACAGAGCTTTGAATCAATATCGTGTTAAATATATTACCATTATTCACACATTTAGCATTAATTTGAATGATAAAATATTGTTGAAATATCAACAGTATGGATATACACTAAGATTCTTTTCTGGTTATAAATTGGCAGAAGGAAGCCACAATAAGCGATTAAGTAGTTATATGATACTTTTGAATTTCCGTTTTACATTTATAGCTCTACGTCGCACTATTAATATCACATGACATTAGAAATAAGTGAATAGTTTTACTCTCGTGTGGGTAATCTAATAAATACAATTGAGTTGATGATCTTACTATTTCAGTATATATCAGTATATATATAATGATGGACATACATGTATAACTTAAACAGTTCACATGGATGGACATACATGTATAACTTAAACAGCTCACAATGATGGACATACATGTATAACTTAAACAGCTCACAATGATGGACATACATGTATAACTTAAACAGTTCACATGGATGGACATACATGTATAACTTAAACAGCTCACAATGATGGACATACATGTATAACTTAAACAGCTCACATGGATGGACATACATGTATAACTTAAACAGTTCACATGGATGGACATACATGTATAACTTAAACAGTTCACATGGATGGACATACATGTATAACTTAAACAGTTCACATGGATGGACATACATGTATAACTTAAACAGTTCACATGGATGGACATACATGTATAACTTAAACAGTTCACATGGATGGACATACATGTATACTTAAACAGTCACATGGATGGACATACATGTATAACTTAAACAGTTCACATGGATGGACATACATGTATAACTTAAACAGTTCACATGGATGGACATACATGTATAACTTAAACAGTTCACATGGATGGACATACATGTATAACTTAAACAGTTCACATGGATGGACATACATGTATATTGTTGGTGGTTGTTTTGTTGGTGGTTGTTTTTAAACAGCTCACATGGATGGACATACATGTTAACTTAAACAGTCACATGGATGGACATACATGTTAACTTAAACAGTTCACATGGATGGATACATGTTAACTTAAACAGTTCACATGGATGGACATACATGTATAACTTAAACAGTTCACATGGATGGATACATGTATAACTTAAACAGTTCACATGGATGGGTATACATGTATAACTTAAACAGCTCACATGGATGGGTATACATGTTATGTTTGTGACAGCTGACATGGATGGGTATACATGTTATGTTTGACAGCTGACATGGATGGGTATACATGTTATGTTTGACAGCTGACATGGATGGGTATACATGTTATGTTTGACAGCTGACATGGATGGATATACATGTTATGTTTGTGACAGCTGACATGGATGGGTATACATGTTATGTTTGTGACAGCTGACATGGATGGGTATACATGTTATGTTTGTGACAGCTGACATGGATGGATATACATGTTATGTTTGTGACAGCTGACATGGATGGGTATACATGTTATGTTTGTGACAGCTGACATGGATGGATATACATGTTATGTTTGTGACAGCTGACATGGATGGGTATACATGTTATGTTTGTGACAGCTGACATGGATGGGTATACATGTTATGTTTGTGACAGCTCACATGGATGGGTATACATGTTATGTTTGTGACAGCTCACATGGGTGGGTATGCATGTTATGTTTGTGACAGCTCACATGGATGGGTATACATGTTATGTTTGTGACACCTCACATGGATGGGTATACATGTATAGCTTATATATTATGTTTGCACTGTTCGCTACCTGTATACTATATATGTCCTCATGGGCTTGAACGTCAAATGGAATTTCATAAAATATGTCTATACGTATTATACCTCACGTGACTACTCAATGCAATGCAATAATTTCCATAGAAAAACAGTCGATATTATAATACTATTCGCCCCCGAAGAGTCAATATTTGCAATAATCTGACTAATAATTGGACTGCCTTTGGCTTCTGAATCAGTAAAACTTTCATTGTGGCATTGCTAACAATAATACGACAGTCTGAATAAATAGACGATTATTTTATGTATGCATAAACGCGTCTAGATATTTACTATACAAGTCGAATCTTTTCAAATACTTTCACCGTACCTGGGTTCGATATAATAAAATAATTATTGCATTCTCTGAGAGGGAAATATGAAAAATATCACCCTCGAAACATTAATTTTAACCGAGGAGTCAGACGAGGTTAATATTCATGTTTTCGGGTTGATCATTTTCATATTGCCCTCGCAGGAATGCAATATTTATATAATATATCTATACCACTAGCACAGTGCTTTATCTCGTACACATTGCAGATATATTCCTGTACACGCTTACTCTCTCACTCTCAGTGTCTAACAAAGTTACTATCATACAATTGTCTTCATTCACATGAAATGCTCCTCAATACCTTATTGAACTTTTGTCCAGTAAAGTCTCAAAACGCTCACTACGACCCTCTGAATCATCGAGCCACACTGGAGCCGTTACGATTGTCCCTTAGGCAAGGCATTTAAATTCCACGTTGCCTCTTCTCTCTCCCTCGTGGCGATGGATTCCATCAGGAATGAGGTCTCGAGAGTGATTTATATAAGTTGAAATAACTTGTTTCGCAATCGAGCTAAAATAAATTTGTAATATATATGTAATAATTCTCATAATAAGACAAAGACATTCAGTGACAGAAGGTTTAGTACTGTTGGACCCAAGCTTTGGAATGAACTGCTTTTGAGCCTTAGACAAGTGAGTCAGTTAACCTATTCAAGAAACAATTGAAAACTCACTTCTTCAGAGACTACTACGCATTCTTCTGAATATTCTAATGTGATGTCTTCTTCATTGATGGCTGGTTATTTAATGTTTGTGTGTCTGGATTGATGTACTGTTTTTATTATCTTTTAATGAACTATTGTACAACGCCATTGAATATGTATTTATATGTAGACAAGGTGTTTAAGCAAATAAACAAGATTCATTACAAAATCTGTTTTGCATGAAAGATGAAAGCATTCCGTGAACATAGTTGAATAAGATACATGTGTATAAACTAATTCGAGCATGATCCTTTTAACTAGGTTATATTGCTGTATCCTGCGTTGTGGAACAACATATATGTGTGGCGTAAGGGAACAATAGCCATGTGGGGCATAATGGAACAATAGCCATGTGTGCAATAAGGGAACAATATATATGTGTGGCGTAAGGGAACAATAGCCATGTGGGGCATAATGGAACAATAGCCATGTGTGCAATAAGGGAACACTATATATGTGTGGCGTAAGGGAACAATAGCCATGTGGGGCATAAGGGAACAATAGCCATATGTGCAATAAGGGAACAACATATATGTATGGCGTAAGGGAACAATAGCCATGTGGGGCATAAGGGAACACTAGCCATGTGTGCAATAAGGGAACAACATATATGTATGGCATAATGGAACAATAGCCATGTGGGGCATAATGGAACAATAGCCATGTGTGCAATAAGGGAACAACATATATGTATGGCATAATGGAACAATAGCCATGTGGGGCATAATGGAACAATAGCCATGTGCAATAAGGGAACAATATATGTGTGGCATAATGGAACAATAGCCATGTGGGGCATAATGGAACAATAGCATGTGTGCAATAAGGGAACACTATATATGTGTGGCGTAATGGAACAATAGCCATGTGTGCAATAAGGAACAATATATATGTGTGGATTAATGGAACAATAGCCATGTGTGCAATAAGGGAACACTATATATGTGTGGCGTAAGAGAACAATAGCCATGTGGGGCATAAGGGAACAATAGCCATGTGGGGCATAATGGAACAATAGCCATGTGTGCAATAAGGGAACAACATATATGTATGGCATAATGGAACAATAGCCATGTGGGGCATAATGGAACAATAGCCATGTGTGCAATAAGGGAACACTATATATGTGTGGCGTAAGGGAACAATAGCCATGTGTGCAATAAGGGAACACTATATATGTGTGGCGTAAGGGAACAATAGCCATGTGGGGCATAAGGGAACAATAGCCATGTGGGGCATAATGGAACAATAGCCATGTGCAATAAGGGAACAACATATATGTATGGCATAATGGAACAATAGCCATGTGGGGCATAATGGAACAATAGCCATGTGTGCAATAAGGGAACACTATATATGTGTGGCGTAAGGGAACAATAGCCATGTGGGGCATAAGGGAACAATAGCCATGTGGGGCATAATGGAACAATAGCCATGTGTGCAATAAGGGAACAACATATATGTATGGCATAATGGAACAATAGCCATGTGGGGCATAATGGAACAATAGCCATGTGTGCAATAAGGGAACACTATATATGTGTGGCGTAAGGGAACAATAGCCATGTGGGGCATAAGGGAACAATAGCCATGTGGGGCATAATGGAACAATAGCCATGTGTGCAATAAGGGAACAACATATATGTATGGCATAATGGAACAATAGCCATGTGGGGCATAATGGAACAATAGCCATGTGTGCAATAAGGGAACACTATATATGTGTGGCGTAAGGGAACAATAGCCATGTGGGGCATAAGGGAACAATAGCCATGTGGGGCATAATGGAACAATAGCCATGTGGGGCATAATGGAACAATAGCCATGTGGGGCATAATGGAACAATAGCCATGTGTGCAATAAGGGAATACAATATATGTGTGGCGTAAGGGAACAATAGCCATGTGGGGCATAATGGAACAATAGCCATGTGTGCAATAAGGGAACACTATA
Source organism: Archivesica marissinica (assembly GCA_014843695.1). Lineage (NCBI taxonomy): Eukaryota > Metazoa > Mollusca > Bivalvia > Venerida > Vesicomyidae > Archivesica > Archivesica marissinica. The sequence continues at coordinate 59,555,699 of CM026386.1, forward strand.
TATGTGTGGCGTAAGGGAACAATAGCCATGTGGGGCATAAGGGAACAATAGCCATGTGGGGCGTAATGGAACAATAGCCATGTGTGCAATAAGGGAACAATATATATGTGTGGCATAAGGGAACAATAGCCATGTGGGGCATAATGGAACAATAGCCATGTGTGCAATAAGGAACAATATATTGTGTGGTAAGTGAACAATAGCCATGTGGGGCATAAGGGAACAATAGCCATGTGTGAATAAGGGAACAATATATATGTGTGGCGTAAGGGAACAATAGCCATGTGTGCAATAAGGGAACAATATATATGTGTGGCGTAAGGGAACAATAGCCATGTGGGGCATAAGGGAACAATAGCCATGTGTGCATAAGGGAACAATATATATGTGGGGTAAGGGACAATAGCCATGTGTGCAATAAGGAACAATATATTGTGTGGCGTAAGTGAACAATAGCCATGTGGGGCATAAGGGAACAATAGCCATGTGTGCAATAAGGGAACAATATATATGTGTGGCGTAAGGGAACAATAGCCATGTGTGCAATAAGGGAACAATATATATGTGTGGCGTAAGGGAACAATAGCCATGTGGGGCATAATGGAACAATAGACATGTGTGCAATAAGGGAACAATATATATGTGTGGCGCAAGGGAACAATAGCCATGTGGGACATAAGGGAACAATAGCCATGTGTGCAATAAGGGAACAATATATATGTGTGGCGTAAGGGAACAATAGCCATGTGGGGCATAAGGGAACAATAGCCATGTGTGCAATAAGGGAACAATATATATATGTGTGGCGTAAGGGAACAATAGCCATGTGTGCAATAAGGGAACAATATATATGTGTGGCGTAAGGGAACAGTAGCCATGTGGGGCATAAGGGAACAATAGCAATGTGGGGCATAAGGGAACAATATATATGTATGTAATACGGGAACAATATATATGTATGCAATAAGGGAACAATATATATGTATGCGATAAGGGAACAATATATATGTGTGGCGTAAGGGAACAAATATATGTATGCAATAAGGGAACAATATATATGTGTGCAATAAGGGAACAATATATATGTGTGCAATAAGGGAACAATATATATGTATGCAATAAGGGAACAATATATATGTATGCAATAAGGGAACAATATATATGTGTGCAATAAGGGAACAATGTATATGTGTGCAATAAGGGAACAAAATATATGTGTGGCGTAAGGGAACAAAATATATGTGTGGCGTAAGGGAACAATAGCCATGTGAGGCATAAGGGAACAATATATATGTATGCAATAAGGGAACAATATATATGTATGGCGTAAGGGAACAATATATATGGGTGGCGTAAGGGAACAATATATGTGTGTGGCGTAAGGGAACAATAGATATGTGTGGCGTAAGGGAACAATAGCCATGTGGGACATAAGGGAACAATATATATGTATGCAATAAGGGAACAATATATATTTATGCAATAATGGAACACTATTTATGTGTGCAATAAGGGAACAATAGCCATGTGGGGCATAAGGGAACAATATATATGTGTGGCGTAAGGGAACAATATATATGTGTGGCGTAAGGGAACAATATATATGTGTGTCGTAAGGGAACAATATATATGTGTGGCGTAAGGGAACAATATATATGTGTGGCGTAAGGGAACAATATATATGTGTGGCGTAAGGGAACAATATATATGTGTGGCGTAAGGGAACAATATATATGTGTGGCATAAGGGAACAATACATATGTGTGGCGTAAGGGAACAATATATATGTGTGGCGTAATGGAACAATATATATGTGTGGCGTAAGGGAACAATAGCCATGTGTGGCGTAAGGGAACAATAGCCATGTGGGGCATAAGGGAACAATATATAGGTATGCAATAAGGGAACAATATATATGTGTGGCGTAAGGGAACAATAGCCATGTGGGGCATAAGGGAACAATATATATGTATGCAATAAGGGAACAATATATATGTGTGGCGTAAGGGAACAATATCCATGAGGGGAATAAGGGAACAATATATATGTGTGGCGTAAGTGAACAATAGCCATGAGGGGAATAAGGGAACAATATATATGTGTGGCGTAAGTGAACAATAGCCATGAGGGGCATAAGGGAACAATATATATGTATGCAATAAGGGAACAATATATATGTGTGGCGTAAGGGAACAATATATATGTATGTAATAAGGGAACAATATATATGTATGCAATAAGGTAACAATATATATGTGTGGCGTAAGGGAACAATATATATGTGTGGCATAAGGGAACAATATATATGTATGTAATAAGGGAACAATATATATGTGTGCAAAAAAGGAACAATATATATTTGTGCAATAAGGGAACAATATATATATGTTCAATAAAGGAACAATATATATGTGTGGAGTAAGGGAACAATATATATGTGTGTTTCGGAAGGGAACACTATATATATGTGTAGTAAGGGAACAATATATATGTGTGGAGTAAGGGAACAATATATATGTGTGTGTCGGAAGGGAACACTATATATATGTGTAGTAAGGGAACACTATATATATGTGGAGTAAGGGAACAAGATATATGAGTGTGGAGTAAGGGAACACTATATATATGTGGAGTAAGGGAACAATATATATATATATGTTCAATAAGGGAACAATATATATGTGTGGAGTAAGGGAACGATATATATGTGTATAGTAAGGGAACAATATATATGTGTGGAGTAAGGGAACAATATATATGTGTGGCGTAAGGGAACAATATATATGTGTGGCGTAAGGGAACAATAGCCATGTGGGACATAAGGGAACAATATATATGTATGCAATAAGGGAACAATATATATGTGTGGCGTAAGGGAACAATATCCATGTGGGGCATAAGGGAACAATATATATGTATGCAATAAGGGAACAATATATATGTGTGGCGTAAGGGAACAATAGCTATGAGGGGCATAAGGGAACAATATATATGTATGCAATAAGGGAACAATATATATGTGTGGCGTAAGGGAACAATAGCCATGAGGGGCATAAGGGAACAATATATATGTATGCAATAAGGGAACAATATATATGTGTGGCGTAAGGGAACAATATATATGTATGCAATAAGGGAACAATATATATGTATGCAATAAGGTAACAATATATATGTGCAAAAAGGGAACACTATATATGTGTGCAATAAGGGAACAATATATATGTGTGGCGTAAGGGAACAATATATATGTATGCAATAAGGGAACAATATATATGTATGCAATAAGGGAACAATATATATGTGCAAAAAGGGAATAATATATATGTGTGGCATAAGGGAACAATATATATGTGTGCAAAAAGGGAACAATATATATGTGTGCAATAAGGGAAAGAGAGTAGTTTAATATTATGTTTGAAGAATTAAATTTACCAATTACGACAGAAAATTTGTTAAAAGCAATTAATCAGTTAAGCCCAAATAAAAGTGGCGGTCCTGATTTGTACTTAAATGAGTTCTTTGTACATGGTAAATGCATTTTAATGCCATATTTACTATCATTATTTAATAAGATTTTTGAAATTGGGTATTTCCCCGAGTCCTGGTCAGATGGTTTTGTAGTTCCGTTACATAAAAAGGGCAGTATAAATGATGAAAATAACTATAGAGGAATAACATTGCTTAGTACATTAGGGAAGCTTTTTACACGTGTTTTAAATAACCGATTAACAGAATGGGCTGACATTTATAGTGTGTATATAGAGGCACAGGCAGGCTTTCGTTCGAAATTAGGTACGGTAGATAATATGTTTGTTTTACATGGTTTAATAAATCATGTGATTAATAGTGGTAAGCATTTATATTGTGCATTTATAGACTTTAGTAAAGCCTTTGATTATGTAAATCGTGATCATTTATGGTCCAAATTAATTCAACTAGGTATCAGAGGAAACATTTTAAACATTATTAAATCGATGTATATAGCTGTGAAATCAAGAGTTAAGTATTATAACCAGTTAAGTGACAGTTTCGAAGTCATGCTAGGCGTTAGACAGGGTGAATGTTTATCACCTTTCCTTTTTGCAATGTATATCAATGACATCGAAGATATGTTTATTAAACATGGGTTTGAGGGTATCGATGTTAATATGTTCAAAGTGTTTTTAATACTGTATGCTGATGATATAGTCATATTTGCAACTAATAGTGCAGAATTACAAGGTAGTCTAGATTTATTACGGGAATATTGTAATAAAGGGAAACTGGTGGTTAATACCAACAAAACCAAGGTTATGATATTCAGGAAAGGTGGTCGTTTACCAGAAAACATGAACTTTTATTATGATGGTGGTATTGTTGAAATTGTCAATAAATTTGTTTACCTTGGTATAGTTTTCACTACAGGTGGCTCATTCTCTGAAGCTCAAAGTACATTAGCTGGTCAAGCACTTAAAGCTATTTTTAAAGTGGAAAAATATTTATATAAGTTTACTGATATATCTGTTAAACATAGGTTAAACTTGTTTGATAAGCTAATCTTACCCATTCTTAATTATGGCAGTGAAATATGGGGTTTTCATAAAGGTAAGTCGATAGAACGATTACATATGCAATTTTGCAAACGTTTATTAGGAGTAAAGAAAAACACGCAAAATGATTTTATTTACGGTGATTTAGGTAGATTGCCACTACAGAATATGAGATATTTCAATATCATAACATTTTGGAGTAAAATTTTAAGTACAAATGAAGATAAATATGCTAAAAAAGTGTATTTAATGTTGATGCAAGACGCAACAGCTTACCCTAACAGGACAAACTGGTGTTCATTAATTAGAGATTTATTATGTACTCTTGGGTTTTATGAAGCTTGGCTTTTTCAAAATGTTGGAAATGTTGACTTATTTTTAATTACTGTAAAACAAAGAATTAAAGACCAGTTCTTACAAAACTGGTCAGGTAGACTGAACGAATCGAGTAGGGCGTTATTTTATAGATATGTTTCACATCATAGGTTTCAACCGTATTTAGATATTGTTACTGTTAAGAAATTTCGTGTATGTTTAGCCCGTTTACGTTTATCGTCACACAGACTTTTTATTGAAACTGGTCGATGGACAAAACCATTAAGTACACCAGTAAACGAAAGAAAATGTAACTCATGTAATAGTCTAGAAGATGAATTTCACTTTGTATTAGAATGTAACTTGTATTGTGATTTGAGAAAGCTGTTTATTCCGAGATATTACTGGAGGCGTCCCAATATGCATAAATTTGTTGAATTAATTAATAGTGAAAATAAACAGGTTATTAAAAATTTAAGTATATATATAGAAAAATCATTTACCCTTAGGACAAATGAGTTGTATACTAAATAATAACGTGTTAGAATATAATATGTTATATGATAAGTCCAATATAATACCAATATAACTTGATGTATGTACTTTAATAGACGTCTTTCATAAACATGGTAAGCACAAGTAAGTGTTATTGGTGTTAAGAATGAAAGAATATACATATACTTTAGTGTCAAATATTGTGTATGGAACGTTATGTAATGCAGAAATGCTTGAAATGGTAAGGTTAGAATAAAGTAATAGAGTATACGTGTTATTTATGTTCTCCAATGTATCAAGACAATATTATATGCATATTGTACATTTTCTGTACGTTCATAACTTAACTGTAGATATGAGATGCAATGTACCCACGGTAACTTGTTGGTTAGTAGAAACGAGATTGTAGTAAATTTAACACGGCCGTTTAAGTATCGACACTAGTTAAGCCTGAAACATACTTATACTCAGTTTATTAAGCTAAATTATTGTTCGTTTGATTACTAACACATGCTATACTGTTATATCATAACGTTAAGATAAGGTATATACCATGTATATAAATATTTGCGTTAGTATTATATAATTAATTAGATATATTGATATAATGAATTGCTGTCGCCATATTTTTGTATATGTACATGTATGCCACATGGGTCTGAGACCTTCTGGATTTAAACAAATAAAACTTTGAAACTTTGAAACTTTATGTTCAATAAAGGAACAATATATATGTGTGGAGTAAGGGAACAATATATATGTGCGTGTCGGAAGGGAACATTATATATATGTGTAGTAAGGGAACAATATATATGTGTGGAGTAAGGGAACAATATATTTATGTGTGTGTCGGAAGGGAACACTATATATATGTGTAGTAAGGGAACACTATATATATGTGGATTAAGGGAACAAGATATATGTGTGTGGAGTAAGGGAACACTATATATATGTGGAGTAAGGGAACAATATATATATATGTTCAATAAGGGAACAATATATATGTGTGGAGTAAGGGAACAATATATATGTGTATAGTAAGGGAACAATATATATGTGTGGAGTAAGGGAACAATTTGGGTGGGTTGTATATATGTGTGGAGTAAGGGAACAAGATATATGAGTGGAGTAAGGGAACACTATATATGTGTGGAGTAAGGGAACAATATATATGTGTGGAGTAAGGGAACAATATATATGTGTGGAGTAAGGGAACAATATATATGAGTGGAGTAAGGGAACACTATCTATGTGTGGAGTAAGGGAACAATATATATGTGTGGAGTAAGGGAACAATATATATGAGTGGAGTAAGGGAACATATTATGTGTGGAGTAAGGGAACAATATATATGAGTGGAGTAAGGGAACAATATATATGTGGGGCAGAAGGGAACAATATATATGTGGGGCATAAATGTCAACTTGTGTCTATAGATGTGGTACATAATGTACAACACACTTCATGTTTGAGTTATATAAGCCTGACAATAATTCGCAAGGGTATGTAATCAAGTCCTAATCTTGTGAATGAATGTCGAACTTGCACTGGGAGTGAGTGTCACCTTTCAATGCCAGTCATTTTTTATAAAACATGCTAAAAGCTATCTGCGCACACTAATTGATTTACTACAGAGAAATGAAACTGAGAAGAGAGCAGAATGAAACACAGATTATCCGACTCCAAATAGGATGATCTAGTTCTCAAGTACATAAACAATGTCTTAGATTGGATTTCTCTTATGAACCCGTCGCTTATACTGGTTTTGCTACACTTACACTTACATCACAAAATTCACTTTAAACAGGAATGTGACTTTATAGGATTTTCTTGAACACCCATTAGTGTCTCGTTAATTGAACACCCATTAGTATCTCGTTAATTGTACACCTATTACTATCTCGTTAATTACACACCAATTATTATCTCTTTAATTGTACACCCATTAGCTTCTCTTTAATTGCACACCCATTAACTTAGCTACGTCAAAACCTCAAGCATTTTGGAAATGAATTAAGAAAGCTGAAATTAAAAATGGTACACATATAAGTTTATTATAATTATACAAATTAGAAGTATTCGATTATACACTTTAACTTTGAGAATGTATGCCTTAAAACGACTCTCTTTCTATATGAGAACATTCTGGCAGTCGTCAATGTCATGAATCTTCATTCTTGTGTTGACATTTGGATAATGTCTTGCTTTCATTTATATTGTTATGCATGCAAATAGGCCCACCGGGCCGGGTGCATCTTAAAATTGTGTAACTATTTTGTATTGACTGTTTATGTTTGCATATGTCACTTTAATAAAAGCTTACTTACTTACTTATACGCCCAGAAAAAGTCTTAACTCATTTTAAGGGTGACTGTCTAATAATGATGCTGAGAATGATTAGTTAAATGATGATGCAATTAACGTTGAATTGACATATATTATTTACAAAAGAGGAAGTTATTAAAGCTGTTTCAACGCTAAGAGGCGGTAAATGCAGAGGCATTGATTGTTTAATTCCTGACATGTTTATTGAGTGTAAATATGCATGTAAATTGTGTTCATGTATATCCAGAAAGTGGGACTAAATATGCTATTGTTCATGTTCCTAAAAAGATGCAAACACACAACTATGTTCTACCATATTAGAATACACGTCTGCGACTGGGGGCTGTCAGATTTAGAAAATATAAAAGTAGTGTGCTAACTTCAATAATATAAAAGGTTATATCTCAAGAAAAGAAAAAAAACATTATTGTGCTTTCGTTGATTTTCGCAAAGCCTTCGATGTCGTAGATAGGAATGGCATCTGGATTAAATTACTACAATGTGGGACTTCAACCAGATTAGTCAAAATGCAACAAAAACACATGGAAGTGTGAACTCATGTGTAAGAATTCATCGAAATTATACTGAAAATGTTGACAAAGTAAAACAAGGTGAACTTTTATCGCCTTTATTATGTTTTATTTTATAAATGATATGCATGAAGCTATATATGACAACATCATATACTCATTTTGTATTGATGAGCTACGTATGCTTTTATTCTTATTTGCCGATGATACTATTTTAACGTCATATTCTAAAGAAGGACTGCAGTGTTTGTTTAATAATCTGCATTCATATTGTAACAGTTGGTGTATAATTGTGAATATTGATAAAACTGTTGCTATGGAATGTAAAAGGGAACTAGAGCTGAATATATAATATAGTATTGTTTTTTATAATAATCACAAATTGAACCTTGTTACTAAATTTACGTATTTATGCGTTGCATTATCTGCAAATAACAAAGTTTATTTGCATAAAACATTTACATGTTTATATCCTTAGATATGGTGAAATATAAATTCGCAAGTATAACTAGCATTAGCAAGGAAGAACTCATTATATACCAGTCATAATCAAATAATGCTGCATGGGATGAAACTTCATAGTAATATATATTATCTTATTTGTGCTCTAAGTTTGAAAGCAACACAATTTAACAAATGGTAGTCACTATCAAGCACAGAAATCGTGCTTATTTGCTCTGTTCTCATTGTATGATGTTGTATCGTTAGAATTGTTTTCAACTATTAAGTTGTTTGATCCGTTCAATATTAAATTCTGGTTGTGAAATATGGGGTTTTCATAAAGCTATTGATATAGAGCATTTACATTAAATTTTTTAAAATAGAGTATGCAGCAAACAGCATGTGCGGCAGTATATGGAGGGTATGGGCGTGTTCCGACGTGTGTATTACGAATTATTAGATATTAGTCTAATCTTATAAAAAAAGCCGGATTCTTTTATGTATGAGATGTTCAACTTTGCGTGATACAAATGGTGATTTTGTAATAAAGAAATGGTCAAAAGATGCTAAACAGCTCTTAGATGATCTAGGATATTGTTACTTAATAAATATTCATATAGTAATACATCTACAAATACGGGGTATAACAAGATGCATATATGAACAGTATTTACAACTGTTTCAGTGAGTTTCACATATTAGGACATTGCCTAGACTAAAACATATTGTACATTCAAATCAGACATTCAAACAGAGACACTATTTATCTTGTGTTAAAAATGTTAAACATCTCATTGTGTAGATTTCGTTGTTCTGCACATAGTTTGGTCATAGAAACATTGATATAAATCAGAGAATATGTACACACTGTAATATGAATACGATCGAAAATGAATATCAAACACAAATTAAAAAGAAATACGTTGAATTAGTTTTACAATTATGGAATAACAAACTGATTAATTCGTCAAAAGGGAGAAATTATAAAATTTGAAATCGAGAATTAAATTTGAGCCATACCTTAATATCCTATACAAAGCCCAACGGACAATTATGTTTCACTTTGGAACATGAAACCATAAATTCCCAATTGAGACAGGAATATGGCGACAATCCCACAGCCCGTACGAAGAGAGAAAATGTCAGATATGCAAGTTAAATTACTTAGGTGATGAGTTTCATTATCTCCTTAAATGCCCCTACTTCGTAACATCGCGTAAACGCTATATCACAAGATGTTTTTACATGCGGCCCAATATATTAAAATTCCAGGAATTACTGTCGTCAGAGTCGATACAAATTCTTAAAATTTTAGTTTTATCCGTACAATTATTGACCATTTTAGAAATAACTAATAAACATGCATGTGATTTACCTTATATAATGCTCATTTCCCATGTTCACCCATTCATCAGAAACAAGTTTTACACGCCTTCCAAATTAAATAATGTACTGGGCCATGATATTCTCGTGCATCACGTGTCATGTTTCCCTATTATAGTAAAGCATGCTGATTACATATGTTCCACAGCCCATGTTAATCTCGTGCATCACGTGTCATGTTTTACTACTGTAGTTACAATCTATATATAGTTGTTCAGGCCTGCCATTGCCAACTATCCCACAATAGTAATGTTATGTCTATAAACCGGTGTGCTAAGCTGTGTCGTTTATTGTTGTTGATTCTTTTATGTGTTCATGTTTTACTACACTATTATAGTGTGCCATTACTTACGAACTAGACATATTTAAAGCGACATTACATCGCAAAAAGCAAACAAAATGCATTTTTTTCACGTATAAATGCATTGCTACAACAAATTCTGCTCAATACATTCGAAAACTAACATTGAATAAATAAACAGTGTTCTACAAACTTCAAACGTGAAAGTAGGATTTCATATAACGGTCATCCACGCTCCTGAATTGACGTTTCTTTGTCATTGGAGTCAATACTAAACGCGTGATACTTTCGTTTAGAGATAATTTAACTAAGATTAGTTTACAAATAAATATGCATAGGCACAAATATGAGATATATCGGTAAACCTGTAACATAAATCATGTTATTCCGGATACACGCAGTGTATTACACATGATTTTATAATTACATTATTTTGTTATGTCAACAAACCGCGTATACGACGTTTGTTTATTTGTTAAAATACTCAGTTTCTGATGCAAATATTTGGAAAAACATTATACCATTATATAATAGGAAATTACATTCTGCAGACATTTGCGTTTTCACCGATGTAGTATTGCTTTAAATATGTAAAAATAATTGTCATATGATGAAATTATCAATCGTCGTAAGTGAGGCAAATATTTTGCTCCTAGCATTTTACGGCTTCATCAGCACAATCGGACCCGGCGCGACCAGCGGTTTGTGCAACCCGTGAGTTGACTGTGATAGGCGTAGCCCGAGTTCTCGCAGGCTGCACGTCGTTAGGTGGCGCGGGAGAGAGGATGGATCTACCAACGTAAGTGTTTCTGCTAAAACATAATCATAATACTTAATCCTTTGTTTTAATTATACACGTACTTACTTATTATTTGTAAGTATATATTAAGTACATGCATAGTACTGTCCACATGACATAAATTATTTCCAAATGTATCCCTACTAGTTAGCTAAAACATAGTTAGACATGGTGTTGATTAGAGGCTGCATAACCTGGTCTCAAACATGTATAGAATAACCTTGTCTCAAACATATATAGAATAACCTGGTCTCAAACATGTATAGAATGACCTGGTCTCAAACATGAATAGAATGACCTGGTCTCAAACATGCATAGAATGACCTGGTCTCAAACATGTATAGAATGACCTGGTCTCAAACATGTATAGAATAACCTGGTCTCAAACATGTATAGAATGACCTGGTCTCAAACTTGTATATAATGACTTGGTCTCAAATTTGTATAGAATGACCTGATCTCAAACTTGAATAGAATGACCTGGTCTCAAACTTGAATAGAATGACCTGATCTCAAAATTGAATAGAATGACCTGGTCTCAAACTTGAATAGAATGACCTGGTCTCAAACTTGAATAGAATGACCTGGTCTCAAACATGTATATAATGACTTGGTCTCAAACTTGTGTATCTAGTTAAATGTGTGTATTAGTGTGACTTTAAATGTGTTCCTATTTGTAGAATGAATGTGTTATGCGTATGATAAATCTGTCATACTCATCTAAGTGTTGATTTGTCATTGTATATGTGTCGTCATTTTGTACCGCTGGCGATACACATTTACCTTTATGCTAAATAAACTTTGAATCGGAAAAAAATAAATTAATATAAATAAATTGGAATGCATCAGTATCTCGTTAATAGTACACCCATTAATATCTCGTTAATTATGCACCAATTAGTATCTCGTTAATTGGATAACTATATCGCTAGTTATATAACTAATTGATGGCAGACATATCGCACCATTGCAATCTGTTCGTACGTATTGTTTTTATGATATAAGCCGAAAACGATACAATATGTAAAATAGTGGACTATGTGAGGCTTATATCATACTTAAAACACATACTTATATAGTAAAGATCCTACTATTTACAATTGTTAATTTCGTAGATTTACGCATAGGATTTAATATAATACTCTGGCCTTTTGACACCAGTCCAATATTAATAAGATAGTGTTTTAATATTGCAGAGTTAAATAGATCAGCAATTCTCAGCTGAGCACGACATTTGTATTGTTTTGTGTTGAAACATGATTACATTATCGTTGCCAAGGCAATGTATTTGCATATCCGCCTGGTTATGTGTCACGCATGGAACATTACTGTAAATGTTGCGACTCGTTATGTGTCACGCATGGAACCTTACTGTAAATGTTGTGCCGGGTTATATGTCAAGCATGGAACATTACTGTAAATGTTGTGCCTGGTTATGTGTCATGCATGGAACATTACTGTAAATGTTGCGACTCGTTATGTGTCACGCATGGAACATTACTGTAAATGTTGTGCCTGGTTATATGTCACACTTGGAACATTACTGTAAATGTTGCGACTCGTTATGTGTCACGCATGGAACCTTACTGTAAATGTTGTGCCGGGTTATATGTCAAGCATGGAACATTACTGTAAATGGTGTGCCTGGTTATGTGTCATGCATGGAACATTACTGTAAATGTTGCGACTCGTTATGTGTCACGCATGGAACCTTACTGTAAATGTTGTGCCGGGATATATGTCAAGCATGGAACATTACTGTAAATGGTGTGCCTGGTTATGTGTCATGCATGGAACATTACTGTAAATGTTGCGACTCGTTATGTGTCACGCATGGAACATTACTGTAAATGTTGTGCCTGGTTATATGTCACACTTGGAACATTACTGTAAATGTTGCGACTCGTTATGTGTCACGCATGGAACCTTACTGTAAATGTTGTGCCGGGTTATATGTCAAGCATGGAACATTACTGTAAATGGTGTGCCTGGTTATGTGTCATGCATGGAACATTACTGTAAATGTTGCGACTCGTTATGTGTCACGCATGGAACATTACTGTAAATGTTGTGCCTGGTTATATGTCACACTTGGAACATTACTGTAAATGTTGCGACTAGTTATGTGTCACGCATGGAACATTACTGTAAATGTTGTGCCGGGTTATATGTCACGCATGGAACATTATTATCAATGTTGTATCTGGCTATGTGTCACGATTGGAATATTACTGTAAATGGTGCGCCTGGCTATGTGCTGAATATTCACCATACTTATGTGTTGCTAGTTATTTCGCAGTATTGGCTAAATATATAACTATATGAGTGAACGTGACATGTAATCAGCAGCTGCATATATGATAAAACAAATCTACGTGACATGTAAATCCGTTCACTTCAATTGTAACAGAGTCATATGTGTGCATACGACCATGTTCATTCCTTAATTGATACATTGATGCGTTATGAATTTAATGGTTTGATAATATCGTTCGCTGTATGGATTTACACTCGGTGGCATAGAGTAAAATCTACCTCGGGTTATTCTGCGATATGCCTACCTTGAACTATGCTGCGCGCGCACCGTGTTTTGGCTATTTCATTTATACAATGCGTGTAAAGTTTTATGAATGAAAGTCACGTGATGTTTGTAAATACTTCCGTGGGAATTCGCGGAAGTGAGCTATTTTTAGAATCAGATAATCTCTTGTCCGTCTTGTTTTTCTGTTAAGTAACGTTTCAGTTACTATTCTGTACAGTTTTATTTGATAAAATAAATAAAATTATTGATCAGTTACAACTTTTGTTCATTTATGCACTAGATTGATATTTTCCATAAAAAATAACGTCAGCACCCCTTACGCGGGAGGAAATTTCGAAAGCCAAATGCAGCGGAGTAACACGGCGTTTGAAGAAAATACTCCTTTGATTCTCGTCTACAATTATTAGAAGTAAGTCGTGTTAGAATCGAAATAATGAGTATCAACCGTGGTATATCGCAGAATAACCCGAGTTTGAGGTTCTTATGCGTAGAAATATATCACTCAGGCTTTCTCAGGCCATCGTGATATATTTCTACGCATAAGAACTTCAAACTCGGGTTATTCTGCGATATACCACGGTTGATACTTATTATTTCTTAAATTGTATGTTTAGTGGATGCCTAAAATACATATTCATAATTATATCACTCAAGGATAGGGATGCAGTTGTACAATGGATTACATTAATATACTGCTGATCCAGATCACGTGATGCCCATCAGCTGATGGTGATATCAGTTGCAGTATTGATTGACATTATCAGATGTGCTGAGTCATCATCATTACTGGATATAGTAAGTTCGAGGAGATGCTAGCGTGATTAAAATCTGAATGACCGCTTTGTTCGGAATCTCACCCCACGTAAAGCGGGAGAGAGCGAGAAAGAGAGAGGGATAGAGAGAGGTGGAGTGATAGAGAGGGGGAGGGATAGAGAGATGGGGAGTGGGGCTAGCGCTAGTTACTATCGGGTTTATTGTCTTGCGAGTGGTTAACCATGTATGCAGGCTGATTAAACATAATTGTTAATTGTGTTATTTCGTACAACTTGCTGTTTCGTGGAATTTCCCCACGAACGAGCACGGAGAGCCGCGGAGAGTCACGGAGAGTCACGAAGAGTCAATGCCCACAGAACAACATTGATCAGTCACTATGTTACTGTAATACACCCTTTCTTACTTATGTAAGTATACTATATAAATGTAAACATAGGCGTACTACTGTAATCAACACGTTTTATAATTTTGTATTGTAAATCTTACAGGGAAAGTGCGCTATTGAAGAACAGTCAGTATCAACATAGAGAAACGTTTACTTAAAACCTCCGCGTTTGTTAAAATGGTAAACTTCTTAAAATGGTACATTAACGAGCGGTTGCTTGAACCCAATTCTTGAGGATTGCATCTGAAGCCGATAACATCACATTTGTCTGCAGTATAACAAATGGGAACAACATGTCTAGTGGATATAATTCCCAGAATAATGGCTTTTTACTCCCACAAATATCCTGTTTGTCTTCGGACAATAATCTGTTCTTGGAAATCACTGAATAAATTTCTAATAAATTTGATTATGATATATATACTTAGAATGTATACCGTGAATCCATTTACAATGTGCATACACGTTACTAGAGTTGCTTTGTTCGCTGTATGAATGCATATTAACGAGCATTGTTGAATCACCAACTAGATGCAACAGAACATATCCACTGTAAGTAATGTTACATGTAACTTGCACAATCTATACCTGTAATGTGTACAAACTATACCTGTAACTTGTACAAACTATACCTGTAACTTGTACAAACTATACCTGTAACTTGTACAAACTATACCTGTAATTTGTACAAACTATACCTGTAATTTGTACAAACTATACCTGTAATTTGTACAAACTATAGATGTAAATTGTACAATCTATACCTGTAACTTGTACACACTATAGATGTAAATTGTACACACTATACATGTAACTTGTACAAACTATACATGTAACTTGTACAAACTATACCTGTAACTTGTACAATCTATACCTGTAATTTGTACAAACTATAGATGTAAATTGTACAATCTATACCTGTAACTTGTACAAACTATAGATGTAAATTGTACACACTATACATGTAACTTGTACAAACTATACATGTAACTTGTACAAACTATACCTGTAACTTGTACAATCTATACCTGTAACCTGTACAAACTATACCTGTAACTTGTACAAACTATACCTGTAACTTGTACAAACTATACATGTAAGTTGTACACACTATACCTGTAACTCGTACAAACTAGTTGTGTATAGGTATTTAAATCAATGGTTTTCATATACATGTATATATAATTTTACACACAGCAGCATTAAGCATCTAACTTCTAATACAGCTTATAAATAAATGTACTAATATAGTCATGCTATACTAACGCATGTCTCTTTAATATAAATCTATAATCTATAAACACGTTGAATCACATTTAGTCTAATGACATGTCGTATGTATCCACAACATCCGGGATCTTCATTCCTAAAACCCCATTCACCGCTTATTCCACAAAGTAATAATTTGTGACTTTAATACACAGTTATAAACTCACAAAACTGTCTCACGTTCAGTATCACGTTCAGTGTCACGTTCACTGTCACTGTATTCAAAGTCAAAACGCACTTTACCATTGTTATTGTTTTTCTTCAGTATAGTTTGAGTAGCACTGACGTCATTCGTGCTGCCATTTGTGACCACGTGATTAGTTTCTGGCGAATCAGTGACGTTGTTTCCCAGTGACTCATTTTGAAGTGCCTGGTTTGCTTGTAACAGCCGGAGTTGTTCTGCTGCAACTGTCTCTGCGTTCTTGGAGAAAAAGGGAAATGTTTGAAAGTTTGTTTTGTTGATTATGACGTAGTTATATTGTTTAAAGCGTCGTTAAGACTAAAACCTGTAAATCTAAACATGTACAGTATACGGTATACAACTGTAAGTCTAGACATATATAGTATGCGATATACAATATCTGAAGAGTGGTGGTGATAGGTTAGACTCTAAATACATCCTACATATAAGCTGACATACCATTACTGTAGAACGGATAACATTACTGTAGAACGGATAACATTACTGTAGAACGGATAACATTACTGTAGAACGGATAACATTACTGTAGAACGGATAACATTACTGTAGAACGGATAACATTACTGTAGAACGGATAACATTACTGTAGAACGGATAACATTACTGTAGAACGGATAACATTACTGTAGAACGGATAACATTACTGTAGAACGGATAACATTACTGTAGACGGTAATTACTTATAACAGATAACATTAATGTAGAACGGATAACATTACTGTAGAACGGATAACATTAATATATAATGGATACTATTACTGTAGAACGGATAACATTCGCAGGTTATTCAATAATAATGAAGGAATTGTAGTGATCGTGAATTTGTTGATTATTTATTTAGCATCAGTCAGGTTATTGCTATTGTTATTTACAAGCCTACATCCACGAAATAAATAAAAATAGTTAAATTTCAGAAAACTTCGAAATTCCTATGCTGCGAAAGAAACCCGCTCTAAAGAACAGAATGTGATATAACAGGCCCATAGCCACACTGATGCAAATGTGGCACTCGCCTCTGTTAGATTTTGGCAACTAACGATAGGTATTGGAAAACTCTGATAAAACTGCCTTCAGAATGCACAGACAAGCATCAACACACTAATTCGGGGGGGGGGTCGCATCGGTTATTTTCAGATTCTGGCTACGACACTGTATACAGCTTAGCGTCCTATACAATAGTGGGACCACTAACACATACGCGTAAACATCATGCAACACTTAGATGATACGTTGATTTTTCTCTTTATTTTTCAAACCATTTAATATTTAGAAAATATCAAAATGTTAAATAGGTCACAAAAGTGTGCCAATACGTCACCCATACTACTTTTTATTGACTAACACTATACGAATGCAAACACACATTCACTCGACCATGTTATATATATATATATATATGTATATATAGTTGTGTTATAAAATCACACATTCTGCCAATGAGAATATAAACATGACATAAATTAGCAATGACAAATGGTACGACTATGTTATGATATTATATGCGTGCACATCTATACATTCACCACAACACATACATAATTCCATACCTATATTAGGATCTTACACGAGTGATGATTTCATACCATATTTTATGAAACGAGTTTTGGAAGTTTACTATTAACCCTTTGCATCATACAAGCACCTCTTGACGCCATTACCAAATACGACATACATTGACAATGTAGTAGCCAAACCAATGCTCATAATAAAGGCCAGAATCTCATGTAGTCCCAGTAATATCTATGGAGGTGGGATAGATATGGCGACTACTTATCCACTACATGATAGCTAAATGGCTGTCGTTTGTATGGAGATATAACAGTATATTAACCTAAATATCTATGTAGTCCCAGTCATATCTATGGAGGTGGGATAGATATGGCGACTACTTATCCACTACATGATAGCTAAATGGCTATCGTTTGCATGGAGATATAACAGTATATTAACCTAAATATCTATGAAGGAAAGGGTTAAGCTAGCCTTTTGGTGATATATGGTGTATGTTCGTGTCTACATCTAGTACGTTGTAATGATGACACATGTTCGTTATCGTGTTCTAAGACGATCTATTCTGCCAGTAATATTTATAGTTGTTGCAGTTTGCAGTCCTCTCAACATATTAGTCAGTTTATGATTTGGAGGATTGTATAAATCATCGATACGATACCACAGGTCGAAGTGTCATCCTGGTATGGTATAGTAGAGGATCGATCATATGGTCTTTGGAGTACGAGTCTAGCGTGGCAACCACGAGACCACCGATCGACTACGAACATTAATTCATATACACATGGAATTGTTTATGTGTATCAAAACATGTACCAGCCGTTCACATCTTCCTAAGAAGCTTATTGGTATATATTAGTTAGTTAGTATGTTAGGATAGGAAAGACAATGTTGCGTTTCATTTTACGTTCACACAAAGTCATGCTGTTTACCAAAACCGAGTACGATATAGTGTACGGGTACCAAACAGCTAGTCTATATTATAACAACAAACACTTCTGGTACCAGCTGGATGGAATCATGCTGCTTGTTCCAGCAACGAGGCACTGTACCAACTTGCTAATCTACGTAACAATACTATAAGTACAGGTTAGTATTCCGTTTGTATCATGCATAGTTGCTCCAAAAAGATATATGAAAACGATGTAATTAAATGCTAAACTATTGTTTCTTAATTGATAAATGCAATGCATACAATATAACATTACCAGCATGCAATTTGCAATAACGACATAATTGTAGAATCGAAATGTTAAATATTCCGGCAGTACAAATATGAGCATGACAGACAGATATGTAGTCCAGTGGTAACACGCTGGACTGGTAATCTAGGGATCGCAGGATCGATCCCCCGTCTGACCCTAATCAAATTTACGAGTCTTTCAGTTAAACCGAGGTCTCGTGTCGGTGCTTTACACCGTGCACGTAAAAGAACCAGAGGAGACTCTGCAATTGGTCTCTGTCTGTATCATTGTACTATCCTCCAAAATCTAAAATGACTTAATCTCTTCAGGAGGCGTCGCTCATATGGGCAACCGGTAGCGACGATAAATAAACGTAAAACACACACACAT
Organism: Archivesica marissinica; assembly: GCA_014843695.1. Classification (NCBI taxonomy): domain Eukaryota; kingdom Metazoa; phylum Mollusca; class Bivalvia; order Venerida; family Vesicomyidae; genus Archivesica; species Archivesica marissinica. Next base: position 59,575,075 of record CM026386.1, read on the forward strand.
ATACACATATGAGCATGTTTGCATTCCCGATTGGAACAGGAAAGTTGAAATCTCTACTTAGATGCAGTTGTTTCACATTACGTTATGTTGTCCCATTCCAATAAGTACGATCGATCCACTTTAACATACGTGTGGTTATTGCAAATTGCGTGTGGTTATTACAAATTACGTGTGGTTATTACAAACTGTGTGTGGTTATTACAAATTGTGTGTGGTTATTGCAAATTGCGTGTGGTTTGCGGGTGGTTATTGCAAATTGCGTGTGGGTATTGCAAATTGCGTGTGGTTATTACAAACTGTGTGTGGTTATTACAAATTACATGTGGTTATTACAAACTGTGTGTGGTTATTACAAACTGTGTGTGGTTATTACAAAGTGTGTGTGGTTATTACAAAGTACGTGTGGTTATTACAAACTATGTGTGGTTATTACAAATTACATGTGGTTATTACAAACTGTGTGTGGTTATTACAAACTGTGTGTGGTTATTACAAACTGTGTGTGGTTATTACAAACTATGTGTGGTTATTACAAATTACATGTGGTTATTACAAATTACGCGTGGTTATTACAAAGTGCGTATGGTTATTACAAAGTGCGTATGGTTATTACAAAGTGCGTATGGTTATTGCAAAAATTGACATAGTTATTATCATGACGTGGTGATACACTGCACACAACCCGTGGTTAATAATGCATCACTACAACTTACCCCACGTTCCACTTCGTCATCCTAAATAACAAAATTGTATCAATAATTTAACCGGAAGTACAGAATGGTAGTCAGAACCGGAAGTAGAGATTGATAGTCTTGATTATATTAGTATATTCAGAACATCTATACTGGTGCAAGAGGCAATCACATCACAGTGTATACGTGTGTGCCAATTGTTGATTACACTGTCACCTGATTGGACGGATTATATATATATATATATATTTAGACAACGACTAAGTCACATGGTCCAATGAAAAAGCCACATTTCTCGCTTCTAAATCGTATAGACGCGACCTACTTATGTACGTTGTCTAAGTCAGATAGATCAACTCATTGGCCCGTCTTAACGATATATACTTTCGTTAAGACGGGCCAATTGATATATCAACTCATTGGCGACCTACGTATGTACGTTGTCTAAGTCAGATAGATCAACTCATTGGCCCGTCTTAACGAAATATACATCTCGCTTCGCTAGGTGTATATTTCGTTAAGACGACGGGCCAATGAGTTGATCTATCCTATACATAGACGATTCACGCCTGTATCTGCCAGCCGCCTCCGTGGTTGAGTGGTTAAGGTCCCTGATTTGCAAGTGATTATTGCATGTTATGAATTGCGGATAGTTTCATTGACAAAGATGCATAACACATTTTGTTTGGGTATGTTCTATGATTTTGTCCAGATAATCCATACGGAATTCTACTACTCGTAGACACTACCATACCAAGCAATGTATCCAAGCCCACAGCTTACAATATATTTATTTCAGGATTGGGTAATGCCAAACAACTTATGCGAGATCCTTAATATAGCTATGTTTGTTTTTATGCGTCTAGTTTGCACACACCCATTTAAAGAGAGCGTATACATATTGACATGTGTGTCCGTTCGTATTTCTGTACATTGCATATCGAACTCGTCATTCCCTATTGTGTTAATTTATTTCAACTTTGTTCAACTTTCTAATGATGAGTCATCATGCGCGTGAACGAGTTGCACCTTCTGGGTTGCCATTTGTTTCAGAGCATTGGTGTTTTCTTTTAAGCATTTTTATATCCTAGGTTTGACCAAACCTTTGTCTTCTTGTCCTATGTTATGTTATATTTCGGGTTTTACGCCTGCATCAGCACCATTTTGGGCTATATCGCCGACGGGCAGTTTACCTAACAACACATTTCCTGGTCTTCTTGTCTTAAGCGTCTCTAGCATCAATTAGGTACTTAAACTGATCTTAATAAATACCGAGAATTAACGGCAGCAAGCGTTATTATATATACTATAAACCATTAGAGAAATCGAGTATTGCCATCGGTGGTTCCAAATTGTTGCATGATTGATCGTTGCTACGTTCGCGATATTATGATGGTATGCTGGCCAAAGTACTATGGCGACACGCGATCATATTGTCACATGGTGAGAAGAATGTGCAGCCAATCCGGCACATTTCGCCTACAGGGTGCACGCGCTACCGACTGTTGGTGAATGTGCCGCCACATACTTCCCACCAAATTTGAATTAGTGCACGAATTGCCAGGGATAGATAGAATTGCCAGGGATATAGAGATTTGCCAGGGATAGAGAATGAGGTAAGCATGATCTCGAACTATATTTTCTGCCCCTCGTTGGGCGCCATATGCACATGTTGAGAAAACATGATGCAGACAACCCTGGGCTCGAAGACGGGATATTACGCCACTCTATTGACCGAGCTAGCTGGGCCACATAAGACCGTAACGCGACAGTATGATGACACTGTTCGTTGGCCCTAGTAAACACCATGGCAACGAGCAAAGTTATGTCTTCAAGGCAATATCTATCTCCACGATGATTTCTATATTTATATGTAAATGTAATATCTGATATATCACCGAGTTTGTAACTTCATAGACCAATTTATTCAGAGACCTATTATTGTCAATGCTATAAAAATTCATGGGACTATTAGATATAGACGAAGGAAGCATTGTGTTCGTGCCATATAAACCAATTCTTAGCTTACATATAATCTTTCCTTCAATTTTGTCATGAAAATGTTTTTGTTGGGGATCTGGATAGAAATCAGTATAGATCCACTGTATGTGTATATGATACTCTAAGTATGTATTAGGCTGGTAGGTGAACCCACGTTAATTGAGTGTGTGCACGAGGCTATTTAAATGCAGAAAAAGGTCACATATTTTAGATTCTAAAAAGTTCTAATATTGATTCTAACATGACTCGGAATTGTGTCTGTATACGCAAAGAAGGAATTTATCGTGTTTAAATCTGCAACAAATCATGGTTTAGTGCTTGATGTCAAACGTGACGTCACTTTACTAGACTGTTTTATAGTTTTGTGACGTCATTACGCAGTCTAAAAAAATAATACCAACTACCTTTGATCGTTATATATATTTTGGTCATGTTAGAATCGAAAACTATTTGCGCTATATATAGTGGTATAAAACATGGGCTGATGTTCTGGGTACCGGAATTAACAACTTAGGCCTACGGCCTGCCTGGTTAGTTCCTACGCGTCAGGACTCCAAACCATGTTTTATTCCACTATAAATGACTGAAAGACAAATGATATTTCTTAATATAAATAAATAATTTTGGAAATAAACAACAAAAGCATCAAGCTTCTGTCAGTTTGCTATGTTAACCATTTGTCCATCATATACGATGCTTACAAATAACAATGTATGAGTTGTAAATTGTAAACTGAAATACAGTCTTATTCCTGTCGAGAAATATGATCGTGCATTGTTACAATTACAAGATACCAACTGTTCTAGAAATAATGAGATTTTGAACATGAAAATGACCTTAGAACTTGGGTAATGTAGATCATAGTATTTCAATAATTAAGAACCAGTTCATGACAAACTGCTATAAAGATAGGTAAGATTTATTCTGTCTAGAGTAATTATCTTCCCTGTGCATCCTGTTGTCTTATTATGGTCGATATTAACGACGAGCTCGATACAGTCTGCTTGAATTTTATAATTTAGTTTAATAAAACAACAGGCGTGAAGGAAGTGGCGTATTTGTTTCTTTTAAAAAAAACTATTAATTTAGTGTACATATCTAGAATACGTTAGACACATCGCCCTTAATCTATTATCGAGTTGGCAAACCCAGAGGAACTGGAACATAAACAATGTTGGAGAGAATAAGGAAGTTGTGTGCTACGTACTTTAGTTTATTAATGCAGAGAGGTTATTTATACGATTCAGTGTATGATCGGGTACTATTTTACCGAATGAACATAAACAATGTGGGACAGAATAAGGAAGTTGTGTGCTCCGTGTTTTAGTTTATTAATACAGAGCGGTTATTTATACGATTCAGTGTATGATCGGGTACTATTTTACCGAATGAACATAAACAATGTGGGACAGAATAAGGAAGTTGTGTGCTCCGTGTTTTAGTTTATTAATACAGAGCGGTTATTTATACGATTCAGTGTATGATCGGGTACTATTTTACCGAATGAACATAAACAATGTGGGACAGAATAAGGAAGTTGTGTGCTCCGTGTTTTAGTTTATTAATACAGAGCGGTTATTTATACGATTCAGTGTATGATCGGGTACTATTTTACCGAATGAACATAAACAATGTGGGACAGAATAAGGAAGTTGTGTGCTCCGTGTTTTAGTTTATTAATACAGAGCGGTTATTTATACGATTCAGTGTATGATCGGGTACTATTTTACCGAATGAACATAAACAATGTGGGACAGAATAGGGAAGTTGTGTGCAACGTATGTTAGTTTATTAATACAGAGAGGTTATTTATACGATTCAGTGTATGATCGGGTACTATTTTACCGAATGAACATAAACAATGTGGGACAGAATAGGGAAGTTGTGTGCTCCGTGTTTTAGTTTATTAATACAGAGCGGTTATTTATACGATTCAGTGTATGATCGGGTACTATTTTACCGAATGAACATAAACAATGTGGGACAGAATAGGGAAGTTGTGTGCAACGTATGTTAGTTTATTAATACAGAGAGGTTATTTATACGATTCAGTGTATGATCGGGTACTATTTTACCGAATGAACATAAACAATGTGGGACAGAATAAGGAAGTTGTGTGCTCCGTGTTTTAGTTTATTAATACAGAGCGGTTATTTATACGATTCAGTGTATGATCGGGTACTATTTTACCGAATGAACATAAACAATGTGGGACAGAATAAGGAAGTTGTGTGCTCCGTGTTTTAGTTTATTAATACAGAGCGGTTATTTATACGATTCAGTGTATGATCGGGTACTATTTTACCGAATGAACATTGAAGGTAATACATACTATCACGAGTGCCCAAGATGGCTTTCTATGTTCGAGATTGAAATAAAATTATATTGGTTTAAGCATATTTATTCATTCACAATGTACAGTACTATTGTATACATAATGAAAATGGATTTAATCGAAAGCGTAATTATAGTATTCACTGAAGCTAATACTTTTTATTTTTTATTTTAGTCTGAACTTGTTTTTTATGATGTAAAACGATGCTACAATCTATTATATAACGCTAGGATATCATGTTGTCATGACGTCATGAATGTTGTGTTGTCATCGACGGATTCAGTCATAAAGCGTTCACGTTGGCACCATTTCAAACTACAGTCCCTGGGAACCATATATGCGTAAATCAGTGAAAATATAATTTGTTATTATACTGCTTTCAACAAGGGCAACCACACATTTTATTTCACTGAACAATGTATATAATTATGTCTACATGTCATTGGGAAGCATAATATAAACATAAGATCATATATGAGTGGTTATATGTTATATGATCATATATGAGTGGCTATATGTTATAGGATCATATATGAGTGGGCATATGTTATAGGATCATATATGAGTGGTTATATGTTATAGGATCATATATGAGTGGTTATATGTTATAGGATCATATATGAGTGGTTATATGTTATAGGATCATATATGAGTGGTGATATGTGATAGGATCATATATGAGTGGTTATATGTTATAGGATCATATATGAGTGGTTATAAGTTATAGGATCATATATGAGTGGTTATATGTTATAGGATCATATATGAGTGGGCATATGTTATATGATCATATATGAGTGGCTATATGTTATAGGATCATATATGAGTGGCTATATGTTATAGGATCATATATGAGTGGTTATATGTTATAGGATCATATATGAGTGGTTATAAGTTATAGGATCATATATGAGTGGTTATATGTTATAGGATCATATATGAGTGGTTATATGTTATGGGATCATATATGAGTGGTTGTTATAGGATCATATATGAGTGGTTATATGTTATAGGATCATATATGAGTGGTTATATGTTATAGGATCATATATGAGTGGTTATATGTTATAGGATCATATATGAGTGGTTATATGTTATATGATCATATATGAGTGGGCATATGTTATAGGATCATATATGAGTGGTTATATGTTATAGGATCATATATGAGTGGTGATATGTTATAGAATCATATATGAGTGGTTATATGTTATTGAATTTATGTAAAGCGACATTACATCACACAAAGCAAAACATACCATGTTTTTTTCACGTTTAAATAACTAAACTTTCTTCAAATAAATTAAAGAATATTGTTCAATCAATAAACAGTGTGTCTGCGGTATACAATCAATAAACAGTGTGAATGCGGTCAACATAATCAATAAACAGTGTGTCTGCGGTCTACACAATCAATAAACAGTCTGTCTGCGGTCTACACAATCAATAAACAGTGTGAATGCGGTCTACACGATCAATAAACAGTGTGTCTGCGGTCTACACAATCAATAAACAGTGTGAATGCGGTCTACACGATCAATAAACAGTGTGTCTGCGGTCTACACAATCAATAAACAGTGTGTCTGCGGTCTACACAATCAATAAACAGTGTGTCTGCGGTATACAATCAATAAACAGTGTGTCTGTGGTATATACAATCAATAAACAGTGTTTCTGCGGTCTACACAATCAATAAACAGTGTGTCTGCGATCTACACAATCAATAAACAGTGTGTCTGCGGTCAACATAATCAATAAACAGTGTTTCTGTGGTCTACACAATCAATAAACAGTCTGTCTGCGGTCTACACAATCAATAAACAGTGTGTCTGTGGTCTACACGATCAATAAACAGTGTGTCTGCGGTCTACACAATCAATAAACAGTGTGTCTGTGGTCTACACGATCAATAAACAGTGTGTCTGCGGTCTACACGATCAATAAACAGTGTGTCTGTGGTCTACACGATCAATAAACAGTGTGTCTGCGGTCTACACAATCAATAAACAGTGTGTCTGTCGTCTACACAATCAATAAACAGTGTGAATGCGGTCTACACAATCAATAAACAGTGTGTCTGCGGTCTACACGATCAATAAACAGTGTGTCTGTGGTCTACACGATTAATAAACAGTGTGTCTGCGGTCTACACAATCAATAAACAGTGTGTCTGCCGTCTACACAATCAATAAACAGTGTGAATGCGGTCTACACAATCAATGCACAGTGTGAATGCGGTCTATACAATCAATTAACAATATGCACATATTAAGAGAAAGCGGTAACTCTGTACCATAAATTTTGTTATTCAGGATACAGGCATTGTATTACGGTATTGACCATATTATCAATTCATTGTTATGTTAACAATATACGTTTGTTTATTTGAATGTTGTTATTCAGGATACACGCGTTGTATTACGGCATTAACCATATTAGCGTTACGTTGCTAAGCTAGGTTTGTTTATTTATTGAAATGCTCAATTTCTGTGGCAATTATTTCGAAAACAAAAACAAGGATATACAACATAATCGTCCGATCATACAAGAAGTTCCATGTACAAGTGTGTAATGCGGTCGGTTGTAAATAAATAGTAAACTAAAAAAAAAAGTAGTTCATACGTCCATCACATTTAAATTATTATTTTATTCGTTAGAATACTCGTATTAATTTCCTTGCTTACGTGATAATCAGCATTTAAATTCTTGAAACTTATTATAAAATAAAAGACTAGTAAATGTATTCTAAACAACAGTGTGTGTTCTACATGGCTAAACAACAATGTGTGTTCTACATGTCTAAACAACAGTTTGCGTTCTACATGCGCATTATGTCAACACTGAATGATGTACGCGACTATGACGTCACAACATGTACGTATTTATTAAGTAGGTCAAAGTGAGCTGTAACTTTCAAATAACGGCCATTTGCACAACTTTTATCAAGTTTTACACTGGAATTGCTACTGTAGCTGGATATGAATGTTCAATACAGTGATTTGGCAGGATCTGTTAAAGCCCGATGTGCAGCAGGGTTGATTGCTGGAGAAAGACGTGCATGGTTGATTGCTGGATGAAGCCGTGCATGATTGGATGCTGGAGGAAGCCGTGCAGGGTTGATTTCTGGAGGAACCCGTGCAGACAGGGCTGATTTCTGGAGGAACCCGTGCAGACAGGGCTGATTGCTGGAGGAAGTAGTGCAGGGCTGATTGATGGAGGAAGCCGTGCAGGGCTGATTGCTGGAGGACACCGTGCAGGGCTGATTGCTGGAGGACACCGTGCAGGGCTGATTGCTGGAGGACACCGTGCAGGGCTGATTGCTGGAGGACACCGTGCAGGGCTGATTGCTGGAGGACACCGTGCAGGGCTGATAGCTGGAGGACACCGTGCAGGGCTGATTGCTGGAGGACACCGTGCAGGGCTGATTGCTGGAGGACACCGTGCAGGGCTGATAGCTGGAGGATGATTTGCAGTGGCATTGGAATAGGGATTTTATGCTTTCGACGAAATTTTGTATGTTAATTTATATACACACAAGTGAAATAAGGAAACTATGTAATGGCGTTCTTGCTTTCATCAAGTGAAATGGCACATTTTGAGCACATGATGAGTTTTATTTATTTCATGCTGTCCTGTGAAATATAGAAATTAAACACTGAAATAAAGCTCATTCGGGAAAACCTGAGCGGATATAGTGGAATAAATGAGTGGGATAATGTTCACACTCATGTTACGTTAGAACAGTATTCCACTCAATTATTCCGGATATGACGTCATCTAAGCACGACGTTCAAAGTAGTTACCATTTGAATTATGGTATCACAAAATGGTGTCTCATCGAAAAATGACAAGAATATTGGTGCAATGTTTAAAAAGTGCATACTATTTCACTCATGAAAAGTATACATGCTTATAAATGTTCACTCGTGCCTAGCTGCATTCGTGATACTAGACTAAGTGCTTCCGGTTCATTTTGTGAAATACAAACAACTACATGTTATATATTACAGCCATGTGTTTATCTTTTTTTTGGGTTTACTAGGACGTTGTGTGTATTTAATGCAGCCAGGTGTGATTGGCTAACAATCTCACTATCATGTTAGTTACAAAAACAAATGTAATATTATTAATAAATAAACGGTCTAGGACGAAATATTTGGTCCTAATACAAACTTGTAAAACGGAACATAAGGACACACAGAACATGCTCGCGCATGCGTCGTTACCGTTTCAAGAGCGACCAGTAAACTGCAATGTATAATTCAATGTAATATATAATGTAATATAACACAATGTATTTTATATTAAACGTTGGAACAACATTTCGCTACGAATACCGTATAGGAAAAGAATGCATGCATGTAAAGATCATTACGCAGCCTTGTATTGATGCAACATACACAAGTAGGCCCTACACAGATGTGTGTGTTTTACGTTTATTTATCGTCGCTACCGGTTGCCCATATGAGCGACGCCTCCTGAAGAGATTAGTCATTTTAGATTTTTGGAGGAATAGTGCAATGATACAGACAGAGACCCATTCCAGAGGCTCCTCTGGTTCTTTTACGTGCACGGTGTAAAGCACCGACACGAGACCTCGGTTTAACGTTCCATCTGAAAGACTGTTAATTTTATTAGTGTCAGACGGGGGATCGAACCTGCGATCCCTGGATTACCAGCCCAGCGTGTTACCACTGGACTACATATCCGTCTGTATTTGCACGTATAGTAAAACAGAAAGTATCATGCATAGAATTGCCCTGTCGGTAAAATTATCGACCAATCGATTTATTGCAGCTAATGACGCCACTAATACCCCCAAATACCCCCGAAACAAATACCCTCAAATGCCCCAAAATGCTCAAAAACCAAAACGATTAAACCTGTGTTAGAAAATTGCGCAGTATTAAATCTAAAATAACTAATCTCTTCAGGAAGCGTCGCTCATATGGGCAACCGGTAGCGACGATAAATAAACGTAAATACACATATACGTGCAATACCCAATATCTTGTTAAAATGGAAATCAGCTTGTTTATGTTAATTTTTTATTAATCATAATTTTTTTCGCGTATTAATGCATTGTTACTACAATTTTTTTCGACTACATTCGAACACTAACATTGAATCAATAAACAGCGTTTTTGTGGATTGAAATATGAGTTCATATAATGGTCATCCATGCTCCTGAATTGACGTTTGTTTGTCATTGGAGTCAATACTAAACGTGAGATAATGTCGCTTAGAGCTTATTTAACTAAGAATAGTATACAATTAAATAGGCAAACATGTGAGATATAACTGTAAATCTGTACCATAAATTGTGTTATTCAGGATACATTAGTTGTATTACGCATGGGTGTTTACATTATTCTTTTATGTCAACAAACCGCGTATACGACGTTTGTTTATTAGTTGAAATACTCAGGATTTGAAGCAAATATTTGGAAAAACAATTATACCATATAATAGGAAAATACATTCTGTAAAAATTTGCGTTTTCACTGATGTAGTGTCGCTTTAATGAGCATCAGTTATTTTTTATTATTATGTAGTTTTACTGCAGATAGCCCCGCCCCCTCCACGCACGTGCCCGGCATTACTATCTTTTGTTAGAACGTCAACACTAACTTTATGCTGACGTATAAAAGTTTTAATGACGATGAATACTATGTCAATTCAATCAAACTAGTTTCTATGTTTGTATTTCTATGGCTGGTAATTTAGTTTGTAAACATAATCGAGAATTAAGTTTGCACTTGTCATCAAGGTCAAGGCTAAATTTCGATTAAGTAATTTCAATATAGCGGCGGCTTCCTGGGAACGAAATTCAAATTGGTATTTACGGCGCTAACCATGCCCCGGTGTTATTTAATCGAATTTGAATGTGAATTTAGTACCAACTAAGTTAGTAGTTTTGGCAAAATGCCTCAAATTTGGAGCATTGCATATGAACAACATAGGAAGCAATTATAATGGATAGTAAATAACACGGAACCGCCTTGTCTTGTTTCCAATAAAGAATTGCCCAGGGGAATAAGTCTGTTTCTCTTTTTTTACGTTTATTTATCGTCGCTACCGGTTGCCCATATGAGCGACGCCTCCTGAAGATATTAGTAATTTTAGATTTTGGAGGATAGTGCAATGATACAGAGAGAGACCCATTCCAGAGTCTCCTCTGGTTCTTTTACGGGCACGGTGTAAAGCACCGACACGAGGCCTCGGTTTAACGTCCCATCTGAAAGACTGTTAATTTTATTAGGGTCAGGCGGGGGATCGAACCTGCGATCCCTGGATTACCAGTCCAGCGTGTTACCACTGGGCTATAGATCCGTCTGTAAGGGGGGGGGGAATAAGTCATATACTGTAAGCGTATATATATTAGCGGACGACTAATGTTCGCGCTTTTAGTCGACAGAAAAAAAAGGTGGCTGTTTGCTAGTTGATGATAACTTAGTACAAATAATTCACGATCACGTGTCACTATTGTTTGTATATATTATGAATATGTATTAATGTTTACGTCATGAATAAACTTATGTTCTATTCTGTTAAAAGCTACTCATTCATTACTTATATACTAGTATGCAATTACTACGTGAGATAATGGATCCACCCATAATACATATTTTAACATATAATACCGTATGCATACTTTTACAATTGGTGAACAATAAAGTGTAAATACTCGGTAAAGCGATTTATGGGACATTTTGTGCTAATAATTTATTTATTAAAACTAATTTTGACATAACGCCTTTTTAATGTTTTATGTTGGCATTTTGGTAATTTTTAATATATTTAGGACAGGACAATAACGAAGGAACATTATTTTACTTTGACCATTAAGCAACAAATAAAATGGGTAGGCCTATTTAAATTAAGAAATATTGTTTGTCTTTCAGTTATTTATTGGCGAATACAATTATGGTTTAGAGTTCCGACTCATAGGAATTAACAACGCAGGATACACGCCTACGTGATTAATTCCGGGGGCTCAGAACGACACACCCTGTTGTATTCAATCACTTAAAATACAAATATTATTTCAGTTATAACATAACCAGAATATATAAAAAGCGCAAACATTATTATTAATTTTATAGAGGGCGTAATTGACGTCACAAAACCACAAACAAAATAGTACAATTACGTCATGTTTGACATATCACGGGCTAAACAATGGTATATTGCAGATTTAAACGCGGTAAATTCCTTCTTTGCGCATACAGACAAAATGCCGAGTCATGTTAGAATATAAAATTACAATATAATAGAATCAAACAAAAAATGTCACCCATTGAACCTAAGGAAACCTAGCAATGACTATACAATGGCCGTACTTGATTGTAGTTAGTAATATACACGTGCTTATTAGTGGCCATTTGTAATGTAATGGCTTACAAAAATAAACAAAGATAAAATATTTGAATTTTTAAATCATAAAATGACGACGCAATATTGTTTATATACATAAATTAAAATAAATAATATACATCGTTAGATGCTAACTATATACACGTGTTCGAGTATACGCAAACACGTACACACGTACAGCACGTGATGACGGAGTTACACGGAGGTACACTGCTACCCTAACAATGAGGAAAAACACGTTAATCAAACTTGGTACATGTATTTGGGGGAAAGGGGAACACATTAGCCATTTCCGTTGAACCAGCACGGGTGAATGCAATGACATCCCCACTGAAATTAGAAATATTGAAATGTTTTGAGTACACTAGATATATAGATAGATAATAACGGACACATGTACATAAAGCAGTACCTCAACAGCCTATCGTGAGTTATTTAGCGCTAAACTCAATTTTCTTGACCGTGATATTCAACAATGCCTATATAGGTATAATATAGAGCACGTGCTTTGTACTGTACGGTGAGATAAATATCGAGACGAACACGTGCAGTATCTTCTACCATTAAACTAGGTTATGTGATATAAATACTCGGGTAATTGACAATGTGTAGTGCGCATGTCTGGCTATTGAGGTTCAACAATGAGCTTGCACATTCCGGTAAACACATTCAGGTAAGCACATTCCGGTAAACACATTCCGGTACACACATTTCGGTAAACACATTACCAATAGGAAATTACATTCTGAAGAAATTTGCTTTATTTCACCGATGTAGTGTCGCTTTAAGTTCGAATATACTAGTATAATATTAAAATTGTACTGTTGTTGTACTTGTGTTGTACTGGCGTTGTACATGCACGGTGAATTGTGATTGATATTGTCACACTCACTTTAAATGAAACACACGTAGGTAGCTCGTAGTTAAATGATAAAACATCCCGAGCACAGGAATCAAACTACCCCACCCGACCTAGTAGATACCGATGTATTATCAAGCAATCAAACTACCCCACCCGACCTAGTAGATACCGATGTATTATCAAGCAATCAAACTACCCCACCTGACCTAGTAGATACCGATGTATTATCAAGCAATCAAACTACACCACCTGACCTAGTAGATACCGATGTATTATCAAGCAATCAAACTACCCCACCTGACCTAGTAGATACCGATGTATTATCAAGCAATCAAACTACCCCACCTGACCTAGTAGATACCGATGTATTATCAAGCAATCAAACTACCCCACCCGACCTAGTAGATACCGATGTATTATCAAGCAATCAAACTACCCCACCTGACCTAGTAGATACCGATGTATTATCAAGCAATCAAACTACCCCACCTGACCTAGTAGATACCGATGTATTATCAAGCAATCAAACTACCCCACCTGACCTAGTAGATACCGATGTATTATCAAGCAATCAAACTACCCCACCTGACCTAGTAGATACCGATGTATTATCAAGCAATCAAACTACCCCACCTGACCTAGTAGATACCGATGTATTAGCAAGCAATCAAACTACCCCACCTGACCTAGTAGATACCGATGTATTATCAAGCAATCAAACTACCCCACCTGACCTAGTAGATACCGATGTATTATCAAGCAATCAAACTACCCCACCTGACCTAGTAGATACCGATGTATTATCAAGCAATCAAACTACCCCACCTGACCTAGTAGATACCGATGTATTAGCAAGCAATCAAACTACCCCACCTGACCTAGTAGATACCGATGTATTAGCAAGCAATCAAACTACCCCACCTGACATAGTAGATACCGATGTATTATCAAGCAATCAAACTACCCCACCTGACCTAGTAGATACCGATGTATTAGCAAGCAATCAAACTACCCCACCCGACCTAGTAGATACCGATGTATTAGCAAGCAATCAAACTACCCCACCTGACCTAGTAGATACCGATGTATTAGCAAGCAATCAAACTACCCCACCTGACCTAGTAGATACCGATGTATTAGCAAGCAATCAAACTACCCCACCCGACCTAGTAGATACCGATGTATTAGCAAGCAATCAAACTACCCCACCCGACCTAGTAGATACCGATGTATTAGCAAGCAATCAAACTACCCCACCTGACCTAGTAGATACCGATGTATTAGCAAGCAATCAAACTACCCCACCTGACCTAGTAGATACCGATGTATTAGCAAGCAATCAAACTACCCCACCTGACCTAGTAGATACCGATGTATTATCAAGCAATCAAACTACCCCACCCGACCTAGTAGATACCGATGTATTATCAAGCAATCAAACTACCCCACCTGACCTAGTAGATACCGATGTATTAGCAAGCAATCAAACTACCCCACCTGACCTAGTAGATACCGATGTATTAGCAAGCAATCAAACTACCCCACCGACCTAGTAGATACCGATGTATTATCAAGCAATCAAACTACCCCACCCGACCTAGTAGATACCGATGTATTATCAAGCAATCAAACTACCCCACCCGACCTAGTAGATACCGATGTATTATCAAGCAATCAAACTACCCCACCCGACCTAGTAGATACCGATGTATTATCAAGCAATCAAACTACCCCACCTGACCTAGTAGATACCGATGTATTATCAAGCAATCAAACTACCCCACCTGACCTAGTAGATACCGATGTATTATCAAGCAATCAAACTACCCCACCTGACCTAGTAGATACCGATGTATTATCAAGCAATCAAACTACCCCACCCGACCTAGTAGATACCGATGTATTATCAAGCAATCAAACTACCTCACCTGACCTAGTAGATACCGATGTATTATCAAGCAATCAAACTACCCCACCTGACCTAGTAGATACCGATGTATTATCAAGCAATCAAACTACCCCACCTGACCTAGTAGATACCGATGTATTATCAAGCAATCAAACTACCCCACCCGACCTAGTAGATACCGATGTATTATCAAGCAATCAAACTACCCCACCTGACCTAGTAGATACCGATGTATTATCAAGCAATCAAACTACCCCACCTGACCTAGTAGATACCGATGTATTATCAAGCAATCAAACTACCCCACCTGACCTAGTAGATACCGATGTATTATCAAGCAATCAAACTACCCCACCTGACCTAGTAGATACCGATGTATTATCAAGCAATCAAACTACCCCACCTGACCTAGTAGATACCAATGTATTATCAAGCAATCAAACTACCCCACCTGACATAGTAGATACCGATGTATTAGCAAGCAATCAAACTACCCCACCTGTCCTAGTAGATACCGATGTATTAGCAAGCATGGGTGTATATGTAATATAAATACGTTTAAAGTCCCGTTATTTGTTTGCTTAGAAGGTGCAGCACAGTTGAGTATTCTAAGAAGGTGATGATACAGTTAGGTATTCTAAGGAGGTGATGATAAGAACTCGTCATTACTTTCTTATAATTCCAATTTCAATAATGTATTAAGAATTTTAAGTAAAACTTGACGATCTGTCCATAACCGTGATATGTGAAATTACTATATGTCTAAGTGCCCTCCCTGTATTCATACTTATTTACTAATGTACCAATAACCTCCTTAAAGTTATGTAATATAATTTAATCTTTCCATTAAAAACGCGGTAAACTAATGTTGCTAGAATTTTTTTAATTGTATGTATGTTCCATTAATGTCAATCCCCTTGCGGGGGCCTAGACATGTTTTCCTGGGCAGGCTTAGCCGACCTAAGTACTAAGCAATGTGTGTGAGATGCCTTGCTTAATGACACTACATACGTGGCCTGACCGAGTATCGAACCCAGGACCGTTGGATTCCAAAGCGGACGCTCTACCACTGGACCACAGATGCCAAATTGTCATTAACTTACCATCTGCGTTTCCTTAAATTGTCACGTGTTCTATTGTATGTATTGTATATATGTTAAACGATAAATTATCGAGTAAATTAGAATTAAACTAAATTAAAAACTCGCTTTAAAGCAAGTTGTAAAACCTCGTGTTTTA
>CM026386.1:59592489-59612489 GCA_014843695.1 Archivesica marissinica
ACCTAGTAGATACCGATGTATTATCAAGCAATCAAACTACCCCACCTGACCTAGTAGATACCGATGTATTATCAAGCAATCAAACTACCCCACCTGACCTAGTAGATACCGATGTATTATCAAGCAATCAAACTACCCCACCTGACCTAGTAGATACCAATGTATTATCAAGCAATCAAACTACCCCACCTGACATAGTAGATACCGATGTATTAGCAAGCAATCAAACTACCCCACCTGTCCTAGTAGATACCGATGTATTAGCAAGCATGGGTGTATATGTAATATAAATACGTTTAAAGTCCCGTTATTTGTTTGCTTAGAAGGTGCAGCACAGTTGAGTATTCTAAGAAGGTGATGATACAGTTAGGTATTCTAAGGAGGTGATGATAAGAACTCGTCATTACTTTCTTATAATTCCAATTTCAATAATGTATTAAGAATTTTAAGTAAAACTTGACGATCTGTCCATAACCGTGATATGTGAAATTACTATATGTCTAAGTGCCCTCCCTGTATTCATACTTATTTACTAATGTACCAATAACCTCCTTAAAGTTATGTAATATAATTTAATCTTTCCATTAAAAACGCGGTAAACTAATGTTGCTAGAATTTTTTTAATTGTATGTATGTTCCATTAATGTCAATCCCATTGTGGGGGCCTAGACATGTTTTCCTGGGCAGGCTTACCGACCTAAGCGTTGTACTAAGCAATGTGTGTGAGATGCCTTGCTTAATGACACTACATACGTGGCTTGTCCGAGTATCGAACCCAGGACCGTTGGATTCCAAATCGGACGCTCTACCACTGGACCACGGATGCCAAATTGTCATTAACTTACCATCTGCGTTTCCTTAAATTGTCACGTGTTCTATTGTATGTATTGTATATATGTTAAACGATAAATTATCGAGTAAATTAGAATTAAACTAAATTAAAAACTCGCTTTAAAGCAAGTTGTAAAACCTCGTGTTTTATACATGCCAGTGATTACTAATATTACACTGTACCCGCATATAATATAGGAAATGTTCTATGTAAAGGGTGTGTAAAAAGTTCTTGTAAAGGGTGTGTAAAAAGTTCTTATTTTAAGCACAGGATTAATTTTGAAACTGAATCTACAAATTTGTCAAATATTAGAGAAGGTAGAACAATCTAAGTGGATGCACGTTTAAATACAAAGACCTAAATGCATAAATTATTGCAACACAGGCAGACACCCAGACAATTGTAAATAAGGCTATATAATGATGTGTACATGTTTGGATTAAACCTTTGGGCATCACATGTTAATTAAGAAACCAATTCAAGTATAATTATAACAATTTACGTGGAGATTACGTTGCAATGACATATCTACACAAAGTGATTCCAACATAGAAGTAAAAAATGTTATGGAATATGTAAAGTTTACGCATATTCAGGTTAACTGTTCAACCTTTCATCTGTAAGATACTAAAACTGTGCATGCGCCTGCACAAACAGTAATATATGTTTACAACAAAACACATATCCGTATTATACCCCCCCCCCCGATATAAAATACTTGTATATATAGAAATTATAATCTGGGTGATGAATATTAAATTCCTTATATCCATTTTAGTTTATACAAATTTATTTTAGCGCGATTGCGAAACAAGTTCTTACAACTTATATTAATCACTCTCGAGACCTCATTCCTGATGGAATCAATCGCCACGGGAGAGAGAGAGAGGGAAGAAGCAACTAATTTAAATGCCTTACCTAAGGGCATAATCGTAACGGCTCCAGCGGTGCTCGAACTCCGGACCTTTCGCACCTGGAGCGAACGCGCATCCACTGCGCTATCACGACTCCCACTTATCCATTTTATCCTATACCCATACACACAATATGGAGAACTATTCAATCAGAGCATACACAGCAATATCTTTGGACTACTGGCTTCCGGGAGCTCGAGTGGCAAGCCAACCTACATAAACACCTTCATATTTGAGTATTTCATTACGCTTTTTAAAGGGGGTTCATGGGTCCCAAGCCCATATGGGCATATGACCTATTTTTGGGCCATGAATTATCTGTTCCTTATACCCACTTTACTCTATATTCATACACAATATATGGATAACTTATCAATGGGTCATACATTGTCTGCTAGTTATATCCAATGTTCCTTATATACGTATCCTAATAAGTAGGTTTTAATATTATATTATAAAGCTTCTATCCTGTTTGTAAAGAAAACAAAATAATTTTGTACAAATGAAAATAAGTATATAATTTACCATTTACATTTATTAAGAGTATCCTGTTTGCAAAGAAAACAAAATAATTTTGTACAAATGAAAATAAGTATATAATTTACCATTTACACTTATTAAGAGTATCCTGTTTGCAAAGAAAACAAAATAATTTTGTACAAATGAAAATAAGTATATAATTTACCCTTTACACTTATTAAGAGTATCCTGTTTGTAAAGAAAACAAAATAATTTTGTACAAATGAAAATAAGTATATAATTTACCATTTACATTTATTAAGAGTATCCTGTTTGCAAAGAAAACAAAATAATTTTGTACAAATGAAAATAAGTATATAATTTACCATTTACACTTATTAAGAGTATCCTGTTTGCAAAGAAAACAAAATAATTTTGTACAAATGAAAATAAGTATATAATTTACCCTTTACACTTATTAAGAGTATCCTGTTTGTAAAGAAAACAAAATAATTTTGTACAAATGAAAATAAGTATATGATTTACCCATTACACTTTACCCTTTACACTTATTAAGAGACCACCTGATTACTGTTTACCCTTTACACTTATTAAGAGACCACCTGATTAATGTTTACCCTTTACACTTATTAAGAGACCACATGATTACTGTTTACCCTTTACACTTATTAAGAGACCACCTGATTAATGTTTACCCTTTACACTTATTAAGATACCATTTAATTACAGTTTACCCTTTACACTTATTAAGAGACTATTTGATTACTGTTTACCCTTTACACTTATTAAGAGACCATTTGATTACTGTTTACCCTTTACACTTATTAAGATACCATTTAATTACAGTTTACCCTTTACACTTATTAAGAGACCATTTGATTACTGTTTACCCTTTACACTTATTAAGATACCATTTAATTACAGTTTACCCTTTACACTTATTAAGAGACCATTTGATTACTGTTTACCCTTTACACTTATTAAGAGACCATTTGATTACTGTTTACCCTTTACACTTATTAAGAGACCATTTGATTACTGTTTACCCTTTACACTTATTAAGAGACCATTTGATTACTGTTTACCCTTTACACTTATTAAGAGACCATTTGATTACTGTTTACCCTTTACACTTATTAAGAGACCATTTGATTACTGTTTACCCTTTACACTTATTAAGATACCATTTAATTACAGTTTACCCTTTACACTTATTAAGAGACCACCTGATTACTGTTTACCCTTTACACTTATAAAGAGACCATTTGATTACTGTTTACCATTTACACTTATTAAGAGACCACCTGATTACTGTTTACCCGTTACACTTATTAAGAGACCATTTGATTACTGTTTACCCTTTACACTTATTAAGAGACCATTTGATTACTGTTTACCCTTTACACTTATTAAGAGACCATTTGATTACTGTTTACCCTTTACACTTATTAAGAGACCACCTGATTACCGAGATCGTGTAATGTTCGACACCTCCAGGCGATCTCCAATGAAGCACTGCAGAACTAACCCCCACATAATCAGGGTCAGCCATATCACTCTCGATTATCGCCTTCAACATCAGAAGAACAACAACATTTACAATTCAACCCTTCCTCGAGGCTCCAAGAACACGTGCAATGGTGCGTTGCATCATTACCAATGGCGGACATGTCCTCAACACTAGCGTCATTTCCTAAATCAGGACACATTCTATTTTTTAATGCGCGCAGTGGATGTACCTCAGTCCCAGAAGACAGGAAGAACGATGAGGTCCTTGAACTCCGTCTACGCCCGGACGGATGGTGCCCGCGACTGATTCTAAATCGGTACCATTTCTGCTTTATCACACGTCTCACCTAAAAATAAAACAACATTAAATTAACATGGTAAGACTTCGCTCAATGGCATGTCATCAATGTGTATGTCATCATGTGTACGTGTTTACTTCCGTTTTTTTCATAGACATCTACCCATGTGTTTTTATACCAACTGAACAAATATATTAAAATTAACTCTTAAAATTGGTTGTGATATTGTACAAAAATGAACCAAACTAATGTTCGATGTGTCGATGTTTTGTACAAACCAACCAAGAAGGAATGACAATGTACGTGTTGTTGTATTGTACAAACCAACCAAGAAGGAATGACAATGTACGTGTTGTATTGTACAAACCAACCAAGAAGGAATACACAATGTACGTGTTGTTGTATTGTACAAACAAACCAAGAATGAATGACAATGTACGTGTTGCTGTATTGTACAAACAAACCAAGAATGAATGACAATGTACGTGTTGCTGTATTGTACAAACCAACCAAGAAGGAATGACAATGTACGTGTTGCTGTATTGTACAAACCAACAAAGAAGGAATGACAATGTACGTGTTGCTGTATTGTACAAACCAACAAAGAAGGAATGACAATGTACGTGTTGCTGTATTGTACAAACCAACCAAGAAGGAATGACAATGTACGTGTTGCTGTATTGTACAAACCAACAAAGAAGGAATGACAATGTACGTGTTGCTGTATTGTACAAACAAACCAAGAAGGAATGACAATATACGTGTTGTTGTATTATACAAACAATCCAAGAAGGAATGACAATGTACGTGTTGCTGTATTGTACAAACAAACCAAGAAGGAATGACAATGTACGTGTTGCTGTATTATACAAACAAACCAAGAATGAATGCCAATGTACGTGTTGCTGTGTTGTACAAACCAACAAAGAATGAATGACAATGTACGTGCTGCTGTATTGTACAAACCAACCAAGAAGGAATGACAATGTACATGTTGCTGTATTATAAAAACAAACCAAGAAGGAATGACAATGTACGTGTTGCTGTATTGTACAAATAAACCAAGAAGGAATGACAATGTACGTGTTGCTGTATTATACAAACCAACCAAGAAGGAATGACAATGTACGTGTTGCTGTATTATACAAATAAACCAAGAAGGAATGACAATGTACGTGTTGTTGTATTGTACAAACAAACCAAGAAGGAATGACAATGTACGTGTTGCTGTATTGTACAAACAAACCAAGAAGGAATGACGATGTACGTGTTGCTGTTTTGTACAAACAAACCAAGCATGAATGACAATGTACCTGTTGTTGTATTGTACAAACCAACCAAGAAGGAATGCCAATGTACGTGTTGCTGTATTGTACAAACAAACCAAGAAGGAATGACAATGTACGTGTTGCTGTATTGTACAAACAAACTAAGAAGGAATGACAATGTAAGTGTTGTTGTATTGTACAAACCAACCAAGAAGGAATGACAATGTACGTGTTGTTGTATTGTACACACAAACCAAGAAGGAATGACAATGTACGTGTTGCTGTATTGTACAAACCAACCAAGAAGGAATGACAATGTACGTGTTGCTGTATTGTACAAACCAACCAAGAAGGAATGCCAATGTACGTGTTGTTGTATTGTACAAACAAACCAAGAACGAATGACAATGAACCTGTTGTTGTATTGTACAAACCAACCAAGAAGGAATGACAATGTACGTGTTGTTGTATTGTACAAACCAACCAAGAAGGAATGCCAATGTACGTGTTGCTGTATTGTACAAACCAACCAAGAAGGAATGCCAATGTACGTGTTGTTGTATTGTACAAACAAACCAAGAAGGAATGACAATGTACCTGTTGTTGTATTGTACAAACCAACCAAGAAGGAATGACAATGTACGTGTTGTTGTATTGTACAAACCAACCAAGAAGGAATGCCAATGTACGTGTTGCTGTATTGTACAAACCAACCAAGAAGGAATGCCAATGTACGTGTTGTTGTATTGTACAAACAAACCAAGAACGAATGACAATGTACCTGTTGTTGTATTGTACAAACCAACCAAGAAGGAATGACAATGTACGTGTTGTTGTATTGTACAAACCAACCAAGAAGGAATGCCAATGTACGTGTTGCTGTATTGTACAAACCAACCAAGAAGGAATGCCAATGTACGTGTTGTTGTATTGTACAAACAAACCAAGAAGGAATGACAATGTACCTGTTGTTGTATTGTACAAACCAACCAAGAAGGAATGACAATGTACGTGTTGTTGTATTATACAAACAAACCAAGAAGGAATGACAGTGTATGTGTTGTTGTATTATACAAACAAACCAAGAAGGAATGACAATGTACGTGTTGTTGTATTGTACAAACCAACCAAGAAGGAATGACAATGTACGTGTTGCTGTATTGTACAAACCAACAAAGAAGGAATGACAATGTACGTGTTGTTGTATTGTACAAACAAACCAAGAAGGAATGACAATGTACGTGTTGCTGTATTGTACAAACAAACCAAGAAGGAATACACACTGTACGTGTTGCTGTACTGTACAAACAAACCAAGAAGGAATGACAATGTACGTGTTGCTGTATTATACAAACAAACCAAGAAGGAATGACAATGTACGTGTTGCTGTATTGGACAAACAAACCAAGAAGGAATGACAATGTACGTGTATTACACGCGCATGGAATCCCGTGTATTACACGCACGTGGAATCCCGTGTATTACACGCACGTGGAATCCCGTGTATTACACGCACCTGGCATCCCGTGTATTACACGCACGTGGAATCCCGTGTATTACACGCACGTGGCATCCCGTATATTACACGCACGTGGAATCCCGTGTATTACACGCACATGGAATCCCGTGTATTACACGCACATGGAATCCCGTGTATTACAACTATATCTCTACTCACGTGGGATGTTCTATCTGGTGCATATCAGAATGTTTCAAAGTGAATTCACCTTTGTTATATTTAGATGTGTTCGCCTGGCATATATAAGTTCTGATTCCTGATCAGGAAGTTACATTAAATTTGTTTTTAAGCTATTCCGCATTCTGATTAAAGCTATGGCTTTCTGACAGGTTGGGTTGAACGTAAATCTCAGTTTAAATCAATTATATCTATAAAACCAGCACTTTATATTCTACAGAGTTTTACAAGTTTTAATGAAACGGTTTCGTCAATGTGATTCAATCCGTGCTGCACTTGTAATTAGATCATTTGTTCCCTCTACTAACGTTACATTATTTAATCTGTTAAAGTATGACACCATAATATGGCGGAAATTAAGTTTGCTAAAAAAGTATATGAACTATATCAGTGAAGTCCTTTGTCGAGGGGTGTTCGTGGTGTAAAGTGTGTGTTGTTCGAGTGCGGTGTCAGCTATACGCTATTGAGTGCGGTGTCAGCTATACGCTACTGAGTGCGGTGTCAGCTATACGCTACTGAGTGCGGTGTCAGCTACGCTACTGAGGATGTGATTAGACACGACATTCCACACTTCCTGGACAGTCCACACTTCCTGGACAGTCCACACTTCCTGGACAGTCCACACCTCCTGGGCATTCCACACTTCCTGGACATTCCGCACTTCCTGGGTATTCCACACTTCCTGGGCAGCCCACACTTCCTGGACAGTCCACACTTCCTGGGTAGTCCACACTTCCTGGACAGTCCACACTTCCTGGACAGTCCACACTTCCTGGGCATTCCAAACTTCCTGGGCAGTCCACACTTAATGGGCAGTCCACACTTCATGGTCATTCCGAACTTCCTGGAAAGTCCACACTTCCTGGGCAGTCCACACTTCCTGGGCATTCCACACTTCCTGGACATTCCACACTTCCTGGACAGTCCACATTTCCTGGACAGTCCACACTTCCTGGACATTCCACACTTCCTGGGCAGTCCACACTTCCTGGGCAGTCCACACTTCCTGGGAAGTCCACACTTCCTGGGCATTCCACACTTCCTGGGCAGTCCACACTTCCTGGGTAGTCCACACTTCCTGGGCATTCCACACTTCCTGGGCAGTCCACACTTCCTGGGCATTCCACACTTCCTGGGCATTCCACACTAGCTGTGCATTCCACACTTCCTGGGCATTCCACACTTCCTGGGCATTCCACACTTCCTGGGAAGTCCACACTTCCTGGTCATTCCACACTTCCTGGGTATTCCATACTTCCTGGTCATTCCACACTTCCTGGGCATTCCACACTTCCTGGGCATTCCACACTTCCTGGGCATTCCACACTTCCAGGGCATTACACACTTCCTGAGCATTCCACACTTCCTGGTTATTCCACACTTCCTGGACATTCCACACTTCCTGAGCATTCCACACTTCCTGGTCATTCCACACTTCCTGGACAGTCCACACTTCCTGGGCATTCCACACTTCCTGGGCATTCCACACTTCCTGGGTAGTCCACACTTCCTGGGTAGTCCACACTTCCTGGGTAGTCCACAATTCCTGGGCAGTCCACACTTCCTGGGTGGTCCACACTTAATGGGCAGTCCACACTTCCTGGGCATTCCACACTTCCTGGGCAGTCCACACTTAATGGGCAGTCCACACTTCATGGGCATTCCGAACTTCCTGGAAAGTCCACACTTCCTGGGCAGTCCACACTTCCTGGGCATTCCACACTTCCTGGATATTCCACACTTCCTGGACAGTCCACATTTCCTGGATAGTCCACACTTCCTGGACATTCCACACTGCCTGGGCAGTCCACACTTCCTGGGCAGTCCACACTTCCTGGGTAGTCCACACTTCCTGGGCAGTCCACACTTCCTGGGCAGTCCACACTTCCTGGGCAGTCCACACTTCCTGGGCATTCCACACTAGCTGTGCATTCCACACTTCCTGGGCATTCCACACTTCCTGGGCAGTCCACACTTCATGGGCAGTCCACACTTCCTGGGCAGTCCACACTTCCTGGGTAGTCCACACTTCCTGGGTAGTCCACACTTCCTGGGTATTCCACATTTCCTGGGCAGTCCACACTTCCTGGGCATTCCACACTTCCTGAGCAATCCACACTTCCTGGTCATTCCACACTTCCTGGGCATTCCATACTTCCTGGTCATTCCACACTTCCTGGGCATTCCACACTTCCTGGGCATTCCACACTTCCAGATTATTCCACACTTCCTGAGCATTCCACACTTCCTGGTTATTCCACACTTCCTGGACATTCCACACTTCCTGAGGATTCCACACTTCCTGGTCATTCCACACTTCCTGGACAGTCCACACTTCCTGGGCATTCCACACTTCCTGGGTAGTCCACACTTCCTGGGTAGTCCACACTTCCTGGGTAGTCCACACTTCCTGGGTGGTCCACACCGGGTAGTCCACACTTCCTGGGTAGTCCACACTTCCTGGGCATTCCACACTTCCTGGTCATTCCACACCTCCTGGGCATTCCATACTTCCTGGTCATTCCACACTTCCTGGGCATTCCACACTTCCTGGGCATTCCACACTTCCTGGGCATTCCACACTTCCTGAGCATTCCACACTTCCTGGTTATTCCACACTTCCTGGACATTCCACACTTCCTGAGGATTCCACACTTCCTGGGCATTCCACACTTCCTGGGTAGTCCACACTTCCTGGGTAGTCCACACTTCCTGGGTAGTCCACACTTCCTGGGCAGTCCACACTTCCTGGGAAGTCCACACTTCCTGGGCATTCCACACTTCCTGAGCATTCCACACTTCCTGGGCATTCCACACTTCCTGGGCATTCCACACTTCCTGGGTAGTCCACACTTCCTGGACATTCCACACTTCCTGAGGATTCCACACTTCCTGGTCATTCCACACTTCCTGGACAGTCCACACTTCCTGGGCATTCCACACTTCCTGGGTAGTCCACACTTCCTGGGTAGTCCACACTTCCTGGGTAGTCCACACTTCCTGGGTGGTCCACACCGGGTAGTCCACACTTCCTGGGTAGTCCACACTTCCTGGGCATTCCACACTTCCTGGTCATTCCACACCTCCTGGGCATTCCATACTTCCTGGTCATTCCACACTTCCTGGGCATTCCACACTTCCTGGGCATTCCACACTTCCTGGGCATTCCACACTTCCTGAGCATTCCACACTTCCTGGTTATTCCACACTTCCTGGACATTCCACACTTCCTGAGGATTCCACACTTCCTGGGCATTCCACACTTCCTGGGTAGTCCACACTTCCTGGGTAGTCCACACTTCCTGGGTAGTCCACACTTCCTGGGCAGTCCACACTTCCTGGGAAGTCCACACTTCCTGGGCATTCCACACTTCCTGAGCATTCCACACTTCCTGGGCATTCCACACTTCCTGGGCATTCCACACTTCCTGGGTAGTCCACACTTCCTGGGTAGTCCACACTTCCTGGGCAGTCCACACTTCCTGGTCATTCCACACTTCCTGGGCATTCCACACTTCCTGAGCATTCCACACTTCCTGGGCATTCCACACTTCCTGGGCATTCCACACTTCCTGGGTAGTCCACACTTCCTGGGTAGTCCACACCTCCTGGGTAGTCCACACTTCCTGGTCATTCCACACTTCCTGGGCAGTCCACACTTCCTGGGCAGTCCACACTTCCTGGACATACCACACTTCCTGGGCATTCCACACTTCCTGGGCATTCCACACTTCCTGGACAGTCCACACTTCCTGGACATTCCACACTTCCTGGACAGTCCACACTTCCTGGGCAGTCCACACCTCCTGGGCATTCCACACTTCCTGGACAGTCCACACTTCCTGGTCATTCCACACTTCCTGGACATTCCACACTAGCTGGGCATTCCACACTAGCTGGGCATTCCACATTTACTGGACATTCCACACTAGCTGGGAATTCCACACTTCCTGGGCATTCCACACTCGCTGGACATTCCACACTTCCTGGGCATTCCACACTTCCTGGGCATTCCACACTTCCTGGACATTCCACACCTCCTGGACAGTCCACACTTTCTGGGCATTCCACACTTCCTGGACATTCCACAGTAGCTGTGCATTCCACACTAGCTGGGCATTCCACACTTCCTGGACATTCCACACTTCCTCGTCATTCCACACTTCCTGGACATTCCACAGTAGCTGTGCATTCCACACTAGCTGGGCATTATACACTTCCTGGGCATTCCACACTTCCTGGACATTCCATACTAGCTGGACATTCCACACTTTCTGGGCATTCCACACTTCCTGGACATTCCATACTAGCTGGACATTCCACACTAGCTGGACATTCCACACTTCCTGGGCATTCCACACTTCCTGGACATTCCATACTAGCTGGACATTCCATACTATCTGGACATTCCATACTTCCTGGGCAGTCCACACTTCCTGGACAGTACACACTTCCTGGACATTCCACACTTCCTGGGCATTCCACACTTCCTGGGCATTCCACACTTCCTGGGCATTCCACACTTCCTGGGCATTCCACACTTCCTGGACAGTCCACACTTCCTGGGCTTTCCACACTTCCTGGGTAGTCCACACTTCCTGGGTAGTTCACACTTCCTGGGTGGTCTACACTGGGTAGTCCACACTTCCTGGGTAGTCCACACTTCCTGGGCATTCCACACTTCCTGGTCATTCCACACTTCCTGGACATTCCACACTTCCTGGACATTCCGCACCTCCTGGTCATTCCACACTTCCTGGACAGTCCACACTTCCTGGTCATTCCAC
Organism: Archivesica marissinica; assembly: GCA_014843695.1. Taxonomy (NCBI): domain Eukaryota; kingdom Metazoa; phylum Mollusca; class Bivalvia; order Venerida; family Vesicomyidae; genus Archivesica; species Archivesica marissinica. The sequence goes on from CM026386.1 coordinate 59,604,275, forward strand.
ACTTCCTGGACAGTCCACACTAGCTGGGCATTCCACACTAGCTGGGCATTCCACACTTACTGGACATTCCACACTGGCTGGGCATTCCACACTTCCTGGGCATTCCACACTGGCTGGACATTCCACACATCCTGGGCATTCCACACTTCCTGGGCATTCCACACTTCCTGGACATTCCACACTTCCTGGACATTCCACACTTCCTGGACATTCCACACTTCCTGGGCATTCCACACTTCCTGGGCATTCCACACTTCCTGGGCATTCCACACTTCCTGAGCATTCCACACTTCCTGGTCATTCCACACTTCCTGGACAGTCCACACCTCCTGGGCATTCCACACTTCCTGGACAGTCCACACTTCCTGGGCATTCCACACTTCCTGGGTAGTCCACACTTCCTGGGTAGTCCACACTTCCTGGGTGGTCCACACTGGGTAGTCCACACTTCCTGGGTAGTCCACACTTCCTTGGCATTCCACACTTCCTGGTTATTCCACACTTCCTGGACATTCCACACTTCCTGGACATTCCGCACCTCCTGGTCATTCCACACTTCCTGGACAGTCCACACTTCCTGGGCATTCAACACTTCCTGGGCATTCCACACTTCCTGGGCAGTCCACACTTCCTGGTCTTTCCACACTTCCTGGACAGTCCACACTTCCTGGGCATTCCACACTTCCTGGACAGTCCACACTTCCTGGGCATTCCACACTTCCTGGGTAGTCCACACTTCCTGGGTAGTCCACACTTCCTGGGTGGTCCACACTGGGTAGTCCACACTTCCTGGGTAGTCCACACTTCCTGGGCATTCCACACTTCCTGGTCATTCCACACTTCCTGGACATTCCACACTTCCTGGACATTCCGCACTTCCTGGTCATTCCACACTACCTGGACTGTCCACACTTCCTGTGCATTCCACACTTCCTGGGCATTCCACACTTCCTGGGTAGTCCACACTTCCTGGGTATTCCACATTTCCTGGGCAGTCCACACTTCCTGGGCATTCCACACTTCCTGAGCATTCCACACTTCCTGGTCATTCCACACTTCCTGGGCATTCCACACTTCCTGGTCATTCCACAATTCCTGGGCATTCCACACTTCCTGGACATTCCATACTAGCTGGACATTCCATACTAGCTGGACATTCCACACTTCCTGGGCAGTCCACACTTCCTGGACATTCCACAGTTCCTGGACATTCCACACTTCCTGGGCATTCCACACTTCCTGGGCATTACACACTTCCTGGGCATTCCACTCGTCCTGAGCATTCCACACTTCCTGGTCATTCCACACTTCCTGGGCAGTCCACACTTCCTGGTCATTCCGCACTTCCTGGTCATTCCATACATCCTGGTCATTCCACACTTCCTGGTCATTCAGTCCACACTTCCTGGGCATTCCACACTTCCTGGTCATTCCACACTTCCTGGGCAGTCCACACTTCCTGGGCAGTCCACACTCTCTGGATATGCCACACTTCCTGGGCATTCCACACTTCCTGGGCATTCCACCCTTCCTGGACAGTCCACACTTCCTGGACATTCCACACTTCCTGGACAGTCCACACTTCCTGGGCAGTCCACACTTCCTGGGCATTCCACACTTCCTGGACAGTCCACACTTCCTGGTCATTCCACACTTCTTGGACATTCCACACTAGCTGTGCATTCCACACTAGCTGGGCATTCCACACTTCCTGGACATTCCACACTTCCTGGGCATTCCACACTTCCTGGACATTCCACACTAGCTGGGCATTCAACACTTCCTGGACATTCCATACTAGCTGGACATTCCACACTAGCTGGACATTCCACACTTCATGGGCATTCTACACGTCCTGGACATTCCATACTAGCTGGACATTCCATACTAGCTGGATATTCCACACTTCCTGGGCAGTCCACACTTCCTGGACATTCCACACTTCCTGGACATTCCACACTTCCTGGACATTCCACACTTCCTGGGCATTCCACACTTCCTGGGCAGTCCACACTTCCTGGACATTCCACACTTCCTGGACATTCCACACTTCCTGGACATTCCACACTTCCTGGGCATTCCACACTTCCTGGACATTCCACACTTCCTGGACAGTCCACATTTCCTGGGCATTCCACACTTCCTGGAAATTCCACACTAGCTGTGCATTCCACACTAGCTGGGCATTCCACACTTCCTGGACATTCCACACTTCCTGGGAATTCCACACTTCCTGGACATTCCACACGTCCTGGACATTCCATACTAGCTGGACATTCCATACTAGCTGGACATTCCACACTTCCTGGGCAGTCCACACTTCCTGGACATTCCACACTTCCTGGACATTCCACACTTCCTGGACAGTCCACACTTCCTGGGCATTCCACACTTCCTGGTCATTCCACACTTCCTGGGCAGTCCACACTTCCTGGGCAGTCCACACTTTCTGGATATGCCACACTTCCTGGGCATTCCACACTTCCTGGGCATTCCACACTTCCTGGACAGTCCACACTTCCTGGACATTCCACACTTCCTGGACAGTCCACACTTCCTGGGCAGTCCACACTTCCTGGGCATTCCACACTTCCTGGACAGTCCACACTTCCTGGTCATTCCACACTTCTTGGACATTCCACACTAGCTGGGCATTCCACACTAGCTGGGCATTCCACACTTCCTGGACAGTCCACACTTCCTGGTCATTCCACACTTCCTGGACATTCCACACTTCCTGGGCAGTCCACACTTCCTGGACATTCCACACTAGCTGGGCATTCAACACTTCCTGGACATTCCATACTAGCTGGACATTCCACACTAGCTGGACATTCCACACTTCATGGGCATTCCACACGTCCTGGACATTCCATACTAGCTGGACATTCCATACTAGCTGGACATTCCACACTTCCTGGGCAGTCCACACTTCCTGGACATTCCACACTTCCTGGACATTCCACACTTCCTGGACAGTCCACACTTCCTGGGCATTCCACACTTCCTGGTCATTCCACACTTCCTGGGCAGTCCACACTTCCTGGGCAGTCCACACTTTCTGGATATGCCACACTTCCTGGGCATTCCACACTTCCTGGGCATTCCACACTTCCTGGACAGTCCACACTTCCTGGGCTTTCCACACTTCCTGGACATTCCACACTTCCTGGGCAGTCCACACTTCCTGGGCATTCCACACTTCCTGGGTAGTCCACATTTCCTTGGCATTCCACACTTCCTGGGCAGTCCACACTTCCTGGGCATTCCACACTTCCTGGGTAATCCACATTTTGCTCGATTGCGAAACAGGTTCTTATAACTTATATTAATTACTCTCTAGACATCATTCCTGATGGAATCCATCGCCACGAGGGAGAGAGAAGAGCAAGGTGGAATTTAAATGCCTTGCCTAAGGGCACAATCATAACGACTCCAGCGGGGCTCGAACTCCGCACCGTTGGCACCTGAAGCGAACGGGCATCCACTGCGCTATCACGACTTCCACAAAACGATTGTGAGTGGTTACAACGACATGGTGTTTGTAACAGGCGTATACTCCATACAGTAGTTTAGTTTATACAGATTTATTTTAGCTCGATTGCGAAACAAGTTCTTACAACAATAGTTATATCGCTCTCCATCGCTGGCGACGGATTCCATCATGAATGAGGTAGAAACAAGATGCAATGTGGAATTTATGTGTCTTGACTAAGGGAACACTCGCAATGGCTACAACTGGCCGCGAACTCCGGGCCTCTCACACCTGAAGCGAATGTTCTAGTGTGCTATCACGACTTCCACATAATACCATGTCCTACTCACAGGCACCAGACACAACATATATTTTATTTGGCCTATGGTCATATAGTAATTAATGTTTACTAAAGGCAACCAGTGAAATTGAAACATGCATGCAGAAACATCGACGAGAAACTAGGTAAAAACGACCAGATCACTGATATGCCCTTGTGGTCCCGACCGGAAGACCTTATTCTATCAACAAATACTTTTTATTTCATGGAGATCGGTCAAATAACACCAGAATGGCACATTGTTTCATCGTGAACAGCAGAACATGCAATGTTGTCGTTTACTTACTATATGACATTACTTACTATATGACCATAGGCCATCACAACTATATTTTGTGTCTGGTGCCTGTATGAACGCTGACGTTATCTTTAATTATTTAAATAAATCAATGCACGTCCTTCTGATACAAGCGTGGGATAGGCGATATGTGCACAACTATGCACGCAATACACCTGCACTGAAACTGCAAGAGATGATGGGTCTGTATGATGTACGCAATGTGTGCTACAACTACTTACCTCGCCATTTAGAAAGCAGTAGAGAATTGCGACAAATATTCCCTGCAAGATAAAACGAACGACCGTAAGCACGATATTATACATTCTATATTCATAGTAATCTCTAACCTATTTATAGATACACCTTTAATGGGGAAAGTTGCGACTGTATTTACATAAGGAAATTCGTCGTCAAAATCTCTCATCTAAAAAGGGAAGTACACAAATTCTGAGTACATTTAGGAAACAGAACATTTATTTTACAGTTGTTAAAAGTATCTAATTTGCATAATAACACGAACAGGGAAATTAAATATTTTAAACACTGCAAGAAATTAATATATTTGGATATACATGTATATATATATAATTCGGGGAAAAAAGAAAACAATAGAAATGAAAGTACTTGGAAATATATATATATAATTCGGGGGAAAAAGAAAACCATAGAAATGAATATACTTGGAAATATATATATAATTCGGGGGGGGGGGGAAGAAAACAATAGAAATGAATGTACTTGGAAATATATATAATTCGGGGGGGGGGGAAAACAATAGAAATGAATGTACTTGGAAATATATATATAATTCGAGGAAAAAAGAAAACAATAGAAATGAATGTATTTGGAAATATATATATAATTCGGGGGAAAACGAAAACAATAGAAATTAATTCGGGGGGAAAAGAAAACAATAGAAATGAATATACTTGGAAATATATATATAATTCGAGGAAAAAAGAAAACAATAGAAATGAATGTATTTGGAAATATATATATAATTCGGGGGGAAACGAAAACAATAGAAATGACTGTATTTGGAAATATATATATAATTCGGGGGAAAAGAAAACAATAGAAATGAATGTACTTGGAAATATATATATAATTCGGGGGATAAAAGAAAATAATAGAAATGAATGTACTTGGAAATATATATATAATTGGGGGGGGGGGGGGAAGAATACAATAGAAATGAATGTACTTGGAAATATATATATAATTCGGGGGAAAAGAAAACAATAGAAATGAATGTACTTGGAAATATATATATAATTCGGGGGATAAAAGAAAACAATAGAAATGAATGTACTTGGAAATATATATATAATTCGGGGGAAAAAGAATACAATAGAAATGAATGTACTTGAAAAGATATATATAATTGCGGGAAATGAATATACAGACCAACCTGTGTTAGTGGTCACCTCTATTAAGCAGCCAACATGTATTAAGCAGCCATTTTCCAGATTACCAATATGTTGTTTTATTATACAGTTGACCGCTATTAAGCAGAAACATGTGCTTAGCATACAGTTTCTGCGATTCCCTTTGCTGGCTGCATAAGGCAGGTACATCAAATAGGAGTAATGTTTTGTCCGACATTGGCGGATTGTACTTTCATTTATTAAACTAAATTAAAAAAGGACAATAGTTAGTGCAGAATTTGTAAAAAAAAATTGTAATATTTTAATTTTTTTTTAAATGTTTGCCCTTTGTAAATGTGATAGGACTAGTCATGGTATCTGACGGATCTGTAGTCCAGTGGTTAACACGTTGGACTGGTACTCCATGGTTCGATCTCCCGTCTGACCCTAACACAATTAACAGTCTTTCAGATGGGACTTTAAACCGAGGTTTCGTGTCGGTGCTTTACATCGTGCACGTAAAATACCAGATGAGACTCTGGAATGGGTCTCTGTCTGTATCATTGCACTATCCTCCAAAACTCTAAAATGACCAATCTCTTCAGGAGGTGTCGCTCACACGGGCAACCGGTAGCGACGATAAATACACGTAAAAAAGCAAGAATAAGTAGTATATACCTGTGAGGAATGGAGGATGGCGTTAGTCACGTGATACGCCACTTTTAGAGAGCGTTGTTCACCGGGACTCATGACGAACAGCAGGTTAGTAATGCCAAGTAACGGCATTAATACAACTGTAGCTTTTATTGCTTTTCTGAAATAAATTAATTAACATAACCGCTCGTGTGTTTGCATTTCTAATATATAATCAGTCAATAAAATGTATTTGTATTTATATGGACATTTTATATAAGAATGCTACTGCAATGACGTCACGCTTGACATCACACGCTAAACAGCGGTTTATTGCAGATTTTAATTCCGTAAATTCCTTCTGTGCGTATACAGACAAAATGCCGAGCGTAAGTTTATAACTATAGTGAATGACGTCACGCTTGACATCACACGCTAAACAGCGGTTTATTGCAGATTTTAACTCCGTAAATTCCTTCTTTGCGCATACAGACAAAATGCCGAGCGTAAGTTTATAACTATAGTGAATGACGTCACGCTTGACATCACACGCTAAACAGCGGTTTATTGCAGATTTTAACTCCGTAAATTCCTTCTTTGCGCATACAGACAAAATGCCGAGCGTAAGTTTATAACTATAGTGAATGACGTCACGCTTGACATCACACGCTAAACAGCGGTTTATTGCAGATTTTAACTCCGTAAATTCCTTCTTTGCGCATACAGACAAAATGCCGAGCGTAAGTTTATAACTATAGTGAATGACGTCACGCTTGACATCACACGCTAAACAGCGGTTTATTGCAGATTTTAACTCCGTAAATTCCTTCTTTGCGCATACAGACAAAATGCCGAGCGTAAGTTTATAACTATAGTGAATGACGTCACGCTTGACATCACACGCTAAACAGCGGTTTATTGCAGATTTTAACTCCGTAAATTCCTTCTTTGCGCATACAGACAAAATGCCGAGCGTAAGTTTATAACTATAGTGAATGACGTCACGCTTGACATCACACGCTAAACAGCGGTTTATTGCAGATTTTAACTCCGTAAATTCCTTCTTTGCGCATACAGACAAAATGCCGAGCGTAAGTTTATAACTATAGTGGTTTTCAGTTGTCATCAAATAATATTAAATTATATCTGACTAATTCTATTTTTCTTAAAATTGTGTGGAGTGAACAAAGACCTTATATTTATTTAACTCAAACATGTTTTATTAATATATGAGGTTACTATTTCAACCAATGCGATATTTACCTTATATTCGCTGATTCTATTGTATTATTTGCCCGCAGCTTGGACACAAGGACTCGGATGATATTTACAAGAAAGACAAGATTTACCTGAAAAACATATAAATATTAATGAAATAATTTTTTTTACACAAGGCACACAATATTTAGTCATTTAGGCGCGAAAATGATAGCAGACGATTATGCATAAGACAATATGGCCATATTTAGAAATAGATTAATGTATTTATATTATACATTACTATTTATATATGACAATAATAAACATTTCGTGCAAATTTGTGTTTTTGCACAACGCCGGGTGCCCTAGCCTGGGAACAGGCGTTGATATATTTTGCCTGGTCAGTCAAATAAATATAGTTTAACACCGAGACTATTAATTGGGCCGTATTGAGGTTCTGATCATGTCATTTTGCCAGAAGTTAAAAAGTGAAAAATCGACAGACTGGAACCCAGGACAGTGGGATTCGAACCAGCAACAATGATGGACAAGTGATTATTTAATGTAATTTTGTTTATTATAGTTAGTTTTAAACTTTATTTATTTTACAACGATTGCGAAGCAAGTTCTAACAACTTATATTAATCACTCTCGTTGGCTCGGATGAAACCGTAAAATGTGGTCATTCGTGTGGGAGGAAACCGGAGTACCCGGGGAAATCCCACCTGTCCGATCTGGCGACCACCGTACCATCTCGCATACTTCCCGGTCCGAGGATCGAACCCGGGTTGCATTGGTGAGCTATGTTATACTTTATGTTATATTTCGGGTTTTACGCCTGCATCAGCACCATTTCGGGCTATATCGCCGGCGGGCAGTTTACCTAACAACACCTTTCCTGGGCAGGCTCCAGCGGTTAA
>CM026386.1:59616082-59637209 GCA_014843695.1 Archivesica marissinica
TGGTTTGTTCTCTTATATCAAAGTATTCAAGTCTATTACCTAGAAATATGTCGGTCAAAGCGTTCAAGTCTATTTCCTAGAAATATTTCGGTCAAAGCGTTCAAGTCTAGTTCCTAGAAATAGTTCGGTCAAAGCGTTCAAGTCTATTTCCTAGAAATATTTCGGTCAAAACGGGGAAGTCTATTTCCTAGAAATATTTCGGTCAAAGCGGTCAAGTCTATTTCCTAGAAATATTTCGGTCAAAGCGTTCAAGTCTATTTCCTAGAAATATTTCGGTCAAAACGTTCAAGTCTATTTCCTAGAAATATTTCGGTCAAAGCGTTATACCATTTTCCTAGAAATATTTCGGTCAAAACGTTCAAGTCTATTTCCTAGAAATATTTCGGTCAAAACGTTCAAGTCTATTATTTTCATCTTTCTTTTAGGAAAACTGGACAAATTCTAGTATCATTGACATGATTGCCTTGTGTTGTTTTGGAGTATACATACTTGCCTTGTGTTGTTTTGGAGTATACATACTTACATTGTGTTGTTTTAGAGTATACATACTTGCCTTGTGTTGTTTTGGAGTATACATACTTACATTGCGTTGTTTTGGAGTATAGATGATTGCCTGGCGTTGGTTTGGAGTATACATACTTGTTTGTTTGTATTTGGGAGTCGCACCTTCAGCTTAGGTTATATGGCGACTCCCAAGCTATTATTGGTGGATTAAGACCGCGGGTGCCCATTGGAGCAGTATTCAGGCACGGTCGGGGACCTGGGTAGAACCACCGACCTATAACATACAGAGGCATGTTCAATGTCACTCGGTACATATACACCAAACTCAAATGAACAATGTTAATGTTAACATAGCAACTATATTTATTTATTCAAAAGTCTTTAAAAATATTACAAATTGTCATTAGTGGGAACTAGTTTGGATGCTCATGAGCTTACGACTCATTGGTACATTTACAAAGTAATAGCGTACACTGTGAAGTGTCATACGCCATAACAATTGCTGACTTGTGTTTCTTGTTGTACTATCAATATTTTATTATATCGTGGACGTTGTGATAGCGCAGTGGTAGAACGTTCGCTTCGGGTGTGAACGACCAAGAGTTCGAGCCGAACTGTAGCCGTTACGATTGTGTCCTTAGGCAAGGCACTTAAATTCCACATTGCCTCTTCTCTCACCCTCGTGGCGATGGCCTCCAATCAGGAATGAGATCTCGAGAGTGATTGATATCAGTTGTAATAACTTGTTTCGCAATCGAGCTAACATAAATTTGTATAAACTAATATTTTATGCATTCAATCCGGATATGTGATATTATTATTTGGTTCTAGACCATGACAGTTCATTTTGATAGAATTGTCAATTAAGATGATTTTAAAAAATAATAGTAATTGAGTGTGTGTATTTTGGGTTTAAATTTGCACCAACAGCATGCAGAAAATAGCTAAAAATAATTATTAATACAAAAGTACATATAACCGCACAGGAATACGAAACGCGACCGGTGGATGAGAAAATGATATATTTCACTGTTTCAAAGTGGTGTAATACGGAGTTTTCTTTCACTGAGAAAACTCTATCATTCATTGGAAATGATAAACGTTATATTCCTCTTCAAACTGATTGTAACAATTTCTAAGCACGTTTCTAACATACAACTTGTCACAATTTCTAAGTGAGTTGCTAACATACAACTTGTCACAATTTCTAAGCAAGTTGCTAGCATACAACTTGTCACAATTTCTAAGTAAGTTGCTAGCATACAACTTGTCACAATGTCTAAGCAAGTTGCTAGCATACAACTTGTCATAATTTCTAAGGAAGTTGCTAACATACAACTTGTCACAATTTCTAAGTAAGTTGCTAGCATACAACTTGTCACAATTTCTAAGCCAGTTGCTAGAATACAACTTGTCACAATTTCTAAGCAAGTTGCTAGCATACAACTTGTCACAATTTCTAAGCAAGTTGCTAGCATACAACTTGTCACAATTTCTAAGCAAGTTGCTAGCATACAACTTGTCACAATTTCTAAGCAAGTTGCTAGCATACAACGTGTAACAATTTCTAAGCAAGTTGCTAGCATACAACTTGTCACAATTTCTAAGCAAGTTACTAGAATACAACGTGTAACAATTTCTAAGCAAGTTACTAGCATACAACTTGTCACAATTTCTAAGCAAGATACTAGCATACAACTTGTCACAATTTCTAAGCAAGTTACTAGCATACAACTTGTCACAATTTCTAAGCAAGTTGCTAGCATACAACTTGTCACAATTTCTAAGCAAGTTACTAGCATACAACGTGTAACAATTTCTAAGCAAGTTACTAGCATACAACTTGTCACAATTTCTAAGCAAGTTGCTAGCATACATATTGTCACAATTTCTAAGCAAGTTGCTAGCATACAACTTGTCACAATGTCTAAGCAAGTTGCTAGCATACAACTTGTCATAATTTCTAAGGAAGTTGCTAGCATACAACTTGTCACAATTTCTAAGTAAGTTGCTAGCATACAACTTGTCACAATTTCTAAGCCAGTTGCTAGAATACAACTTGTCACAATTTCTAAGCAAGTTGTTAGCATACAACTTGTCACAATTTCTAAGCAAGTTGCTAGCATACAACTTGTCACAATTTCTAAGCAAGTTGCTAGCATACAACTTGTCACAATTTCTAAGCAAGTTGCTAGCATACAACTTGTCACAATTTCTAAGCAAGTTGCTAGCATACAACGTGTAACAATTTCTAAGCAAGTTGCTAGCATACAACTTGTCACAATTTCTAAGCAAGTTACTAGAATACAACGTGTAACAATTTCTAAGCAAGTTGCTAGCATACAACTTGTCACAATTTCTAAGCAAGATACTAGCATACAACTTGTCACAATTTCTAAGCAAGTTACTAGCATACAACTTGTCACAATTTCTAAGCAAGTTACTAGAATACAACGTGTAACAATTTCTAAGCAAGTTGCTAGCATACAACTTGTCACAATTTCTAAGCAAGTTACTAGCATACAACTTGTCACAATTTCTACGCAAGTTACTAGCATACAACTTGTCACAATTTCTAAGCAAGTTACTAGCATACAACTTGTCACAATTTCTAAGCAAGTTGCTAGCATACAACGTGTAACAATTTCTAAGCAATTTGCTAGCATACAACTTGTCACAATTTCTAAGCAAGTTAATAGAATACAACGTGTAACAATTTCTAAGCAAGTTACTAGCATACAACTTGTCACAATTTCTAAGCAAGTTGCTAGCATACAACGTGTAACAATTTCTGAGCAAGTTGCTGGCATACAACTTGTCACAATTTCTAAGCAAGTTGCTAGCATACAACTTGTCACAATTTCTAAGTAAGTTGCTAGCATACAACTTGTCACAATTTCTAAGCAAGTTACTAGCATACAACTTGTCACAATTTCTAAGCAAGTTGCTAGCATACATATTGTCACAATTTCTAAGCAAGTTGCTAGCATACAACTTGTCACAATTTCTAAGCAAGTTGCTAGCATACAACTTGTCATAATTTCTAAGGAAGTTGCTAACATACAACTTGTCACAATTTCTAAGTAAGTTGCTAGTATACAACTTGTCACAATTTCTAAGTCAGTTGCTAGAATACAACTTGTCACAATTTCTAAGCAAGTTGTTAGCATACAACTTGTCACAATTGCTAAGCAAGTTGCTAGCATACAACTTGTCACAATTTCTAAGCAAGTTGCTAGCATACAACTTGTCACAATTTCTAAGCAAGTTGCTAGCATACAACGTGTAACAATTTCTAAGCAAGTTGCTAGCATACAACGTGTAACAATTTCTAAGCAAGTTACTAGCATACAACGTGGAACAATTTCTAAGCAAGTTGCTAGCATACAACTTGTCACAATTTCTAAGTAAGTTGCTAGCATACAACTTGTCACAATTTCTAAGCAAGTTACTAGCATACAACTTGTCACAATTTCTTAGCAAGTTGCTAGCATACATATAGTCACAATTTCTAAGCAAGTTGCTAGCACACAACTTGTCACAATGTCTAAGCAAGTTGCTAGCATACAACTTGTCATAATTTCTAAGGAAGTTGCTAACATACAACTTGTCACAATTTCTAAGTAAGTTGCTAGCATACAACTTGTCACAATTTCTAAGCCAGTTGCTAGAATACAACTTGTCACAATTTCTAAGCAAGTTGTTAGCATACAACTTGTCACAATTTCTAAGCAAGTTGCTAGCATACAACTTGTCACAATTTCTAAGCAAGTTGCTAGCATACAACTTGTCACAATTTCTAAGCAAGTTGCTAGCATACAACTTGTCACAATTTCTAAGCAAGTTGCTAGCATACAACGTGTAACAATTTCTAAGCAATTTGCTAGCATACAACTTGTCACAATTTCTAAGCAAGTTAATAGAATACAACGTGTAACAATTTCTAAGCAAGTTACTAGCATACAACTTGTCACAATTTCTAAGCAAGATACTAGCATACAACGTGTAACAATTTCTAAGCAAGTGGCTGGCATACAACTTGTCACAATTTCTTAGCAAGTTGCTAGCATACATATAGTCACAATTTCTAAGCAAGTTGCTAGCACACAACTTGTCACAATGTCTAAGCAAGTTGCTAGCATACAACTTGTCATAATTTCTAAGGAAGTTGCTAACATACAACTTGTCACAATTTCTAAGTAAGTTGCTAGCATACAACTTGTCACAATTTCTAAGCCAGTTGCTAGAATACAACTTGTCACAATTTCTAAGCAAGTTGTTAGCATACAACTTGTCACAATTTCTAAGCAAGTTGCTAGCATACAACTTGTCACAATTTCTAAGCAAGTTGCTAGCATACAACTTGTCACAATTTCTAAGCAAGTTGCTAGCATACAACTTGTCACAATTTCTAAGCAAGTTGCTAGCATACAACGTGTAACAATTTCTAAGCAATTTGCTAGCATACAACTTGTCACAATTTCTAAGCAAGTTAATAGAATACAACGTGTAACAATTTCTAAGCAAGTTACTAGCATACAACTTGTCACAATTTCTAAGCAAGATACTAGCATACAACGTGTAACAATTTCTAAGCAAGTTGCTGGCATACAACTTGTCACAATTTCTAAGCAAGTTACTAGAATACAACGTGTAACAATTTCTAAGCAAGTTGCTAGCATACAACTTGTCACAATTTCTAAGCAAGTTACTAGCATACAACTTGTCACAATTTCTAAGCAAGTTACTAGCATACAACTTGTAACAATTTCTAAGCAAGTTGCTAGCATACAACGTGTAACAATTTCTGAGCAAGGTGCTGGCATACAACTTGTCACAATTTCTAAGCAAGTTGCTAGCATACAACTTGTCACAATTTCTAAGTAAGTTGCTAGTATACAACTTGTCACAATTTCTAAGCAAGTTACTAGCATACAACTTTCACAATTTCTAAGCAAGTTGCTAGCATACATATTGTCACAATTTCTAAGCAAGTTGCTAGCATACAACTTGTCACAATTTCTAAGCAAGTTGCTAGCATACAACTTGTCATAATTTCTAAGGAATTTGCTAACATACAACTTGTCACAATTTCTAAGTAAGTTGCTAGCATACAACTTGTCACAATTTCTAAGCCAGTTGCTAGAATACAACTTGTCACAATTTCTAAGCAAGTTGTTAGCATACAACTTGTCACAATTTCTAAGCAAGTTGCTAGCATACAACTTGTCACAATTTCTAAGCAAGTTGCTAGCATACAACTTGTCACAATTTCTAAGCAAGTTGCTAGCATACAACGTGTAACAATTTCTAAGCAAGTTGCTAGCATACAACGTGTAACAATTTCTAAGCAAGTTACTAGCATACAACTTGTCACAATTTCTAGGCAAGTTACTAGCATACAACTTGTAACAATTTCTAAGCAAGTTACTAGAATACAACGTGTAACAATTTCTAAGCAAGTTACTAGCATACAACGTGTAACAATTTCTAAGCAAGTTGCTGGCATACAAATTGTAACAATTTCTAAGCAAGTTACTAGCATACAACTTGTAACAATTTCTAAGCAAGTTACTAGCATACACATTGTCACAATTTCTAAGCAGGTTGCTAGCATACAACGTGTAACAATTTCTAAGCAATTTGCTAGCATACAACTTGTCACAATTTCTAAGCAAGTTAATAGAATACAACGTGTAACAATTTCTAAGCAAGTTACTAGCATACAACTTGTCACAATTTCTAAGCAAGATACTAGCATACAACGTGTAACAATTTCTAAGCAAGTTGCTGGCATACAACTTGTCACAATTTCTAAGCAAGTTGCTAGTATACAACTTTTCACAATTTCTAAGCTAGTTGCTAGCATACAACTTGTAACAATTTCTAAGCAAGTTGCTTGCATACAACTTGTAACAATTTCTAAGCAAGTTACTAGCATACAACTTGTAACAATTTCTAAGCAAGTTACTAGCATACACATTGTCACAATGTCTAAGCAGGTTGCTAGCATACACATTGTCACCATTTCTAAGCAGGTTGCTAGCATACAACTTGTCACCATTTCTAAGCAAGTTACTAGAATACAACGTGTAACAATTTCTAAGCAAGTTACTAGCATACAACTTGTCACAATTTCTAAGCAAGATACTAGCAGACAACTTGTCACAATTTCTAAGCAAGTTACTAGCATACAACTTGTCACAATTTCTAAGCAAGTTACTAGAATACAACGTGTAACAATTTCTAAGCAAGTTGCTAGCATACAACTTGTCACAATTTCTAAGCAAGTTACTAGCATACAACTTGTCACAATTTCTAAGCAAGTTGCTAACATACAACTTGTCACAATTTCTAAGCAAGTTGCTAACATACAACTTGTCACAATTTCTAAGCAAGTTGCTAGCATACAACTTGTCACAATTTCTAAGCAAGTTGCTAGCATACAACTTGTCACAATTTCTAAGCAAGTTGCTAGCATACAACGTGTAACAATTTCTAAGCAAGTGGCTAGCATACAACTTGTCACAATTTCTAAGCAAGTTACTAGAATACAACTTGTAACAATTTCTAAGCAAGTTACTAGCATACAACTTGTCACAATTTCTAAGCAAGATACTAGCATACAACTTGTCACAATTTCTAAGCAAGTTACTAGCATTCAACTTGTCACAATTTCTAAGCAAGTTACTAGAATACAACGTGTAACAATTTCTAAGCAAGTTGCTAGCATACAACTTGTCACAATTTCTAAGCAAGTTACTAGCATACAACTTGTCACAATTTCTACGCAAGTTACTAGCATACAACTTGTCACAATTTCTAAGCAAGTTACTAGCATACAACTTGTAACAATTTCTAAGCAAGTTGCTAGCATACAACGTGTAACAATTTCTGAGCAAGGTGCTGGCATACAACTTGTCACAATTTCTAAGCAAGTTGCTAGCATACAACTTGTCACAATTTCTAAGTAAGTTGCTAGTATACAACTTGTCACAATTTCTAAGCAAGTTACTAGCATACAACTTTCACAATTTCTAAGCAAGTTGCTAGCATACATATTGTCACAATTTCTAAGCAAGTTGCTAGCATACAACTTGTCACAATTTCTAAGCAAGTTGCTAGCATACAACTTGTCATAATTTCTAAGGAATTTGCTAACATACAACTTGTCACAATTTCTAAGTAAGTTGCTAGCATACAACTTGTCACAATTTCTAAGCCAGTTGCTAGAATACAACTTGTCACAATTTCTAAGCAAGTTGTTAGCATACAACTTGTCACAATTTCTAAGCAAGTTGCTAGCATACAACTTGTCACAATTTCTAAGCAAGTTGCTAGCATACAACTTGTCACAATTTCTAAGCAAGTTGCTAGCATACAACGTGTAACAATTTCTAAGCAAGTTGCTAGCATACAACGTGTAACAATTTCTAAGCAAGTTACTAGCATACAACTTGTCACAATTTCTAAGCAAGTTACTAGCATACAACTTGTCACAATTTCTAAGCAAGTTACTAGCATACAACTTGTCACAATTTCTAAGCAAGTTGCTAACATACAACTTGTCACAATTTCTAAGCAAGTTGCTAACATACAACTTGTCACAATTTCTAAGCAAGTTGCTAGCATACAACTTGTCACAATTTCTAAGCAAGTTGCTAGCATACAACTTGTCACAATTTCTAAGCAAGTTGCTAGCATACAACGTGTAACAATTTCTAAGCAAGTGGCTAGCATATAACTTGTCACAATTTCTAAGCAAGTTACTAGAATACAACTTGTAACAATTTCTAAGCAAGTTACTAGCATACAACTTGTCACAATTTCTAAGCAAGATACTAGCATACAACTTGTCACAATTTCTAAGCAAGTTACTAGCATTCAACTTGTCACAATTTCTAAGCAAGTTACTAGAATACAACGTGTAACAATTTCTAAGCAAGTTGCTAGCATACAACTTGTCACAATTTCTAAGCAAGTTACTAGCATACAACTTGTCACAATTTCTACGCAAGTTACTAGCATACAACTTGTCACAATTTCTAAGCAAGTTACTAGCATACAACTTGTAACAATTTCTAAGCAAGTTGCTAGCATACAACGTGTAACAATTTCTGAGCAAGGTGCTGGCATACAACTTGTCACAATTTCTAAGCAAGTTGCTAGCATACAACTTGTCACAATTTCTAAGTAAGTTGCTAGTATACAACTTGTCACAATTTCTAAGCAAGTTACTAGCATACAACTTTCACAATTTCTAAGCAAGTTGCTAGCATACATATTGTCACAATTTCTAAGCAAGTTGCTAGCATACAACTTGTCACAATTTCTAAGCAAGTTGCTAGCATACAACTTGTCATAATTTCTAAGGAATTTGCTAACATACAACTTGTCACAATTTCTAAGTAAGTTGCTAGCATACAACTTGTCACAATTTCTAAGCCAGTTGCTAGAATACAACTTGTCACAATTTCTAAGCAAGTTGTTAGCATACAACTTGTCACAATTTCTAAGCAAGTTGCTAGCATACAACTTGTCACAATTTCTAAGCAAGTTGCTAGCATACAACTTGTCACAATTTCTAAGCAAGTTGCTAGCATACAACGTGTAACAATTTCTAAGCAAGTTGCTAGCATACAACGTGTAACAATTTCTAAGCAAGTTACTAGCATACAACTTGTCACAATTTCTAGGCAAGTTACTAGCATACAACTTGTAACAATTTCTAAGCAAGTTACTAGAATACAACGTGTAACAATTTCTAAGCAAGTTACTAGCATACAACGTGTAACAATTTCTAAGCAAGTTGCTGGCATACAACTTGTAACAATTTCTAAGCAAGTTACTAGCATACAACTTGTAACAATTTCTAAGCAAGTTACTAGCATACACATTGTCACAATTTCTAAGCAGGTTGCTAGCATACACATTGTCACCATTTCTAAGCAGTTGCTAGCATACAACTTGTCACCATTTCTAAGCAAGTTGCTAGCATACAACTTGTCACAATTTCTAAGCAGGTTGCTAGCATACAACTTTTCACAATTTCTAAGCAAGTTGCTAGCATACAACTGTATGTGATATAAATTCAATATTACTCAAGTTTTGCAGTAAGGAAATCCATCCATTTTAACATTTTAATGTACTTGTTGAAATTGTTGAAACTATATAATCTGACTATGATTAGAATAGACGGATCTGTAGTACAGTGGTTAGCACGTTGGACTTGTAATCCAGGGATCACAGGTTCGATCCCTCGCCTGACTCTTATAACATTAACAGTCTTTCAGATGGGACTTTAAACGGAGGTCTCGTGTCGGTGCTGTGCACCGTGCACGTAAACAGAACCAGAGCAGACTCTGGATGTGTCTCTGTCTGTATCATTGCACTATCCTCCAAAAATCTAAAATGACTAATCTCTTCAGGAGGCGTCGTTCATATGGGCAACCGGTAGCGACGATAAATAAACGTAAAACACACACGATAGTCAAAACTTATTCGGATCTTCGTAGCTGCCATTCTCGGAAACGACGAATTAATGTGCGTGCATCACGTTTATCATGCTTTATTAATATTGCTGGCACCCCCTCACTGGAACACTTACCAGGACTATGAGGAAAATAGGAGCTGCTTATATATAGATGACAAAGAAAATGGTTTGTATATGTCTCCAGTTAATGGACACAATTCAATGTAGGTTTCAAAAATACTATACTGCAAGACCAACTTGGACTAGCAGACATGGCAGGGCAGGGCAGGACAGGAGAGGGCAGGGCAGGGCAGGACAGGAGAGGGCAGGACAGGGCAGGACAGGGCATGGCAGGGCCGGACAGGACATGGCAGGACAGGGGAGGACTGGGCACGGCAAACGGCAAAAGGCAGGACAGGACAGAGGACAGGACAGGAGAGGGCAGGACAGGAGAGGGCAGGACAGGGCAGGGCAGGGCAGGGCAGGAGAGGGCAGGACAGGACATGGCAGGACAGGAAGGACAGGGCAGGGCAAGGCAGGACAGGAGAGGCAGGACAGGGCGGACAGGGCATGGCAGGGCCGGACAGGACATGGCAGGACAGGGAGGACTGGGCACGGCAACGGCAAAAGGCAGGACAGGACAGAGGACAGGACAGGAGAGGGCAGGACAGGAGAGGGCAGGACAGGGCAGGGCAGGGCAGGGCAGGAGAGGGCAGGACAGGACATGGCAGGACAGGGAAGGACAGGGCACGGCAAAAGGCAGGACAGGACAGAGGACAGGACAGGGCATGACAGGGCCGGACAGGACATGGCACGGCAAAAGGCAAGGCAAGGCAGACAGGTAATACATTGTATTTGAATAGCAGCTGGACTACTACAGTCGCTATTGCAGAGCGTATTACAGATGGACATGGAGATATACGACAGGATATACGATAGGTCTATTTGGGATGGAGAAATTGGCTTCTAAATTGAATGTACTTATGGATTCCTAGGAAACCAAGCAAATGAAATAAGCTTTATTAATCGGAAACGACGCTGTGAAAACGTATGGCTGTAGCTTTGATTAATAACATGCTATTTCCATGTTTTTGGCATTCAACGTGTATGCATATACATGCTTGTCATCACATTCAACTATATCTATAATGTACCTTTATTGAGGTTATTAATGGTATAAATTATTAGTCTAATGTATGTCCCATCCCATCCCAAACCCCAACTATGGCCTGGAGAGAAACTATATAAGCTCTGCTTCCGTTTTAATCCTTTCCTATTCTTTGATCGTGTGTACATGTATTGTTTTGTGAATGTATATAGTGGAATAAATATGTTCAAATCAACGTAAACTAAACACCTGTTTGTTGATCTATAAAAAATTCACTATCCCAACGTTCAAGGATTATTTGTGCCGTTCGGTCGTGTTGCCATACACGCGAATTTAGGAGTGAACAGTTAATTTTGACTTACTCTTTAAATATTTACATTGTTATTACGTTTGTCATGTTGTGTTCCTTCCAGTATATTGCGTTTACACCCCGGTAAACACAGATAACACTGAGACATTGCCCATTGGTTAAAGTTGTTTGACGTCAAAAGATGTTTAATCTTATTTATTTATGTTGATTTAAAAACTCCACACGCACGCACGCACGCACGCACGCACGCACGCACGCACGCACGCACGCACGCACGCACGCACACACATATATATATGTAACTTACCATTCAACTCTTCCGTTATATATGTATAATTATGTCAATAATGTTATGAGCCGCATGTATTGTATTGATTGTAATACTTTATTTATGAAATGAGAGAATAAAAGATAGTTGACGTGACTTGACCGTGGACGTTATTTTACAGTACAATACTATACGTGTGTAAGCATGGTGTTCAACTATGTGTTCTGTGTTGTATTGCTTAGGGTCCAGTTTTACGGTTTGTGTTTCGGGTTCGGGTTCAGCAGTATATTACTTTATAACAGTGGGCACAAACCAAACGCCATCCGGAAAGGATTCGAATAAGTTACTATGTAACATTTCCCCCAATCCTAACTGTGCTATTGCAACTATTCCTATGTTATGTACTTATGTACTTGAATAAATATATTGTTTAAATTAAGCCTCATACGCACCAGAGCTTTGTGTATTGTTTCCAAATAGGTAATTGTGTAGAATCCCGGCGGAGAGCTATTGGTTTAATTTACAATGGAATACAGAGGGTTGCAAAATCATGTACTTTCAGCACGAACCCACTTATTACGCTATGGTGCATAATTAGTCGCCTTTTCCAGCTTGAAACTAGTCCAGTAACACGGTTACTGCTTTCTTACATTTAAACGTCAATGCAGACGGATCTGTAGTCTATTGGTAACACACTGGACTTGTAATCCAGAGATCGCAGGTTCGATTCCCCGTCTGACAGTCTTCAGATGGGATTTTAAACCGAGGTCTCGTGTCGGTGCTGTACATCGTGCACGTAAAAGAACCAGAGGAGACTCTGGAATGGGTCTCTGTCTGTATCATTGCACTATCCTCCAAACATCTGCAGTTTCTTAAAAGGAAAACTTCAGTTATGAACTTACATAGATTTCGTTAAAATGTTAGCAACGCTTGATTTCATTAGATCAATAAATGTGTACATACTGGGTCGTCTAGAATAGCATGCTTTAATATAGGCATTTCTTAGATTACTGTAAAGGGACATATTTCTTCATAAACTATTTAAATGTAATATCTTGCTTATAAACGCCGCGTTTGGAACAACACTCGTGGTAACGTTGATGAATTAAATACATTAATCATTTCAAATGACTGGTCATTCTTAGCTACACATTCAGTTGATGAACACGGTGAATAATTCACTACTACGTTTATTTAATTTAGTCAAACTGTATTCTTTCATCATTTGTTGTTATCCGCTCGAATGACACTCCTTGCTATCATTCAGTTATACATATAACACACAGACAGCTTGAACGTCCCATGAGAAAGGCGCTAACATATAATACGTCTGCTAACTGGAACTCTTATAAACATCCAAGCAACTAAGAACATATAAAGACATACGCTAAATAATTAGTTTTAATAACCACGAAAGGTAACAATGCTAATAAAAATAACAAATGAGTAAACATTAGTCAGTTACTGCCCCTGAATACACCTTAAAGTATATTGGTCCTCTTAATTGGTTTCCTCTGTTTTTATCGTTGTTTCCTTTGCACCATATGTTTTCCATTTTTATCCGTATTCTCGTCTTATAATTATGAAATTATTAAATCTCGACAGATATCCTTTAGCATGTCCAATGGATACCTTACTGTAAAAATTGGTTCAATTAATTAACAGAATTTTGATAAAATTACACTTATTCTAACGCAACAGCTGTTTAGACGACAATGGTACAAACAAAGGATTCCAACTAAAATGACTAATATACATTTCGGGATAAATCTGACTTTATCCATCAAGGGAGGTAATAGAAACACCAGTAATGTCTCTCATTGTAACACAATACCTACACAATAACTACACTACTAGTAGAAAATGATGCAAACTGAAATTGAAAATCAAAATGCCTAAATGCATATTTTGCATCTGTGTCAAGAATAGATGAATGAAACATTCAATTACAACCATATGTTGCCAAATCAAATACCGTTTTCCCAGAATTTATCATCGAAGAAAAAGAAATTAGCGACACAAGTTCTACATTAATGTTAAATAAGGCAGTAGGTCCTGATGAAATTAGTCACAAAATGTTGAAAGAAACTCAACATTCTCTATGTATTTTATTTAATATATCTCCTCTTGAAGGCGTTATGCTAATATATAGACACTCGTCAAGGTAATGACTCTTTTAACAAAGGGTAACATGAATTCTCCCTCTAACAACTACGTGTAAGCCGCGAAAGGCCTGTGGGTGGGACCAAGTATTTTATGAACACTACCAATATGGAGGTAAATTTGTTCTTGATAAGTTATCTATTTTATTTACCGCTATTTTACGACAGGGTTACATTCCTACTGAAATGAAAAAGGGTGTAATTGTTACAATACACAAAGGTTCCAATAAACGAAAGGATGACCCAAATAACTATCGCGCAATAACATTAATGCCAACAATCTTAAAAGTGTATGAACTTGTACTTTTATCGCGCTCTAAATCAACCATTCTGGCATCGATAAGTAACCAACAGGGTGGGTTTCAAGAAGGGATAGGCTGTCTGATGACGTCATATTTCCTTAAGGAAACAATTTTATTCGCTAAGGAAAACAAAAGCCAAGTCTTCGTAAGTTTCCTAGATGCGAAGCAAGCGTTTGACAGGGTATGGCACAATGGCCTCCTATTTAAGCTGTATAACACAGGAATCGATTCAACAACCTTTCTGTCATTTGTCAACTTGTATTCTGATATGACGAGTTCGGTCCGACACGGAAATGCAACAACAGAGTGCTTCAATGTACTACAGGGAACGCGTCAGGGCAGTAAAACCTCCCCCCTTTTGTATCTTCTTTTTGTTGATGGCCTCATTAAATTACTAGAACAAAGTGGCTATGGTATCTGTATCTATGACATGAACGCCTGTTCACCGACAGTTATGGTTATGGTGTCTTTTTCGCGGTTCGGTCTTCAGTGCATGATTGATATATGTCACCGATACTCAAAATCATGGAGATACGAGTATAATCCGACTAAATGTTCTGTAATTATATTTAATGGTTCAACCATTATTAATGATGACCGTTTTGTCTGGAAACTCGATGAAACTGAGTTAAAAGTTGCAGATAAATATAAACACCTTGGAGTAATCTGTGATAGGTATTATACAATGAACCCAGCTATACAAGACGCATGCGCAAAACTTCGGTCCACATATTTTAGTGTTCTTATCTCTGGTTTACATCCCAATGAACTAAATCCGATAACTCTCTTAACAATATATAATTCGGTTGTTATTCCAAAGGTCCTGTACGGTTGCGAATTATGGAACTTTGCATCACAATCCTCCCTTATGCAACTGGAACGATCTCATCGCCTGTGTGCTAAATCTATGCAGCACTTACCATTACCCACATCAACTGACATTTCTCTCCGGGCTTTGGGTTTATTCTCGATAGAAACAGAGATTGATATTAAAAAATTACAATTCTTTGGTCAATTGTGCAACTTGCCGAATAAATATCTCTCAAAGCAATTTTTTATACACAGGCTCATAAGATTTCTTAACGACGATACTCAAGTTCAAGGTTTCATTCCGGACATATACAGACTGTTAAAGAAATACAACCTATTTACCATTATACCAAGTTTCATTCAAAGTGGCTCTGTTCCTACTAAATACTCATGGAACTCATCAGTTAAACGAACAGTGTATGGTTTCCAAAACTTTGAACGCAATGCGCGTTTTGATCTTTTAATGTATAGAGAACTTCACACTAGTATATTCAGTCACAGGGGTCCCTGTCGCATATGGAAATTAAGCCAGAAGTACCCACTTATAAAACTTAAATGCGAAACTGTAATAAGGGCATTTGGGAACATATTCTCGTTTAATAGAACTGAAAGTTGTGTCATAAATGTGGACTTACTGTTGAGAAGAAAGTATTACATCTCTTAAATCACTGTATAAGCAACAATATAATAAGGGATAGCCTATGGCGAGACACATTACATATACTGGGAGACCAAGCCTTTTCCAATTTCGTTACAGGTAGTGATTGTTTGCAATTTTGTCACCTATTGTCTTGTTTATACAACTACAATGTAAATGATAATGACGATGCTATTATGAAATTGATAATAGCACATTTATTCATGTTACTGTCTTAATTGTATTCCATTCAGAAGTCACATTGTCCTCCTTGTATTTCGTTTCGACAAGGGTACTGAATTTGATGATAAGTGCATGTGACTTAATTTTCTAACTCAATACGAATTCTCCTGAATATTATTTATCCACGCGTGCATTATAATACACACATCTTGGATTACATGTAGAGTGACTCGGTGGAAGATGTTTATCGCTTATATATGAGGGATTGGTGATCTACTGTCATGTCTGACCGATGGAGATCTTACACCGACTTGCCACATTTCTATTTGTAATCTTCTATGCAATTTTACATTCTGTTTGTATTGATTTCTATGTAAATTATATATTAAAACTTCTTGTTCTGCTCTCCAATATTTTAAGTAATAAAGGTATATATGCTCTAACAACAGGCCTTTTTAAAATTTAATTTAACCATATTTTATTGCATATGTAATATATTCGACAATACAATATTGTATAAGAGCATGAATCAGATGTGAAATAAGTTTTCAGATTATAAGGCAGTTACATTGTGTAACATAGTAAAAGGGTCGGGCCACAAGTTATAACCAACATTAGAAAACCGCCCTTCCCAATAATCAATGATATTAATTAACTGGAAACTAATAAACCTAAGTTTAGAAATTTGATAGGTCGGTAATGTTAATGTAAAGACGAAAAAGAGAAATAGAAAGACGAAAGATTCGAAAATAAAAAACTATTTTCATAAATCCTTCAATAATTTAATCAAAAGAAGTTACTAAGATGAAACAATAGAAAAAAAGAAAGAAAATAAAATAATCCAGTTCTGTCTTAACCCAGTCCTGCCCCCCTTACATCTCCGCATATTTCTCTAATAAGCCGGGTGTGTTGGTAGAGTTATGAAATAATTTATATTCCAATAATTTAATATATTCTTTGCAGTCCGGTCCGGTGTTTAATTTAATATATTATTTGCAGTCCGGTCCGGTGTTTAATTTAATATATAATTTGTAGTCCGGTCCGGTGTTTAACTTAATATATTCTTTGCAGTCCGGTCTGGTGTTTAATTTAATATATTCTTTGCAGTCCGGTCCGGTACGGTGTTTAATATATAATTTGCAGTCTGGTCGGTATTTAATTTAATATATTCTTTGCAGTCCGGTCCGTTACGGTGTTTAATTTAATATATTCTGTGCAGTCCAGCTCGATGTTTTCCTTCCAGGTCATTCTACCGTATATCAACTTATAGACATATATCATCACATATGTGGATCTTTTGATAAGAAGCAATCAACATGTATTATTTTCTGTGATATACATAAAGCGTTCGACAGAGTCTGGCACCGTGACATCCTTTTTTAAATTTAAATAATTTGGTATGAACGATGAATTTCAAAAATGGTTAAGTGATTATCTTTCTGATTATAGTTTAAACCTTATTTATTTTACAACGATTGCGAAGCAAGTTCTAACAACTATTAATCACTCTCGTTGGCGCGGATGAAAACGTAAATGTGGTCATTCGTGTGGGAGGAAACCGGAGTACCCGGAGAAAGCCCACCTGTCCGATCTGGCGACCACTGTACCATCTCACATACTTCCCAGTCAGAGGATCGAACCCGGGTTGCATTTGTGAGAATCAAGCGCGCTAACCGGACAGCCTTAGAATTATGGATTTTACTATCATGAGTGAAGAAAATAATCCTTCAGACATTACACTAATTTCCCAAATATTTAAGCCCGTAGACGTCCAAAGTTCCCTATATTTTTCTAAAAGGATATAAATGTTACCTCTAAGGCAATTGCACAGTTTGTTTTTGGTGTCGGTATATGTACTTTGCTGAACTGCAATCACGACCTGCAATCTGTCGGTGAAACTGGACCTTAGATTCCGCAGAACTTCCCCGATGGGGTGGGATATAGCATATCTACACGAGGGCTTATGCATTTACTACAAATTATTGTCTTTTCTTTTCGCTACGCCGTGTAGTTGTGCACGCGGTGCACGAGGTTTAGGCGCTATAGTGTGATATACGCTCGGAAGAATTTGGGGTAAAATATGGTCTGATTATCATTCGAAGGTCGGCTACCGTAGAGCTAGGAGAACTTGGGTGCAATTAATTCCATGTGATAGTGTGAATTAAGTCTACACTTTAACAATGTACGGGGTTCTGTAAAATTACACGTTAAATTAACGTCATCTTAATGTCTTTAGACATTATTCTAGGGAAATAGGCCTACAGTACGAGACATATAATATAGCGGGATAATATAGCAACAGTACATACAGACTTTGTATCAGTTGAAAAAGCTAAGTCACAATATTTATTAGTAGATATATAATATTGATGTATTTCAAATAATTATATTTAGCTGATGACAATATTATGCATACATTGAATCATAATATGATTCGCCATAACATTTGTTAACATGCTAGCATGTACACATTAAATGAACGGTAACGACCCGCATTCTAATTTAAAGCGTGTTGTGTTTTAATCTAGACGGGGTTCAGGAAAGAAAATATTTATTTTCGGACGAACCCAGAGAGGGAGACAATAATCTTTATTATTTAGACTAAACTTCTTATTATATATACATTAAATATAATTACTCAATTCAGGGTCGCTTTGTATGATTAATTTCACTTCAATTACTAATGTTGATAGAACGTGTGGCCCAACCCATTTGCTTTCATGTGTGTGTCAATTTTTGTAATGTTGTATATGTGTATATGGTGCAATAAAATATTATTAAATTAAATATTGTTCTTGTAAATATTTGTAAATAATAACGTGAATAAATTAAAAAAAATATTTTCTATATTTATCCGAATGCGAATCGTATTTTATCATTTGGCCAATACATGTATATGTAACTATCTATCTTCTGTTATTGTCAAACCCTCAAACTATCTAACTTCCGGTAATGTCAAACCCTCAAAAACTATCTATCTTCCGTTAATGTCAAACCCTCAAAAACTATCTATCTTCCGTTCATGTCAAACCATCAAAAACTATCTATCTTCCGTTAATGTCAAACCCTCAAAAACTATCTATCTTCCGTTAATGTCAAATCCTCAAAAACTATCTATCTTCCGTTAATGTCAAACCCTCAAAAACTATCTATCTTCCGTTAATGTCAAACCCTCAAAAACTATCTATCTTCCGTTAATGTCTAACCCTCAAAAACTATCTATCTTCCGTTAATGTCAAACCATCAAAAACTAATAGGCTAGACAGTGAGACAGACGTTTATTATATATGAACGTGGTATAGCATGTTATTAGTTCTAAGCAGAGGACATTCTATATTCTGACAACAACATTACTGTCAATCACGTCGGATGCATCAGTGGCCTAGAGGTCAAGATCGGTGACTTCAAATCACGTGCCCCTCGCCGCTGTAGATTGGAAGCACATTATGCGGATGCTATCTAGCTGACTTGCGGAAGATCGGTGGTTCTGCTCGAGTGCACGTTCGTGCCTGAAATATTGCTCGAAGAGGCACCGGGGATTTTCTCCTTCAATAACTGAAGAATCGCCAATTGCTCTAAGCTGTTGGTGTGACTTCAAATACACAACACAACAACTTCCCTTATATAATGCTGACAATACCCGTACGATTGCCATTTCGTCATACATGCATAGTGATTTCCTTAATTGATTGCTGAACAATACGGATCATATGGATTTGCACTTAGTGACTTAGTGGCCTAAATTATCGTCAATGTAATTAGCACAGGTTTTGTACTTTAAATATATTTAGGATGTGGGGTTTCCAAAATACATATAGCACAATAGATTGACATGATAGCAAGTTACTGATACTGTTATAGCTACATAATAAGTTGGATATATCAGGCTACAGTGCATAGGTTATCCTACAGTTGCTAACGTGATTTTCAGTTGATATTTTACGTTATGGAATAATTAGTCTAGTGAATCTTGACTGGTTGCAGAATGGTAATGATGTAGCAATGTGAATGCAATACGGAATAATTAGTCTAGTGAATCCTGACTGGTTGCAGAATGGTAATGATGTAGCAATGTGAATGCAATACGGACTAATTAGTGTAGTGAATCCTGATTGGTCGCAGAATGGTAATGATGTAGCAATGTGAATGCAATACGGAATAATTAGTCTAGTGAATCCTGATTGGTCGCAGAATGGTAATGATGTAGCAATGTGAATGCAATACGGAATAATTAGTCTAGTGAATCCTGATTGGTCGCATAATGGTAATGATGTAGCAATGTGAATGCAATACGGAATAATTAGTCTAGTGAATCCTGATTGGTTGCAGAATGGTAATGATGTAGCAATGTGAATGCAATACGGAATAATTAGTCTAGTGAATCCTGATTGGTCGCAGAATGGTAATGATGTAGAAATGTGAATGCAATACGGAATAATTAGTCTAGTGAATCCTGACTGGTCGCAGAATGGTAATGATGTAGCAATGTGAATGCAATACGGAATAATTAGTCTAGTGAATCCTGATTGGTCGCAGAATGGTAATGTTGTAGCAATGTGAATGCAATACGGAATAATTAGTCTAGTGAATCCTGATTGGTCGCAGAATGGTAATGATGTAGTAATGTGAATGAAATACGGAATAATTAGTCTAGTGAATCCTGATTGGTCGCAGAATGGTAATGATGTAGTAATGTGAATGCAATACGGAATAATTAGTCTAGTGAATCCTGATTGGTAGCAGAATGGTATTGATGTAGCAATGTGAATGCAATACGGACTAATTTGTCTAGTGAATCCTGAATGGGAGCATAATGTTACTGATGTAGAAATGTGAATGAAATACGGAATAATTAGTCTAGTGAATCCTGATTGGTAGCAGAATGGTATTGATGTAGCAATGTGAATGCAATACGGACTAATTTGTCTAGTGAATCCTGAATGGGAGCATAATGGTAATGATGTAGAAATGTGAATGCAATACGGAATCATTAGTCTAGTGAATCCTGATTGGTCGCATAATGGTAATGATGTAGAAATGTGAATGCAATACGGAATCATTAGTCTAGTGAATCCTGATTGGTCGCAGAATGGTAATGTTGTAGCAATGTGAATGCAATACGGAATAATTAGTCTAGTGAATCCCGATTGGTCGCAGAATGGTAATGATGTAGCAATGTGAATGAAATACGGAATAATTAGTCTAGTGAATCTTGATTGGTCGCAGAATGGTAATGATGTAGCAATGTGAATGAAACACGGAATAATTAGTCTAGTGAATCCTGATTGGTCGCAGAGTGGTAATGTTTTAGCAATGTGAATGAAATACGGAATAATTAGTCTAGTGAATCCAGATTGGTCGCAGAATGGTA
>CM026386.1:59638209-59728611 GCA_014843695.1 Archivesica marissinica
ATCCATCCATCCATCTATCATCTATCATCTATCTATCTATCATCTATCTATCTATCTATATATCTATCTATCTATCTATCTATCTATCTATCTATCTATCTATCTATCTATCTATCTATCTATCTATCTATCTATCTATCTATCTATCTATCTATCTATCTATCTATCTATCTATCTATCTATCTATCTATCTATCTATCTATCTATCTATCTATCTATCTATCTATCTATCTATCTATCTATCTATCTATCTATCTATCTATCTATCTATCTATCTATCTATCTATCTATCTATCTATCTATCTATCTATCTATCTATCTATCTATCTATCTATCTATCTATCTATCTATCTATCTATCTATCTATCTATCTATCTATCTATCTATCTGTCTATCTATCTATCTATCTGTCTATCTATCTATCTATCTGTCTATCTATCTATCTATCTGTCTGTCTGTCTGTCTGTCTATCTATCTATCTATCTATCTATCTATCTATCTATCTATCTATCTATCTATCTATCTATCTATTAAACACAACTGCTGCATTTTATGTCGTACGTGAAAGTTACGCCGTCATGATATGCTGAGAATATTTTGTTAAAGCATGCGTGTTTTACGTTCATTAATCGTCGCTACCGGTTATCCATATGAGTGACGTGTCGTGAAGAGCTTAGTCATTTGTGTGGAGGATAGTGCAATGATACAGCCATAAATACCCATTACAGAGTCTCCGCTGGTTCTTTGACGTGCACGGTGAAAAAACCGACACGAGACCTTGGTTGAAAATCCCATCTGGAAGACTGTTAATATTAATAGGGTCAGACGGACGATCGAACAAGCGGTTCCTGGATTAACTGACCATCGTGTTAACCACTGGACTACTGACCCGTCTGTGTGTAAACACGTGTTAACCACTGGACTACTGACCCGTCTGTGTGTAAACACGTGTTAACTACTGGACTACTGACCCGTCTGTGTGTAAACACGTGTTAACCACTGGACTACTGACCCGTCTGTGTGTAAACACGTGTTAACCACTGGACTACTGACCCGTCTGTGTGTAAACACGTGTTAACTACTGGACTACTGACCCGTCTGTGTGTAAACACGTGTTAACCACTGGACTACTGACCCGTCTGTGTGTAAACACGTGTTAACCACTGAACTACTGACCCGTATGTATGTAAACACGTGTCCGATTAGCACAGTGGTTAGCACGCTCGCTTCTCACCAATGCGACTCGGGTTCGATCCTCCAACAGGGAAGTATGTGAGATGGTACGATGGTCGCCAGATCGGACAGGTGGGATTTCCCCGGGTACTCCGGTTTCCTCCCACACGAATTACCACATATACGCTTTCATCAGAGCCAACGAGAGTGATTAATATAAGTTGTTAAAACTTGCTTCGCAATCGTTGTAAAATAAATAAAGTTTAACAAAAAACATGTGTTTGTTCACCAATTGTCACAGCTATGACGCATTAGTGCAACAAGCGTATGTCAGTATTCGCATAGCCTTTACCGTGGTGTAAACGCAATATATCGAATGGGAATTTAAATAATCAACTAAATAGTGGTTATGTGTTATGCCTGCATCAGCACCATTTTGGGCTATATCGCCGGCGGGCAGTTTACCTAACAACACCTCTCCTGGGCAGGCTCCAGCGGTTAACCAGTACTTGGGTGCACCAACCTCCGTAAGAAACTGCCATTTTCATATAAATGAGACACGGCCTGAGCGGGGCTCGAACCCGTGACCATCAGTGATGATAGGTTACAGTGGTATACAAGCACTCGACCACGGTCGTATAAATAAACAGATAAGATTGTCCCCGTCATATACAGTGGTATATTAAAACTTCGTTTACGTTTTACGCTTAAACATTAGTAGTTTCAATCGTGTTCATAGTCTTATTTAGTAATCTTGTTGTGAATTTCAGTTTTTTAATTCCAAAATACCATTTTAAGCTTCTTTTAATATTCGATTAGCAGTGGTTACATAGTCTTAATTTGTATATATTTCTATATGTAATTCATGTGGCTTTATATGAATTGTATAGTCTCATGTAATTCTATTTAGAATGGCTGGGTGCAATTTTATGGGTAATGTTATTTGTATTATGTATTGTATTGTACATGGATGAGACAGAAATAAGGATAATAATATAAAATATACAACATACGTACAATGGTCTGCGTTTAGAGGTTGAAATAAAAATTAATTAAGATATACATAGTTAATATTTTAAATGAAAATACATCTTTGTGTCATTTATTTTATAGTCACAAGCTTGTGTTTGTATACTGGTATGTGTTACATCAACTGTCTTCGAGGGATGCACTTCCAGAAAGAGAACGTATGTTTTGATGGTAAACTTTGGCACATGGATGTGACGCTTGTGAAGGTTAGTCTGGTCTGGGAACCGTTTCTAGTGGATTACATTCGCGGAAACTCGGTAAAAGCATCAGATGTATCGTTATTGCTAGAACATGTTCATATTACAAAATGTAGGCGGAAAATGAGTATATAGATTACTGCCTGTAGTTCCAAATTGACGCGAGTGCATTTATATCTCCGAGTACAGTTTTACCTCTGAGTGTATTTATATCTCCGAGTACAGTTTTATCTCTGAGTGCATTTATATCTCCGAGTACAGTTTTATCTCTGAGTGTATTTATATATCCGAGTACAGTTTTATCTCTGAGTGCATTTATATCTCCGAGTACAGTTTTATCTCTGAGTGTATTTATATATCCGAGTACAGTTTTATCTCTGAGTGTATTTATATATCCGAGTACAGTTTCATCTCTGAGTGCATTTATATATCCGAGTACAGTTTCATCTCTGAGTGCATTTATATATCCGAGTAGAGTTTTATCTCTGAGTGCATTTATATTTCCGGGTACAGTTTTATCTCTGAGTGCATTTATATCTCCGAGTACAGTTTTATCTCTGAGTGCATTTATATTTCCGAGTACAGTTTTATCTCTGAGTGCATTTATATATCCGAGTACAGTTTTATCTCTGAGTGTATTTATATCTCTGAGTGCATTTATATATCAGAGTGCATTTATATCTCCGAGTACAGTTTTATCTCTGAGTGCATTTATATATCCGAGTTAATTTATATATCAGAGTGCATGTATATCTCTGAGTGCATTTATATCTCAGAGTGCATTTATATATCAGAGTGCATTTATATATCTGAGTGCATTTATATATCAGAGTGCATTTATATCTCTGAGTGCATTTATATATCAGAGTGCATTTATATCTCTGAGTGCATTTATATATCAGAGTGCATTTATATCTCTGATTGCATTTATATATCAGAGTGCATTTATATCTCTGATTGCATTTATATATCAGAGTGCATTTATATCTCTGAGTGCATTCATTCGTGTATAATTATTATTATTAGATTATGTTTGTCTATCATGTTGTGTGGTGTTTATTGCAGTGTACTGGTTGTCGACTATTTACCCATGTACATGTATATACTCAATACATTCGTTATGTACTCATACCATTGCTTGTATACTCATATATACTGAGTCAAAAAAGAAACGATACCAAACTAAAAATGACGTAAAACGGATAAAACCATAGAAAGGTTTAATATATTATTACGTATCAGTACCGGGTATCTTATTGCAACGTCAGCCAACCATTAACACAGGTAAATAAACACCCGATAATCCTGGAACGCCGACTTTCCGATTTGCACGTGCTCCTCAACAAAGACAACTTCCTACACATGTACAAATCGGAAAACCGGTTTATTGTACTGGTATTGCATTATCATCGAGGAAAAACACCTTACATACCCATTGTTACCTCTAACAAAATGCCTAGGCTAAACCGCATTCAGAGAATGCGTGCCATTGGCATGATTGACGGTGGTTTACGTCAGCGTGACGTCGCAAATCGACTCGGGGTTACGCGGATCACGATAACACGTCTACTTCAACGTTATCGAACACATGGATCGGTGGACGACCGTCCAAGATCTGGTCGACCACGTGTGACGACGCGTGAACAGGACCGTCACATTCGGACGTCACATTTACGTGACCGGTTCCTACCTGCTACACACACAGCTGCCGTTACTCCTGGGATGACCAACAATCGCATCAGTGCACAAACAGTCAGGAACCGGCTCGGTGAACGTGGCATTCGTGCCTATCGGCCATACGTTGGACCCATCCTGACACGACGTCACCGTGACGTACGGCGGGAATGGACGACGGAACGTGCTCGCTGGACTCGGTTACAGTGGAATTCGGTGATGTTTAGCGATGAATCGCGGTTCTGTTTGCGTCGAGCGGATGGCAGAGAGCGGGTATATCGCAGACGCGGTGAACGTTACGCCGACGCATGTGTACGTCAGGTCGATCTGTTCGGGGGCGGAAGCGTTATGGCGTGGGGCGGTATCACCTTCGGCAGTCGCACTGAACTGTTAGTGGTGGACGGGAACCTATTGTGATGAGATCCTTGCGCCAGTTGTTGTGCCGTTCTTTAACGCCAACAGAAACGTCACACTGTTCCAACAGGACAACGCCAGGTGTCATACTGCTCGGATTTCCACCACATTATTGGAGCAGAACAATATTGAAACCCTGCCGTGGCCTGCTTTGTCACCAGACTTGTCACCCATAGAACATGTGTGGGATACGTTAGACCGCCGCGTCAGACGACGTCAGCCGGTAACGTTAAACCAACTGAGGGATGTTTTGCGTCAGGAGTGGACAAATATTGACCAGCAAGAGATTCAGACACTCTTCCGTTCGATGCGACGGCGGTGCATTGCAGTGAGAGACGCAAATGGTGCCCATACTCGGTATTGACGTCTGTGTGAAAACTCCATTAGACCCCTGTCCGACGAATTACGTCATCACGCAGCAGACAGTTTCGGAGGCTCATTATGCTTTATGTGCTCCTCTTTCAAACATGTTGGACTATCATCTTATGAATTTTCAAAGAATGTTCTTAATAAATGTTGAAATTATAGACACATAAACACCAGGTATCGTTTCTTTTTTGACTCAGTATAGCTATCAGATTTTATATTAAAATGTCTGTGACTTGTAGACTCAAATTCAATCTTGTTGCATCCTTTCTGATAAAAGTGTTCGTCCATGCACGGTTTTATTGAATGTTATGGTTATTATTTAGTTAGATATCTCCAATACGAATATAATTATTATATTGAAACGTTCTTGTATCATCTGCACCGTAATACAAACTATATGTTGGTGTGTCCTGGAAGACAAGTCCAGCATGCAATGTGTCTGGTTCTAGTTTAGATGTATAATGATGGTGTGTCCTGGAAGTCAAGCCCCGCATGCAATGTGTCTGGTTCTAGTTTAGTTGTATAATGATGGTGTGTCCTGGAAGTAAGTCAAGGCCCGCATGCAATGTGTCTGGTTCTAGTTTAGTTGTATAATGATGGTGTGTCCTGGAAGTCAAGCCCCGCATGCAATGTGTCTGGTTCTAGTTTAGTTGTCTAATGATGGTGTGTCCTGGAAGACAAGTCCGGCATGCAATGTGTCTGGTTCTAGTTTAGTTGTATAATGAATGTGTGTCCTGGAAGTCAAGTCCCGCATGCAATGTGTATGGTTCTAGTTTAGTTGTATAATGATGGTGTGTCCTGGAAGTCAAGTCCCGCATGCAATGTGTCTGGTTCTAGTTTAGTTGTATAATGATGGTGTGTCCTGGAAGACAAGCCCCGCATGCAATGTGTCTGGTTCTAGTTTAGTAGTCTAATCAAGCAGAGCTAGAAAGTTGTCATGTGACGTCACCACTTAATTAGAATGTGACAAATTACGCATACCAATTCTCGCCAGTAAATAAATCTACAGTATTCTTTTCAATTTTCAACTATTATTCAGCAACTTGAGTTCATACATATAATGAACTGTAAGCACATCATATAATATACGTATATAACACATATTACATCGTATTAATGATGGCGTGAGACTCACAAACTTTCCCGGA
Organism: Archivesica marissinica; assembly: GCA_014843695.1. Taxonomy (NCBI): domain Eukaryota; kingdom Metazoa; phylum Mollusca; class Bivalvia; order Venerida; family Vesicomyidae; genus Archivesica; species Archivesica marissinica. The sequence goes on from CM026386.1 coordinate 59,644,214, forward strand.
AACGGCAATACCAGTTTTACCTGACAACGTGAACGTGACTGTGTGGGCTCAATACATAACCTATCCCTATCTACATGTAACGAATAAATTGATCAAAATATACTCTTACGATAAGGTACACTTGCATACAATGTATACTTACGACAATGTATACTTACGATAAGGTATACTTATGACAATGTATACTTAAGATAAGGTATACTTACGACAATGTATACTTACGACAATATATACCTACGATAAGGTATACTTACAACAATGTGTACTTACGAAAAGGTATATTTACGACAATGTATACTTACGATAAGGTATACTTACGAAAATGTATACTTACGACAATATATACCTACGATAAGGTATACTTACAACAATGTGTACTTACGAAAAGGTATACTTACGACAATGTATACTTACGATAAGGTATACTTACGAAAATGTATACTTACGACAATATATACCTATGATAGTCCGCCTCCGTGGTCGAGTGGTTAAGGTCGCTGACTTGTATACCACTGTAACCTATCATCACTGATGTTCACGGGTTCGAGCCCCGCTCAGGCCGTGTCTCATTTATATGAAAAAGTTGGCAGTTTCTTACGGAGGTTGGTGCACCCAAGTACTGGTTAACCGCTGGAGCCTGCCCAGGAAAGGTGTTGTTAAGTAAACTGCCCGCCGGCGATATAGCCCAAAATGGTGCTGATGCAGGCGTAAAACCCGAAATATAACATAAATACCTATGATAAGATATACTTACAACAATGTGTACTTACGAAAAGGTATACTTACGACAATGTATTCCTACGACAATGTATACTTACGACAAGCTATACTTACGACAAGGCATACTTACGACAAGATATACTTACGACAAGGGCGACAATAAACGGTATGGTGATAATGTAGTAGAAATGAAGTTTCGAATAATCACTCCAGCAATACGAGTCATGTTCGAAGTGTAATACAGTCGCCCAGGCAACCGTAAACATGGCCGGTAACCCTGAAACAACAATTACACGTATATAGTATTGGCCCAGGCAACCGTAAACATGGCCGGTAACCCTGAAACAACAATTACACGTATATAGTATTGGCCCCGGCAACCGTAAACATGGCCGGTAACCCCGAAACAACAATTACACGTATATAGTATTGCCCCCCGGCAACCGTAAACATGGCCGGTATCCCCGAAACAACAATTACACGTATATAGTATTGGCCCAGGCAACCGTAAACATGGTCGGTAACCCTGAAACAACAATCACACGTATATAGTATTGCCCCCGGCAACCGTAAACATGGCCGGTATCCCCGAAACAACAATTACACGTATATAGTATTGGCCCAGGCAACCGTAAACATGGTCGGTAACCCTGAAACAACAATTACACGTATATAGTATTGGCCCAGGCAACCGTAAACATGGCCAGTAACCCTGAAACAACAATTACAGGTATATAGTATTGGCCCAGGCAACCGTAAACATGGCCGGCAACCCCGAAACAACAATTATACGTATATAGTATTGGCCCAGGCAACCGTAAACATGGCCGGTAACCCTGAAACAACAATTACACATATATAGTATTGGCCCAGGCAACCGTAAACATGGCGGTAACCCCGAAACAACAATTACATGTATATAGTATTGGCCCAGGCAACCGTACACATGGCCAGTAATTAATTAGGTCATGTACAAACAAGATGCATAGTATGAATATGAAAATGCAAATGGTTTGGGCCACAAGCGTTATCAACATTAGACAATGGCAAGCACCAGATATCGATACGAATAACTCGGAAGTTGATGCAAACAATCAAACAATTAGTCAATATAACAACTGCAAACAATTGCTTGTTCTCTAGAGCGAAACAGAGTTAACTGGCGTGTGAGGGAACGCAGGAGATGGAGATACACACAGCGTCTATTGTTCTGCTGTTGACTGACTCGTTAGGGAAGGCAGGATATGGATATACACATAGCGTATATTGTTCTGCTGTTGACTGACTCGTTAGGGAAGGCAGGATATGGATATACACATAGCGTATATTGTTCTGCTGTTGACTGACTCGTTAGGGAAGGCAGGATATGGATATACACACAGCGTATATTGTTCTGCTGTTCACTGGCTTGTTAGGGAAGGTAGGGGATGGAGATACACACAGCGTTTATTGTTCTGCTGTTCACTGGCTCGTTAGAGAAGGCAGGAGATGGAGATACACACAGCGTTTATTATTCTGCTGTTCACTGGCTTGTTAGGGAAGGCAGGAAATGGAGATACACACAGCGTTTATTGCTCTGCTGTTCACTGGCTCGTTAGGGAAGGTAGGGGATGGAGATACACACAGCGTATATTGTTCTGCTGTTCACTTGCTCGTTAGGGAAGGCAGGAAATGGAGATACACACAGCGTTTATTGTTCTGCTGTTCACTTGCTCGTTAGGGAAGGCAGGAAATGGAGATACATACATCATTTATTGTTCTGCTGTTCACTTGCTCGTTAGGGAAGGCAGGAAATGGAGATACACACAGCGTTTATTGCTCTGCTGTTCACTGGCTCGTTAGGGAAGGTAGGGGATGGAGATACACACAGCGTCTATTGTTCTGCTGTTCACGTGCTCGTTAGGGAAGGCAGGAAATGGAGATACACACAGCGTTTATTGTTCTGCTGTTCACTTGCTCGTTAGGGAAGGCAGGAAATGGAGATACACACAGCGTTTATTGCTCTGCTGTTCACTGGCTCGTTAGGGAAGGTAGGGGATGGAGATACACACAGCGTCTATTGTTCTGCTGTTCACGTGCTCGTTAGGGAAGGCAGGAAATGGAGATACACACAGCGTTTATTGCTCTGCTGTTCACTGGCTCGTTAGGGAAGGTAGGGGATGGAGATACACACAGCGTCTATTGTTCTGCTGTTCACTTGCTCGTTAGGGAAGGCAGGAAATGGAGATACACACAGCGTTTATTGCTCTCCTGTTCACTGGCTCGTTAGGGAAGGTAGGGGATGGAGATACACACAGCGTGTTTTGTTCTGCTGTTCACTGGCTAGTTAGGGAATGTAGGGGATGGAGATACACACAGCGTTTATTGTTCTGCTGTTCACTGGCTCGTTAGGGAAGGCAGGATATGGATATACACACATAGTGTATTGTTCTGCTGTTGACTGGCGTGTTAGGGAATGTAGGATATGGATATACACACATAGTGTATTGTTCTGCTGTTCACTGGCTCGTTAGGGAAGGCAGGATATGGATATACACACACAGTGTATTGTTCTGCTGTTGACTGACTCGTTAGGGAAGGCAGGATATGGATATACACATAGCGTATATTGTTCTGCTGTTCACTGGCGTGTTAGGGAAGGTGAAATGGAGATATTTATAAGCTTATACTACTGCGTTGTCCGCGCGTACTACTGCCTTTGTCAGCTCATACTTCTGCCTTTGTCAGATCATACTACTGCTTTGTCAGCTCATACTACTGCTTTGTCAGCGCATACTACTGCTGCTTTGTTAGTGCATACTACTGCATTTGTCAGCACATACTACTGCCATTGTCAGCGCATAATACTGCTTTGTCAGCGCATACTAAAAAGATATCATGCTAATGTATGACTGTATATATGTCATCTGGACAATAACCGATCTAAAGATATCATGCTAATGTATGACTGTATGTATGTCAACTAGACAATAACCGATCTAAAGATATCATGCTAATGTATGACTGTATGTATGTCAACTAGACAATAACCGATCTAAAGATATCATGCTAATGTATGACTGTATGTATGTCATCTAGACAATAACCGATCTATCTGTTGAAGATATATAATGTGTCTGATAGTTCGGGTTTTACGTCTTCATCAGCACCATTTTGGGCTATTACGCCAGTGGGCAGCTTATATAATAACACCTTTCCTGTGCAGGCTCCAGCGGTTAACAAGGTGGTTTTACGTTTATTGATCGTCGCTACCGGTTGCCCATATGAACGACGCCTTCTGAAGTGATTAGTAATTGTAGATTTTTGGAGGATAGTGCAATGATACAGACAGAGACCAATTCCAGAAACTCCTCTGGTTCTTTTACGTGCACGGTATACAGCACCGACACGAGACCTCGGTTTAACGTCCCATCTGAAAGACTGTTAATTTTATTATGGTCAGACGGGGGGTCGAACCTGCGATCCCTGGATTACCAGTCCAGCGTGTTACCACTGGACTACAGATCCGTCTGTAGCGGTTAACAAGTACTTGGTGCACCAGCCTCATTTTTCATATAAAGAGACACCGTCTGAGCGGGGCTCGAACCAGTGACCATCAGTGATGATAGGTTACAGTGGTATTCAAGTATGTGACCTTAACCACTCGACCACGGAAGTGGTCTCAAGTATCATGTATTTCTGATTGTTTGTAAATAACCGCCAATCATGTTAGGTGGCGATGAACTTGTTCTTGCAAAGAAAATTCGTTGACTTGACTTTGTTAATCTAACAACATAATCAGCTTCAATTGTTTCACACTTGTAATACTGTGATAGTTTAGATAGTTATAAACAATATAGTCAATATCATAAATTGTGATTGTGTCGTAATTTGAGCATGGTTGCGAAACAAGTGACACACCATTAGTTGAATAGCTCTCGATACCTCAATACTGATGGAATCCGTCGTCATGAGGGAGAGAGAGAGAGAGAGAGAGGGGCAATGTGGAATTTAAGATTAGTTTATAATACTGCTCAAAAAATAAAAATCTAGCAATAGTTGTTTACGACGTTACATGCTCACGATCGTCCTGACTTTGCTGGCGGGCGCTATAAAACACTTTGGTACATTTAACTCTGACACAGCTATTGAACAACAGAACGATATAATGGTAATTAAAGAAGCAATTAGTGAGCACTAGAATGCAAACAAACGCATGGGCGAGTATGAACATAAACTTACCCCAGCCAATAAAATAAAATAGTTTTAGCGGCGCCTGCGCACTGAATACTCCCAGCACTAGACTATGGTGAAGAAAGAATCCCTCAACAAACATCCAAAACACGTTTGCCAGTGTTGTATACTGAGATATAGACATAACTATCTTACAAAGCCAGTCCTGAAATGGTAAAATATAGTGTCTTAATTTACGAGGATATAATGACATTGTTAGAATGCACACATCACATCTATGTAAGATAGTTCTCGCCTCAAGGTATATCATTAATGTATTCATCACATCTCTGTAAGACAGTTCTCGCCTCGAGATATATCATTAATGTACATATCACATCTCTGTAAGATAGTTCTCGCCTCGAGGTATATCATTAATGTATTCATCACATCTCTGTAAGACAGTTCTCGCCTCGAGATATATCATTAATGTACATATCACATCTCTGTAAGATAGTTCTCGCCTCGATATATATCATTAATGTACACATCACATCTCTGTATGATAGTTCTCGCCTCGATAGTTCTCGCCTCGATATATATCATTAATGTACTCACCACATCTCTATAAGACAGTTCTCGCCTCGAGATATATCATTAATGTACTCACCACATCTCTGTAAGACAGTTCTCGCCTCGAGATATATCATTAATATACTCACCACATCTCTATAAGACATTTCTCGCCTCGAGATATATCATTAATGTACTCACCACATCTCTATAAGACAGCTCTCGCTTCTTGGATATATCATTAATGTACTCACCACATCTCTATAAGACAGCTCTCACTTCGGGATATATCATTAATGTACTCACCACGTCTCTATAAGACAGTTCTCGCCTCGAGGTATATCATTAATGTACTCACCATATCTATATAAGACAGCTCTCGCCTCGAGATATATCATTAATGTACTCACCACATCTCTATAAGACTGTTCCCGCCTCGAGATATATAATTAATGTACACACCACATCTCTGTAAGACAGCTCTCGCTTCGGAATATATCATTAATGTACTCACCACATCTCTATAAGACAGCTCTCGCCTCGGGATATATCATTAATGTACACACCACATATCTGTAAGACAGTTCTCGCCTCGAGGTATATCATTAATGTACACATCGCATGTCTGTACGACAGTTCTCGCCTCGAGGTATATCAGTAATGTACTCACAACACCTCTATAAGACAGTTCTCGCCTCGAGATATATCATTAATGTACACACCACATCTTTATATATTTTGTATATGTACATGTATGCCACATTGGGTCTGACGCCTTCTGGATTTAAACAAATAAAACTTTGAAACTTTGAAACTATAAGACAGCTCTCACTTCGGGATATATCATTAATGTACTCACCACATCTCTATAAGACAGCTCTCGCCTCGGGATATATCATTAATGTACTCACCACATCTCTATAAGACCGCTCTCGCCTCGATATATAGGGCTCTGTGATTACGATGTTAATGACGAATCGAAATATGAACGACACCACTAGGTGCTTGTGGATGGAAATTCGACTGCATTGTAATGACCTACAAACAATAAATATCAATTTTATACACCAATATAAAATACACTCGAATGTTCGAAATAATAGTACCCATATTTCGAGCTAAGCATACTGAATTTAGAAGTAAAATGTGTTGATAGAACCACACGTCATACCGTAATATTGGAACTAGGAGTGATGTTTGGTCGGAATCCATTCAATTATTAGTACATGCACCAACACGATAAGAATAAGTTAGGGTTATGGCTGCGGCCAATCACTGTGAAAAATGGCTGCATATACGGTAGTGTACGAAACCTGTACATGCGAATACTGTAATATGTATATAATACACCATGTAGACTAGGGTGTACGGGCTCCGAACACTTCGGTATATGTAATCATTTTAGTTTTTGCAAATTCATTTGAGCTCAATTGCGAAACAAGTTCTTATAACTTATATTAATCACTCTCGAGACCTCATTCCTGATTGAATCCATCACCACGAGGGAGAGAGAAGAGACATGTGAAATTTAAATGCCTTGCCTAGGGGTACAATCGTAACGGCTCCAGCGGGGCTCGAACGAGTATGTAGCAATACGTGTTCGATCCCCCGTCTGACCCTAATAATATTAACAGATAACCGAGTTCTCGTGTCGGTGCTTTACACCGTGCACGTAAAAGAACCAGAGGAAACTCTGGAATGGGTCTCTGTCTGTATCATGCACTATCCTCCAAAATCTAAAATGACCAATCTCTTCAGGAGGCGTCGCTCATATGGGCAACCGGTAGCGACGATAAATAAACGTAAAACACACACACTGTTACTCATGAGATAATGCGAGATCACAACTGGTGATAGGTTGACATGTACCACCATTATAACATAATTATGTTCCCTATTTACATATATATAGACATATTAATTAGTTTAGTTTAGGAGACTCTGGAATGGGTCTATGTCTGTATCATTGCACTATCCTTCAAACTCTAAAATGACTAATCTCTTCAGGAGGCGACGCTCATATTGGCAACCGGTAGCGACGATAAATAAACATAAAAACACACACATATTAATAATTTATTGCTTGCCACTCTTTTACTGACACACACTTAAAGCGACATTACATTGCAAAAAGCAAATACAATGCATTATTCTGATTACATTCGAACACTACATTTGAATCAATAAACAGTTTTTTTGTGATACACAAACTTTCAAAAGTGAAAGTAGGATTTCATATAACGGTCACCCGCGCTCTTGAAATGACGTTTGTTTGTCATTGGAGTCAATACTAAACACGCGATACTTTCGATTAGAGATAATTTAACTAAGATTAGTCTACAAATAAATCGGGAAGGGCCGTAACTAATGTTGCTAGAACTTGTGGCCCGACCCGTTTGCTTTTCTATAATTTGTCATGTTTGTATTCACATGTATATATGTAAAAAAACTAATCGAGCAATAAAATATGATTAAACTAAACTACAAATAAATATATACCTCGTGTTATTCAGGATAAACGCGTTGTATTACGAATGAATGTCGACCCTATTTACATTATTTTGTTATGTCAACAAACCGCGTATACGACGTTTGTTTATTTGTTGAAATACTAAGTTTTTGATTAAACTAAATTACAAATAAATATGCATAGGCACACCTGTGAGATATCACGGTAAATATGTACTATACCTCGTGTTATTCAGGATAAACGCGTTGTATTACGAATGAATGTCGACCCTATTTACATTATTTTGTTATGTCAACAAACCGCGTATACGACGTTTGTTTATTTGTTGAAATACTAAGTTTTTGAGGCAAATATTTGGAAAAAGAATTATACCATATAAATAGAAATTACATTCCGCAGACATTTGCGTGTTCGCCGATGTAGTGTCGCTTTAATAAGTTATTTACTAACTGACAACTATAAACACGTCTCAGACTATTGTTTGGCAATATTAAACTGAGACATTTGCATATTCCGTGAACTTACTTCGTTAATAATCGGATTTCCGAAGTAAAATATGAGCTTTAGATTATGGTACACTTACTTACTGACTTGATTCAAATATTAACGGTAAAAACCTAACGTATATCCTGGTAGTAGTTCACGGAAACTTACGAAGGCTTTGGCGGAGATTAATGAGTCTCAGTTTAATGTTGCCAAGCAATACTGTTTATTTATTGTATGTTGGTAAATAACAATAATGTTAATGCTGTTGTTTTCTAAAACTCCGACAATAAATAAACTGAATTGAATTGAACTGAGGACGACACAATTGTGTTGTCGTAATAGCGCCGTCGCTTCAGGTGCGAAAGGCCCGGAGTTCGAACCCCGCTGGAGCCGTTACGAGTGTGCCCTTATGCGAGGCATTTAAGTTTCACATTGCCCTCGTGGCGATGGATTTCCTCAGGAATGAGTTCTCGAGAGTGATTTATATAAGTTGTTATAACTTGTTTCGCAATCGAGCTAAAATAAATTGGTATATACTAATTGTGTTGTACCGCTTACATATATAGAAAACTTCAGTTCACGTGTTCTTACACCTAGTAAATGCATTAGCATTTAGACTTTAAGTTAGTTATCCATATAAACTAAATAGCCAATGCATTATCAGTTGGCGGGGACTTAATAAACTGTCTGCATTGCAGTGCTTTATGAAACAAGTCCGATCTATTTGCTAGACAAAGCAGTCACATGTCAGTTCAAACAATGCTGCGGCATCGCGCCTGTTTACGTTTGATGTATCAGCGACGGGTTTGATTAAAGCGTCCTGACATGTTCTTATCGAATTTGACGATCAAATAAGATTACACGCATACCCTACTTAACTGTTATTGAATAAGCCGAAGTACTAAACAAAATAGATTTGTTTTCATTTCATCTTTGCAACAACACTTATTGGTGATGTATTTGTGGACACAATGATCATGGGAAACTTGTATTTAAATAGTACCAGTGTAAATTTCAAGTTACATTCAAATAATAAATGTCAACCCAATTGTTAAATAGTAAGTAAGTAGTAAGTAATTGTTTATTATAATGACATGTGCATACGTCCTATAGGACAAGTACATACATAACAAGGAAAATAGAACCCGACCCAGTGTGGGCGAACACGTGATCCTCCAATGTTGTGGCTGATGAGCCCCCAGTGGGTGTGGTGACCCACACTTCTATTTATCTCTCAATACAGTTGAGCTCCTGCCATGGTCTAACCTATCATAGATCCACTGGAGTTGTCTAAGGATATTTTGTATCTTCGGTCTCACAATAATAACACAACACAGTGGTTTTGTCTTTCTTATATATAATATATTTCTTCCGTATCCGTATTTCTTATTTCTGGTGCATATATCATGCATATATTTCTGCTTAATTCATGTATTATTTTATTTATTTAAGTCAGAATTTAGTCGTTTATTGCTAATTGTCCCAATCAGCTGTAATCTCTTTAATCCGTAATTACTCTCTTCATACAATCTCTTCAATGTTTCCGTTTCAATAACCTTCGTCTCACAATAATAGATTATATTCACCGGAACTAAATATGTTCCTTATCTCGGCTGAATAATCTTATAACTCATATTATTTTTAAATACGCAATTAACTTTCACAAGTTATCTTTCGCTTAATGTCTATACTTTTATAAGTATCATAGAAACAGTTAATTCTGTAATACTATCTTAATTTCGAGACCACGCAACAATCCGTTACTTGGACGTCACCTTAGTGTATCTAATTTGATTAATCAAGTTCGTTTCTTATATACAGACCAGCGATGGTCGTGTAGACTTACAGACGCCGTAACATCTGTTACGTTACCTAATATTATTAAAATATTCCGCACATCAAAAGATTCGGCCTTCTAAAATTGCACAACTGGCCACATGTGCAATCAATCCCGATAATTAGTCATTCCCGCGCAAAAATAGAATTGATATTTTAGGCGCGAACATGATAGCAGACGATATGCATAAGACACATATATAGTACATGATAAATCAATGATGTCGTATATTAAATAGATTAATGTATTTATATAATACATTACTATTTATATATGACAATAATAACATTTCGTGCACATATTGTTATTGTCGTGGAAGTCTTAATAGCGCAGTGGATGCGCGTTCGCTTCAGCTGCGAAAGGTCCGGAGTTCGAGCCCCGCTGGCGCCGTTACGATTATGCCCTTAGGCAAGGCATTTAAATTCCACGTTGCCTCTCCTCTCTCCCTCATGGCGATGGATTCCACCAGGAATGAGGTCTCGAGAGTGATTAATATAAGTTGAAATAACTTGTTTCGCAATCGAGCTAAAATAAATTTGTATAAACTAAATATTGTTTGTTTTTCATATATTGTGCACACCCAGTGGGTCTATAAATCACCTTATATATACAAAATTGTGAAGTTCTAACTTTCAAACTTATTAAAGGCATGTGTGTTATATGACAATTATATGATGAATAGAAACATTTACATATTTGGTCGGTCGATATGTCCCATGAGGCACAACAAGTTATAAAACGCTAGCAAATGTGTTGTGATCATAATGATACATGTAACAAGAATGAATATGAAAATCATGAATTATACATAATTGATATCCTGTGAAGAGATCATCATTACGAACGTAGTGTTTTTATAGTGTGTTGGTTTACCAGTATATTCAAATTTTCGGTAGGTGTAACATTTAAATTGGTCAGAATTTTAAATATCTTGTCATAAAAACAGTTATGCTATTGTTTGTTATCTGAGACCTGTGTCTTTGAGAAACGTAAGCAAAGAGTTTATACAGACCTTATCATTAACGGGGAAAATATTGAACGTGTTGATAATTTCACCTATTTAGGTGTCAAATTTACCTACACTGGAACTATGTCGGGAGCGGTTAAAGCTTTATATAACCAAGCATTAAAGGCCTACCATAATTTGTTTTCTTTATTTGACAAAGTTAAATTTGATGTTAAAACTAAACTTTCTTTATTTGATCCAATGGTTATGCCAATATTGTTGTATGGTTGTGAAGTGTGGGGTATTTATAATAATAATAGTTACAAACAGGTGGATAAATTGCATATCCGATTTTGTAAATATATACTTGGAGTCAAACAACAGACACCACATAATGCTGTGTATGGCGAACTAGGAAGATTCCCACTCTCTACAATATGTAAAGAAAGATCTACAAAATATTGGCTGAAAATAATGAAACATAATACCTCACCTATGTATACTATGTATATGGACCTCTGTGAAAATGTAAGTAATAATTGTTGGGCAGCCCGTATGCACTCTGTTATTGATCATCTTGGCTTTAGAGATGTAAGATTAAGTTTTAATGAAAATATTGATTATTTTCCTATGATTAAAATGAGAACACGTGACCAGTTCATTCAAGAATGGAGAGAATCCATAAGCACAATGACAAAATTAGACTATTATTGCAAATTTAAAAATGAATTTATATTTGAAGAATATATTGATACGATTGTTAGTGATGACTTACGAAAGTGTTTCACATGCTTAAGATTATGTTCACACACTTTAGAAATTGAATTTGGTAGACATAAAGCTGTAGAAAGAGAACATCGATTATGTAAACTATGTCACCAAAAGTCGGTTGAATCGGAGTATCACTTTTTGCTATGTTGTATGAGATACACAAGTTTAAGAACTAAATACCTTGGTAATATATCGTGGCCGTGTGTACAGAAATTCAATAATATCATGTCTTCTAAGAATAAAATAGAATTGTTAAAACTATCTAAGTATATAAAGGAATCTATGTTTCTAAGAAAAAATACCCTAGATAATATCACTGTTTCTTAACATGTGTATGTATGTATTTATTTATTTGTGTATGTCTTTGCCATAGTTTATACTTATGTAAATGGCCAAAGGCAATGCATTGCTGATAATGCCAATCAACTTAAAACTTGTTATCCGTTTACACATCTTGTCGTAATTTAATATAGACATTCTAACCTGTTAGTTCTTCCATTTTCATAGTTTTGTATATATTATTATTATTATTATTATTATAATACCAGGTTTCTATAGCACTCTTTTCATACAGAAAGTATACGTTCAAAAGTGCTTAACATTAATTTAGCATAATAAGACATTTTTACATCGTACATTACAATAGTCAACATTAAGGACAACAATTTGATAGGAATATTGGGTTTTATTTATCGGGTTTTCCGTCTCAAAATGAAGTTGGCAGTTTTTCTGTTTGATTAGGCAAACCAGTAAATACATTGATATATGAGCAAACGTCTTTATTATCATCACTTTACCTAAAAGTGTCAATCTACTGTATTGCCATGGGTGAAGACATATCATGCACTATTGGTTCTAAGTTGACCGGGCAGTATGTGAGATGGTACGGTGGTCGCCAGATCGGACAGGTGGGTTTTCTCCGAGTACTCCGGTTTCCTCCCACATGAATGACCACATTTACGCTTTCATCCGCGCCAACGAGAGTGATTAATATAAGTTGTTAAAAAATTGCTTCAATCATTGTAAAATAAACAAAGTTTAAAAAGAAAGTTCTCTATTGTTACTATAATATGGCAAAGGGTTTTGTGATTTCCAGAAGTCCATATATATATGTATAGTCACAACTGCTCATTTATAGTTCATATTCATCCAATTCACAATGTGGGTGAAGTTAGCAGTGAGCAGTGTAACTCACTGCTGGATTACACTACTCATTGCTCACTGCTAGCAGTACAGCAGTACACAGGCTGTAACAAAATAAAATATTTTTTAAATTATTTTCTCTCTCTCGAAATTTAGCATATACACATCATTCACTACTAGAATACATAACTCACTGCTGGATTACACTACTCACTGCTCACTGCTAGCAGTACACTGGCTGTAAAAAAATAAAATGTTGTTTTTATTATATTTTTTTCTCTCGACATTTAGCATTATATCATTCACTACTGAATACATAACTCACTGCTGGATTACACTACTCACTGCTCACTGCTAGCAGTACAGCAGTACACTTCTCACTGCCAGCAGTACAGCAGTACACTGGCAGTACACTGCTCACTGCTAACTTCACCCACATCAATTAACAACATTACTGATTTATATACATTAAATACAGATCATTGTAGATAAGAGAAGACGCTGCGACACCTGTGTCATATGGACACGTTCTTAATTACTTTGTACATTGATAACCCACATAATTTGTGAATAGCGCCATATTTGTCAATTTATTAATCTAATGTTCAGATCACTTCTGTTCACACTATATAATTAATATTGAATGCATATTATTAGGTGACTTATAGGCCCACGGGGCCGGGTGCGTTTTCTTGATGTTTAATATTTGCTATATATATTTGTTGAAATGTGCACATGTCACTTTAATAAAAACTTACTTACTTATATCTGTATAGTAACACCTGCTCCTTTATAGTTCGTAATGATCCAATTCATGTGTGTGTGTTTTACGTTTATTTATCGTCGCTACCGGTTGCCCATATGGGCGATTAGTCATTTTAGATTTTGGAGGATAGTGCATGATACAGACAGAGACCCATTCTAGAGTCTCCTCTGGTTCTTTTATGTGCATGGTGTAAAGCACCGACACGAGACCTCGGTTTAACATCTGAAAGACTGTTAATTTCATTAGGGTCAGACGGTGGATCGAACCTGTGAACCGTTTATTTATCGTCGCTACCGGTTGCCCATATGAGCGACGCCTCCTGAAGAGATTAGTAATTTAGATTGTTGGTGTATAGTGCAATGATACAGACAGGGACGCATTCCAGAATCTCCTCTGGCGTAAAGCACTGACACGAGACCACGGTTTAATGTCAGATCTGAAAGACTGTTAATTTTATTAGGGTCAGACGAGGGAATGAACCTGCGATCGCTGGATTATCAAGCCAGCGTGTTACCACTGGACTACAGATCCGTCGGTTTTTGTTTAGTCAGGTAATACTATCTATCTATCTGTTTGAATTGCAATTTTATTATAATTAGCTATGTTTACAAATGCATTCTCTTGCAGAGTTTTGATAATTCTGCTCATGTACATGTACCATGACTCATTGACGTGGATGGTATCGATTAATCAATAATTGACGTGGATCGTATCGATTAATCAATATTTGACGTGGATCGTATCGATTAGTCAATAATTGACGTGGATCGTATCGATTAATCAATACTTGACGTGGATCGTATCGATTAATCAATACTTGACGTGGATCGTATCGATTAATCAATACTTGACGTGGATCGTATCGATTAGTCAATACTTGACGTGGATCGTATCGATTAGTCAATACTTGACGTGGATCGTATCGATTAGTCAATAATTGACGTGGATCGTATCGATTAGTCAATAATTGACGTGGATCGTATTGATTAGTCAGTAATTGACGTGGATCGTATCGATTAGTCAATAATTGACGTGGATCATATCGATTAATCAATAATTGACATGGATCGTATCGATTATAATTGAAATGACAATTTTCCCAATGACATAAATAGTTATTGATTGGTCGACAGGTTCATGCAACAGTGCTCGCCAGATCGGACAGGTGGTTCACATTTCCCAATGACATAAATAGTTATTGATTGGTCGACAGGTTCATGCAACAGTGCTCGCCAGATCGGACAGGTGGGTTTTCTCCGGGTACTACGGTCCCCCCCACATGAATGACCACATTATACGCTTTCATCCGCGCCAACGAGAGTGATTAATATATAAGTTGTTAGAAATTGCTTCGCAATCGTTGTAAAATTAATAAAATTTAAAAAAGAGTTCATGCAGAGTTATTTGTGTTGCTAAGAAACATACTTCAGAATGATTCATAATACGTTATGCAAAATTGTCATTTCTTCGTGAGCATCCGTTAAGTGTGTGTAATTTCACGGTATATAGCGTTCCCCCATAAATATACACACATAGCAGCGTAAATACCTATGTTTGAAACAGTTAATTACCACAAAACAATACAAACAAACAACTTTCTAAATTAACATTGCTATCACTCACAATTTAGTTTTTCAACATGATCGAGTATTATTTTTGCACGTTCCGTCACACTATTCAATATATTAGAGGGTCCTTGAGCCAAAATTTAAAAATGCATTGGATAAGAACATTTCTGAGAAATACTAACACAAAGCTAGACCATCTACTTTCAAGTGTTATGTTTGTTTGAGCATGTGTTAGATGTTGGTCAAAATGTCTCAAATTTGGAGAACCGTGTTGTCTAGACAAGTACTTATAATAGAAATAACACGGATGTACATTTTCTTGCTTCCAATAAAGAGTAGTCAAGGGACGTAAGTCACGATTTTTCAGCTGGAGCCTTTTCAGATAATAAATTATTTATTAAAATAATGTTAATATACGATTTTTAAAACTGTCGTCTGAAACTGAACTGAACTGAACTGAACTGAATCTTTATTTCCTCCTCTCGGGAGATTCACATATATATTGACATTACATTAACAATTACATTTACAACAATTATTATAAATTATGAATAACATAAATAGCATACATATAAGTGTAATGCACAGACGTTATATATCTATATCACTTTCAATGGTATAGTAACGAATTCCATTTATTTGACTGACCAGGCAACATTTATCGACGCCTGTTCCCAGGCTATGGATAACCATACACAATATATGTGTAGCTATCTTAGAGTACGACAATAAGGAAGGAGAATGAACATTCTATTGAACCTTAAATGTATTTGTTTAGCATATTAATATTTCGTTTGGCGTGTTATGTTTTCATTTAGATATGTTTTCTCTGTGTGGATATAGAGTAATATTTCCAATACGGTAGTGTCATACTATGTCACTTCTAAAGACAGTTGCTCAAACAATTTATGGAACTATCTGTGATTTCAGTATGTCATACGTCAGTGTGCGTTACTTTATCTCTCAACAAATTAATGCTTCAGACAACTTAATTTCTGACTGTCATTCAAATTATTCAAATTGCAAAAGATCCTAATTGAATGGAAGGTCTCCTAACCATTTATCAGAGGCTATTTCCAGGACTCTTAAGATTACAATGTAAAGTTGAAATTTAGTATTACAAGCTTGGAGAACTATTATAATAGTTGAACTTGTTAGTATAATTGGGTTATTGTTTATAAGTAAATAATTGTTTATTATAGTGACATGTGCATATACGTAATATAGAACAAGTAAATAAATCACAAGAACAATAGCACCGACCCAGTGGGTCTATAAGTCACCTTAAATATAATAAAAATACAAAATGGTGAAGTTCTAACATTCTAACCTTCAAACGTATTAAAGGCATGTATGTTATATGACAATTATATATGTATATATTTAATGATACCAGTTTTTAATGTATTTTGAAATCTGCGAAGTATGTCGCTATTTTGGATTTGGAATAATTTATATTATGTAACTCTAAGCAAAATTCAAAATGTATATTTAGTTAGAATAACAAGATACGTTATATAAATAAAATTCTGTTCTGTTCTGTTCATAAAACATTGTATAATCATACATATTCGCGTACAATGTATTTATAGCGTATTTATAGCGTATTTATAGCGTATTTATAGCGTATTTATAGCGTATTTATAGCGTATTAATAGCGTATTTATAGCGTATTTATAGCGTATTTATAGCGTATTTATAGCGTATTTATAGCGTATTTATAGCGTATAATTAACACACATACACGTATACACGATGTATTACAATGAACTGTAAATACCAGGATACAAATATTAGGCCCTGAGTATACATGCAAGTATGATATTAGATAATAGCTTCATTATAAACAACACTTGCCATTTACGACATATTATACTGTCAATTGTGACACAGTATAGCGATACTTGTGCCAGTAACCCTCTTTTACCTTCTTTTAAAATGTATGTGGTATTTTAATGTGGTTTTTACAGTAAACACTGGTTTTAAGTAATATTGTCACAAGATTAACACAAGTGTATAGATGGGCAAGGTTTGTCTTTGTGAATTTTAATGTACAGTATTATGATAACAATTGTCTGTGATGATAACATGTGTCTAGTCTCTTATAATTCTCATAGAATGGCTATGTACTATTGTATATTATATGTGTAGTATGCATAGATGAGACTGAATTAAAAATAAATATACACAATGTACATACATGCAATCAGTTTACAGTTTATGTTCATATTACCAGGAAGCAGATGTATCCTCGTGTCAATGCTGTATTTAATGTGTCTATATATGTGTGTCATTCACTAGCGATTCCAGTAAATTGTTACAGTAGATTTTAAATAATAATAATTTCAATATTGATAACATTTATTCAAATGCTATTTTTCAATTTTTTTTCTCTTTTTTGTTGTTGTAACGTACCACATTCCCCTACATTCATAAGTAACTAAACAGCGTCCTTCTTTCGATTCAATATCCATACCCATGACTGTTATTTGTTTATGTGTTCACACGGTGTACATATGGCTGGTTGAGTGTGGTGCATGGACCAGTATATTGGGTACATATGCTGACAGGGCACTGTCTTGTTCTCGGTGTACTGTTCCTGTGCGTTTCTGCGAATGGACACTTTTTCCGCTGTGAATTATTCGTTCACATGTTGTTAATATACTTGTTATTATATGTAACCTGTGTCTTTTCACAAATAAAGTTCTGTTCTGTATAGTTATTTATGTAAATAATGTATCCATTTGAATTATTAATTGTGTGTCTCTTATCCATTCCGAGAAACAGCTGCTAATTAGTTCAACCGCGATCTGATCGAGGTTGATAACTGATTTTTTAAAACATTTCTTAATTGCGCATTAGTGCTTTTTTTCATTTCAATATTTCAAAATTTCTGGTTTTAATAAGTATTTAATTTTCAATTAGCGACTGTTCCTCGGTTTTAATATGTAAATATTATAATATGTCGATAGACTGTGATAGTTTGATTATCTGTGATTACATTAGTCTCTTATAATTCTTTTATAATGAATGGTGTTGTACTTTGCCACGATAATTTGTTGTGTATATTTTATGTATTGTACAACGATGAGACTGAAATAAAGAATACATATAGTTCAAAGTATTTGGGTTTTTTGTTTTTTACACATTTTCATGATTTGATTTTAAATTATGGATTTAATTAATAGATTAAATTGTGTCATAGAAATCCGATCGTTTCATAATTTGATTATTTATTTACTAGATTTTATTCTTTATTTACGTCTCATCAATGTACAACAAACAACATTCAATATAATAAAAACATATCGATGTACATTGCCACTCAATAATGAATTATAAGAGACAGTAACAGTAACAATTCACAATATAACACGATTCAACATATAAGTTTCTTAAAACTAGAGTTTATATAGGTTGATCCAGACCGATACTCTCACAAACTGAAGACAATCGTCAAAATGGTGACGGGCACATTGCCACCATTACACCACAGCCGCAAAACGTCACCATGGGTAACCGCTATCAGTGAGATTCTCGGTCCAAAACAAGACCTACTCTTAGATATAAATGTGTTAAATCTAAATTGCCTACGCTAATCTTATCTAAGAAGTGCTTAAAATATTTATTAAAAAATATGTAATAGATGCATTGGTAAATCTTGTTTGTACAGTATTCTTTTAAATATATATATATTAGTTTTAAAATTGACATTATATTTTAGGGATATTGTAATACATTTTAATAATAAATGCCTTTGTATTTGGATATTTTCATTACTAAACCCCAAAATAATTGGAACTTTGACTATGCGTACAATTGAGCATGCGCATGCGCATGATAGATTACCAGACATCCATTTAGTTGCATTATATAACATCTACAAGCCGACGACATACATCAACGCATCTAACCTGTCTGTCATTGATGCAGTCTGAGATAATTTCCATGGTTAACTATTACGTAGACATACTTTATTTGGCGGCCATAGACACTTGTTATCTAATCTCGAGGATGTGTTTGAGTATGTTTCTCAGTTAATGAACATTCAAATATACGTTGCTTCTACGGCTGAATGCTATTATCTAGCGGTAACGACATACAATAAAGACACAATTTGAATGACGTTACGTGACGATTTTATTTTGTTAAAGCGGAAACAAAGAATAGTAGGACATGTAACTTTAAGATGTGAACTGATCAATAGAACAATATGTACACCTTCTGATAATTGTTTGGAAAACGTTAGACTAGCTATGAACAATGCGGGTTGATGTCAGCGATTGCTTTATTTCACATATTTCGGATAATTGTTTGGAAAACGTTAGACTAGCTATGAACAATGCGGGTTGGTGTCACCGATAGCGTTATTTCACATATTTCGGATAATTGTTTGGAAAACGTGTATGTTCGAATTATATTTCTCAAAATGACGCTAGCCACGAATGATAATAATAAAATGTAATTTTATGTTAGTGAAACAGATTTTATTTTTTTATTGTTAGGTGCTTTATGATAACAAAATGTAACATACACTTAATGGCACCAGATCGCTCGTACGCGACATCTTAAATGACATAATTGACGGATTGAGTGTGTGTTTTACGTTTATTTATCGTCGCTACCGGTTGCCCATATGAGCGACGCCTCCTGAAGAGATTAGTCATTTTAGATTTTGGAGGATAGTGCAATGATACAGAGAGAGACCCATTCCAGAGTCTCCTCTGGTTCTTTTACGTGCACGGTGTAAAGCACCGACACGAGACCTCGGTTTAACGTCCCATCTGAAAGACTGTTAATTTTATTAGGGTCAGACGGGAGATCGAGACGAGTTGAGTGTTGAAAGCATTCACATTAACGATAGTCCAAACTACAGTAGCTAGGAACAACAAGTATACTGTAGTCAACATGCAAGGTGTTATTCCAACGTTACCATCCAGTGAAATTTACACATTTTCTTTCATTTGGAAATCTCTACAATTGGTTTAAACATATTTATTTTCCATCATGTACATGGTTATTTACAACAATTGAAATAGTTTAAACATATATTTTATTCAGTTCATTCAATATACGGTATATAAATACAACAGGATATCTGAAATGGATTGGAAAACAAGCTGAGAGCTTATGTAAATTCCTTTCCATGAGAATGTTACAATATACAGAGGTTAGCATTGAGAGCGGTTAGTGAGACATGACGGGCATTGTCTTGAGTTCTTTAGCCCCGATTGGTCTTGGGTGCTTGTATGCGTACTTGTGATTAGTGGGGCAGTTGAAATAAGGAATTGAACCGAAAGCTATACAGCTTATGGTTGTCCTCTCTATAATTCACTGGACAGAATAAATTAAAGCATTGTATTTTTGGAAGATTCTAAATTGGGACCGTCATCAATTTGAAATGCTCTAGTACATATCTTTACCAACGTTTTAGTGTGTGATACGTATCTGTTTCATGGTTTTAGTGTGTGATACGTATCTGTTTCATGGTTTTAGTGTGTGATACGTATCTGTTTCATGGTTTTAGTGTGTGATATGTATCTGTTTCATGGTTTTAGTGTGTGATAGGTATCTGTTTCATGGTTTTAGTGTGTGATACGTATCTGTTTCATGGTTTTAGTGTGTGATACGTATCTGTTTCATGGTTTTAGTGTGTGATACGTATCTGTTTCATGGTTTTAGTGTGTGATAGGTATCTGTTTCATGGTTTTATTGAGTGATACGTATCTGTTTCATGGTTTTAGTGTGTGATACGTATCTGTTTCATGGTTTTAGTGTGTGATATGTATCTGTTTCATGGTTTTAGTGTGTGATACGTATCTGTTTCATGGTTTTAGTGTGTGATACGTATCTGTTTCATGGTTTTAGTGTGTGATACGTATCTGTTTCATGGTTTTATTGTGTGATACGTATCTGTTTCATGGTTTTAGTGTGTGATACGTATCTGTTTCATGGTTTTAT
The DNA here is from genome assembly GCA_014843695.1 of Archivesica marissinica. Classification (NCBI taxonomy): domain Eukaryota; kingdom Metazoa; phylum Mollusca; class Bivalvia; order Venerida; family Vesicomyidae; genus Archivesica; species Archivesica marissinica. Next base: position 59,665,607 of record CM026386.1, read on the forward strand.
TGAGTGATACGTATCTGTTTCATGGTTTTAGTGTGTGATACGTATCTGTTTCATGGTTTTAGTGTGTGATACGTATCTGTTTCATGGTTTTAGTGTGTGATACGTATCTGTTTCATGGTTTTAGTGTGTGATATGTATCTGTTTCATGGTTTTATTGTGTGATATGTATCTGTTGCATGGGTTTAGTGTGTGATACGTATTCGATTCATGGTTTTAGTGTGTGATACCTATCTGTATCATGATTTTAGTGTGTGATACGTATCTGTTTCATGGTTTTAGTGTGTGATACGTATATGTTTCATGGTTTTAGTGTGTGATACGTATCTGTTTCGTGGTATTAGTGTGTGATACGTATCTGTTTCATGGTTTTAGTGTGTGATACGTATCTGTTTCATGGTTTTAGTGTGTGATGGGTATCTGTTTCATGGTTTTAGTGTGTGATACGTATCTGTTTCGTGGTATTAGTGTGTGATACGTATCTGTTTCATGGTTTTAGTGTGTGATACGTATCTGTTTCATGGTTTTAGTGTGTGATACGTATCTGTTTCATGGTTTTAGTGTGTGATGGGTATCTGTTTCATGGTTTTAGTGTGATACGTATCTGTTTCATGGTTTTAGTGTGTGATAGGTATCTGTTTCAAGGTTTTAGTGTGTGATACATATCTGTTTCATGGTTTTATTGTGTGGTACGTATCTGTTTCATGGTTTTATTGTGTGATACGTATCTGTTTCATGGTTTTAGTGTGTGATACGTATATGTTTCATGGTTTTATTGTGTGGTACTGTACATATCGAAGTAGTCACACGAATAAATTACACCCAAAATAGTGATGAATATTTGTACAAATAAAACATTACATGCGTTCAAGACTTTACATAGGCCAAAACATCAGCAAGTACATATAAACTATTCCAGAGGATAACAATTCCATATCACTCTTCTTTCATTGTAATCCACTTCCTGCTAATTAATATGTTAATCCTCCACTTCCTGCTAATTAATATGTTAATCACTTTTTTGTTGGTATTGTTATTTGGGTTGTTTTTGTACTAAATTCTTGTTATCTATATTTTGCTAATTTTCTTCTTCATTTTCCTTTTATATTAGTAATCATCAATTTTAATATATTCACAACTCATATATTCAGTCACTTTGTTTGTTACAATCTAGTATTTTGGGGAGGGAGGGTCGTAACTAATGTTGTTAAAACTTGTGGACCAACCCATTTGCTTCAACATTAATTGACAATTCCTGTGCAAAACAATGCCATGAATCGTATATACTATGCACAATTATACAAGTGTGTTCATTTGTTTTGTTCTGTACATGGTATATATAGAATGAATGCAATAAAATATGATTAAAACTAAACTAATTGATATGTCTATATATATATGTAAATAGGGAACATAATAATGTTATATTGGTGGTACATGTACACCAGTTGTGATCTACATTATCTCATGAGTAACAGTGTGTGTGTCTTACGTTTATTTATCGTCGCTACCGGTTGCCCATATGAGCGACACCTCATGAAGAGATTAGTCACTTTAGATTTTTGGAGGATAGTACAATGATACAGACATATACCCATTCCAGAGTCTCCTCTGGTTCTTTTACATGCACGGTGTACAGCACCGACACGAGACCTCGGTTTAAAGTCCCATCTGAAAGACTGTTAATTTTATTAGGGTCAGACGGTGGATCGAACCTGCAATCGCTGGATTATCAGTCCAGCGTGTTACCACTGGACCTCAGATCCTGCTAATTAATATGTCTATGACGTATGCTTATTTATATTTATTTATATTTCGGGTTTTACGCCTGCATCAGCACCATATTTGGCTATATCGCCGGCGGACAGTTTACCTAACAACACCTTTCCTGGGGTATGACGTATGCACATATATTTAATATTGAGAAATAAACATAAAGTATCTAGCCCAGTACACATTTACGCGAATCAGGCAAAACGAAGCGGATATGAATACGAATGTAGAATAATGCATTGATGACATTCAATTTGGAATTCCGTTTTAACTGAAGCTTGACGGCAATGTAAAAGAGTTTTGTTAGTGGAAAGAACACGAGACAAGCATTATGATATCTGTAACTGTGATATACCCTTAAATTTCATATCAAATACGATATGCGACGAGACGGGTGCGATTGGTAGCTATATGCTATGCAGTTTCATATATCTAATATGACGTGATGCAATAACTTGCTCGGAAACAAATGAAAGAATGACGTGCGTAGCATATTTGTTTTCATAGCATGCTGTTATTTCTTTATGTTCATATTTGTCAAGAATATTCAATTATGGATTGAAATATCACCGATATGCTAGATACACTGTTGGTAATATTGCTTTCAATGTTCAATTATGGATTGAAATATCACCGACATGCTAGATACACTGTTGATAATATTGCTTTCAATATTCAATATGGGAACTATAAGTTGACCATACATTCCAGGCGCGTCGGAAGTCAGGTGACATTGGGGCCGCGAAATTTGAGTCTAGGGTGTGCTAGGGGGTCCGGGGTATTGTCCCCCGAGAAAATGTTGAGATGTAGATACTGTAAAAACGATTATAATGGCTTCTGGACATAAACAAGTAAACTTATGTTTTATAATACGTGTTGCTATTTTATAATATTATTTTACATCCGCGCACTATATAATCGATAAACTCGACCGTATTATACATAAATGTGCGTTCTCTAGAAATTAATTAATTAATGCGATATCGATTAATACGATATAGCTACTGTCTTAAATCTGTATTTTAGTAATGCGAAACTATAGCTACTGTTTTAAGATTGTGTTTAATTAATGCGAATTACCACATATACGCTTTCATCGGCGCCAACTAGAGTGATTAATATAAGTTGTTAGAACTTGCTTCGCAATCGTTGTAAAATAAATAAAGTAAAACAAATTAATGCGATATAGCTACTGTTTTAAGACTGTGTTTATTTAATGTGATATTGAAGTCCGTATTTAAACTTCTAAGTTTGTAGCATTCACCATTTTTTTGTATTTAAATTATTGCTCAAGATATTGTCTTAGTGTGTGTGTTTTACGTTTAATTATCGTCGCTACCGGTTGCCCATATGAGCGACGCCTCCTGAAGAGATTAGCCATTTTAGATTTTTGGAGGATAGTGCAATGATACAGACAGAGACCCATTCCAGAGTCTCCTCTGGTTCTTTTACGTGCACGATGTAAAGCACCGACACGAGACTTCGGTTTAACGTCACATCTGAAACACTGTTAATTTTATTAGGGTCAGGCGGGGGATCGAACCTGCGATCCCTGGATTACCAGTCCAGCGTGTTACCACTGGACTACAGATCCGTCTTAGTTTGACCAAGTGTCAACTTTATTTACCTCATTAATGAGTGGCTTGGTAATTTATATGACAGACAGACAGACAGACATTTTATTCAAAACCATTATGCTAAAAAGCCCATGAGGTCAAAACATATGCATGATAGAGATAGCGAACAGTGAAACTACATTTTGTAGTGACAATCTACACAACACACATAATAAAACAGATCATCGTACAAAACAAAGAGAAGGCCTTGTAATTTTATACCCCAAAATCATTTGAGCTTTATGCAATTTTATTTATTTCATTTTATACGAAAATAGAAAAATTTAGTGCAATAGTCTTTCCAATATGATTTAATTATTTGCGTGTATAATACAATGTACATGCATATATACCTTACCCGATAGTATATATGTATACGCATATATGTCATACATGCATGCTAAGTAAATGTATAAACGAAATATTATCCTTAGGTTTTTTATTAATTAATTAAATAAATAAATGTTTTATTTTAGTGCCTTTGCCAAACATTTTGTACATACGTCAAATTATAATACAATACATTTACATTATATACATTGATCTATAACACACAATCTATAATAAAAAAAATGATACCACATGTATATTACCATGCATATGATATAATAATTAACAAATATTCACCACGAAACTTAATTTTATGTGTTCTTTTTCTACATCAGATCATACATTACAGAAATTGTTCACCCAACATTGTTTATTTAGTTCGAAGTGACGGGGAGGGCTGTAAATAATGTTGTTATAACTTGTAGCCGAACCCATTTGCTTTTTCCCCCTGGACAAAACAAATGTATCGTATACTGCAATCATATAATTACATATTAATCTCTGATTTGTTCTTAGTATTGTATGTATATATGTAATGTATTGTATGAAAAATGCAATAAAATATTATTAAAAAATGTATGAATTTGTAAATATCGTAATACTATGTCACGATTAATATTATCTTCGCATAATTTAGCTGTGGAATCGGGAAGGTGGCACAAGCAACAACGTATACCGTTAACTGATAGGAAATGTTCAGTATGTCATATTTTAGAAGATGAATACCATTTATTACTAGAATGTTCGATATATAAAGACATAGGAAATAAATATATCAATAAGTATTTCTGGAATAGACCAAACATGTTTAAATTAAAGGAATTATTTACACGTAGAAATGTTGAGACAATTAGAAAATTGAGTGTTTGTATTTATAATTTTTTTGAAATACGTAAATTGAATAATATGTAGTGATACTTTGTATGTGCTTAATTGGTGACATTTCATGTGTTTATAATGTATACAGTTTATATTTCTGATTATTAACCTATATCATCACCTTCCAAAGGCCATGTCTTGCTAATTTCGTTTTCGAGCAAGAATGTCCATATGTTGGAAGTTGTATACCTTCAGAAGATGAGATGTACAAGTTTTATTATTAATCAGTATAAGTATCATGTTTTCGGACTATCAACTCATGTCAATATATTTAGGATACATTCTCATTACAGAGTGGGCCATTAAACTATTTACATGTGTGTTAAGATTATACCAATATTTACTAGTAATTTAATGTAAATTAAAGTCCCATTGGTTATATATTTTAGTTTTAAGAATATTAATCTATATAATAAAATCATTTTATTTATATATTAATAATAAATTTAATATTTACTTAATACATTCTTAATAATTGCATGAACGATGTTTGGTGTGTTATTTATAAAAATAAAATCATTTAAAGTAAGTTCACATGGCATGCATATGTTATTAAAGCATTCTTCTTCTATATTATCACATATTATCACATATAAATATTTGCTTTAGTGTTACATACTTAATTAGATATATTGACATAATGATTTGCTGTCGCCATATTTGTTTATATGTACATGTATGCCATATGGTTCTGAGACCTTTTGGATTTAAACAAATACAACTTTAAAACTTTGAAACTTTATAATATGTATGTTAATGCGATTGTATGTGATACCACATATTATATAAGTGTTTAATCTGTCTTCATGTTTTACATGCAGGTATACATTATATGCCAAACAGTGTTTACTCAAGGAATAATGTCACAGGTGTAGTAGGGGTAGGGATACGCCCAATCGACCCGTTGTACTCTGTGATATTCTTATTGGAAGTAAATACAAGTTTGATATATACATTATGAACATTGCTATGCTAGTATATTCTTGTGATTAATTTTAAAATTGAATAATAACATCGTTACAATGCATACTATGCCTTCTCCGCAAGATTTGTCACCACTATTTGTTATGTTCGTGTTTGTAAATTGTTGTACCTCATGGGCCATATTGACCTATTGGATATGAAATAAAGTTGATCTAATATATAATATGTATGCTGTATCAATTTCTGTATAATGGCGATAATTAAAAAAAAATATCTGTCTATATATTAATATATGGAAGAACATTGGACGCTCACATTTATATTTAATTCAATTAAATTATTCTTTATTAACTTAGATCATTTACATGACATATGAGTATACATGTATCTCGCTTTATTGGTCGAGACTTTCAGGTATGGATACCGCAAGGATCAATAAGCGAGTGGCACTCTGGGCATATAGTAAAGCTAGTCGTTCATGCAGAAATTGGCATTTTAATGTTAAGAGCTATTAAGAGGCTAATGATTTTCCTATGTACACTAGCTTTGCTAATCCCATATCTCGTTCTTTCACACATAATATAGAGGTCAAAGCATACGATAAGTATATAAACTCTTGGTCAACCAAGATAAACAATGTCATAGGTCTCTCTGGACGCGGGCGGAATAAATTGAGAGTATATAATTTGTTTAAAACTGACCATATTGCAGAGCAATATTGCAAAATTGTATTACCACCCAGACATCGTTCTGCTTTTTGCAAATTTCGACTGGGGATTGCCCCCATTAGGATAGAGACTGGTCGGTATGAAGGTTTGCCAGAGGAATCTAGGATCTGTCCGTTTTGTGATACTGCTACTATTGAAAATGAGACGCATGTAATATTGAATTGTCCAGTTTACAATGATTTAAGACAAGATTTATTCTCAAAGTCATATGCGTGTAATATCAATTTCTACTCAATGTCTGATAAATATTGTTTCCTGTTTTCAAACCAAGAGATGATTCGTAATTGTGCCAAAACCTGCTTTATTATTCTACAGAGGCGTCAGTTTTTATTATGTAAATATTTTTTTAATTTGTGAATAATGTCATTATTACTTGTATTTCTAACTGCATTTTTTAGTTCGTCTGTAATATCTCTGCTAATCATATTCGCTATGATCTGATCAAAGCGAAGTTAGATTTCATATGATCAATTCTTAATCAGTGTGCAATAGTACCTATTTTGTATTTCAGTGTTTTATAATTGTCTTAGAGCAGTTTTTAATATCCGATTAGCAGGGATATTGCAGCTTTATCCCTAACATACTGTGATAAATGATTGTATATAATTTTGCTCATCTCTTATAACTCCATGTTGGAGTGGCTTTGTACTTTTATTATGTAAACTATACATGTAATATTATTGTAAATATTGTACGTACAATGATGAGATGTAAATAAAGATTACTACTACTGTAGTTAGTTAACAGATGACATGGGTTAATATATAAATAATAAAGAGTACAGTAGAGAAAAGAGTCAAGTTTGGAGATGGGAAAAGAGCGGGACATTCTATTGTTTTGTTTGTATAGCACGTGTTACTGGTACATTGTACGAAGAAACAACACTCCAAATATTCACAAAGGAATCGTCTTATGTTTCTCACTCAGAATTAAAAAAAACCACAAGTCTTACACACAGTTATAGTTCACACGTGCATCTATAATAGCGTTTCTTCATCCTGCAACAAACCTGTACCCGACCAGCTTAGAATTATTTTTACTACTATACCTCTGATTAAAATTGTTGCCAATACGTGTTTTTATATTCTTCAAAGACGCTCCTTTTATTTATGATAATAATGTATCCGTTTGTTTTATTAATTGTGTGTCTATTATCCATTCCGAGAAACAGCTGCTAATTAGTTCAACCACGATCTGATCGAGGTTGATAACTGATTTTTTAAAACATTTATTAATTTCCCATTAGTGCTTTATTTTTCCATTTCAGTATTTCAAATGTTTGGTTTTAATAAGTATTTAATTTTCAATTAGCGACTGTTCCTCGGTTTTAATATGTACATATATATAATATATAATATGTCAGTAGACTGTGATAGTTTGATTATCTGTGATTAGATTAGTCTCTTATAATTCTTTTATAATGAATGGTGTTGTACTTTGCCACGATAAATTGTTGTGTATATTTTATGTATTGTACAACGATGAGACTGAAATAAAGAATACATCTAAATCCTATTAAGCTTTGGCGATACACTTCACTAACCTTACGAACAAGGAGAACATATGATGAACTTACGAACATGGATACCATATGATGAACTTACGAAGATGGATACCATATGATGAACTTACGAACATGGATACCATATGATGAACTTACGAACATGGATACCATACGAAGAACTTACGAACATGGAGAACATATGAAGAACTTACGAACATGGATACCATACGAAGAACTTACGAACATGGAGAACATATGAAGAACTTACGAACATGTATACCATACGAAGAACTTACGAACATGGAGAACATATGAAGAACTTACGAACATGAATACCATACGAAGAACTTACGAACATGGAGAACATATGAAGAACTTACGAACATGGAGACCATATTATGAACTTACGAACATGGAGACCATATGAAGAACTTACGAACATGGATACCATATGAAGAACTTACGAACATGGAGAACATATGATGATCTTATGATGAACTTACGAACATGGATACCATATGATGAACTTACGAACATGGAGAACATCAGAACATATGATGAACTTACGAACATGGAGAACATATGAAGAACTTACGAACATGGAGAACATATGAAGAACTTACGAACATGGATACCATATGATGAACTTACGAACATGGAGAACATCAGAACATATGATGAACTTACGAACATGGAGAACATATGAAGAACTTACGAACATGGAGAACATATGAAGAACTTACGAACATGGAGAACATATGATGAACTTACGAACATGGAGAACATCAGAACATATGATGAACTTACGAACATGGAGAACATATGAAGAACTTACGAACATGGAGAACATCAGAACATATGATGAACTTACGAACATGGAGAACATATGAAGAACTTACGAACATGGAGAACATCAGAACATATGATGAACTTACAAACATGGAGAACATCAGAACATATGATGAACTTACGAACATGGAGAACATATGAAGAACTTACGAACATGGAGAACATCAGAACATATGATGAACTTACGAACATGGAGAACATATGATGAACTTACGAACATGGAGAACATCAGAACATATGATGAACTTACGAACATGGAGAACATATGAAGAACTTACGAACATGGAGAACATCAGAACATATGATGAACTTACGAACATGGAGAACATATGATGAACTTACGAACATGGAGAACATCAGAACATATGATGAACTTACGAACATGGAGACCATATGAAGAACTTACGAACATGGAGAACATATGATGAACTTACGAACATGGAGAACATATGAAGAACTTATGAACATGGAGAACATATGATGAACTTACGAACATGGAGAACATATGATGAACTTACGAACATGGAGAACATACGATGAACTTACGAACATGGAGAACATCAGAACATATGATGAACTTACGAACATGGAGAACATATGAAGAACTTACGAACATGAATACCATACGAAGAACTTACGAACATGGAGAACATATGAAGAACTTACGAACATGGAGACCATATTATGAACTTACGAACATGGAGACCATATGAAGAACTTACGAACATGGATACCATATGAAGAACTTACGAACATGGAGAACATATGATGATCTTATGATGAACTTACGAACATGGATACCATATGATGAACTTACGAACATGGAGAACATCAGAACATATGATGAACTTACGAACATGGAGAACATATGAAGAACTTACGAACATGGAGAACATATGAAGAACTTACGAACATGGATACCATATGATGAACTTACGAACATGGAGAACATCAGAACATATGATGAACTTACGAACATGGAGAACATATGAAGAACTTACGAACATGGAGAACATATGAAGAACTTACGAACATGGATACCATATGATGAACTTACGAACATGGAGAACATCAGAACATATGATGAACTTACGAACATGGAGAACATATGAAGAACTTACGAACATGGAGAACATATGAAGAACTTACGAACATGGATACCATATGATGAACTTACGAACATGGAGAACATCAGAACATATGATGAACTTACGAACATGGAGAACATATGAAGAACTTACGAACATGGAGAACATATGAAGAACTTACGAACATGGATACCATATGATGAACTTACGAACATGGAGAACATCAGAACATATGATGAACTTACGAACATGGAGAACATATGAAGAACTTACGAACATGGAGAACATATGATGAACTTACGAACATGGAGAACATATGAAGAACTTATGAACATGGAGAACATATGATGAACTTACGAACATGGAGAACATATGATGAACTTACGAACATGGAGAACATACGATGAACTTACGAACATGGAGAACATCAGAACATATGATGAACTTACGAACATGGAGAACATATGAAGAACTTACGAACATGGAGAACATATGATGAACTTATGATGAACTTATGAACATGGATACCATATGATGAACTTACGAACATAGATACCATATGATGAACTTACGAACATGGAGACCATATGATGAACTTACGAACATGGAGCACGTATGAAGAACTTACGAACATGGAGACCATATGAAGAACTTACGAACATGGAGACCATATGATGAACTTACGAACATGGATCACATATGAAGAACTTACGAACATGGAGACCATATGATGACCTTTCGAACATGGATACCATATGAAGAACTTACGAACATGGAGACCATATGATGAACTTACGAACATGGATACCATATGATGAACTTACGAACATGGAGACCATATGAAGAACTTACGAACATGGATACCATATGATGAACTTACGAACATGGAGACCATATGAAGAACTTACGAACATGGATACCATATGATGAACTTACGAACATGGATACCATATGAAGAACTTACGAACATGGAGACCATATGATGAACTTACGAACATGGAGAACATATGATGAACTTACGAACATGGAGACCATATGATGAACTTACGAACATGGAGACCATATGAATAACTTACGAACATGGAGAACATATGAAGAACTTACGAACATGGAGAACATATGATGAACTTACGAACATGGAGAACATATGAAGAACTTACGAACATGGAGAACATATGATGAACTTATGATGAACTTATGAACATGGATACCATATGATGAACTTACGAACATAGATACCATATGATGAACTTACGAACATGGAGACCATATGATGAACTTACGAACATGGAGCACATATGAAGAACTTACGAACATGGAGCACATATGAAGAACTTACGAACATGGAGACCATATGATGAACTTACGAACATGGATCACATATGAAGAACTTACGAACATGGAGACCATATGATGAACTTTCGAACATGGATACCATATGAAGAACTTACGAACATGGAGACCATATGATGAACTTACGAACATGGATATCATATGAAGAACTTACTAACATGGAGACCATATGATGAACTTACGAACATGGAGAACATATGATGAACTTACGAACATGGAGACCATATGATGAACTTACGAACATGGAGACCATATGAATAACTTACGAACATGGAGAACATATGAAGAACTTACGAACATGGAGAACATATGATGAACTTACGAACATGGAGAACATATGAAGAACTTACGAACATGGAGAACATATGATGAACTTATGATGAACTTATGAACAGGGATACCATATGATGAACTTACGAACATAGATACCATATGATGAACTTACGAACATGGAGACCATATGATGAACTTACGAACATGGAGCACATATGAAGAACTTACGAACATGGAGACCATATGAAGAACTTACGAACATGGAGACCATATGAAGAACTTACGAACATGGAGACCATATGAAGAACTTACGAACATGGAGACCATATGATGAACTTACGAACATGGATCACATATGAAGAACTTACGAACATGGAGACAATATGATGAACTTTCGAACATGGATACCATATGAAGAACTTACGAACATGGAGACCATATGATGAACTTACGAACATGGATACCATATTATTATTATTATTATTATTATATACTACACTTATATAGCGCTCTTTTCATCTAAATATAAAACGTTCAAAAGCGCTTTACAGCCTAAAATATCACAAATATTGATAAAAAACTTCCACATACAATGAGATAAAACAAGACAAAATTAGCAAACACAATTACAATGGAATCTAAATATGCTATAAAATATTAGGATCTAAAATTATAACAATTAAAATATAGGTAATAATTAAATAAAATGTGTTCAATTGCAGTCTTAATCCTGATTGAGCACAGACACTGTTCGATATTTATGTTCCATATGAACATTTAAAAAGGTGTGTCTTCAAAGCCTTCTTGAAAGAACACAATGTTGTTGCACTTCTAAGATTTGATGGAAGAGAATTCCAAAGTTTTGGGGCAGCAGTCATGAAACTTCTATCTCCGTATGTGACAGTCCGACTTCTTGGTAACACAAGAGTAGCTGCTTCATTTTTAGACCGTAAGTCTCTCCTTGGTATATAAACCTCAAGCAAGTTTCTGTGTGAGTCAGTATTTTATACTTTATTCTTTCTTGAACTGGTAGCCAATGAAGTTCTTTTAGAATGGGCGTTACATGACTGAAACGGGATGTTCTGGTTATGATGCGAGCTGCTGTGTTTTGAACAGTTTGTAATTTATTGGAAGTGTATGAAGAACTTACGAACATGGAGCACATATGAAGAACTTACGAACATGGAGCACATATGAAGAACTTACGAACATGGATACCATATGATGAACTTACGAACATGGATACCATATGAAGAACTTACGAACATGGAGACCATATGATGAACTTACGAACATGGATACCATATGAAGAACTTACGAACATGGATACCATATGATGAACTTACGAACATGGAGACCATATGATGAACTTACGAACATAGATACCATATGATGAACTTACGAACATGGAGACCATATGATGAACTTACGAACATGGAGACCATATGATGAACTTACGAACATGGATACCATATGAAGAACTTACGAACATGGAGCACATATGACGAACTTACGAACATGGAACACATATGAAGAACTTACGAACATGGAAACCATATGATGAACTTACGAACAGGGATACCATATGAAGAACTTACGAACATGGAGAACATACGATGAACTTATTTCATTATACGATTGGTTTTTATACTTATTGTAAGCAATAAAATACATTTTGTGAAATGATGGAGAAGATTCTTAAATCACTGACGCAATTCATTATGTTTTCTTAGACAATGACCTTGTTCTCCCCATGTTAAACATTTGTGCAGCAATATGTGGTGAATATATCATGGATGTCTAATAAATATTGAATAAGAGGAACAGACATCATGTAATATTTCAACGAATGTCCTGTTTCTCAGTTTGATTTTGGATTTAAAAAACTTAGACTGACAGGTTTAGTTTATACAAATTTATTTTAGCTCGACTGCGAAACAAGTTCATACAACTTATATTAATCACTCTCGAGACCTCATTCCTGGTGGAATCCATCGCCACGAGGGAGAGAGAAGAGGCAATGTGGAACTGAAATGCCTTGCCTAAGGGCACACTCGTAACGCCTAGGGGCACACTCGTAACGGCTCCAACGGGGCTCGAACTCACCCCGAGCCTTTCGCACCTGAAACGAACGTGCTACCACTGCGCTATTACGACTTCCACAAGGTTTGGTCAGATGGTGACTTTCCAACTGCTTGTATTGGTTTCAAAAGGAGTCGGGTAAATTGTCTGGCACGGGCCGATATCTCTGATATTCGAGCTTGGGAACAGGCGTTGATATATTTTACCTTGTCAATATCAATATATTTATTTCACAGACCCAAACAGTTAATTGCGTCGTATTGAGTTTCTTATAATATCGTTTTGTCAGAATTAAAAACGATAGACTCGAACCCAGGCTACCGATGTTCCACAACCAACTAGATCCACCAATAAAACATGGTGTGTCGGCTTGAACGCGAATTGACCATTTAGGCAAACGACCGGACATACGACCTGCGTGATTAATTCCTGCCCGTCAAAACGACAAACCATAATATAACTAAAACTATTATTTCTTAAATGACAGGGTGCTAAGAATGGTTATCTTACCTAAAGTACTGGAATATAAATGACAGGGTGCTAAGAATGGTTATCTTACCTAAAGTACTGGAATATAAATGACAGGGTGCTAAGAATGGTTATCTTACCTAAAGTACTGGAATATAAATGACAGGGTGCTAAGAATGGTTATCTTACCTAAAGTACTGGAATATAAATGACAGGGTGCTAAGAATGGTTATCTTACCTAAAGTACTGGAATATAAATGACAGGGTGCTAAGAATGGTTATCTTACCTAAAGTACTGGAATATAAATGACAGGGTGCTAAGAATGGTTATCTTACCTAAAGTACTGGAATATAAATGACAGGGTGCTAAGAATGGTTATCTTACCTAAAGTACTGGAATATAAATGACAGGGTGCTAAGAATGGTTATCTTACCTAAAGTACTGGAATATAAAGATAGTGAGGAGTAGTAATATCAAGGACACTGCGCTGAGAGTAAAGTAGATGTCTCTCAGAGTCTCTGCCAGTTTTATGTCTAGCGGATCTGGGGTGGTCTGAAACAAAAACGTTACAATGCTATTAATATACTATCAACATATATCATACTTTAACACTGTACACAACCCATCCAATTCTATCTAATATTAAACATAAATTATTAACAAGGAGGTCAGGTGGAATAGATAAATGCTACACAATCTGGGTTCTTGTTTGTGTGTTTGGTTTTGGGGTATACAGTAACACTAGCAGCTTGGGATATATCGATTCGCCAGCTGTTACTGGTGTAGGAAAACCCCAGGTGATCATCCAAGCAGTATTATATGCACGGGTGGGTATCCGGTAGAACCACAGATCTTCCCCAAGCCAGCTTGATCTCACTTGGATGAGTGGGATTCGAACCTGCAGCATTACGTGGTAAGTGATTTGAAGTCAATGACCTAGCTAAAATAAATATGTATAAACTAAACAGGGTACATTTGTTCATAGAAGGACATGCACTATGGATGTAACTAGTAGATCATTATGGAAATAGAGCTGAGAATATAAATGTTATCTAAACGAATATGAATGCACATCCGAATTCTGTTACAGAAAGAACTTGAGTAATGATGACGAAAATAAATGAATTGTGTCTATAAATCTCTGCAAGGCTTATCCATGTATTTATGTATTCCTTTCACATAAAGATGGAAACATAATTATATGTGACAGTACAAAACATCATTGCACGTGTAATACGTTCCAATAAAAGTTGAACACACATAATGGCCACCTTAAAGCGACACTTCATCGGTGAAAACACACATTTCTACCGAATGTAATTTCATATTATATGGTATACTTTTCCCCAAAACTGTCCTCAAACACAAAACAAAACATGCGTTGACATTAGGTCATATAAAAGACACAGCTACAATGTACGATGCGTTGACATTAGGTCATCTAAAAGACACAGCTACATTGTACGATGCATTGAAATTAGGTCATATAAATGACACAGCTACATTGTACGATGCGTTGACATTAGGTCATCTAAAAGACACAGCTACATTGCACGATGCGTTGACATTAGGTCATCTAAAAGACACAGCTACATTGTACGATGCGTTGAAATTAGGTCATATAAAAGACACAGCTACATTGTACGATGCGTTGACATTAGGTCATCTAAAAGACACAGCTACATTGTACGATGCGTTGACATTAGGTCATCTAAAAGACACAGCTACATTGTACGATGCGTTGACATTAGGTCATCTAAAAGAAACAGCTACATTGTACGATGCGTTGACATTAGGTTATCTAAAAGACACAGCTACATTGTACGATGCGTTGTCATTAGGTCATCTAAAAGACACAGCTACATTGTACGATGCGTTGACATTAGGTCATCTAAAAGACACAGCTACATTGTACGATGCGTTGACATTAGGTCATCTAAAAGACACAGCTACATTGTAAGATGCGTTGACATTAGGTCATCTAGAAGACACAGCTACATTGTACGATGCGTTGACATTAGGCATCTAAAAGACACAGCTACATTGTACGATGCGTTGACATTAGGTCATCTAAAAGACACAGCTACATTGTACGATGCGTTGACATTAGGTCATCTAAAAGACACAGCTACATTGTACGATGCGTTGACATTAGGTCATCTAAACGACACATTTACATTGTACGATGCGTTGACATTAGGTCATATATAAGACACAGCTACACTGTACGGTGCGTTGACATTAGGTCATCTAAAAGACACAGCTACATTGTACGATGTGCTGGAGATCCAGATTTACATGCAATTCACACTAACCGACACACGCTTCTGTGCACAGCGTCTCAAAGTATGTAAATACTTCCACCACTAGCTCGTGTTAAAACAGCGCTACAACTATGTTATTAGTTACGCGAAGTTGTAAAGTAATTTACGGTTGCGTAACTTTTTGTTTATTGGTTCTAATGTTATAATACGGAGAGACGGCGTTCAGTTGTAAGGTTGATGGGGTCTGAAATATATTCCTGTTGAAAGCTAATATACTGATGGCTGAAGAGTTATTACTCCTGTCTATATGATTATCTTGAACTATGCGTTGTGATCAAGAATAATGTGCCTCGGTGTTTAAACACTATCCACGATGATGGAAGACAAGAGGCATACCACGGAGGCCAGACCTCATGCATGGTGGCGTGGTAGATACTATGTCGCGGTGATCGAGAACGTTATAACACGGAGACCAGACCTCATGCATGGCGGCGTGGTAGATACTATGTCGCGGTGATCGAGAACGTTATAACACGGAGGCCAGACCTCATGCATGGCGGCGTGGTAGATACTATGTCGCGGTGATCGAGAACGTTATAACACGGAGACCAGACCTCATGCATGGGGGCGTGGTGGACAATATGTCGCGATGATCGAGAACGTTATAACACGGAGACCAGACCTCATGCATGGCGGCGTGGTGGACAATATGTCGCGGTGATCGAGAACGTTATAACACGGAGACCAGACCTCATGCATGGCGGCGTGGTGGACAATATGTCGCGGTGATCGAGAACGTTATAACACGGAGGCCAGACCTCATGCATGGCGGCGTGGTAGACAATATGTCGCGGTGATCGAGAACGTTATAACACGGAGGCCAGGCCTCATGCATGGTGGCGTGGTAGATAATATGTCGCGGTGATCGAGAACGTTATAACACGGAGGCCAGGCCTCATGCATGGTGGCGTGGTAGATAATATGTCGCGGTGATTGAGAACGATATAACACGGAGGTCAAACACTGCATGAAGATGGTAGACAAAATGTCGCGGTGATCGAAAACGATATAACACGGAGGTCAAACACTGCATGATGATGGTAGACAATTGAACGTTCTTGGACAATTGATGTACTAATGACTTCGTCTCATAGAGGATGCTAAGACATAATATGGGACAATGTGATGAATGCTGCCAACATGCACACGTAGAGCATTACCTCCGTGAATCATCCTATAACCCGCTAAAAATGAAACCTCATTTACTGATTGTGGATTTCGTCAGTTTCTATAAGAATGATATACCAGGGGTGAACGAAGAGCTATGCATTGTATGAACTGTAATCAGTTAAGAAGCAATCACATAATGGTATAAATAGAATTGCATACTGGACAACCGGAGGAGTGTCATAGCTTGTTGATTAAAGTGGTCAACTGTCGGGGTTTCCTTATTTCATTTTCTCTAAATTAATATCTTCCGGCATGCCAAATTATTTTCAGCTTGGTTTCAGTGAGTTATATTGTTATATTTCGGGTTTTACGCCTGCATCAGCACCATGTTGGGCTATATCGCCGGCGGGCAGTTTACCTAACAACACCTTTCCTGGGCAGGCTCCAGCGGTTAACCAGTACTTGGGTGCACCAACCTTCGTAAGAAACTGCCAACGGTTTCATATAAATGAGACACGGTCTGAGCGGGGCTCGAACCCGTGACCATCAGTGATGCTAGGTTACAGTGGTATACAAGTCAGCGACCTTAACCACTCGACCACGGAGGTGGACCTTGGTTTCAGTGAGAGGGATATATTGTTGATATGATACTGCTGAATGAAGCAACCACAAGCGCAGGTCATATTGCAGAACTGTCCACCGTGGAACTAACTGTTTTATTTTGAAGTTGGTCTTGAGATGATATAAATGTATGATACATTAGGGATGGCAACGACTATTCGAATATTCGCTCGTCTATTGGAATATTGTCGAAGTCGTGATAGAGCAATGGTAGCGCGTTCGCTTCAGGTGCGAAAGGCCCGGAGTTTGAGCCCCGCGGGAGCCGTTACGATTGTGCCCTTAGGCAAGGTATTTAAATTCCACGTTGCCCCTTCTCTCTCTCTCTCATGGCGATGGATTCCATCAGGAATGAGGTCTCGAGAGTGATTAATATAAGTTATAAGAACTTGTTTCGCAATCGAGCTAAGCAAAATTGTATATTCGAATATTCGCTCGTACGTCCGAATTAATAATAAGCTTACAGTATATCGATGTAGTTGGTGGTATAGAGGTGTCTTAACCCCACCACATACAAAATCAAATTATGTTTGCAATGGGCAAGACTTGCGATCGTTTATTCAATGTAATGACGAGGTTAATTGCAAGTTCAAAACAAATGTTTTCAAATCTCTTTGACTGTACTACGTATATAGTCGAATACATGAAACATAGCCTCGGCACAGACCGAGATACACGGGACAAGGGTAAAAACAAGAGGTAAACAATCATTAATGATAATTTTAAAAAAACTCTGGAAAACTGTATCCAATGTACCTCAGGGGTGTTTCATATATTTTACTAACAATGGAAAACTGTATCCAATGTACCTCTGGGAAATCTCATATATTTTACTAACAACATATCTTTGATTGTAGATTAAAATAATATTTTCCAAACGATAACGTATTCGTACTCTGTTTTACGATATACGCATAACGATAACGAATCCGAATTCAATTTTAACATTTAAATCTATATGGAAACCCGTTCATAGATCTCATTCCCGAAACAATTCGAATTTGAATAGCGAAATTGCTTGCGATACGATCGAAGCCAAGCATAGAACTGACGATCAATCGAATCATATCACATGACCAAGCACGCACTCACAGTCATGTGATCATCTTTATATGCACC
The DNA here is from genome assembly GCA_014843695.1 of Archivesica marissinica. Taxonomy (NCBI): domain Eukaryota; kingdom Metazoa; phylum Mollusca; class Bivalvia; order Venerida; family Vesicomyidae; genus Archivesica; species Archivesica marissinica. The sequence goes on from CM026386.1 coordinate 59,684,643, forward strand.
AATAATTCGCACACACAATTTTGTGCCAAGTATTGATAAGACATACGTTCTGAGCTATACTAATATATAGTAATATACTTACAGTATCCCAATATATAGTAATATACTTACAGTATCCCAATATATAGTAATATATTTACAGTATCCCAATATATACTTATAGTATAGTATGCCAATGTAGAGTAATATACGTACAATATCCCAATATATACTTACAGTATACCAATTATAGTAATGTACTTACAGTCTCCCAATATATACATACAGTATCCTAATATATAGTAATATACTTACAGTATCCCAATTAATACACGACTGGTAGTCTGACAACTCATTTTCCCAGGAGGAGTTTGATGGACATTGCCTGTATACCACAACTGAAATATAATAAACAGACACCCTGTATTATAAATACCGTATATGTCTATAACGATAATAAACACACACCCTGTATTACAAACCGTATATGTGAATCACGATAATAAACACACACCCTGTATTACAAACTGTATATGTGTATCAGGATAGTAAACACACACCCTGTATTACAAATCGTATATGTGTATATAATAATAAACACACACCCTGTATTACAAACCGTATATGTGTATATAATAATAAACACACACCCTGTATTACAAACTGTATATGTGAATCATGATAATAAACACACACCCTGTATTACAAACTGTATATGTGTATAGAATAATAAACACACACCCTGTATTACAAACTGTATATGCGTATCACGAAAATAAACACACACCCTGTATTACAAACTGTATTTGTGCATCACGATAATAAACACACACCCTGTATTACAAGCTGTATATGCGTATCACGATAATAAACACACACCCTGTATTATAAACTGTATATGTGTGTCACGATGATAAACACACATCCTGTATTACAAACTGTATATGTGTGTCACGATAATAAACACACACCCTGTATTACAAACTGTATATGCGTGTCACGATAATAAACACACACCCTGTATTACAAACTGTATATGTGTATCACGATAATAAACACATACCCTGTATTACAAACTGTATACGTGTGTCACGATAATAAACACACACCCTATATTACAAACTGTATATGTGTATCACGATAATAAACACACACCCTGTATTACAAACTGTATATGTGTATCACGATAATAAACACACACCCTGTATTATAAACTATATATGTGTGCCAGGATGATAAACACATACCCTGTATTACAAACTGTATATGTGTATATGATAATAAACACACACCCTGTATTACAAACTGTATATGTGTATCACGATAATAAACACACACCCTGTATTACAAACTGTATATGTGTATATGATAATAAACACACACCCTGTATTACAAACCGTATATGTGTATCACGATGATAAGCACACACCCTGTATTACAAACCGTATATGTGTGTCACGATAATAAACACACACCCTGTATTACAAACTGTATATGTGTATCACGATAATAAACACACACCCTGTATTACAAACTATATATATGTGTCATGATAATAAACACACACCCTGTATTACAAACTATATATGTGTGTCACGATAATAAACACACACCCTGTATTACTAACTATATATGTGTGTCAGGATGACTGCATGCTAAGACATTTTACAGTTTTTGTATTTGCCAAGTTTGTTTTGTCTATTGTTTGATTTGGTTGGTATTGATTCCCTTGACCAGAACCTAGTTCTGTCCTGTCAAAAAATCTGGAAAACCCTGATCTTGGCAAGAGCAATACTTCATCTTATGTGTGACGTTCAATAATCTTGGGATGATTAATGGCTTAGATATTGTTAACAATGTTGATAACAATGCATTTGTATAAATAATGTTCGTGATTTGTTACCATGATGCGTTTCCCTATTTTTTGCTTAAACTATGCTTTTGGTTTTAAACATAATTAGTGTGTTTCCTTACGTCATATCCCATTTATTTGAAAAATTATGCTGAATTGAAAGACAATTTAATATTGACTTTTATTGGTACTACACCGACAGCAAGCGCATGCGTAGGAAGAATTAAGTTAATTTCCGTTATCTGACTGCAGTAATTTGTGAATCCAGTTGCATAATTAAATCAGTCTACTTGTTTTTGTATGTACAGTCAAAATTGCTCAAGCGACCACGTGTGTTAAGCGACCTTTGTCTTATGCGACCATTTTGAAATCCCCCCGAGCGATTTCACACTATAAATCTATTGTATTAAGCGACTTTTGTCTTACGCGACCAACGACCACCTATTTTCGGCCGTAATTACCTAAAGTTTTTCATTAAGCGACCATAAGTAGTGTTGAAATTAGAAATTCAAAACATACCGTAAATCAAGAGACTATTAAATGTGTCGTCTGCTAGTTATGTATATTGAAGAGGCAATACATTTGACAAGTAATCATGCCAATCAGTCAATTTTCGCACATTTATGCCCCAATTTCCGTTTGAGTCATTGTTGTAAAAACAAATGTAGGGGATTATCGGCGCGCAATGTCCAGTTACGAGTTCTTTATAGTGAAGTCACAGACATATTGTCCCATGTGTGTTAATCTCATAATTGGGCGCTAATTGATTCAAATAGTCGACAATTTGTTCTTATAGTGTCGCATTTTTAGTTTTATTGGGTCACAGCATATGTCCCATTGCACCGGTCGGAAATTCAGCCAACGGATGTCAATTTTATATGTACGTTTTGATTTAAATGAATGTAAATGCATTATTGTTGTAATTTTCTGGATTACATTTTTGCTTAGATAATTATCTCGGGATATCACACCATTGTCACGACTTATCATATATTTTGAATCTAAATACGCAATAGGTTCGTCCTCATAATGTTTCGTACTCGAAAATTGATTCGTCCTCAAAATGTTTCATACTCGTAATAACATAAATAAGATGATGTCAATTCTGACCTTTTGAGTACAGGCAACATAAAAATGCCATTTTTTGTAGCAATCAATAAGGTGTTTGATCTACAGTATCCATACCGGGCAGGTGTCACAATTCGCAGCAATCAACAAGGTGTTTCAACAAGAAAAATACAAGCAAATATTACTATAAAAAGTTTTCTTTATTTTATGATGACATATATACATGACATATATGTAACATATATACATGTATATGATGTTGATATCAATATAGACACTGTAGTGTCCACCCAAACAAAAGTCTAGTACATGTCTCCGACTCTGGGAAACTGTCCGTTCAGTCACTTTGTATTAAGAGACCGTTTCATTAAGAAACCGCTTTTGTCCATTCCCTTGGGCGGTCTCTTAATACAAGTTTGACTGTATTTGGTGATATGTATTGAACAAGTGGATATGTTTTGCTTATACGTTAGCTTATATATTAATCTGGACGAGTGATATGGAAAGTGTTGAGTTCCGCGTCGCCTTCGTCCGTAGAATAAAGCAATCATAACGAGATTGTTCCTACACATTTGCATTTGTGATCCAATTTCTTGACACTATTATATTCTCTTTCTCTTGGTACAGCCGTTGTTTGAGAATGCCAATGTGCGTGACATACATGGGTGTCACCAGCATATCTCTTGGTAGAGACGTTGTTTGAGAATGCCAATGTGCGAGAATGCCAATGTGCGTGACGTTTCAGAATGTCAATGTGCGTGACATACATGGATGTCACCAGCATATGTCTTGGTACAGCCGTTGTTTGAGAATGCCAATGTGCGTAACGTTTCAGAATGTCAATGTGCGTGACATACATGGATGTCACCAGCATATCTCTTGGTACAGCCGTTGTTTCAGAATGCCAATGTGCGTGACATATATGGGTGTCATGAGCATATCTCTTGGTACAGCCGTTGTTTTAGAATGCCAATGTGCGTGACATACATGGATGTCACCAGCATATCTCTTGGTACAGCCGTTGTTTCAGAATGTCAATGTACGTGACATACATGGGTGTCACCAGCATATCTCTTGGTACAGCCGTTGTTTCAGAATGCCAATGTACGTGACATATATGGATGTCACCAGACTTACTGTTTGTTTGTAGCATTGATGCAGGTTGCTGTAACACATTCATTATACTGTCAGTTTGTGTGTAGTATTGATGCAGGTTGTTGTAAAACATTTAGTATGCTGTCAGTTTGTGTGTAATATTGATGCAGGTTGCTGTAACACATTCATTATACTGTCAGTTTGTGTGTAGCATTGATGCAGGTTGCTGTAACACATTCATTATACTGTTAGTTTGTGGGTAGTATTGATGCAGGTTGCTGTAAAACATTTAGTATACTGTCAGTTTGTGTGTAGTATTGATGCAGGTTGCTGTAACTCATTCATTATACTGTCAGTTTGTGTGTAGCATTGATGCAGGTTGCTGTAACACATTCATTATACTGTTAGTTTGTGGGTAGTATTGATGCAGGTTGCTGTAAAACATTTAGTATACTGTCAGTGTGTGTGTAGTATTCATGTAGGTTGCTGTAACTCATTCATTATACTGTCAGCTTGTGTGTAATATTGATGCAGGTTGCTGTAACACATTCATTATACTGTCAGTTTGTGTGTAGTATTGATGCAGGTTGCTGTAACACATTCATTATACTGTCCGTCTGTGCGTAGTATTGGTGCAGGTTGCTGTAACACATTCATTATACTGTCCGTCTGTGCGTAGTATTGGTGCAGGTTGCTGTAACACATTCATTATACTGCCAGTGTATGTGTACCAACGTTTTGTTTCTTATGATCAAATTGAATCAATCACAGAGCCATCAATCACAGAGCCATCAATCACAGAGCCATCAATCATGTGAAATAGAGGGTTCAATTATTTTCTTTGGCTTTCATTCACCAAATTGATATAAAACTTAATTAACTCTTCCATTAAGATCTATCGATGCCTTAGACTACGACGACGTAGTAAAGTGTACACACCTTGTCGTGAGAAAATACATTATGCAAATCAGAAGAAAATGTCGTATGTCGTAAGTGTTATGCTGTTTGCAATACTGCGCTATGCTATAGTGTTATTAGTGTACGGTTGTATATATGTAAATATGCAGAAAGTAGTCCCAATAACTAATATAGTTCTTTTGTGTTGGTCAAAATACTTTTGTCATGACAGGCAGTGTATATTTTTTGTGTTTTTTGAGAAATTATGTGATTTGAGAAAACTTCTTGACTAGTTTATGTGTAGAAAAGATGTGTTATAAGTATTCAGGCCATTGAAGGTTGGTATACTGATATTTGTATATGTATATTTGGCGGAGTAATGCAGTGTGTAAACAACCTTATTCACATGTGAGCACTGGCAAGGCGGAACATTACATTTGGGATATTTTTGCTGTTTTTCAGTTTGATTTGAAGAAATGAAAGATTGGAATATAGATGAACATACTGAATGTTCTTACTTTTTACTAAGTATTTAATAGGCAATTGTTGTTGTTTTACAACCTGTAACACGGGTCTTTATTGTATGGGGTTTCTCAACGATATTTGTAATTCTACGAGTGTTCACACTACAACTTGTACAACAAATTCTACCGGTGTCCACATCATGAAATAAATTCCTAACTACTAAATACAATTTTTCTGTTTCTTTTATGATTTCGTATTTTATCGAATGGATTTTTTCTTTCACGTTGCGCTGTCATGTTTTATTTATTAATGTACGTTTTTGTTTAAGTTTAAACTTTATTTATTTTACAATGACTGCGAAGCAAGTTTTAAAAACTTATATTGAACACTTTCGTTGGCGCGGATGAAAGCGTATATGTGGTCATTCATGTGGGAGGAAAACGGAGTGCCCGGAGAAAACCCACATGTCCGATCTGGCGACCACCGTACCATCTCACATACTTCCCGGTCCGAGGATCGAACCCGAGTTGCATTAGTGAGAAGCGAGCGCGCTAACCACTGCGCTAATCGGACAGCTGTACGTATTTGTTTCAAATAAACTGTTTAAATTGAATATCTCACTTACAAACAATAACACTAGTTTGAGACACGTTATGCCATTCGGCATTCTAGACTATCCCTGGTGCAATATGCAAAACCAAGCACTTCCGGTTAAAAACATAAGTCAAACCAGCGTATAACGACTACCTCCCAATAAGCACCACTTGTGTATAACAGCCGCCAAATTCATCTCCCGTCAATCCGCTAGAAATATAATGTAATCTCCGAATACAGATCACACGTCAAGACGAGACAATTTGTGGCCATTTCTTTGAGTAGTGGTTATTGACCAGATCGACTTTATTTCATAATCCGAAGAAAAAACGACACCGTCTTTGATAATACCACTATTAAGGTGATGACTGTGTATGCCAAAGAGATCATGTATTGCTGCTAATGGACTTGGATTGTTTACAGTGAAGTACATTTATAGGATGGTGAAGATAATCTTAATTTCTCAGACTATTAAAATGACGGATGCTTAATAAGATCTTGTATTAGCTACATTTAGGGATTGTTATAGCATCTGTCGTCCGTTCAATGAAATGTCAATATAAGAGTAACTTTATATCCATTATAAACTAGACGAACATGTGTGTACTATGTACTAATGTCTATCGCTTCTGACAGCTTGTATGAATGTTTGTGTGTTTTGCGTTTATTTAACGTCGCTACCGGTTGCCAACGCGATTGACGCCTCCTAAAGAGATTAGTCTTTTTGGATATTGGAGGATAGTGCATGTGTGCCGAGCATCATTACAGATGTTTCTCTGGTTTCTTTAAGTGCATAGTGTAAAGTACCAACACGAGATCCCTGGGCGATCCCTGGGTCACTGATTCGCTACATCTCTAAGCGCGTGTATACGTATTGTGACATCAATAAGCAGGTTTACACATTGTATGCGTAGATGCTCAATGCTTTATCAGCTAGTAATACCACGTCATTGTGGAAGTCGTGATAGTGCAGTGGGTGCGCGTTCGCTTCAAGTGCGAAAGGTCCGGAGTTCGAGCCCCGCTGGAGCCGTTACGATTGTGCCCTTAGGCAGGGCATTTAATTTCCACGTTGCCTCTTCTCTCTCCCTCGTGGCGATGGATTCCATCAGGAATGAGGTCTCGAGAGTGATTGATATAAGTTATAAGAACAATAAGAACAATCGAGCTAAAATAAATTTGTATAAACTAACACCACGTCTATCTATACCGACAGTACATTAGCACACACGTTCAAAAACTGCTTTGGACTTTAATGTAAGAATAGCAAATGCACTGGGAGGACCGACTCTAATCGTGCTCCATTTGTGTATGTATATAATACTTGTATGGTTGTGTGTGTGTTTTAAGTTTATTTATCGTCGCTACTGGTTGCCCGTGTGTGTGATTTACGTTTATTTATCGTCGCTACTGGTTGCCCGTGTGTGTGTGTGTTTTACGTTTATTTATCGTCGCTACTGGTTGCCCGTGTGTGTGTGTGTTTTACGTTTATTTATCGTCGCTATTGGTTGCCCATATGTGCGACGCCTCCTGAAGAGATCAGTCATTTTAGATATTTGGAGGATAGTGCAATGATACAGACAGAGACCCAGTCCAGAGTCTCCTCTGGTTCTTCTACGTGTACTATGTAAAGCACCGAGACGAGACCTTGGTTTAAAGTCCCATCTGAAAGACTGTTAATTTTATTAGGATAAGACGGGGGGGGGTCGAATCTGCGATCCATGGATTACGTTGTGTGTGTGTCTTTGTATACATATATAATAATATATGATTAAACTAAATGTCCCCAAAGTCTTGGGAAGTTCTCGTCACTTGTTTTCGATGGGTGTCATACAATTCTCAACTATCTATCGATTTATTTTCTGGAATATATTTAATAAAGTACTCAATGGCCGAAGCATGGACCATCACAGACGGCATTAATTGTTTTTAAACGTTTATTTATCGTCGAGAAGAGAGTAGCCATTTTAGATTTTGAAGGATAGTGCAATGATACAGACAGAAGAGACACATTCCGGAGTATCGTCTGGTTCAGTTAGCTGCGCAGTGTTAAAGCACCGACACGAGATATCGGTTTAAAGTCCAATCTGAAAGACTGTAATTATTATTATGGTCAGACTGGGGGGGGGGGTCGAACCTGCGATCCTGGACTCGCAGTCCAACGTGTTAACAGCAACACTATTCTGAATGGGGCTGTAAAGCAGAAGGTTAGAACGAGTCAACCAGACCATGCGGAAGAATAACAGTGAGCTGTTGATACATGGGGATAAATCCCGGTCATTGAGTGAACTACCGGGTGATGATACACGGGGGGGGGGGGGTAAATCCCGGTCATTGAGTGAACTACCGGGTGATGATACACGGGGGTAAATCCCGGTCATTGAGTGAACTACCGGGTGATGATACACGGGGTAAATCCCGGTCATTGAGTAAACTACCGGGTGATGATACACGGGGGTAAATCCCGGTCATTGCGTGATCTACCGGGTGATGATACACGGGGGTAAATCCCGGTCATTGAGTGAACTACCGGGTGATGATACACGGGGGTAAATCCCGGTCATTGAGTGAACTACCGGGTGATGATACACGGGGATAAATCCCGGTCATTGAGTGAACTACCGGGTGATGATACACGGGGGGTAAATCCCGGTCATTGAGTGAACTACCGGGTGATGATACACGGGGTAAATCCCGGTCATTGAGTGAACTACCGGGTGATTATACACGGGGGTAAATCCCGGTCATTGAGTGAACTACCGGGTGATGATACACGGGGTAAATCCCGGTCATTGAGTGAACTACCGGGTGATTATACACGTGGGTAAATCCCGGTTATTGAGTGAACTACCGGGTGATGATACACGGGGTAAATCCCGGTCATTGCGTGATCTACCGGGTGATGATACACGGGGTAAATCCCGGGCATTGAGTGAACTACCTGGTAATGATACACGGGGTAAATCCCGGTCATTGAGTGAACTACCGGGTGATGATACACGAGGTAAATCCCGGTCATTGCGTGATCTACCGGGTGATGATACACGCGGTAAATCCCGGTCATTGAGTGAACTACCGGGTGATGATACACGGGGGTAAATCCCGGTCATTGAGTGAACTACCGGGTGATGATACACGGGGATAAATCCCGGTCATTGAGTGAACTACCGGGTGATGATACACGGGGTAAATCCCGGTCATTGAGTGAACTACCGGGTGATAATACACGGGGGTAAATCCCGGTTATTGAGTGAACTACCGGGTGATGATACACGGGGTAAATCTCGGTTATTGAGTGAACTACCGGGTGATGATACACGGGGGGTAAATCCCGGTCATTGAGTGAACTACCGGGTGAACCTTCCTTCCTATCGATAACATGTATCATTGAGAGGCCGGTCCCTGGAACAGAAACGAACATATGCTGATGTGGGCGGTCGTGTGGTTGAGGGCGGTCGTGCCGTAGTGGGCGGATGTGTGGTTGAGGGCGGTCGTGCGGATGTGGGCGGTCGTGTGGTTGAGGGCGGTCGTGCGGATGTGGGCGGTCGTGTGGTTGAGGGCGGTCGTGCCGTAGTGGGCGGATGTGTGGTTGAGGGCGGTAGTGCGGATGTGGGCGGTCGTGTGGTTGAGGGCGGTCGTGCCGTAGTGGGCGGATGTGTGGCTGTGTGCTGTCGTGGTGATCATGCCTTCGATACCAAGGGAGGTTATCCCGGAATTCATACAAATATCAATTGTACCAAAATTCCAATCAATCAAGGTCAATCAAGGTCGAACTCATTACAATATAGGTCGACAATGCACATATCTTCAAGAATAAATAATATAATTATTTCTCAGAACAAAGAAATTGTCTCTTTTCGTCCTTTGTGTTCATGACGGGCTTTCAGTAAATCATAAAAAAGTGATTATACGTTTGCTCTACTTGCAATATGTTCTTAATATAACATTTTCTGTGATGTCAGTTACATACTACACAGTTCTGGAACAATATTCCTCTACAAAACCACTCTGAATTTTCAGCGTGATAATATTTCTCCTACAGCGCCGCAATTTTAAGCGGAAAGTCTCAGTACAGTCGCTTGGGTTATGGACAATTTGTTTCCGGTTCAAAATGCGAATGTCTTTAAACTTCCTGTGAATCGTTAGACTGTTCACCAGGACACACATACAACAGGCAAACCCAGCATGTGTTGTATGATGATATAATAGTATATTAACCTAAATCTCTATGAAGGAAAGGGTTAAATAGAGGTGACACTATAATAAACAAACACTTTTAAATGCACACGTATGCATACTATGTTGGTGGATGAGTTTGTACTTACGGCTTGTGTCGTTGGTTAACGGACACGGTTGCTCAGCGGTCGTATTGGCAGGAGTTGTAGGCCAGCACGTGATGAGGTCAAAGAGGGCGTTACAGAAACCTGAAAGGAAAGAAGTGAGATAACAGCTCTGGTTTATACCTATACATACTGTATTGTGGTTAGGGGTTTATACCCATACATACTGTATTGTGGTTAGGGGTTTATACCCATACATACTGTATTGTGGTTAGGGGTTTATACCCATACATACTGTATTGTGGTTTATACCCATACATACTGTATTGTGGTTAGGGTTTATACCCATACATACTGTATTGTGGTTAGGGGTTTATACCCATACATACTGTATTGTGGTTTATACACATACATACTGTATTGTGGTTTATACCCATACATACTGTATTGTGGTTTATACACATACATACTGTATTGTGGTTTATACACATACATACTGTATTGTGGTTTATACACATACATACTGTATTGTGGTTTATACCCATACATACTGTATTGTGGTTTATACACATACATACTGTATTGTGGTTTATACACATACATACTGTATTGTGGTTTATACACATACATACTGTATTGTGGTTTATACCAATACATACTGTATTGTGGTTTATACACATACATACTGTATTGTGGTTTATACCCATACATACTGTATTGTGGTTTATACCCATACATACTGTATTGTGGTTTATACCCATACATACTGTATTGTGATTTATACCCATACATACTGTATTGTGGTTAGGGGTTTATACCCATACATACTGTAGTGTGGTTAGGGGTTTATACTCATACATACTGTATTGTGGTTTATACCCATACTGTATCTAGATACATAGGAGTATCGTATGTCCGTCCGTATTATATATATATAGTTATATGCAGTATTATATAATTAGTTACATAGACTGGTGCATATTCTAATATATCATATATCTATATATACGTAATGAAACAAATACATTTACACTAATGCAATGACCTGTTCCAAATGAATGTGTATTCGGCTTACTGGGCAGTGTTCCAGTCTATTAAGCGAGATACACTTGAACTGTAGCCATGAAGTGTACTATATGAGCGTGCCGTATAAATAGTACATACATTACTGTCTAGACAAGTCATTGTTCAACAACTAGCTTTGTCGTAGTTCTACTAACGCCGGAACCTCTCGTGATCTGATCCTGCATGCACCAACATTATATCAACTTGTGTGTTTTACGTTTATTTATCATCGCTACCGGTTGTCCATATGAGTGATGCGTACTGAAGAGATTAGTCATAGTTCGTGGTTATGTGTGTTTTACGTTTATTTATCGTCGCTACCGGTTGCCCATATGAGCGCCGCCTCCTGAAGAGATTAGCCATTTTAGATTTTTGTAGGATAGTGCAATGATGCAGACAGAGACCCATTCCAGAATATCCTCTGGTTCTCTTACGTGCACTGTGTAAGGCACCGACACGTGACCTCGGTTTAAAGTCCCATCTGAAAGACTGTTAATTTTATTTGGGTCAGACGGCAGATCGAACCTGCGATCCTGGATTACAAGTCCAGCGTGTTAACCACTGGACTACAGATCCGTCTGTATTAGATCAACCCAAATATATATTCTCTCTTATATAATAATTACAACTTATTGCAATATCGCGATTCTGATTGGCAGATTCAGCCCATGTGACCGCCGTTCATAACCCAATGAATTATTCCTTTCTCATTAATACCTTACGATACTAACCGTTCCGTAATTTAAAATAGTTTGTCTGATTGTAACATGTTTTGTTAATTTGATTTGAAAGCTAACTGCGTGTTTATATGTCTATGTTTATTTTCATTACAATATTCAAACTATTATTTGTTAATGAAACATGTATACTGCTGATTTGCCGTAATAAACTTTGAACTTTGAAATTAATATTCATGGTGGACTAATTTTAATACGGTGTGACGAATCAAAGACATCTTGTTTTGTAATGTGTTGTATTAGTTTATACAAATTTATTTTAGCTCGATTGCGAAACATGTTCTTACAACTTATATTAATCACTCTCCAGACCTCATTCCTGATGGAATCCATCGCCATGAGGGAGAGAGAACAGGCAACATGGAATTTAAATGCCTTGCCTAAGGGCACACTCGTAACGGCTCCAACGTTGTATTGTTGTAATTATAACCATTGAATGTTCTTTTCCTGCGTTTCATCGAGGTATGAAATGTCAGATATTTGGCAATTTGCAGAAAATCCCGTTTTGGGTTATCGTCGTAATATTAACAATCGTTCGCTTTCATGGAACACCGATTTTCTTCTTGACCCTCATAAAGCGCCAAGTGACCGAGATTTTGTCTTAATCGTGATGATCTTGTCTTGCACGTGATCTGTTCTCGTCTGATGTACGACTTCCTCAATTAAGAGATACTGACTTCCATAATTGTTTGTGTGCATTTATACGAAATCGACTCACTAATGACCGGAAGTGTATCAGTAACTATTAATTGAATCGTTGCACGTACACATACATTATACAAATACATGGTTTGGATTTTAAGAATCTTGTTTAATTGTTGTGGATTGCTTTACGAGCGTGTGTGTTTTACGTTTATTTATCGTCGCTACAAGTTGCCCATATGAGCGACGCCTCCTGAAGAGATTAGTCATTTTAGATTTTGGAGGACAGTGCATGATACAGAAAGACCCATTCCAGAATCGTCCCAGGTAATTTTACGTGCACGATGTAAAGCACCGACACGAGACCTCGGTTTAACGTCCCATCTGAAAGACTGTTAATTGTATTAGAGTCAGACGGGGATCGAACCAAAGCAGCAAAGGACAAGGTTTATATAAGACTCCAACTGAAAATCAAACTTCTATTAACGTTTCCGTTAATGCCAAATATTAAACAGATGCTAGTTCATACAAATTTATTTTAGCTCGATTACGAACAAGGTCTTAAAACTTATTTTAAAAACTCTCGATACCTCAGTCCTGATCTGAGGGAGAAGAGGCAATTTAAGTGCCCTTGCCTAAGGGGCACGATCGTAACGGATACAACTGGGCGCGAACTCTGGGCCTTTCGCACCTGACGCGAACGCGCTACCACTGCGCTATCACGACTTCCTCTGAAAAGAGAGGTTGATATGTTTCTATGATTAGCATGTAGCCTGCGTCGTTACCGGTTGCCCCACATGAAGAAACGAGTATATGTTGGTTTATGGGACTAGTGCAATTAACCGAACTTTCCCACTTCTATATATATTAGGTTATTTATAGCGGGTTACCTAATTACTTCTGAACTATCCCCCTTCTATATATTTCGTTATGCATAGCGGGTGACCTAATTACTTCTGAACTATCTCCTTGTATATATTTCGTTATTTATAGCGGGTGACCTAATTACTTCTGAACTATCCCCTTATATACATATTTCGTTTATTTATAGCGGGTTACCTAATTACTTCTGAACTATCCCCTTCTATATATATTAGGTTATTTATAGCGGGTGACCTAATTACTTCTGAACTATCCCCCTTCTATATATATTTCGTTGTGCATAGCGGGTGACCTAATTACTTCTGAACTATCCCCCTTCTATATATATTTCGTTGTGCATAGCGTGTGACCTAATTACTTCTGAACTATCCCCTTCTATATATATTTTGTTATGTATAGCGGGTAACCCTTAGTGCCTCAAATCTCGAGGTGCATCATTTGTAGGCGGTGTATTGCACGACCCACAGACGCATGCGCAGTTAAGTGAAATCTAGTGTATAGTCTCATCCAAAGAATGTTTGTCCTTTTAAGTTCATACCACATTAGTTTAATCGCTCTCGAGACCTCATTCTTTATGAAACCCATCACCACGAGATAGCACGATAAGATGTAGATTAGTGACTCGCGTATGTCATCATCACCGTGGCGCTTGGTTCGAACTCACAACCTCTAGGTATCTAGGTATCGCTACCCTGTTAATAGTGGTGGAGCTGCGGATGGGGAACCCCAATGATTACCGAGTATGACAAAGGGATAAATCACCCCTATAAACCCGATAAAACATCCGTGGACAGTCTCTGCTGCACAAAGACATACATATACATGCATAGAATTATACAACGTTGTTTTTATCTCTGAACGGGGGGCAGTAAATAAAGTTTAATAGAACATGTATGGGTGCTGAACGGGGGTGGGGGGGGGGTAGTAAACAGAGTTTAATAGGTCAGACACCGCTATTGAAATTTCCATATGCATGCCACCATTATAACACACAGCCATTAGAGTTTCCCCAAAAATACGTTGGCACAAAAGACAGTAGTTTTCAACAGACTGGCCTTTGAGCCACAGGAAAAGGTCAAATTTCCATTGCGGTTTCTTTTGTATTTCCCATTAAAGGCACCCACCCCCTACTCTGAAGGCAATTGGTGGTGAATGTTGCACTGGCACCTTCATTAATAACATGGTGTTATTTGTCTATTTGTTTATGTGTCATAGTATGCAAATATTCTAAAATATTCCAAAATGCAGCTCATATATTGTGTTTTAATGGTTAGAAGTCATGTTCACTATTGCTGACAATACCTACTCAGCCAATCAGTTCATGTATCAATAACTCATAAGGGCTTTCCTATACTTTTTCAACCAATCCCAGACCACTATATCAATAACATCGTCTGACCAGAACCTGTATGCGTGCTACATTTGTTAGCAATGTATGTTAATTATTGGCGAGTTCAATGATTTACTATATATGTATCTCTCAAACTTGAAGCAGAAATCACAGACGGATCTGTAGTCCAGTGGCAACACGCTGGACTGGTAATCCAGGGATCGCAGGGTCCATCCCCCGTCTGACCCTAATACAATTAACAGTCTTTCAGATGGGACGTTAAACCGAGGTCTCGTGTCGGTGCTTTACACCGTGTACGTAAAAGAACCAGAGGAGACTCTTGAATGTGTCTCTGTCTGTATCATTGCACTATCCTCCAAAAATCTAAAATGAATAATCTCTTCAGGAGGCGGCGCTCATATGGGCAACCGGTAGCGACGATAAATAAACGTAAAACACACAGAAGCGGAAATCGACAAGTCCCATCGCTACCGATGTACATTCAATACGGCTTACGTTCTTGTCATTGTAACTTGTAACTTGAAAGAGGAAACACTATTGTCTTTTTCTGACGTATTGTTTTCTAAACCATCGGGACATTAATAATTAGTGTCCAATAGTATACATTTCACACAATGAATCACTCCGCACAAGTATATGCACACACATGATTAGATGAATGTGTCAATATTTCACTAAGATACATTTCATCGTCGTCTACATATCACGAGTGCGCATGTGTGTGTTTTACGCTTATTTATCGTCGCTACCGGTTGCCCATATGAGCGACGCCTCCTGAAGAGATTAGTCATTTTAGATTGTTGGAGGATAGTGCAATGATACAGACATAGACCCATTCCAGAGTCTCCCCTGGTTCTGTTAAGCGCACGGTGTAAAGCACCGACACGAGACCTCAGTTTATTAAAGTCTGAAAGACTGTTAATTATTAGGGTCAGACGGGGGATCGAACATGCGATCCCTGGATTACCAGTCCAGCGTGTTACCACTGGACTACAGATCTGTATGGACTATTCCCCCACACAGAGTGTGTTCACATTGTTTAAATTTGAAGCGATCAATTGCTTGATTTTTTGCAGTGTTGTGGTAAACTTAAAATTACACTATAAACTATTAATATATATAAATATGATTTATTCATAAATTTAATGAAAAATATATCGAAATAAATGTAAATTTATACAAATTTATGCAAAATCGTCATTTCAGACAAAGATTTTTTTAATAGCAGCACACTGCCTGCGCAAAATCATTTATGATTTCAATAAACATACCCTTGTCAAAATCACAAACATGATACATGTTTCATCTTATGTTTTGGCAACCGGAATACGTTCAGTTTAACCTTTATTATACATACAAAGAAAATTAAGTTTATCTCTAAGTTATAGTATCTTGTAGTACAGGATTTAATGTGCACTATTTCTGTTTTGAATAGACGAAACAGTCTGTATATGTTGGTAGATTGTCATCTCTTTCAACATTGATTACTTTGTTTTCTAAAGTCTTTATGCTCTTTGTAAGTGTGGTTTAATGTAAGACAACTCAGATGACAATGTGTGAATTTAGGGCGAACATTATATATGCAGCTTACGTTTGTGTTGTTTATTAATAACTATAAGATATAGACAGATGGGTATCAGGCGGAACGTGTTATAGGGAACATTGCCGTTGTTGTATCGTCGTCAGCCTCCGTGGTCGAGTGGATATGGTTGCTGACGTGTATACCACTGTAACCTATCATCACTGGTCACGGGTTCGAGCCCCGCCCATACCGTGTCTCTTTACAGGTGTGCTGGCGAGTGTCTTTCCAAGTTAAGGAACTTGCACTGAGCAAGAACCACAACCCTATTTTAGATATGATTATGAATACATGGGGACGTGTTTGTTAAATTCAGAGCAGACTATACAGTTAGTTAAGCAACCATAAATCAGCTTGTTATTTTTCAAGTAGGCTGTACAGTAGATTGGAGTCATTTGTTATTGATCTATTGATGTTACAATAATATAGACTGGAGTCATTTGGGTTATTGATCTATTGATGTTTACAATAATATAAACTGGAGTCATTGGGTTATTGATCTATTGATGTTTACAATCATATAGACTGGAGTCATTGGGTTATTGATCTATTGTTGTTTACAATCATATAGACTGGAGTCATTGGGTTATTGATCTATTGTTGTTTACAATCATATAGACTGGAGTCATTGGGTTATTGATCTATTGTTGTTTACAATCATATAGACTGGAGTCATTGGGTTATTGATCTATTGATGTTTACAATCATATAAACTGGAGTCATTGGGTTATTGATCTATTGTTGTTTACAATAATATAAACTGGAGTCATTGGGTTATTGATCTATTGTTGTTTACAATCATATAGACTGGAGTCATTTTGTTATTGAGCTATTGATGTTTACAATCATTACATGCATTCATTCATAGGAGCCCTGTATGCATAGTACATCACTCTATTATACATGTACACATGTGTAAATAAACTCATGGTTGTTGTTACACTATTGGTGTATTTTGTTGTTGATGATGGTGCATGTATCTTGATATTTGGTGGCCATCCACATCCAGATGAACCACACCTGCATGAAGTGGTCACCTGCCTTAAGCGGCCAAAATATCCATTTCCCTTGAGTGGCTGCTTATGGCAGGTTTGACTGTATATGAAAACGTTAGCAGTTTCTTACGGAGGTTGGTGCACCAAGTACTGGTTAACCGTAGCGTTACTATTGCCCCGTGAGGTATCATTAACGGAATGTAAGCGCATGCAGATCCTCTCGTGCTCCGATTTGACAGTTCATGTTCTTGAACTTTCTTCAAATATTCCTTTAAATATTAACCATTTTCTTTTTAACTCTTTCAGCGCCGAATAAATTCAGAGCATGTGTAATGCCGCATCTAATCAGGATATATGTTGTTTGCTATTCGGACAGGTGCTTCAGCATATATCCTGATCAAATGGCATGATCTGTTCTGTCTAATCGGGTTCTCTGCTCTTTTCAAATCACTTTTATGCAACATTGGCGGTGGAAGAGTTAACATCCAAAACTATTGACTCACTGATACAATAAGTTCTGAAATTCTTTAGCATATACCTAGAATAAATTTCACGTATTTTCATTGTTATATATATATATATTATTCTCCTGTCTATCGTATATCAATCCATTGATAGGGAGAAGAACTATATAAGTCTTCTTTCGTTCTAATCCCTTTCAGTCTACTGTTGTTCAACTATATGTAAAATGTTCATTTCTTGATTACATGTAGGCCTACACATACTGAAATAAATAATGTTTAAATTAAGTGCAGTAGACTGGAAGGTGGCTCAACGTTGCTATACATACATACATAGTGTCCATGTAAATATAAATATGTACAATCTCTGATTTTATTCTACTTTCTGACCACAACTTTAGTCTATGTCATGCCATTATAGTTTTATAAGAAAGTTATAACCTTGGAAACATTGTTTCTATGACAGCAGTTTCTATGGTTACACTATTTGATTTCGATATATAGACTGCATAGCTTTAACTAATAAGCCTTGAAATGATATTAGTAATTGAAAGAGGTGGGGAAATGTGTAACATTAGTCTAATTTAAACATATTTTCCCGATTTTTCTGAATAATGTCACAAAGTGCCCATTTTCTTATGGCGTGTCAGGGATTCAATAAAAAAAAAATCCCTCTTAAAATGTACCAATAACGTGGACAACTTCTAAGAATTTAGTGCATCTTCTAGGAATTTAGTGCATCTTCTAGGAATTTAGTGCAACTTCTAGGAATTGTGTGCAACTTCTAGGAATTTAGTGCATCTTCTAGGAACTTAGTGCAACTTCTAGGAATTGTGTGAAACTTCTAGGAATTGTGTGCATCTTCTAGGAATTTAGTGCATCTTCTAGGAATTTAGTGCAACTTCTAGGAATTGTGTGCAACTTCTAGGAATTTAGTGCATCTTCTAGGAACTTAGTGCAACTTCTAGGAATTGTGTGAAACTTCTAGGAATTGTGTGCAACTTCTAGGAATTTAGTGCAACTTCTAGGAATTTAGTGCAACTTCTAGGAATTGTGTGCATCTTCTAGGAATTTAGTGCATCTTCTAGGAATTTAGTGCAACTTCTAGGAATTGTGTGCAACTTCTAGGAATTTAGTACATCTTCTAGGAACTTAGTGCAACTTCTAGGAATTGTGTGAAACTTCTAGGAATTGTGTGCAACTTCTAGGAATTGTGTGAAACCTCTAGGAATTTAGTGCAATTTAGTGCAACTTCTAGGAATTTAGTGCATCCTCTAGGATTTTAGTGCAACTTCTAGGAATTTAGTGCAACTTCTAGGTATTGTGTGCAACTTCTAGGAATTTAGTGCAACTTCTAGGTATTGTGTGCAACTTCTAGGAATTTAGTGAAACTTCTAGGAATTTGGTGCAATTTAGTGCAACTTCTAGGAGTTTAGTGAAACTTCTAGGAATTTAAGGAATTTAGTGCATCTTTAGTGCATATTACAAAAACCGTAACGCTGTATACGTCAAAACATGCACGTTTTAGCTTCATGCAATGTATAATATATAAGTAGGTCAACTGTAATTAGCTGATGGTTTGAAGTCTTAGTCAATACATTGAAGTCTGAACGTCGTGATTGTGTAGCGGAGAATATCTGACATTATTTTACCCAGTCAAGTGAGTGTAATTACCAATTAATAGAATCTTTGATATTTAACCAAATGGCGACGTATCCTAAGGTATTTTTAGAAATGTTGCTTGAGTAGGCTGAAGTGGCTTGTCACATTTAGTGCACACTAATTAACAATCAACAATTACTAGTTATCATATCTCTTATTGGGGGCATCACTGCACGTCTTTTCGCAAGCAGCCCGCTATTACTATGACGTAGTCAGAATAAACTAATGATCTCGCCGTGTCGTCCCTCCACCACGTGACGTGTTTATATACTGACTTCATGTGTGTATGTTTTACGTTTATTTATCGTCGCTCCCAGTTGCCCATATGAGCGACGCCTCCTGAAGAGATTAGTCATTTTAGATTTTTGGAGGATAGTGCAATGATACAGACAGAGACCCATTCCAGAGTCTACTCTGGTTATTTTACGTGCACGCCGTACAGCACCGACACGAGACCTCGGTTTAAAGTCCCATCTGAAAGACTGTTAATTGTATTAGGGTCAGACGGGGGATCGAATCTGCGATCCCTGGATTACCAGTCCAGCGTGTTACCACTGGACTACAGATCCGTCTGTAAATGTGTGTGTTTGTGTTTTACGTTTATTTATCGTCGCTACCGGTTGCCCATATGAGCGACGCCTCCTGAAGAGATTAGTTATTTTAGATTTTGGGGGATAGTGCATGATACAGACAGAGGCCCATTCCAGAGTCGCCACTGGTTCTTTTACGTGCACGGTGTAAAGCACCGACACGAGACCTCGGTTTAAAGTCCCATCTGAAAGAATGTTAATTTTATTAGGGTCAGACGGGGGATCGAATCTGCGATCCATGGATTACGTGTCTAGCGTGTTACCACTGAACTACAGATCCGTCTGTAAATGTGAAGAGAGAAAAATGTTTATGTAATATGCCAGTATATTTGCGAGCCTTATTACAGTAAGCTGCATCCGTACGCCGTAGTAAGTAGTCCCTGATGATCAAGCAACTTCATGCAGATAATCGACACAATATTTTAATCACTCTATGACGTAAGCATGCATTTGATCTAAGCAGTTGATTTTCAACAAATAAAAGCATGAACGCATGCGACATGTATCCGTCGAATGTATATTGCAAGCTGTCAATGCCATGCCGCGACCAATCAGAATCCTTCCAGATGTTATTATACCAGTGGACATATAAGAAGATATTTGAGGAATTGAATACAAGTATAGCCGTGTGATACATGTATAATTTGTAGAAAAACCAGAACATAATGATAGTCGCATAATGGACAGAATACGTTAAAGCAGCATTACATGTACATCGTAATAAAGGATGTTTTGGGTAAAATATAAATACTAATGTGTGTGTGTTTACAAAAATCTAAATAGTCGCTCAGAAACGATAACATTTCAATAAATTTAAACCGTCTTATACGCGAATTTGTTTATCAACACACGACATGTAAACACGCACAGCGCGCATGCGTGACACAACAGAGGATGTAGAAAACAACGTATATATTTTGAACATGAAATA
The DNA here is from genome assembly GCA_014843695.1 of Archivesica marissinica. Classification (NCBI taxonomy): domain Eukaryota; kingdom Metazoa; phylum Mollusca; class Bivalvia; order Venerida; family Vesicomyidae; genus Archivesica; species Archivesica marissinica. The sequence continues at coordinate 59,705,765 of CM026386.1, forward strand.
CTATATATCTATCTTCCTCTAATGTCGAACCCCTCGCGGGGATGTAGAAATGTCCCTAAAAGACTTAGCTAACAGAGGTATGAATCAACATGTCAAGTCATTTAATTAAAAAAGACAACGTGGGACAAATGGGGACGATGCATTCTGAATGTAAACAAGTGCGGACGATGCGTTCCGGTTGTAAACAAGTGCATGACCGATCGACTCGGAAAGTCCCACTTTCGGTTTCGAGTTTGTTTTATCGCAAAAAACACTGTTTACCAAATAAACATAAGCATACAAAGTATAATGTTAGAATGTGTAGCAGCATTGCTACCCATACGTAAAAATTGAATTTATCAAATATCTTTTATTTCATACGATGTAATGCTGCTTTAAACATGTTTATACAAGTTGTGTAAATGGCTCTTTTCTCTCTCAGAAGATTTCATAAAAATAGTATTGAATAAGTATAAGATATATCACGAATTGGCCCGTCTTATCGAAACGAGGTGTATATTTCGTTAAGACGGGCCAATGAGTTGATCTATCTGACTTAGACAACGACGTAGGTCGCGTCTATACGATTTAGAAGCGAGAAATGTGGCTTTTTCATTGGACCATGTGACTTAGTCGTTGTCTAACTGCGAATGGGATTACTGTGTAATTGTTTGCTTGAATTATATCTTTGTTTATGGACGTTGTCAGTGACTTTCATATAAAACGCTATACACGCAAATATAACATTATTCTCCATGAAAATAAAAAGGGATTAGCTTTATATAGACCATTTAAGTTTGTCGGGCACATATTTAGTATCCGGTGAAGATGGAATTGTAAACTGATGCATTCATGTATAGACACATTATTAATACTAAAATGTTTATTTAATGAGTGAATGTAGTCAATGCAGAATATCAATCTGCCATTATGCCTTCCTCACAGGAGGCTATTAATGCAAAAGTACAATAAAGTATAATTATGGCATATAAATATTAGAGGATTGACAAATCCAGAGACCGTATCTTCAGATTAAATGCATTAGATAGACACATAGGATACAGTATTTCATCTCTGGTACACTGTTAACAGCATTTAGATAGACACATAGGATACAGTATTTCATCTCTGGTACAATGTTAACAGCATTTAGATAGACACATAGGATACAGTATTTCATCTCTGGTACAATGTTAACAGCATTTAGATAGACACATAGGATACAGTATTTCATCTATGGTACAATGTTAACAGCATTTAGATAGACACATAGGATACAGTATTTCATCTCTGGTACAATGTTAACAGCATTTAGATAGACACATAGGATACAGTATTTCATCTCTGGTACAATGTTAACAGCATTTAGATAGACACATAGGATACAGTATTTCATCTCTGGTACAATGTTAACAGCATTTAGATAGACACATAGGATACAGTATTTCATCTCTGGTACAATGTTAACAGCATTTAGATAGACACATAGGATACAGTATTTCATCTCTGGTACAATGTATACAGCATTTAGGATCATTTAAAGCTATGCGAGACTACTGAAAGATTTACCTTTGTTAACCTTTGTGTTAATTGTTTGTTTTCCATGGCATGATAGTTGGTTTTATCTGTAATGTTTGTATACGCTATCAGTGTTTGTATACGCGATCAGTGTTTGTACGCTATCAGTGTTTGTGTACACGATCAGTGTTTGTGTACGCGACTAGTGTTTGTGTACGCGATCAGTGTTTGTGTACGTGATCAGTGTTTGAATACGCTATCAGTGTTTGTATACGCTATCAGTGTTTGTATACGCGATCAGTGTTTGTACGCTATCAGTGTTTGTGTACACGATCAGTGTTTGTGTACGCGACTAGTGTTTGTGTACGCGATCAGTGTTTGTGTACGTGATCAGTGTTTGAATACGCGATCAGTGCTTGTGTGTGTGTACGCTATCAGTGTTTGTATACGCTATCAGTGTTTGTATACGCTATCAGTGTTTGTATACGCGATCAGTGTTTGTATACGCGATCAGTGTTTGTATACGCGATAAGTGTGTGTGTCCGCTATCAGTGTGTGTGTGTGTGTGTACGCGATCAGTGTTTGTATACGCTATCAGTGCTTGTGTACACGATGTGTACGCTATCAGTGTTTGTGTACGCTATCAGTGTTTGTGTACGCTATCAGTGTTTGTATACGCTATCAGTGTTTGTATACGCGATCAGTGTGTGTGTACGCTATCAGTGTTTGTGTACGCTATCAGTGTTTGTATACGCGATCAGTGTGTGTGTACGCTATCAGTGTTTGTATAGGCTATCAGTGTTTGTATACGCTATCAGTGTTTGTATACGCGATCAGTGTGTGTGTACGCTATCAGTGTGTGTGTGTGTGTACGCGATCAGTGTTTGTATACGCTATCAGTGCTTGTGTACACGATGTGTACGCTATCAGTGTTTGTGTACGCTATCAGTGTTTGTGTACGCTATCAGTGTTTGTGTACGCGATCAGTGTTTGTATACGCGATCAGTGTTTGTGTACGCTATCAGTGTTTGTGTACGCTATCAGTGTTTGTGTACGCTATCAGTGTTTGTGTACGCTATCAGTGTTTGTGTACGCTATCAGTGTTTGTGTACGCTATCAGTGTTTGTATACGCTATCAGTGTTTCTATACGCGATCAGTGTGTGTGTGTACGCTATCAGTGTTTGTGTACGCTATCAGTGTGTGTGTGTGTGTGTGTGTGCGTGCGTGCGTGCGTGCGTGCGTGCGTGCGTGCGTGCGTGCGTGCGTGCGTGCGTGCGTGCGTGCGTGTACGCGATCAGTGTTTGTGTACGCGATCAGTGTTTGTATACGCGATCAGTTTTTATGTACGCAATCAGTGTGTGTGTACGCGATCAGTATCTTTGTACACGATCAGTGTGTGTGTACGCGATCAGTGTTTGTATACACGACTAGTGTTTGTGTTTGTGTACGCGATCAGTGTTTGTGTACGTGATCAGTGTTTGTGTACACGACTAGTGTTTGTGTACGCGATCAGTGTGTGTGTGTGTGTGTACTTCTCACAGTTGATGTAACTTGCACGATGTTACCGATTGCAATTGTTCACAACATCCGATTGTTCACAACTTAATAAATGAATAATACAATTTAGCAAGCGATAAGCTGACATTGGTGATAACATTAGACTGTACATCGTCGTTGAATTCGTCACAGTTGCCTGCTTGCACTTGCTGGTTACATCATGAAATTCACACGCCACTGGGTGTTTAAACAAAGAAATAAGTGAATTTGCGATAACTAGTAATATTGAACAATTATTGAAATATAAACGTGATCTGTTTTATTCCTCGTGTGTGTTTTACGTTTATTTATCGTCGCTACCGGTTGCCCATATGAGCGACGCCTCCTGAAGATATTAGTCATTTTAAATTTTGAAGGATAATGCAATGATACAGACAGAGACCCATTCCAGAGTCTTCTCTGGTTCTTTTACGTGCACGGTGTAAAGCACCGACACGAGACCTCGGTTTAACGTCCCATCTGAAAGACTGTTAATTTTATTATGGTCAGACGGGGGATCGAATCTGCGATCCCTGGATTACCAGTCCAGCGTGTTACCACTGGACTACAGATCGGTCGTTGATATGGGCAACCGGTAGCGACGATAAATAAACGTAAAACACACACAATAAGCAATGCTTTTCTTGTGTTCTATATTGTTGAATTGTACATCCTTTCTTGTGTTCTATATTGTTGAATTGTACATCCTTTCGCCATTCACATACGTTGGTATACGTATATTCTGTTCTTGACACTACAATTATGATGTGAAACCAAATGGTCGTCATACTGGTTTGGCCCAAATGTCTAATGAACCCCGGAAAAATCGGCGACAACCGGTGAAATCAAATGACAATTGTGAAACATATTATGCACATATTATAAATGCATTTTTATACACATTTATTTTAGCTCGATTGCGAATTTCAAACAAGTTCTTATAACTTATATTAATCACTCTCGAGACCTCATTCCTGATTGAATCCATTGCCACGAGGGAGAGAGAAGAAGCAACGTGGAATTTAAATGCCTTGCCTAAGAGCACAATCGTAGCGGCTCCAGCGGTGCTCGAACTCCATGCCTTTCGCACCTGAAGCGAACGCGCTACCATTGTGCTATCACGACGTCCACAAATGCATTAGTAAGTCTGGAACATACATGAATTGTTGTTGAAAGTTGTTGCAAAGTCCCACACAAACAGACAATTCCATGTCTAATGATAAGATACGAGTTTGATCTCCAACACACATCATATTAATGTCCGTAGATAGCTGTAATGTTAATGGTATTTGGTTGTAAACCTCCGACAATACATATACAGTCAAACCTGTGTTAGTGGTCACCTCTATTAAGCAGCAAGCCTGTATTAAGCAGCCAGTTTCCAGATTCCCAATATGTTGTTTTATTATACATTTGACCTCTATTAAGCAGCCACCTATGCTAAGCAGTCACTTTCTGTGATTCCCTTGGCTGGTTGCTTAAGACAGGTTTGACGGTAGTTTGAAATTAAATGTGGAATTTAAATAAAAAGTTTAGTATTTTAACCAATAATTATTTATCTGAGTAGTTTCCAAATGTGACGTCATTATCTTTAAAAACAAAAAAGTATGCACATTCTAGCAATGGTACAGGATTGTCGGGAATTCTATTGAGGAGTTCAACCTATACAACAATTGGGTTAATTCTCGATAATCAACGATCACGAGTGTCGTTCGTAGCCCTGTGCGATTAAACTATTCTAATTTCGGATTTGTTCTTAGAAGTAATTCTGGTTCGATTTTAACATTTCCCTTGTCAGAATTAATTCTTTCTCTTCCGCATTTCGAGCAGACGAGGCGATTATTATTGTGCTACAGTCACGTATAAGAGAGCTTATACACTACGGTTATGTGTAAAGTGAGCAGGACTATGACACTAGATTTAGGTTTCTTTGGTAAAAACTGTAATAAAGCCAACTACAGTTGTGTTGTTATGGGCGCAGTCATTTTGACGTTCGGGGTGTGGGTGCAGCCATTTTAATTTCCTCCTTTGTGAAGAGCATTTAGCAAATTTCGGTAATTCTGTCAAATGATGTTCTCACTCTGGAGTGTATAGCTTAATCGCACCTGGCTTCATGCATCCGTGATATCTGCAAATCAATTATAACGTCTACAAGAAAATCACAATCGTTGTCATCATTCTAAATACATGGCAATTATCTATATGCCAACCCCCACACCCTCAAATGGATGTAACTAATCATATTACTCCCATTATGTCTAGTTCAGTAAATGATACTGGCTTTCCCCGTTGATAGGTAGTGCCTATTTCATATTCTAATATGTAATTTTCTGGAAGCTTTTATGTATGCATTTCAATAAGCGTCTACTTATTAAGAGGGGCGCTCTGGCTTTAGCAATATCCCAATGAGCCTTTTACTGATTCAGAATGGAGTCAATTTCATATTCTAATCTGCACATGTAATTATCTGGAAGCCTTTATGTATGCATTGCAATAAGCGTCTACTTAGGGTTAGCAATATCCCAATGAGCGTTTTACTGATTCAGACTGGAGTCAATATTACCGAAAACATTGACCTGTCAATATAATATTATCTCGCAGGTGAATCGGAAATACAAATTGACTGTTGGATTATGGGGAATTTTGCACTGAGTAGTCACGTGAGGTAATTACTAATAAAAAGTATCTCCTTAAAATTATGATGCAATTAGTGTGTTGTGTTATTAGATAAACGAAAGGCTATTTTATCAAAATCAGATCTCATTGTAATTCCGCCAACCGTAGTTCGTTCAGTTGTTTCCCCCCAAAGTACTGCATATTAACTAACATACACACACTATGTATGATACCACCACTGTGTATAGTACCTAACATGTTGTTTCCATAGTTACAATTAGAGATATTCGTGCTTATATGATGTACGTCCATTAAGTATCAGTCAGTGTCCATCCATCATCGCATTCTCGCATTGTTGCATACTATGAACTAATTGATTTTATATATGGAACACAGATTTCTTTTCTACTTTGTGGAAGTATATTCATATTTACATGTGATGATATCTTGCTTGCTATCTGGTGATATTGGATATATTGCTTGCTATCTGGTGATATTGGATATATTGCTTTCTATCTGGTGATATTGGATATATTGCTTGCTATCTGGTGATATTGGATATATTGCTTTCTATCTGGTGATATTGGATATATTGCTTGCTATCTGGTGATATTGGATATATTGCTTGCTATCTGGTGATATTGGATATATTGCTTGCTATCTGGTGATATTGGATATATTGCTTGCTATCTGGTGATATTGGATATATTGCTTGCTATCTGGTGATATTGGATATATTGCTTGCTATCTGGTGATATTGGATATATTGCTTTCTATCTGGTGATATTGGATATATTGCTTGCTATCTGGTGATATTGGATATATTGCTTGCTATCTGGTGATATTGGATATATTGCTTGCTATCTGGTGATATTGGATATATTGCTTTCTATCTGGTGATATTGGATATATTGCTTGCTATCTGGTGATATTGGATATATTGCTTTCTATCTGGTGATATTGGATATATTGCTTTCTATCTGGTGATATTGGATATATTGCTTGCTATCTGGTGATATTGGATATATTGCTTTCTATCTGGTGATATTGGATATATTGCTTGCTATCTGGTGATATTGGATATATTGCTTGCTATCTGGTGATATTGGATATATTGCTTGCTATCTGGTGATATTGGATATATTGCTTGCTATCTGGTGATATTGGATATATTGCTTTCTATCTGGTGATATTGGATATATTGCTTGCTATCTGGTGATATTGGATATATTGCTTGCTATCTGGTGATATTGGATATCTTGCTTGCTATCTGGTGATATTGGATATATTGCTTGCTATCTGGTGATATTGGATATCTTGCTTGCTATCTGGTGATATTGGATATATTGCTTGCTATCTGGTGATATTGGATATATTGCTTGCTATCTGGTGATATTGGATATATTGCTTGCTATCTGGTGATATTGGATATATTGCTTGCTATCTGGTGATATTGGATATATTGCTTGCTATCTGGTGATATTGGATATATTGCTTGCTATCTGGTGATATTGGATATATTGCTTGCTATCTGGTGATATTGGATATATTGCTTGCTATCTGGTGATATTGGATATATTGCTTTCTATCTGGTGATATTGGATATATTGCTTGCTATCTGGTGATATTGGATATATTGCTTGCTATCTGGTGATATTGGATATATTGCTTGCTATCTGGTGATATTGGATATATTGCTTGCTCTCTGGTGATATTGGATATATTGCTTTCTATCTGGTGATATTGGATATATTGCTTTCTATCTGGTGATATTGGATATATTGCTTGCTATCTGGTGATATTGGATATATTGCTTGCTATCTGGTGATATTGGATATATTGCTTGCTATCTGGTGATATTTTAGAGCCTTTTGTCTGGATCTAATTTATATTTTGCTTCATTTACACATAAGAACATATTTGATCGAAAGTAAAAAAGGTGTTCTATAAAGCATGCATATATTAATTAAACCAGGTGGTCTATACAGCATGCACATTATCAAACCAGGTGGTCTATACAGCATGCACATTATCACACCAGGTGTTCTATAAAGCATACACTTGATCAAACCAGGTGTTCTATAAAGCATGCACACGACCAAACCAGGTGTTCTATAAAGCATGCACATTATCACACCAGGTGGTCTATACAGCATGCACATTATCACACCAGGTGTTCTATAAAGCATACACTTGATCAAACCAGGTGTTCTATAAAGCATGCACACGACCAAACCAGGTGTTCTATAAAGCATGCACATTATCACACCAGGTGGTCTATACAGCATGCACATTATCACACCAGGTGTTCTATAAAGCATACACTTGATCAAACCAGGTGTTCTATAAAGCATGCACACGACCAAACCAGGTGTTCTATAAAGCATGCACACGACCAAACCAGGTGTTCGTTAAATCGTGCCCATGATCAAACCAGGTGTTCTATAAAGCATGCACATTATCACACCAGGTGTTCTATAAAGCATGCACATTATCACACCAGGTGGTCTATACAGCATGCACATGATCAAACCAGGTGTTCTATAAAGCATGCACATGATCAAACCAGGTGTTCTATAAAGCATGCACTTGATCAAACCAGGTGTTCTATAAAGCATGCACACGATCAAACCAGGTGGTCTATACAGCATGCACACGATTAAACCAGGTGTTCTATAAAGCATGCCCATGATCACACCAGGTGTTCTATAAAGCATGCACATTATCACACCAGGTGTTCGTTAAATCGTGCCCATGATCACACCAGGTGTTCGTTAAATCGTGCCAATGATCACACCAGGTGTTCTATAAAGCTTGCACATTATCACACCAGGTGTTCGTTAAATCGTGCCCATGATCACACCAGGTGTTCTATAAAGCATGCACATTATCACACCAGGTGTTCGTTAAATCGTGCCCATGATCACACCAGGTGTTCTATAAAGCATGCACATTATCACACCAGGTGTTCGTTAAATCGTGCCCATGATCACACCAGGTGTTCTATAAAGCATGCACATTATCACACCAAGTGTTCTATAAAGCATGCACATTATCACACCAGGTGTTCTATAACGCATGCACATTATCACATCAGGTGTTCGCTAAATCGTACCCATTATCACACCAGGTGTTCGTTAAATCGTGCCCATGATCAAACCAGGTGTATATATGATATATGATACGGCTTTCTACTCTCACATTTGAATTATTCCAAATTTCATATAGTTTGTTGCGTGACTGTTTATTGAAGGCACGTATTATCTAAAATCAATAAGGTCCACAACACATATAGTAGGAACAGGTTTCTACAATGTCTCTTATATAACTTGCAGTAAAACATGAATGATATGGTCCATACGTGAGGATAAACAATGTCATAAAATTAAATACTATAACTTTGCTTGTATTTAATATAATACAGTCATCACATATTTTCTTATATGCCCACACGTGTAATAATATTATCACATGGAATGATTCTGATTGGTCGCGGCATGATAATTTGCATATATGTATGTAGCTTGTGTCAATGCTTTATTTGTTGAAAATAAACTGCTTATCGTCGGCCTAATATCAATACCTCGTATAGCCAGTTTTCTATATTTTACAGGAGAGACATTTTTGTTTCTCATTGTTTCAAATTTTGTTGGAATCTTTCTAAATTTCGAATGTACCATTAAGATGTCATAACAAATTGCTTAGCAATCTGATATTTGCATTTGTAAACAAAATAGATGAGTAATCTCGTATACGATCGTTTGGCACCAGTTTTAAATTTTTAATACATATACGACTTTTTGTATTGTGGTACTCAATAATGCAATATACAATTATTCTGTATGAATAGATAGTATTTATATCAAAATATTGACATTGTAGCAAACAAATGTAAACCATATTCCTCATAGGAAAAAATCACGTTCTCGGGGACAACTCCACCTACAGTAAAAGTTGTATTCATCGACCGTCACACCAGGAATGTGGTGATTACTATTGCAAGATGGTCGCTAAATTTAGGTTGAATGTAATCCCAAGATATTAACTTCTCTTATAGTATCGCTTAGGACAGGTTTGAAGTATGGTAGCAATAGATTAAAAACACTCTGGCTTATAAGAACAACAGTTATAACAGATAATTTCAAAGAAGAAATAACGTTGAAATACTAACTATAATTATTTACTTCCTGTAATATAGAACTATAACTAGATCTACTGTGAAACCTGTATCAATCGGCCATAGACAATAATACCTTTCAGGCAGGTGGCAGTTGGAGCTTCCTGCATTACATTTGACCTGTATTATACTACCACCTGTCCAGAACAACCACTATGTTGTATGTCATATGGTCGTATAAAACATGTTTGACTGTAAATGCCAATGATGCTATAAGTTGAAAGCAAAGAGAAATCTGCAAATGTGAACAAAAACAATGCGTAAAACGCACAATAGGGTTATACAAAAACAATGCCGAAAATAACTGCTCATAATGAGCAGTAAAGTTTCAATGTTTTGAATTGTTTTGTAATGGAAGGAAACTCACAAGACACTCCTGTAACCTCCACTAATGAACATTATGACTTAAGGCAGCTCTCAATTCCTACAGTAAGTAGTTCAAAATAACAGCTATCTACATTATAGCACAGATAGCAGAGTTTTCACTCTTGTGTACTTAATGAAAAGGCAAGCAGTCATAGAATGTATGGTAGTCTTGAGGTATAACTCGTTTCAGTTCCTGCAGGTGCTTATATTTAGACTGTTTGATTGGAAGTTTGTTCTGATGAAGGCTTGTAATTGCTCCAACTCCGGTCTGTTGCTTTGCCCTCCGTGGAAGGTCCTGGTAGTCCTCTTGGAATCCAAGTTTGTAATAGATGGTCCCATTTGTACTGTACCTGAGTACACGAATTTCCGTCACAGTTGGGTCCCCAACTTTATTTCCTGGCCTTATTGAGCTGTAGTATGACAGATTTGTCATGTCTTTGAAGAATGTGTATGGTACGTAGTGTACCATGAATTTCTGTTTCGGCCTTGCTGACGAAATTATGTCTACATAATTCTGAGGCACGTAGATGGGCTTTTTCTTCAGATTCCTTTCTATGAGAATGTGCATTGCATCTACCTCCATATTGGTATGTCCACGCTCTAGGAACTTTTGGACAATGGTAATCTGTTTGTCGACGGCTGTCTTCAAAAGGGCGTTTGCCAACACCGCATTTCGATTCTGATAATTGCAGCCATCACTATACAGAACAATTTCTTTAACTCCTGGTTCAGTTGCCAACAAGTGCTCTATGTAATGTGTTATGCATGTAGCAAACGAACTTGCTGACAGGTCACCGTCTGATTCATTCCAAAAATAGCACGTGTTATCTTTGCTTCCCAGGTCCATAATTGTGAAGTTATGACATGCGAACTTCGTCTTGTAATATAAAGTTGGCTTGAAGTTTTGGACAAAGCATAACAGCCTGTAAATCCATTGTCAGCACTTTGTATGAGTTGTCACTAAGACACTTCTTTGTCTTCTGCCTTTGCTTGTCTAGCATCTTCTTTTCTTTGCATGTGTTGGCGGTATACATCTTCTGTGATATTTCCACATTCACAGCACTTGTCACATTGATCCTTCTTAGGTGTGTACAGTGAAAGATTCATTTCGTCGAATACTGTCATAAAGAGCAGTTTGATGCTGCATTATGACCATTCTCCTTACAATTCTCGACATACAATTCTGTACAGTTCAGCTTTTGTTGTGAAAACTGGTTCAATATAAAGCTTTTTACTAGTTGCCCTACAGTAGTGTGATTCCATTTTGGGTAGTTTTTCTAGATATTCTTGTGCACTCTGTCTAACTTCTGACTGTGGCTTTTCTTTATGGGGTTGCACACGCTGTCTACCTCCTGTATGTGTGTTATCGTCAGAGGCCTCTGCATATTCTGTCGCTTCTTGACTTTCTTGAAAATTAGTCTGCTTCCACCCATATACTGCTTTCTCACCGATGCATAGAGTGTTCAAAAACATGTTTTTGCAGACACATATTCTCTTTTCTCTGACTGTCATGTAATATTTGTAGGTCTTGCCCTTTCTACCAGAGCTTTCGGCTGATGTCGACTTAACGTCGGATTCTAGAACTGAGGTAGAGACATAAAGTTTCTTCTCATTCCAATCATACTGCGTCCAGAACTGATTGAATAAAGGTTCTCAGAAATCTGATCACAACACTTAATTTTTGAATTCCGACACTGTTTTGAACAACCTGGTGGTTTCAAAACCCTCTCTTTTCTCGCTTCAGTTAACAGCCACTTTCCTTCTTCATTTTTCTTCCAACCTTTGTATGACCTTCCTGCCATTATGGCCACCATTTGCTTTTGTCTGTTCCATTCATGTTCCGACCTGCATTTTCTTCTCTTTACAGTTGGTTGATCTTGTACGACCTCTTCATGATCTACACTGGCTTCGTTTATATATGTTGGAATTTTTTCTAATTCATCAGAAGACTCATAACTCTTATCTCTTTTTTCGGGGAAGTAATCTGGATCTCTTACATAATCATCTAGGTCTAGCCCCTCTGCGTCCTCAGAAATGTCATCTCCTCCTGTACATGTATGACTCCTCTCGAGAGTCTGGTTATCCCCTCCAACTTCTGGTGAATTTAAAACAGATAATTCTTCATCACCATTTTTCCTAATTTCACAATCGCTCTTGTCAACTGCATGATGTTCTTCCTTATTAATGTTATCATTATGTCCATCTTCACAAACCATCGTTGCCTGAGCTAACACACTTCCAATACTAGCTCGCACATGGTCAGTGTTTGCATCTCCTACGACTGCTTATCATAGCTGACACTGTTCTAAACGAAGTACGAGGTTTTGATCTTAAGGATTATGCACCAATCAGTATACGATATTTTGTCATATGACTGTTTAGAGCACTTACAATTGGAGTAGGAGTACGTCGTTTTGACAGAATCTGCGCTATGCCGCAATGATTCCCGCGATGTCAAAAAGTTGTTTTCTGAAAAAATGGTCTATACGAGGTTTTGATATTAGGCCGACGTTATACCAATAAAATGCTAAATATGCACTAGCGCTAGTGATTAAATATATTATGTCGATTTGCATGAAGTTGTTTGAATATCAGCGACTATACTAGAGTGCATAGAAAATGCACACCTACATTATATCACAGGGATTCGGCACGTTTGGGGGGTACTAGTATATATATTTAAGTACATGGATTCTACTATGTGGGATGTCAGATTTCGCATCGATCAGTAAAATGGCCCTATCTGAAACAATGTTGTACAAAGCTGTCCAAATATAACGCCTATCCCGAGTCTTTATATTGTTCTTCAAATAAAACACAACTCTAAGCTGCGTGCATGTATACTTTGCAAACAATTGCCACATACATTGGCCATAGCAGGTCACATTTCCTTACTAGGACACGGGTTCTGTCAGTAACCAAAAACATCTTCGACTGGAGAGTGTTAACTGTGAATAACATTATCAATAACATGTGTTTCCACTAACGTGTAGGTTTATTCGGCAAAAATGTACGTCAAAAAGAGATTTCGTAGAATTTTTCAATTTGTTTTGAACATTTCTCAAGCGGCGCAATTCGCGTTGAAACGAGCGTTCTGATTGGATTATTAGAATGTAACTAGATGTTTGTTTTTTATATGAAGAATAATCATAATCCAATCAGAACAATCCCTGTACTTAAATATATATACTAGTGCCCACAAACGTGCCGAATCCCTGTGCCACAGAGTAGAATCCCTGTACTTAAATATATATACTAGTGCCCACAAACGTGCCGAATCCCTGTGCCACAGAGTAGAATCCCTGTACTTAAATATATATACTAGTGCCCACAAACGTGCCGAATCCCTGTGCCACAGAGTAGAATCCCTGTACTTAAATATATATACTAGTGCCCACAAACGTGCCGAATCCCTGTGCCACAGAGTAGAATCCCTGTACTTAAATATATATACTAGTGCCCACAAACGTGCCGAATCCCTGTGCCACAGAGTAGAATCCCTGTACTTAAATATATATACTAGTGCCCACAAACGTGCCGAATCCCTGTGCCACAGAGTAGAATCCCTGTACTTAAATATATATACTAGTGCCCACAAACGTGCCGAATCCCTGTGCCACAAGTGAATCCTGTACTTAAATATATATACTAGTGCCCACAAACGTGCCGAATCCCTGTGGTGTTGTACTTAAATATATATACTAGTGCCCACGTGCCGAATCCCTGTGCCACAGAGTAGAATCCCTGTACTTAAATATATATACTAGTGCCCCCAAACGTGCCGAATCCCTGTGCCACAGAGTAGAATCCCTGTACTTAAATATATATACTAGTGCCCCCAAACGTGCCGAATCCCTGTGCCACAGAGTAGAATCCCTGTACTTAAATATATATACTAGTGCCCAAACGTGCCGAATCCCTGTGCCGAATCCTGTCTTAAATATATACTATCCAAGTGCCGAACCTGTACTTAAATATATATACTAGTGCCCAAACGTGCCGAATCCCTGTGGTTGTACTTAAATATATATACTAGTGCCCACAAACGTGCCGAATCCCTGTGCCACAGAGTAGAATCCCTGTACTTAAATATATATACTAGTGCCCCCAAACGTGCCGAATCCCTGTGCCACAGAGTAGAATCCCTGTACTTAAATATATATACTAGTGCCCACAAACGTGCCGAATCCCTGTGCCACAAGTGAATCCCTGTACTTAAATATATATACTAGTGCCTACAAACGTGCCGAATCCCTGTGCATTATATGAGTATTATTACATGAAAACTAAATACGAAGGATTCCATCAAAGATATATCACATCTTTATTACAAAACACAAACTGAACAGCTTCAAGAAAATGCATATATGTATTGATATAGTTATTGTTTTTCATGTAAAAACACATTTATCCGAAGTGTGCGTTTTCTATGTCCTCTAGTATATTTACTACGAGGGACTTTGTTGTTGTTAATGTGGTAATGTTATGGTTATTCATACACTATTTTATTAAACGAGTTTTGGAATTGTGCTATTAAGACAAAAGGTAAGGCTCCCTTAATGGCACATTTCCAAAACTAGTTCCATAACATATGGAATGAAATGACAACGAGTGTAAGATCCGATATATAATACAGCTATAGGTTTACGTCAGTAAGCTTTAGGCCGCCATATTAAACCCTCTGTATGAGGTTTCTATTCTCTCGTTTAGTATCCAATATGTAACGGGTTATATAGAACATTGATTTGGTACCGTATCTAATGTGTAACGGGTTATATAGAACATTGATGTGGTACCTTATATAATGTGTAACGGGTTATATAGAACATTGATTTGGTACCTTATCTAATGTGTAACGGGTTATATAGAACATTGATTTAGTACCTTATCTAATGTGTAACGGGTTATATAGAACATTGATTTGGTACCTTATCTAATGTGTAACGGGTTATATAGAACATTGATTTGGTACCTTATCTAATGTGTAACGGGTTATATAGAACATTGATTTCGTACCTTATCCAATGTGTAACGGGTTATATAGAACATTGATTTCGTACCTTATTCAATATGTAACGGGTTATATAGAATATTGATTTGGTACCTTATCCAATATGTAACGGGTTATATAGAACATGTATTTGGTACCTTATTCAATATGTAACGGGTTATATTGAACATTGATTTGATACCTTATTCAATATGTAACGGGTTATATAGAACATTGATTTGGTACCTTATTCAATATGTAACGGGTTATATAGAACATTGATTTGGTACCTTATCCAATATGTAACGGGTTATATAGAACATGTATTTGGTACCTTATTCAATATGTAACGGGTTATATAGAACATTGATTTGGTACCTTATTAAATATGTAACGGGTTATATAGAACATTGATTTAGTACCTTATCCAATATGTAACGCGTTATATAGAACATTGATTTGGTACCTTATCCAATATGTAACGGGTAATATAGAACATTGATTTGGTACCTTATTCAATATGTAACGGGTTATATAGAACATTGATTTGGTACCTTATCCAATATGTAACGCGTTATATAGAACATTAATGTGGTACCTTATCCAATATGTAACGGGTTATATAGAACATTTATTTGGTACCTTAATCAATATGTAACGGGTTATATAGAACATTGATTTAGTATCTTATTCAATATGTAACGGGTTATATAGAACATTGATTTGATACCTTATCCAATATGTAACGGGTTATATAGAACATTGATTTGGTACCTTATTCAATATGTAACGGGTTATATAGAACATTAATTTTATTTGGTACAATATCCAATATTTAACGGGTTATATAGAACATTGATTTGGTACCTTATCCAATATGTAACGGGTTATATAGAACACTGATTTAGTACATTATCCAATATGTAACGCGTTATATAGAACATTGATTTAGTACATTATCCAATATGTAACGCGTTATATAGAACATTGATTTAGTACATTATCCAATATGTAACGCGTTATATAGAACATTGATTTGGTACCTTATCCAATATGTAACGGGTTATATAGACCATTGATTTGGTACCTTATCTATTGTGTAACGGGTTATATAGAACATTGATTTGGTACCTTATCTAATGTGTAACGGGTTATATAGAACATTGATTTGGTACCTTATCCAATGTGTAACGGGTTATATAGAATATTGATTTGGTACCTTATCCAATATGTAACGGGTTATATAGAACATTGATTTGGTACCTTATCCAATATGTAACGGGTTATATAGAACATTGAGTTGGTACCTTATCCAATATGTAACGGGTTACATAGAACATTGATTTGGTACCTTATCCAATATGTAATGGGTTATATAGAACATTGATTTCGTACCTTATCCAATATGTAACGGGTTATATAGAACATTGATTGGTACCTTATCCAATATGTAACGTGTTATATAGAACATTGATTTGGTACCTTATCTAATGTGTAACGGGTTATATAGAACATTGATTTCGTACCTTATCCAATGTGTAACGGGTTATATAGAATATTGATTTGGTACCTTATCCAATATGTAACGGGTTATATAGAACATTTATTTGGTACCTTATTCAATATGTAACGGGTTATATAGAACATTGATTTGGTACCTTATTCAATATGTAACGGGTTATATAGAACATTGATTTGGTACCTTATTCAATATGTAACGGGTTATATAGAACATTGATTGGTACCTTATCCAATATGTAACGGGTTATATAGAACATTGATTTGGTACCTTATCTAATGTGTAACGGGTTATATAGAACATTGATTTCGTACCGTATCCAATGTGTAACGGGTTATATAGAATATTGATTTGGTACCTTATCCAATATGCAACGGGTTATATAGAACATTGATTTGATACCTTATCCAATATGCAACGCGTTATATAGAACATTAATTTTATTTGGTACAATATCCAATATTTAACGGGTTATATAGAACATTGATTTGGTACCTTATCCAATATGTAATGGGTTATATAGAACATTGATTTAGTACATTATCCAATATGTAACGCGTTATATAGAACATTGATTTAGTACATTATCCAATATGTAACGCGTTATATAGAACATTGATTTAGTACATTATCCAATATGTAACGCGTTATATAGAACATCGATTTAGTACATTATCCAATATGTAACGCGTTATATAGAACATTGATTTAGTACATTATCCAATATGTAACGCGTTATATAGAACATTGATTTGGTACCTTATCCAATATGTAACGGGTTATATAGACCATTGATTTGGTACCTTATCTATTGTGTAACGGCTTATATAGAACATTGATTTGGTACCTTATCCAATATGTAACGGGTTATATAGAACATTTATTTGGTACCTTATTCAATATGTAACGGGTTATATAGAACATTTATTTGGTACCTTATTCAATATGTAACGGGTTATATAGAACATTGATTTGGTACATTATACAATATTTAACGGGTTATATAGAACATTGATTTGGTACCTTATCCAATATGTAACGGGTTATATAGAACATTGAGTTGGTACCTTATCCAATATGTAATGGGTTACATAGAACATTGATTTGGTACCTTATTCAATATGTAATGGGTTATATAGAACATTGATTTCGTACCTTATCCAATATGTAACGGGTTATATAGAACATTGATTGGTACCTTATCCAATATGTAACGGGTTATATAGAACATTGATTTGGTACCTTATCCAATGTGTAACGCGTTATGTAGAACATTGATGTGGTACCTTATCCAATGTGTAACGGGTTATATAGAACATTGATTTGGTACCTTATGCAATATATAACGGGTTATATAAAACATTGATTTTGTTCCTTAACGGATGTTCGTATCATAGTTTCCCGCTAAGATTATCTTTCGATGTTGCCATGCTATTTGGGACACACAGGGAAGCTGTTTAGTAGAATGTTTGTCTGCTTGGATAAACTTGGCAATCAACGTGGGCATGATGAAACATTTCTAATATCACAGCAGTTGTGCTGTTTTGTTTCCGCTGTCATTCATTGTTTCAATTTCCTTTATTGGCTTAAACACAAAGTCATTAATGTTTTCATACCATTCTATGAAACAGTAATCCCCAGTACAATTTCATTTGCCGAAATAAATGCCACTACAAAGGTTCAATTAAGGACAATGCGTAATGGAATAGCCGTGTCTGAGGACTTGTATCGTATAGGAGTGCATATTATAGGCTCAATAAACCTGGCTGGAGCACTAAGTATCTTATGAATCGACAACAGATCACCTCTATAACATCGAGTTATATAACGTGATATCAATACTGTGTTTTACGGCGTGGTCGATGAGGACATTGCTTAGAATGCAAAGCCATCTAACGACATCGACAATTAGGACATTGTGATGTATCTGCACTCAGACTGCACAGCCATCTAACGACATCAACAATCAGGATATTGCGATGTATCTGCACTCAGACTGCACAGCCATCTAACTACATCAACAATCAGGACATTGCGATGTATCTGCACGCAGACTGCACATCCATCTATCTACATCAACAATCAGGACATTGCGGTGTATCTGCACGCAGACTGCAAAGCCATCTAACGACATCAACAATCAAGACATTGCGGTGTATCTGCACGCAGACTGCAAAGCCATCTAACGACATCAACAATCAGGACATTGCGATTTATCTGCAGGCAGACTGCAAAGCCATCTAACGACATCAACAATCAAGATATTGCGATGTATCTGCACCAGACTGCACATACATCTAACTACATCAACAACCAGGACATTGCGATGTATCTGCACGCAGACTGCAAAGCCATCTAACGACATCAACAATCAGGACATTGCGATGTATCTGCACGCAGACTGCAAAGCCATCTAACGACATCAACAATCAGGACATTGCGATGTATCTGCACGCAGACTGCAAAGCCATCTAACGACATCAACAATCAGGACATTGCGGTGTATCTGCACGCAGACTGCAAAGCCATCTAACGACATCAACAATCAGGACATTGCGATGTATCTGCACGCAGACTGCACAGCCATCTAACTACATCAACAATCAGGACATTGCGATTTATCTGCAGGCAGACTGCAAAGCCATCTAACGACATCAACAATCAAGATATTGCGATGTATCTGCACGCAGACTGCACATCCATCTAACTACATCAACAACCAGGACATTGCGATGTATCTGCACTCAGACTGCACAGCCATCTGACGCATCAACAATCAGGACATTGCGATGTATCTGCACTCAGATTGCACAGCCATCTGAAGCCATCAACAATCAGGACATTGCGATGTATCTGCACTCAGACTGCACAGCCATCTGACGCCATCAACAATCAGGACATTGCGATGTATCTGCACTCAGACTGCACAGCCATCTAACTACATCAACAATCAGGACATTGCGATGTATCTGCACTCAGACTGCACATCCATCTATCTACATCAACAATCAGGACATTGCGATGTATCTGCACTCAGACTGCACAGCCATCTGACGCCATCAACAATCAGGACATTGCGATGTATCTGCACTCAGACTGCACAGCCATCTAACGACATCAACAACCAGGACATTGCGATGTATCTGCACTCAGACTGCACAGCCATCTAACGACATCAACAACCAGGATATTGTGTGATGTAGCTGCACTCAGACTGCACATACATCTAACGCCATCAACAATCAGGATATTGCGATGTAGCTGCACTCAGACTGCACATACATCTAACGCCATCAACAATCAGGATATTGCGATGTATCTGCACTCAGACTGCACAGCCATCTGATGCCATCAACAATCAGGACATTGCGATATATATGCACTACTTGCTCAGGCTGATCTAGGTTTTCAATAATAAACTTATCCTGAAATACCTCGAGGGATACAAATACCATAAAACTCTATTAGTCAATTTCCTGATCCAATTGTGGTTAGCCATCTTGGTGAAACGCATTACGGGTTATGCTTGCAAGATAAATACCCAAGAATCGTCACTATCTCCCGCGTGTTGGGTTACGCCATAATGAATACCAATCATTACGAAGCCGTGTGTGTGCCGATGTCTGGCAGAATTAATTCATATGTGATGATGATGTTGTAGCCTTCATTGCCCTCACAATGGCGAACCATACGGGCTAGCGTATTGCATCTGTAACAGTGTGCGACATGAGCTAACTGTGCACATACATAGCTGCTGTTTTGAGTCATTTATACCCAGTCATGTTTACAGGTTATTATGTTATTATATTATGTTATATTTCGGGTTTTACGCCTGCACCAGCACCATTTTGGGCTATATCGCCGGCGGGCTCCAGCGGTTAACCAGTACTTGGGTGCACCAACCTCCGTAAGAAACTGCGAACGTTTTCATATAAATGATATATTTACAGGTATTGCCTTCCGGTAATGACGGGTTATCATATTTATAAACTCATAAACTCATAATTATGTTCTTGTTGTGAATAAAATTTGATTAGGCATATTTTCGGTTGAGTCTCATTATGCGGATAACTCAAAACATTGCTAATGGATTTCTTGAAACTTTGTGGATATCTAGAGGGTATGTAGAGTAGGAATTGATAAAGCTTTAAGGGAAATCGGTTAACACATGTGTCCACGGTGGTCAGCGAAGCGTATATGTGTCCACGGTGGTCAGCGAAGCGTCTATGTGTCCACGGTGGTCAGCGAAGCGCCCTTGTGTCCACGGCGGTCAGCGAAGCTTATATGTGTCCACGGCGGTCAGCAAAGCTTGCATGTGTCCACGGCGGTCAGCGAAGCTTACATGTGTCCACGGCGGTCAGCTAAGCTTACGTGTGTCCACGGCGGTCAGCTAAGCTTACATGTGTCCACGGCGGTCAGCGAAGCAACCATGTGTTCACGGCGGTCAGCGTAGCGTCCATGTGTCCACGGTAGTCAGCGAGGCGTCCATGTGTCCACGGTGGTCAGCGAGGCGTCCATGTGTCCCGGTGGTCAGCGAGGGGTCCATGTGTCCCGGCGGTCAGCGAAGCGTCCATGTGTCCACGGTGGTCAGCGAGGCGTCCATGTGTCCACGGTGGTCAGCGAGGGGTCCATGTGTCCACGGCGGTCAGCGAAGCGTCCATGTGTCCACGGTGATCAGCGAAGCGTCCATGTGTCCACGGTGGTCAGCGAAGCGTCCATGTGTCCACGGCGGTCAGCGAAGCGTCCCTGTGTCCACGGTGGTCAGCGAGGCGTCCCTGTGTTCACGGTGGTCAGCGAAGCACACACACTGGCTATATAACTGTACACACACTGGCTATATAACTGTACAAACACTGGCTATATAACTGTACAAACACTGGCTCTATAACTATACACATACTGGCTATATAACAGTACACACACTGGCTATATAACTGTATAAACATTGGCTATATAACTCTACAAACACTGGCTATATAACTGTACACACACTGGCTTATATATGGACAACACTGCGAAGCTCGAATAAGTGATACATTACAAATATTAAGATAGATTTACAAATGTATTTACACTCTCAGTCCTTGTTTCTCTTTCTAGATAATATAGTTGTTAATTGATACAATACTGTGTTGGACGTTTCTTGGAATTCAGTCACTTGACGATTGACAGAGCCCTATTAATCACCCTCTATTAATCGTGTTTCCGGTACCAGTTTATAACGCGATACGATCGTCTGCATTGATTGGTAATTATCACACCATGTTTGGTCTCAGAATAGAGACATAAATTTGTTCAGTCACGGTTGAAACATTGCTATGAATAAGAATCAATGGCAATACTTTGATCCACACAACAACAACAACTTGAGCATGCGCTGCTGGAACGTCGCAAACAACAACCTGAGCATGCACTGCTGAAACGTCGCCAACAAAAACCTGAGCATCCGCTGTTGGAACGTCGCCAACAACAACTTGAGCATGCGCGGCTGGAACGTCGCCAACAACAACCTGAGCATGCGCTGCTGGAACGTCGCCAACAACCTGAGCATGCGCTGCTGGAACGTCTGCAACAACAACAACATGAGCATGCGCTGCTGGAACGTCTCCAACAACAACAACCTGAGCATGCGCTGCTGGAACGTCGCCAACAACCTGAGCATGCGCTGCTGGAGCGTCTCCAACAACAACAACCTGAGCATGAGCTGCTGGAACGTCTCCAACAACAAACTGAGCATGCGCTGCTGGAACGTCTCCAATAACAACCTGAGCATGCGCTGCTGGAACGTCTCCAATAACAACCTGGGCATGAGCTGCTGGAACGTCGCCAACAACAACCTGAGCATGAGCTGCTGGAACGTCGCCAACAACAACCTGAGCATGCGCTGCTGGAACGTCGCCAACAACCGGAGCATGCGCTGCTGGAACGTCGCCAACAACCTGAGCATGAGCTGCTGGAACGTAGCCAACAACAACCTGAGCAGGCGCTGCTGGAACGTCGCTAACAACAACCTGAGCATGCGCTGCTGGAACGTCGCCAACAACCTGAGCATGAGCTGCTGGAACGTAGCCAACAACAACCTGAGCAGGCGCTGCTGGAACGTCGCTAACAACAACCTGAGCATGCGCTGCTGGAACGTCGCCAA